>CM076931.1:11424902-12624902 GCA_039566165.1 Maruca vitrata | reverse complement strand
AGTTCGGGAATAGCTATCTATATCGCGTCGCGAGTCACCCGGGTGGCTATCAAGCCCCGTTTTCGAGGATCCTGAATCTACGGACCTACTGCAAACCAGGAGGAGAATCCAAACTTCGATTCACGACAGAACCAGATATGAAATACATGTGAGTACACTTGAATCGATCTCGTGTTGCTTCCTTTTATCCTAGTGCCTATTTTTAATTTCCAAAATTTATCACCCAAGAGCCAATAGTTCTCGGGAGTCTGGATCGAGACAGGCTCGCCGGACTCAAGTAGATATACATAGAGATATAGATAGTGAATTAGATTTAAATTTAGATATTTTATTCGATAATATGTCTCATGACCCGGACACAATTTTTAAGGCTTTACGCCTTGTGCCGGATTTCGATGGGAACCCTAATATTCTTACGCGTTTTATTAACATATGTGATCAACTTGTTAAGCAATACTTAAGTCCCGTGCCAGGTAGTGAATTTTCTAATCTTTGTCTATTGAATGGTATACTTAATAAGATAACTGGAAGCGCTGCTAGTACTATTAATTCAAATGGAATACCTGATAGCTGGCTAGGTATTCGATCGTCCCTAATTAATAATTTTTCAGACCAGCGGGACGAAACGGCTTTATACAATGACCTCTCACTTGCTACTCAGGGCAATAAAACCGCCCAAGAATTTTATGATCATTGCCAAACTTTATTCAGTACGATAATGACATATGTGACATTACACGAATCAATTCCAACCACTGTAGAAGCTAAGCGGGAATTATATAAGAAAGTAACCATGCAGGCATATGTTCGCGGACTAAAAGAACCTTTAGGTTCTCGCATCCGTTGTATGCGTCCGCCCACTATAGAAAAGGCGTTAGAGTTTGTTCAGGAGGAATTAAACATTATGTACCTTCAACAACGTAATGAACCTGCTAAAACTCAGGTTACCCCTAAGGTTACACTTCCGCATTTGCCATCATTCGTTCCACCGCCGCGCCCTAATATGCTTCCGGGACCGGTGCCCAATTGGCCCGCTCCAGTAGGACAGCGACCCTTCAGGCCGCCGCCACAACCGTTCAAGTTCCAAATGCCTGCACAGCAGCATCAACCTATGCGCATGCCTACTAACACTCAAAGAATGTTCGGTGCACTTCCACCTAATTATGTTCCTCGCAGTAATGTATTTAAAATGCCACCACGCAATAATCAACACCAATTTCAATCTCCTCAACCTATGAGTGGGGTTCAGCGGTTCATGCCTAAAACGCTGCCGCATACTCAAATGTTAACTGGGCATGATTGGAATAAATCAGGGAACCCACCTCCGACAAATTATTTTAAAAGCCGCGAAATGAACATGAATGAATGCAACGCGTATGACGATGCATACTCATGTTACAATGCCTATGACTCTTATCACGAACCGGTGTACGATTACTATGCCGACGCTTCTTACTATACTAGCGATATACCTGACTTTACTTCCGAATTTATTTATTATGACGAAAATCAAGCGACTGAAAATTTTCAACCACAACCAGGCCCTAGTCATAATGAACAGGATTTTCAGGAGGGTACGACATTAAAAAAGCAAAAATAGAATTAAATCTTCAAACGCAACGTCAGTTACCGTACGTTCAAATAACAAATCCTCCGTTAAAGTTTTTAATAGATACTGGTGCGAATCAGTCTTTTATAAGCCCCGAGGCTGTAGAACAATATTTTTCAGACTTCCCTCTTAACTTTGATCCGTTTGAAGTGACAAATATTCACGCGACTAGTAGGAACGACTATTCAATTACTTTACCATGCTTTACAGAATTTAACGATCAAAATCCTATGAAACTATTCGTTTATAAGTTTCACGATTATTTCGACGGTCTAATAGGATTAGATCTTTTAAGTAACTGGGAAGCTCGTATAGATTTAAAGGAAGGACAGTTAGTAACTCGCTTTGCTTCAAATCCAATAAAAATGTACAACTCGCGTAACATCAATTTATACGAGGATATTATACCCGCATTTAGTTCGAAGATCATTAGAGTCCCTATTGACGTGTCGGACGGAGATGCTTTTATTAGAGAACAGATTATTTGTAATTGCATCATACACGAATGCCTTACAACAGTTAGCAATAGTCGCGGTTATATCGAGATAGAGAATCCAACACCTAACGATATAATACTTTCACTCGATAGTCCAGCGCACGCGGAATTGTTTAATACCGAGTGCACGCGCACTCAACAGTCGTCAACCCGGGCTAGCGACGTTATCTCACGCTTGCGTACCGAACATCTCAACGCTGAAGAAAAGGCTAACTTAGTCACTCTGTGTTCGCGATATGCAGATGTTTTTTATATAGAAGGTGAAACTTTATCTTTCACCAATAAGATAAAGCATAGAATTCGGACTACCGACGAAATGCCCGTACACGCTAAAAGTTATCGCTACCCGTTCATACATCGCGAAGAAGTTAAATCGCAAATAGGAAAAATGTTAGAGCAAGGTATTATTAGACCCTCGGATTCCGCTTGGTGTTCACCCATCTGGGTTGTGCCCAAGAAAATGGATGCTTCTGGGAAACAGAAATGGCGCCTCGTAGTTGACTTTCGCAAACTTAATGAAAAGACTCTCGATGATAAATATCCAATTCCAAATATTAGTGATGTACTCGACAAATTGGGTAAGTGCCAGTATTTCACAACCCTGGATCTGGCCAGTGGGTTCTACCAAGTAGAAATGGACCCACAAGATATTGCAAAAACCGCCTTCAATGTCGAACACGGACATTTTGAATTCCTCAGAATGCCCATGGGTCTCAAAAATTCTCCATCTACGTTCCAACGTGTGATGGATAACGTCCTAAGGGGCCTCCAGAATGATATATGTCTCGTTTACCTCGATGACATAATAGTGTTTAGTACGTCTCTTCAGGAACACCTGGATAATCTGGAAAAAGTTTTTAAAAGACTTAGGGAATCAAACTTCAAGATTCAGATGGACAAGTCAGAATTTTTGAAGCTTGAAACCGCCTATCTCGGGCACATTATCAGTAGGGATGGTATAAAACCAAACCCTGATAAAATATCTGCAATCCAGAAATATCCTATTCCTAAAACTCCCAAGGAGATCAAACAGTTTCTAGGCCTTCTCGGTTATTACCGAAAATTCATACCCGACTTCGCGCGTATTACTAAGCCATTAACTCAGTGTCTGAAAAAAGGCCGTAAAATCACTTTAGATCCTGAATACGTTAATTGTTTCGAGAATTGTAAAACTCTACTCACCAACGACCCAATCTTGCAGTACCCCGATTTTACTAGAGACTTCAATCTAACAACAGATGCTTCAAATGTAGCTATTGGTGCTATTTTGTCACAAGGCCCTATAGGATCCGATAAGCCTGTGTGCTATGCTTCCCGTACCCTAAACGAAAGCGAAATCAATTACAGCACTATTGAAAAGGAGCTTTTGGCCATAGTGTGGGCCACAAAATATTTTAGGCCATATTTGTTTGGACGTAAATTTAAAGTTGTGACAGACCATAAGCCTTTAGAGTGGATGATGAATTTGAAAGAACCAAATTCTCGACTTACTAGATGGCGACTAAGACTCAGCGAATACGACTTTACAGTACAATACAAAAAGGAGGTCAGGTGGGAGACATTTTGTCGACCGGTTGCTGTTACCACCATACAGTTGTGTAAAACCCGCCAAGTGACTCTGACCTCTCTCGGTCAGGTCGCGTTCCGGGATCAGCACTGTACGAACCGGAGCCAGGGGGGACCATTGCTGCGGCAAGCGCCGGACCAGTGGAGTCTTAGCGGCGGTGTTGTGCGGGCGGAGCGGGTCATCCCGCCGGCCTGGGAGACCCGTAGACACGGGGGCCCTTCCGTCCGGCGGACTGGCCAACTCCGACCCGCACAGCTCAATACCAATGCGAGACTCCACGCCTTGTCTCGTTGTTGCCGCAGCAGTGGTCTCCTTTTTCACGGCTTTCAGGGTGAGTGCGGCAGGCTCAATATGGTCTATTGTGCCTGTCGACCTCATATTTGGATCTCACTACCGCTTACCATCAGGTGGAGTGAGGTCATCTTGTTAGCCTCTTTATAAAAAAAAAAAAAAAAGGGAAAGGCAAACACCAATGCAGATGCTCTTTCGCGCGTAGAAATTCATCTCGGAGACACTAAGTCACTTATGGAGGAAATAGATGAACTTCATTCTCTGATTGGCAACCCTACTGAGACTTTACATATAAACCCAAACTCATCGACTGACACAGTGCACACAAGTGACGAGAATCCCATACTTGAGATTCCAATTACTGACGAACCTTTGAACAAATTTAACAGACAGATTATTTTCACTATAGTTAATGACGTTAAAAAGAAACCAACAGTAACCAAACCATTCGACACACATACGCGTATAAGTATTCAACTTTCGGAAAGTAATTTAGAGGAAGAAGTAGTAAACGCCATAAAAGAATATGTTAGTCCCAAAGTCAAAACTGCACTTTTAATTAATCCTAAACTAGCAATGTACTCCATCATTCCAATATTACAGAATCAATTCAAATGCTCATCCATGAACCTCGTATTAACAAAGTTCGAAATAGAAAATGTAAAGGAATATCTCCGTCAGCAGGAGATCATTCGCCATTATCATGATGGTAAGACTAACCATCGTGGAATTAACGAATGCCACCTTGCATTATCTCAAAAGTATTACTGGCCTAAGATGAAAGATCAGATAAGTAAATTCATAAACGAATGCACTATCTGTGGTCAAGGTAAATATGATAGGAACCCTGTTAGGCCTCAATTTAACTTAGTACCTCCAGCCACTAAACCTTTTGAGATCATTCACATGGATCTATTTACAGTAGAGAGCGAAAAGTATTGTTACGACCACGAGAGACCGTGCAAGCGGAATTAGTCTTATAGTCGTATGGATAAGGTCTATATTCGCTTGCACGATATTACGTCACACTCTCTGGTCGGTCGTAGCGAGCTCTAGCGTGTTCTAGAAAAAGTAATAATAATAATAGAGTTTTCGCCGCCCGGACCGCTCGAGAACATTCTCAACACTACGCGAAGATACTAGTAATAATAATAATAGAGTTTTCGCCGCCCGGACCGCTCGAGAACATTCTCAACACTACGCGAAGATACTAGTACGTCCTTGCTGCGTATAAAAGCGGGATGTAAGACCCGTCGTGACAGTTCCGATTTGGGAAAGCGAAGCGAATCAGTCTCCTGCGAACTAAGAGTGATCGAGTGCGTTACCTGCGAATAGTTTCAGTGCAATTCAGTGTATTAGTGTGATTCAGTGCTTTAGTGTAATTTAGTGTTCCGTGTTTAGTGTTGTAATTAAGTGTTTTTAATTGTGTTTTTAAGTGTTTAATTGTGTAATTGTTAGTCGATAAATAAATTAATTGTCTTTTGGTGACTTTTGGCGTATCTTGAATTAAACGTACCCCGTTCCCGCAACAATTGGTGTCAGAAGTGGGATTCAAGATGCCTCTTACACCACGAGAAGACAGTGAGGGTCGAGTAACAAGAAGTCAAACCGCGGCCCTGCAAGAGGGTGAAGGTGCTTCAACGGAGGGATCGATTCAAACACCGATTGGGCCTGTGGAGCTTGCAGATTTATTTAAAATGCTGCAGACACAAGCCAGCCGTCAGGAGGAGCAAGCCCGTCGCCAGGAGGAGCAAGCCCGTGAGCAAGCCCGCCGCCAGGAGGAGCAAGCCCGCCGCCAGGAGGAGCAAGCCCGCCGCCAGGAGGAGCTAGCCCGACTTCAGGAAGCACAATTTGCTAAACTGAGGAAGAACAAGCCCTTCGCCAGGAAAAGCAAGACCTTCGCCAGGAGGAGCAAGCCCGCCACCTGGAAGAGCTAAGCAAGAGTTTGTTGGGGACTATTGAAAAGAAGCACGAAGTACTAGAAAAGCAGATTGATGCTCTCAAGGATGATGTGATGAAACATGAAGATCGATTCACCCAACATGAAGATCGAATCACCCAACACGAGGATCGATTGAGCCAGGTGGATGCTGAGATGCGACAGCTGCATACCAAAATGGCAAGAGTGGGGACCCGGGGTGCTCCGGTAGTGTCGGATTCTCCGAAAATCGAAGTACCCCACTTCGATGGAACGACGTCTTGGGCAGCATTTTGGTACCAGTTTGAGACCGTGGCTAAAGGAAAGGGGTGGAACGAGGAAGAGTCCTTGATAGCTCTGACTCTGGCTCTTCGAGGAGATGCCCTGCTCACTTTGGAAAACCTGCCTTCGGATAATCGAACTTTAGGTGCTCTCCAAAGAGCACTAGAGGGCAGGTACAGCGACAAACACCTGGAACACGCGTATAGAGCACAACTCCGCGATCGACAGCAGAAGCCTGGTGAGAGTCTGCAACAATGGGCAACGGAAATCGAAAGGCTAGTCAGACGTGCGTACGTGTCATGCCCGACAATGGTAGAATCAATGATCCCGCAAGCTTTCTGTGATGGAATTAGAGACGCAGACGTCAGACACACCGTGAAATTGAGCCATCATCAGACCTTACAGGAAGCTCTAGCCCATGCTTTGGAGGTGGAAGCCGTGCGTCAAGACGCTAGAACTCAACGACTTCGGGAGGTTGTGGTGAAGGAAAAACCTTCTTTGGGTCCGATGTGCTATGGCTGCGGCGAGAGGGGCCATATTCGGAGTAGTTGCCCCAAGCGAAGATGGCCACGTAGAACGACAGTAGCGTCCTCTACACAGGTGGACGCAGAAGAGCTGTCGTTAAACTAGAAGAAGCCAGGGCCGTGGGGCGGGCGCTGGCTGGTCAACATCGAGCCCCTACCGTCACTGTTTCACAGATTGGTAATGGGAACAACCTTACAGTGGTTGGACAGCTGAACAGCGTAACGTGTCATCTTACTATTGACACCGGTGCTTCAAGAACAATAGTGCGTCCGGAGCTATTGAAAAGGACTATTATGTGGAATCGCAGACCATCCGTTCAGCTTCAAACAGCAACAGGCCAGCCAGTTACCGTTTTCGGTGAGACGATGGCGAAGATAACCATTGGAGAACAGACCTTTGAATACGGTGTACTCGTAGCAGACATCACGGACGATTGCATCATCGGATTGGACTTTTTAAGAGACCAGAAGTGTGTTGTAGACGTCGCTAAAGGAGTACTTAGTTTCCCCGAACAAGAAGTATTCCTAGAGGGAGCGAGATCATGCGCAGTTTACTGCCTGAAAAATACGACCCTACAGCCGAGATCTGAAACTCTGGTCAAAGTTAGATTCCCTTACACTGCGTGTCAAGGGCGAAGCGTCGTCATAGAAAACTGCGGCGACCATCCGAGTTGGATCACAGCAAGAACTCTGGCCATGACCGGAAAAGGAGCGCTAGTGCGAGTCATCAATCTTAGCGGAGATGAAGTGCAGCTACGAAGAAACTGTGTCATCGGACGGTGCGATGCAGGTCAATCCATCAGAAGGCTGAAAAGGGCCCGGGAACCGGAATCCTGTCAACGAGATGACGTCACGCCGCTCCTAGCAAATTGTAAGGACAAACTCTCTGAGCGGGAACTTCAGCAAGCTAAAAGGTTGTTGCTAGATTTCAACGACATATTTTCGAAGGGTGACCATGATTTGGGAAGGACAGGTCTCGTTAAACACAGAATAGACACGGGAGACGCGCCACCAATCAAGCAGCGGCCTAGACGCCTTCCATTTGCCAAAGAGAAGGAGGTAGCAGACATGGTTGCCGAGATGCAGAAGAACCGCATCATAGAACCTTCCACAAGCCCGTGGTCTTCGCCAGTAGTCCTAGTAAAGAAGAAGGACGGCAGCACCAGGTTTTGTGTGGACTACCGATTGTTGAATAATGCAACGAAGAAGGACAGCTACCCTCTGCCCCGTATAGACGACACACTGGACATGTTGAGCGGCATGAAGTGGTTCTCAACAGTGGACCTTAAGAGTGGGTACTGGCAAGTTGACATCCATCCAGAAGACAAGGAGAAGACGGCATTTACGACCGGAACTAGGAATGGATTGTGGCAGTTCAACGTCATGCCCTTTGGTCTTTGCAACGCTCCGGCGACATTCGAGCGGTTGATGGAAAGGGTACTGGTTGGACTTCTGGGTGATGCATGCCTGGTCTATCTGGATGACATCATTGTCATGGGTCGAAATTTCACAGAGCATGTCAGTAACCTGAGGAAGGTTTTCACCAGAATACGAGAAGCAAACTTGAGACTCAGCCCAAAGAAATGCACGTTTTTCAAGGAGGAAGTTGCCTACTTAGGCCACATTATTTCATCGAAAGGTGTAAGGACTGACCCAGAGAAGATAAAAGCTGTTCAAGAATGGCCTATACCAGTGAACAAGACCGACGTAAGATCATTTTTGGGTTTATGCGCATACTACCGGCGCTTTGTAAAGAACTTCTCTGATATAGCGAAACCTCTTCATCGGCTCACGGAAGATAAACGAGTATTCGCCTGGGACTCGGAATGTGATCAAGCCTTCGTCAGATTAAAAGAACACCTCTGCACCAGTCCTATACTTGGCTACCCGAACAGAGAAGGAAGGTTTATCGTGGACACCGATGCCAGCAATACTGGCATAGGCGGAGTTCTGTCGCAAGAGCAAGGTGAACGGGAAGTGGTGATCGCCTATTTCAGTAAGTCACTTTCAAAACCTGAAAGGAACTACTGTGTGACTCGTAAGGAACTGTTGGCGGTAGTGAAGACTCTACAGCATTTCAACAAGTATCTCGTTGGAAGACAGTTTACCCTGCGAACAGATCATGCTGCGTTAAAATGGCTCTTGCAGTTTAAGAACCCTGAAGGACAAGTGGCGCGGTGGCTAGAGCAACTACAGGAGTACAACTTTACAACAGAACATCGGAGTGGTAGAACGCATTTGAATGCCGATGCCCTATCAAGGAGACCTTGTCCTGTGGCCTGCAGTCATTGCTCTAAGACGGAGACTAAAGAAGAAGTCCGGATGATTACCACCCAGGGACTTGATAATGAATGGAGCGAAGACGCTATCAAAAAGGCTCAAAAAGAGGATAATGACCTAAGGAAAATATTTGAATGGAAAGAGGTAGGTCAGAAACCTTCTTGGAGCCATGTGGCATCATCAAGCCCCATCACGAAAAGTTACTGGGCACAATGGGACAGTTTGGAGATTAAGGATGGAGTACTCTTCAGGAAATGGGAAACACCAAAAGGGGATCAAACAACACTACAGCTGATTGTACCTCGTAAACAAGTTGCTTCTCTACTGAGGTACATACACGATGGGGTATCCGGGGGACATTTAGGCGTGAAGAAGACCCTAGAGAAGCTGAGACAGAGGTTCTACTGGATACACTGTCGGGAGGACGTCGAAGACTGGTGCAAGAAATGTACGACTTGCGCATCAGTAAAGGGCCCACAAACCAGAAGTAAGGGCAAACTCAAGCTGTACAACGTCGGCGCTCCATGGGAAAGAATCGCAGTAGATGTAGCTGGCCCCTTTCCAGAATCCGATGAGGGAAACAAGTACATCATTGTGGTCCAAGATTACTTCACTAAGTGGCCTGAAGTCTTCGCTACGCCTAATCAAGAAGCAAAGACGGTCGCCAAGAAGTTAGTCCACGAGGTAATTTGCCGATTTGGTGTGCCTCTTGAGATACATTCAGACCAAGGAAGAAACTTTGAGTCAGCACTGTTCCAGGAGGTCTGTCAACTGTTGGGTATGCATAAGACCCGTACTACACCAGCACACCCGCAATCCGATGGCATGGTCGAGAGATTCAACCAAACGTTGGAAAACCACTTGGCCAAAGTTGTGGACGAGCATCAACGAGACTGGGACCAGTACATACCGCTTTTCTTGCTGTCCTACCGATCTGCGATCCACGATAGCACCAGCGCAACCCCAGCAATGGTAAACTTCGGTCGAGAAATGCGGCTTCCGGTAGATGCATTGACTGGGACACCGCCAGAAGCTCCGAAACCAGTAACCGAATACGCGGCTGACCTACAGAAGCGCCTGGATGAAGTACATGCTCTCGTTAGAGGACTGCAGTCTAAAATCTAGCGAAAGAATGAAAACCCGTTACGACCGCAAAGCTAACACCGATGGTTTCGATGAAGGGAGTCTGGTTTGGTTACACAACCCACTCAGGAAGAAGGGCAAATCACCGAAGTTCCAGCCCAGGTGGGAAGGACCATACAAGATCATCACTAGGCTGAATGACTTAACCTATCGGATCAAACAAGGGACAAGAAGCAAGCCGAAAATTGTTCACATTGATCGATTGGCTCGTTACCATGGGTCAAATGATGCTCGGGACGAGCATGACTAAGAGGGGATAATGTTACGACCACGAGAGACCGTGCAAGCGGAATTAGTCTTATAGTCGTATGGATAAGGTCTATATTCGCTTGCACGATATTACGTCACACTCTCTGGTCGGTCGTAGCGAGCTCTAGCGTGTTCTAGAAAAAGTAATAATAATAATAGAGTTTTCGCCGCCCGGACCGCTCGAGAACATTCTCAACACTACGCGAAGATACTAGTAATAATAATAATAGAGTTTTCGCCGCCCGGACCGCTCGAGAACATTCTCAACACTACGCGAAGATACTAGTACGTCCTTGCTGCGTATAAAAGCGGGATGTAAGACCCGTCGTGACAGTTCCGATTTGGGAAAGCGAAGCGAATCAGTCTCCTGCGAACTAAGAGTGATCGAGTGCGTTACCTGCGAATAGTTTCAGTGCAATTCAGTGTATTAGTGTGATACAGTGCTTTAGTGTAATTTAGTGTTCCGTGTTTAGTGTTGTAATTAAGTGTTTTTAATTGTGTTTTTAAGTGTTTAATTGTGTAATTGTTAGTCGATAAATAAATTAATTGTCTTTTGGTGACTTTTGGCGTATCTTGAATTAAACGTACCCCGTTCCCGCAACAGTATGTTACTTTCGTCGATGTCTTTACAAAGTATGGCCAAGCATATCATCTGCGAGATGGTACAGCTTTAAGTATATTGCAAGCCTTACTTAGATTCTGCACACATCATGGTGTACCCGTGACCATTGTAACAGATAATGGAACGGAGTTCACTAATCAGTTGTTCTTAGAATTCACTAGACTTCACAAAATTAATCATCATAAAATCTTAGCTCACTCTCCTAATAGTAACGGCAATATTGAAAGATTTCATCTTACACTTCTTGAACATCTCAGACTTTTAAAACTAAAACACAAAACCGAACCGACAATAAACCTCATACCATATGCACTTATCGCGTACAATAGCTCCATACACAGTTTCACATGCAGACCATTTGACTTACTGACTGGACATTTTGACCCCAGAGACTGTTTAGATATTGACGTAACTCAGCATCTCTTGCAACAATATCTCCAAAAACATAAAGAGCAAATGAATCATGTCTACGATTTAATTAATAGTACGTCTTTAGATAACCGGACTGCTCTTATAGACAATAGAAATAAGAACCGGGAAAGCGAAATTCAATATGCTCCTAACCAACAAGTATTTATTAAAAACCCATTAGTGAGCCGTCAAAAGACAGCTCCTCGCTACACACAAGACACAGTCTTGGCAGATTTACCAATACATATCTGTACCTCTAAAAAACGAGGCCCTGTAGCCAAATCACGACTCAAACGAGTCCCTAAAAATGTTAATTTGTTACAGGATACTGTTAACAACGATCCTTTGGATCATACAAGCTCAGGAGATAAAACTTGAGAGCTTAGCTGATGGACCAGGACTACTACCACACAAACTTGGACCTATGAGACTAATTTCCCACCATCATACATTCATACAGTATGTACAACTGAACGACATACAAGACAAAATCGACTCATTACGAACACAACTGAACAGTTACAGATTACGACTGATTAACGATACTTACTTACTATATGAGACTCAAATTGATTATCTGACGGATAAGCTTGGCAAGGTTTCTAAACAATTAAAATCATTAGAACCGAATAGGTTCAAAAGAGGTATTGTAGATGGCCTAGGCTCCATCATAAAAAGCATAACCGGTAACCTTGATCATAATGATGCTTTAAGATATGATAACGCAATTAGTGTCCTAGAGAATAATCAAGGCAAAATTACATCTGAATTAAATAACCATATCAGTATCAATAAAGAGTGGATATCTAAACACAATAGTATTTTAGACCAACTAATAGAAAACCAAAATAAGATTAACAGTACAATTGAATTAATATTAAACAGTAATGCTTTCCAAGAAAATAGTCTCATTAAATATGCCAAATTTGCTCAGCTCTTAGTAATAGTAGGAGAAAATATTGAAGATCTGGCTCAAGAATTAGTTAAGATAGAAAATAGTTTAGCTTTTATTCGTGCATCAAGCACACATCATTCTATGATAGATATAGATACTTTAGGTTCTATGATTAATAAGCTTAAATCTATATATAACGAAGACGAAACTATTAAACCAGGTTCGTATTATTCTGGCAACCAATTAGTTTTCATATTCCAATTTCCAATTATCTCTAAAGAAACATATAATTTATATCACCTTTCAATAGTTCCAAATAAGAAAGCACAGGCTCTTTTACCCACCTCTCCTTTCATTGCAACTAACGAGATTTCATTCATGTACATAGAGACAGAATGTCCGAAGCTAGATAACTGGTTTCTGTGTGAAAGCGACATCAATCGTCAGCTGCACACCAAACCTGACTGCATCAGGGAGCTCATCATCAACCAGATCCTGATCGAGACCTGCGAATTTTCAACTGTTACACTGAAAAAGGATGCAATGGAGAAATTAGATGACCAACATTACGTCCTGTCATTCCCGAAGCCCGCCAAAGTTCAGCTTATTTGTGGAAGATTAGACTACACTACACTCCACGGAAGCTATCTCATCACCATACCAGTCGGCTGCCGTCTGAAGACCACGGAGTTCACTATTGTTAACGACAATGATGAAGTTAAAGGACAACCCCTGAAACTTATGCAAATACCATCCGAAGCAAAAAAATCAAGATGTCATCTCACATAAATCTCAACTCCATCAATCTTCAAGAACTGCACAGCATTCAAGACAAAATCATGATGGAAACTCCGATCAAAATTGATAAAACACAGTTAGACACCCTGTATCATACGACGGTACCTTTCTACATCGTATTACTAAGTGCAAGTGCACTCATTATCATAATTATATGCCGCCGATACAACGTCTACAAATGCAGCAAAGCTACCAGCAAAGAAGAACAGTCACCATCATCCGATGATCAGAGTAACCCAAGCTACGCTGTTCCGGCAACATTTTCACTCAACGTGCTAAAATAGTCGCCGTTCTTGAGGGGGAGGAATTACGTAGCCGCACTAATAGAAGATTGCTGAGGTTGCTGCCCTACTTCGCGCATGGAAATAAATAGCTATATGTCGACGGTGCATTTTGGTGCAGTGACGCAAATTGTTATTTTCCTAATTAATTAGTTAATCATTTTTGTTAGTCTTTAATCATACTTCGATTAGGTCTCAACTTACCTATAATTGTAATTTCTAATTTTAATAAATAGTTATAATTAAATTGGTTTTTTTTCGATCCTCCGATTGCAGTAAACGTAATTTACCAATGAGATGTTTACACAATGTTTTGGGTAATAAATGTTACTTTATCGCGTAAAAACGACTCGTAATTAACTGTAATATATTAAATAATAGTCGATAATACTATTTATTAGCACTGATGTTAGTATTTACCTGCTTTGAGAGATAAAAACGATCACACAAAATTCAAACTTGCACTGTCATCCGCTTTGCATTTGTTGCTGTTTCACAATCACGATAGATACTTAGTAATTAAGTTATACTTTTACACTTACACTTATAATAACACAGAATAAGTAATTAGTACGATTTAAATGGGCCAATTAATGAGAAAATTAAATAAAATTATGAATTAAAACCGGGACTAGCTGGAATAGCTCTTCAGAGCATTCCCCATTATAGAGACGGTAGAGAACACTTAGACCGGCAATGTCTCTACGTAGCTGGAGAGGCTCTAAGGTTCGGTGATGTAGAGGTGTCCGACACCTCTACATCACCGACAATACGGATAGCACGTCGCTGCAACCTATCGAGGGCGTCAAGCAAGTATTTTGCGGAGCCATCCCAGAGGTGACAGCAATATTCCACACATGGGCGAACTTGTGCCTTATAAAGAAGGCAGAGTTGCACCGTTGTGAAAAATCGCCGCACCCTGTTCAGGATCCCCAGTTTGCGGGAGGCTGTTCTAATGACGCTCTCGATGTAATCCCGCTGGTTCAGGTCGCGGCAAACATCCATGCCAAGGATGCTAAGGCTATCCTGTATTGGTAAGGGGGTGCTCTGAAGAGTAGGATGGGAAAGGAAAGGGGACACTTTACTAGAAAAAACACACACCTGTGTCTTCTTGGCATTGAACTCGACAAGATTGCATGAGCCCCATTCGGAAATGCGGTCCAAGACCCCGTCAAGCTCGGCGACAAGAAGGTTCCTCTTTTCCTCGGTTTCGGTCTGCTTTACCCCAGGTCTTCCGAAATGACGTGCGTGAACAGTGCTGTCATCCGCATAGCAATGAATGCTTGCCTGCTGCATATCAATGACAACATGTCATTGATATGCAGCAGAAACAAAGTCGGCGACAGAACGGAACCTTGAGGTACACCGGAATTTATTGGGTGGAAACAAGAAGTGCGTCCGTCACAAAGGACATGAATCCTGCGCCCCTCCAAAAATCCTGCAACCCATTCGCACAAGCGAGGTGGCAGACCGTATGCCGGGAGCTTGGAGAGAAGCGAACGATGCCATACACGGTCAAACGCTTTAGCGATATCAAGGCTAACTGCCATAGATTCGCCATGCTTCTCCATAGCCTCCCCCCAGAGGTGCGAAACGTACGCTAGAAGATCACCCGTGGACCGTTTTGGTCTAAAACCGTACTGACGGTCATGCAGCAGCGAGTGATCCTCTAGGTAGCGGATGAGCTGGGCGTTAATTATCCGCTCAAACACCTTACCCAGTACTGAGGTTATAGCTATGGGCCGGGAGTTGGCAGGATCGGACCTGTCCCCTTTTTTGGGAACAGGTTGAACATTCGCCTCTTTCCAAGCCCGAGGCACGATGCCCGAGGTATATGAGAGGCGGTACAGGCTTGTGAGTACTGGAGACAACTCCGCTGCGCAAATTTGGAGTACTAACGCTGGAATACCGTCTGGGCCACTAGCTTTCCTTACATCAAGTGACTGCAACTCAGCACGTACATCACATTGCCTGATTCGGATCTCAGGCATATGAGCACCGCAATGTGGAATTTTAGGCGGCTGTGCTCCACCGTCATCGATGCAGGAATTGGCCGCAAAAAGATTGGCAAGCAGATCTGCCTTCTCCTGCGGTTGATGATCTAGTGAACCGTCAGGATATTTCAGCGGGGGCAGCGAAGGCAGACAGAAGTTGGATTGCATATGTTTAGCTAGGCGCCAAAAGGAGCGGCTACCCGTGGGATGCCTAATAAGGTCCTGGCCAACACGTGCAACTCGCTGGGCATCTGCTCTGTTGTAGGCCCTTTTGGTGGCCTTGGTGGCTTTGTTGTAGGCTGCTTTAATCGAGGCAATATTAGGATCCCCAAGTGCATGAGCCCTGGCCCAGTTGCGGTACGCCGTCCGTTTCAGTTCAACGGCTGCAGCGCACTCACGACTGAACCAGAGATCATCTTTGCGACCGCTGGTGACATCAGTAAATGGAATGTAATACTCCAAATACCATTCCAAGACTGATCTCACCTGCAATAGCCGCTGCACACTCCGTGGGATCACTTCCTCCAAAGCAGCTCTGCCCCAAGGGATGGATGCGAAGTATTCACGCATACCATCCCAATCTGTCGACGAGTAGCGCCACAGTCTCCGCGTCACCTCCACGGGTTGTGGTGGAGCGGTGCATGGCACTATTGCACCCACCAGGCAGTGAAATGAAATGAAATGAAATAATTTATGAAATGAAATAATTTATTCTGCAAGTAGATTTCAAGAAATTCTTTCGCATGTCAAATCACAGGTTAATTAATTACAAAAAAATAATAAATAATAATATGTACAAGTTACATAATTCTTGGATGTCCAAGCGAGCAGCACATCATGTCCATGGATTCTTATCATTAAAATAGTCTTCTACTTTATAGTACCCCTTCTTCATAAGACAAGATTTAATATAGACTTTAAATTTATACAACGGCAATTCAATAATATTTTGCGGAATCTTATTAAACAATATTATACTTAAACCTATGAATGATTTTCCAACTTTTTGAAGCCTGAGTCTTGGAACGGAAAGCTTATATTTATTTCTGGTGTTAAAATTGTGAGAATCCGACTTTTTATTTAATAAGTGCATGTTTTTATGAACATATACGATACAATCTAAAATGTACTGAGAAGCTACGGTTAAAATATCTATATCTTTAAAAATATCTCTAAGGGAGTCGCGCGGTCTTATGCCATATATGGATCTGATGGCCCTTTTTTGTAACACAAAAATGGTTTGAATGTCTGTAGCAGATCCCCACAGCAGAAGACCGTATGACATAACACTATGGAAATAGCTGAAATAAACTAATCTTGCCGTTTCAATGTCAGTCAACATCCTGATTTTTCTGACTGCATACGCAGCTGAACTTAGTCTATCGGCCAGAACAGAGATATGAGGTCCCCACTGTAACTTAGCATCTATAGTGATTCCTAAAAATTTTGTAGATTCAGTCAATTCTACAATTTCCTTATTTACAATAATGTTAGTATCAACTTTTCTTACATTAGGCATTGTAAATCTTATACATTTAGTTTTTTTTGCATTTAACAATAAATTATTTGTATTAAACCAGCGCAGAACTTGCGAGAGGGCACTATTTACCTCGTCGTAGTTATTTTTACCTCTGTCAACCTTAAAAATCAAAGATGTATCATCAGCAAACAGTACCGTCTCACATAGATCCGCAGTTAAGTAAGGTAGATCATTTATATAAATCAAGAACAGTAAAGGTCCCAGAATTGAGCCCTGAGGCACTCCCATGAGAATGGGAGCGCCACAAGAATCAACTCCATTGACATTAACTGTTTGCACCCTATCTTTAAGATATGATTTCAACAAATTATTCGCCTCATCTGAGATACCATAATGATTCAATTTCATTAGCAATATCTCATGATTTACACAATCGAAGGCTTTTGACAGGTCACAGAAGATGCCTATTGCATCTTGCTTATTCTCCCATGCGTCAAAGATATGCTTGACAAGTGCCACTCCCGCATCAGTGGTGGATCTTCCTTTGGTGAAGCCAAATTGTTTTTTATGTAATAGATTATTTTCATTGAAATGAGACATTAATTGAGTGTATATAATTTTTTACTCAGTGCGGGTAGTATAGAAACAGGGCGAAAATTGGATGGGTCACTTTTATTACCTGCCTTGAATAAAGGAATTACTTTACTAAGTTTCATCAAATTTGGGAAATGGCCTACCTCTATACACATGTTAAATACGATAGCTAAATGCGGGGCTATTGTGGTTATAATTGTTTTTAATAGTTCCACAGAGATACCCCATAAATCTTCAGTCTTTTTAAAATTTAATTCTTTAAAGGCTCTCAAAATTATATTGTGAGTGGTCGGAGGACCCCAGCGGGGCACAAACCGACACTAGGTACCCGGATGGGTGGCTCGTCAGCAGAAGGTCCAACAAGGAGGGCGCTTGACCGACAATATCAGGCATCCGGGTGGGCTGGAGTACCAGTTGCGTCAGGTCATGCGTGAGAGCAAATGCGTGGGCGGTCCGGCCAGCATGGTCTGTTTTAGGGGAGCCTAACCAGGTGTCATGGTGGGCATTAAAGTCCCCTAAAAACACCAGCTCGCTATTGGGGAACCGCGCCTGAGCGATGTCTGCCGCCTGACTCAGATGGTCGAAGAGTCGAGTTGTCTCAGTGTCACCTTTATGGGACCGGTATATGCACACGTAGACTCTGCTCACGGAGAGCCTAAATCCACGTGCACACCAAGGATGGAGAGGGATGGGTCTTCGAGGCAGTGAAGACGGACACAACAAACACGTCCGCCCTGACGAAAAGGCACACACCCGCCTTGGGCTGGAAGGACTCTTCCAGCTCATAGCCCGGATAGCGAAGGTATGCCGTATTGGCAGGGCAGCCAATCTGAGTCTCCGTCAGAAACAACATCGCAGGCCTCGCCGTCTCGAGGTGTTGGTGGACGGCGTTGAGGTTTGCATGGAGTCCACGGATGTTAGTGAACTCCACCTCAAACAGCGAGGGGGTGGGAATTAAAAACAAGCATACAACGCTGCGCGGTTTCGGAAATGCTTTAGTGGACCTTATGATGAATCCCAGTAATTTGCGACTCCTCTTCACAATATGGTCATAGTGAGCGCGAAAAGTTAGAGCTCGGTCAAAGTAAACACCCAAGTCCCTTACGATCTCGCTTCTACTTAGATTTTTATCGCAAACTAGGTACTGATGAACAATTTTGTTGCGTTTTCTAGTAAAGGAAATAACGCAACATTTACTTACGTTAAGGCTCATTCTATTAGAAATACACCATTGAGATACCGTTTCAAGATCATGTTGGAGCACTGTGCAGTCCAATTCATTTCTAATATCATAGTATATTTTTAAATCGTCAGCGTAAAGAAGAGATGGGCACGACAAGCGGCCAACTAAGTCGTTTATAAATATAATAAATAATAGCGGTTCTAAGTGTGATCCTTGTGGAACGCCGGAGGTTACAGGTATATAAGATGATGAGTAGCCCTTTACCGTTACTAACTGATTTCTGTTGCTCAAATAGGATTGCACCCATCTTAGAAGACACCCATGTATGCCGTAGTAGGAAAGCTTTTTAAATAGTAAGGTGTGGTTCACCTTATCGAAAGCCTTACTGAAATCAAGGTAAATGGCATCGACTTGACCTCCAGTAGCATGCGTTTGGCAGATATATTTTTTTAATTCCAGAAGGTTACTCAGAGTAGACCTCTTTCTGACAAATCCGTGCTGTCTCTCAGTTATATATTTACTCAAGTGAGCATAAAGAGGGCCATAAACCAGGGACTCAAAAAGTTTCGCAATACTAGATAAGGTACTGATTCCATTCCATTCCAGAGGGTTGGGAATTCCCCAGCTGAGATTGATTTATTAAATAGGATACATAAAGGCAAAGACAAAACTCCTCGAAACAATTCTTCAAAAATTTAGAATAAAGGAATTAAAACAATTTGGAAAAGAAAAACTAACGAGATTTATAAAATGTGATTATGCCGGTAGGTGAACAAAACTAAACAATAAGAAGACATAACCACGACCTAAGAAATGCAACCTATTAGCCTATTGCAAAACACTCACCCGATCTGGGGTATCACTGAGTTTATAAAAATGTGAACGTAGAAAGTTAACGTGGCAATGGGAGCCGCAAATTCGCGTTAAATTACAATAAGTTGCAAAAGTATGATCAGGAGCAAAAGAGGAAGACCCCGGCGTCTGCGCCGCTTTTTATACCTCTCTTTTTGACATTTGAATTTTGAACTGACATTTCTTTTGTCGTGCACTAATTGCATGCGGCAAAAGAATAAAGCTATGGACAGCCTTCGGCTATTTGGTATCCATTGCATTTTATTTATTGATTTTTATTATTTAATTTATATATTGAAATTAAATAATAAAAATTATTAGGAAAATAACGTACTACGTTACAAGATAGACGCGCGAAAGGGTTCTGGACCTGATGACATCCCACCCAAATTTTTGAAGAATTGTTTCGAGGAGTTGTCTTTGCCTTTATGTATCCTATTTAATAAATCAATCTCAGCTGGGGAATTCCCAACCCTCTGGAATGGAATGGAATCAGTACCTTATCTAGTATTGCGAAACTTTTTGAGTCCCTGGTTTATGGCCCTCTTTATGCTCACTTGAGTAAATATATAACTGAGAGACAGCACGGATTTGTCAGAAAGAGGTCTACTCTGAGTAACCTTCTGGAATTAAAAAAATATATCTGCCAAACGCATGCTACTGGAGGTCAAGTCGATGCCATTTACCTTGATTTCAGTAAGGCTTTCGATAAGGTGAACCACACCTTACTATTTAAAAAGCTTTCCTACTACGGCATACATGGGTGTCTTCTAAGATGGGTGCAATCCTATTTGAGCAACAGAAATCAGTTAGTAACGGTAAAGGGCTACTCATCATCTTATATGCCTGTAACCTCCGGCGTTCCACAAGGATCACACTTAGAACCGCTATTATTTATTATATTTATAAACGACTTAGTTGGCCGCTTGTCGTGCCCATCTCTTCTGTACGCTGACGATTTAAAAATATACTATGATATTAGAAATGAATTGGACTGCACAGTGCTCCAACATGATCTTGAAACGGTATCTCAATGGTGTATTTCTAATAGAATGAGCCTTAACGTAAGTAAATGTTGTGTTATTTCCTTTACTAGAAAACGCAACAAAATTGTTCATCAGTACCTAGTTTGCGATAAAAATCTAAGTAGAAGCGAGATCGTAAGGGACTTGGGTGTTTACTTTGACCGAGCTCTAACTTTTCGCGCTCACTATGACCATATTGTGAAGAGGAGTCGCAAATTACTGGGATTCATCATAAGGTCCACTAAAGCATTTCCGAAACCGCGCAGCGTTGTATGCTTGTTTTTAAGCTTAGTGAGAAGCATCCTAGGGGAGTAAGGGGATAGTGGATATAAAATCTTTTCCAGCCCAAATGTCAACCTCTCCTGCTCGCGCCGTATGGCGGCGGAGACCAAGCGGTCTCCGTGGTGCTCCCTGCTGGACAACGAACGAGGCTCTGGCGACCGAGGCAATGGCGGTATAACCATTTCCCCAACTAGGCAACTAGAAGGGAGAGGCGGAACGGCCTTGGAGTCCAAGTACCTCCTAAAATGTGTAGTGCAGAAGGTAATGGGAACCCACTGCAAAATATATATTTCCCAAGAGAATTATGGTGGTTCAAAGTATAATGGACGTTTTTTCGAACGACCCGGCTGAATCCCGGCGCCACCTAACCGGGCAAGGTGGTGAGAAGTATGCTACCGGCTACACAGGAGTGTCACACCAGGCTCTGCGTGGAAACTATGCGACTGGTGCATCTGATCCAGATAAGTTTTCCGCAAGATCTCCTTACCGAATCGGCACCTGGAATGTCCGCGGTCTAAACCAACCAGGAAAACTGCAAATAGTGGAAAAGGAGATGAATAGAAAGAATGTTAACCTACTGGGACTCAATAAAACAAAATGGAGAAAATCTGGGCATTTCATTTCTGCATCTGGTAACAAGATATATTTTTCGGAGCACGACAGTAGTAGAGGTGTGGCCTTCATCGTACCAAAAGAGCTGGACAAATGTGTTATAGGTTATAAACCAGTAAAAACCAGAATAATCACTTTAAAACTTAATGCCTCACCATGCCATAAACACATTGTGCAAGTTTATGCTCCCACCGCACAATCCACAGAAGAAGATATTAAAAATTCTATGATGATCTGGCCCTAACACTCAAAGAAATACCGAAGAGAGAAATAACACTGATTATTGGGGATTTTAATGCGAAGGTTGGAAGCACAGTTAATGATGGCCATCTGAGACACATAGTTGGGAAATATGGTATTGGGGAACGCAATGAGAGAGGAGATCGGCTACTACAATTCTGCATTGAAGAAAATATGACGATCACAAACACATGCTTCGAACATCATACCCGTAGGCTGTATACCTGGATCTCCCCAGGCGATCGATGTAGGAACCAAATAGACTTCATCTTAATGCAATCCCGGTGGCGATCCATCTTAAATGCCACGACTTTTCCAGGAGCAGACTGCGGGACCGACCATCAGCTCCTTGTCGCTGTTCTGAAATTAAGATTTAAAAAGCTTAAAAAGTCGAGAACAACCCCAGACCTCAGAAAAACGGACTACTGTAGGTTCAGAAAGACCTTCGAAGACAAAATTAAAGGTTACGAACATAACCCAAAAAAATCCGGAAGTTTTTTTTTTTTTTTTTTTAAAAACGGCTAACAAGATGACCTCACTCCACCTGATGGTAAGCGGTAGTGAGATCCAAATATGAGGTCGACAGGCACAATAGATCGTATTGAGCCTGTCGCACTCACCCTGAAGGCCTGCTTAAATGCCGTTTCACGCCCCGCATGAAGAGCCCGGGATCGTAGGAGGGAGGGAAAACATGAGCTGGAAGGGCATTCCATGCCTTAATGGCACGGGGCAGAAATGAGGAGCTAAACCTCTTGGTCCGAGCCACCAGCGCCTGCATTGTATGTGGATGGCAGCACTGTCCAGCCCGTGTCGTTCGGGAGTGGAAAGGGGAGGGAGGGACTAGCTGGAATAGCTCTTCAGAGCATTCCCCATTATAGAGACGGTAGAGAACACTTAGACCGGCAATGTCTCTACGTAGCTGGAGAGGCTCTAAGGTTTCGGACACCTCTACATCACCGATACGGATAGCACGTCGCTGCAACCTATCGAGGGCGTCGAGCAAGTATTTTGCGGAGCCATCCCAGAGGTGACAGCAATATTCCACACATGGGCGAACTTGTGCCTTATAAAGAAGGCAGAGTTGCACCGGTGTGAAAATCGCCGCACCCTGTTCAGGATCCCCAGTTTGCGAGAGGCTGTTCTAATGACGCTCTCGATGTAATCCCGCTGGTTCAGGTCGCGGCAAACATCCATGCCAAGGATGCTAAGGCTATCCTGTATTGGTAAGGGGGTGCTCTGAAGAGTAGGATGGGAAAGGAAAGGGGACACTTTACTAGAAAAAACACACACCTGTGTCTTCTTGGCATTGAACTCGACAAGATTGCATGAGCCCCATTCGGAAATGCGGTCCAAGACCCCGTCAAGCTCGGCGACAAGAAGGTTCCTCTTTTCCTCGGTTTCGGTCTGCTTTACCCCAGGTCTTCCGAAATAACGTGCGTGAACAGTGCTGTCATCCGCATAGCAATGAATGTTGCCTAGTGACAACATGTCATTGATATGCAGCAGAAACAAAGTCGGCGACAGAACGGAACCTTGAGGTACACCGGAATTTATTGGGTGGAAACAAGAAGTGCGTCCGTCACAAAGGACACGAATCCTGCGCCCTTCCAACAATCCCGCACCCCATTCGCACAAGCGAGGTGGCAGACCGTATGCCGGGAGCTTGGAGAGAAGCGAACGATGCCATACACGGTCAAACGCTTTAGCGATATCAAGGCTAACTGCCATAGATTCGCCATGCTTCTCCATAGCCTCCCCCCAGAGGTGCGAAACGTACGCTAGAAGATCACCCGTGGACCGTTTTGGTCTAAAACCGTACTGACGGTCATGCAGCAGCGAGTGATCCTCTAGGTAGCGGATGAGCTGGGCGTTAATTATCCGCTCAAACACCTTACCCAGTACTGAGGTTATAGCTATGGGCCGGGAGTTGGCAGGATCGGACCTGTCTCCTTTTTTGGGAACAGGTTGAACATTCGCCTCTTTCCAAGCCCGGGGCACGATGCCCGAGGTATATGAGAGGCGGTACAGGCGTGTGAGTACTGGAAACAACTCCGCTGCGCAAATTTGGAGTACTAACGCTGGAATACCGCCTGGGCCACTAGCTTTCCTTACATCAAGTGACTGCAACTCAGCACGTACATCACATTGCCTGATTCGGATCTCAGGCATATGAGCACCGCAATGTGGAATTTTAGGCGGCTGTGCTCCACCGTCATCGATGCAGGAATTGGCCGCAAAAAGATTGGCAAGCAGATCTGCCTTCTCCTGCGGTTGATGATCTAGTGAACCGTCAGGATATTTCAGCGGGGGCAGCGAAGGCAGACAGAAGTTGGATTGCATATGTTTAGCCAGGCGCCAAAAGGAGCGGCCACCCGTGGGATGCCTAATAAGGTCCTGGCCAACACGTGCAACTCGCTGGGCATCTGCTCTGTTGTAGGCCCCTTTGGTGGCCTTGGTGGCTTTGTTGTAGGCTGCTTTAATCGAGGCAATATTAGGATCCCCAAGTGCATGAGCCCTGGCCCAGTTGCGGTACGCCGTCCGTTTCAGTTCAACGGCTGCAGCGCACTCACGACTGAACCAGAGATCATCTTTGCGACCGCTGGTGACATCAGTAAATGGAATGTAATACTCCATTCCAAGACTGATCTCACCCGCTATAGCCGCTGCACACTCCGTGGGATCACTTCCTCCAAAGCAGCTCTGCCCCCAAGGGATGGATGCGAAGTATTCACGCATACCATCCCAATCTGCCGACGAGTAGCGCCACAGTCTCCGCGTCACCTCCACGGGTTGTGGGGGAGCGGTGCATGGCACTGTTGCACCCACCAGGCAGTGGTCGGAGGACCCCAGCGGGGCACAAACCGACACTAGGTACCCGGATGGGTGGCTCGTCAGCAGAAGGTCCAACAAGGGAGGGCGCTTGACCGACAATATCAGGCATCCGGGTGGGCTGGAGTACCAGTTGCGTCAGGTCATGCGTGAGAGCAAATGCGTGGGCGGTCCGGCCAGCATGGTCTGTTTTAGGGAGCCTAACCAGGTGTCATGGTGGGCATTAAAGTCCCCTAAAAACACCAGCTCGCTATTGGGGAACCGCGCCTGAGCGATGTCTGCCGCCTGACTCAGATGGTCGAAGAGTCGAGTTGTCTCAGTGTCACCTTTATGGGACCGGTATATGCACACGTAGACTCTGCTCACAGAGCCTAAATCCACGTGCACACCAAGGATGGAGAGGGATGGATATTCGAGGCGGTGAAGACGGACCCAACAAACGTCCGCCCTGACGAAAAGGCACACACCCGCCTTGGGCTGGAAGGACTCTTCCAGCTCATAGCCCGGATAGCGAAGGTATGCCGTATCGGCAGGGCAGCCAATCTGAGTCTCCGTCAGAAACAACATCGCAGGCCTCGCCGTCTCGAGGTGTTGGTGGACGGCGTTGAGGTTGCATGGAGTCCACGGATGTTAGTGAACTCCACCTCAAACAGCGAGGGTGGGGAGTTGGGGTGCCGCTGTAGGACGATGTTGCGTTTGTAGTACTGCCATCGAGATTAGAGGGAAAGGGGGACGTGGAAGAGGAAACCATTGCTGCGGCAACAACGAGACAAGGCGTGGAGTCTCGCATTGGTATTGAGCTGTGCGGGTCGGAGTTGGCCAGTCCGCCGGACGGAAGGGCCCCCGTACCCCCCCGGAGGCGTACACGCCGGGTCCCACTCCGGGCACCACCCGGCACGACGAGCCGCTCCGGGATTATGCGCGACCTGGTGGGGCAGCCTTCGGAGGTGGTTAGTCTCCGTCGGGCCCCTGTACTATGCCGCGGGCGGCCAGCGGCACCACCGTTTCTACGGGTCTCCCTGGCCGGCGGGCTGACCCGCTCTGCCCGCACTATACCGCCGCTAAGACACCACTGGTCCGGCGATTGCCGCAGCAATGGTCCCCCCTGGCTCCGGTTCGTACAGTGCTGATCCCGGAACGCGACCTGACCGAGAGAGGTCAGAGTCACTTGGCGGGTTTTACGCAACTGTATGGTGGTAACAGCAACCGGTCGACAAAATGTCTCCCACCTGCAAAGTTCGTGGAGCAACTTGAAGAAAGCAATGGTAGAAGCCGCTACAGAAAATTCACGGCATAACACCTCGATGAAAGACTTCATCGCACAAGACACCGAAGAAGCTATAACGGAAAGACGCAAACTGAAGGAGGGTGGATTAGTCTCGGAAGAGGATCGGCAGAGATATTCAGACCTAAGTGGTAAAATACAGCGACTAAGCAGGAGAGACAAAACTGCCCAGATCAATAGCATCTGCGAATAATTAGAACGGCATTCTGTAAGACACGAAACTAAAGAACTGTTTCAAAAAGTTAAAGATCTCACTCGAACCCGCACTTTTAAAACATGTGCAATGAAAAGCGAAGATGGGGTCTTACTCTCAGAAAAAAATCAAGTGCTTAGGCGCTGGAGTCAGTATTGCAGCATGTTGTATGACGATGACTTGTCTTCGGAATTAAGTCTAGACCTGAAGGACATACATGAAAGAGAACCAGAAATCCTGCCGTCGGAAGTAGAGCGTGCAATAAAAACCCTGAAAATCGGCAAATCTCCAGGCAAAGACGGCATCCCTGCTGAGTTAATAAAAAATTGTGGCCTTGCAGGCATTAAAATCTTCACCAACATATGCAACGCTATCTGGAATTCCGGTCAGTGGCCAGAAAAATGGACAGAGTCGGTTTTCATACCGTTGCATAAAAAAGGCTCTACCTCTGAATGCAGCAACTATAGAACCATATCACTGATCTCTCACGCTAGTAAAATTCTTTTGAATATTATTAACCATCGGCTCCACCACTATCTCGATCGACATTGGTTTTGTGAAGGAAAAAGGGACCAGAGAGCAGATTCTGAATATTCGTCAGATTATAGAGAAGAGCAGAGAGTTCAACAATCCTGTAGTACTGTGTTTCATAGATTACAGTAAAGCTTTCGACTGCGTGAAATGGCAAAAGCTATGGCTGGTTCTAGGGGAGATGGGAGTGCCTGAACATCTTATTCGACTGATTCGCAACCTCTACGTCAACAACCGTTCCTTTGTAAGAATTAACACCGATTGCTCAGATGCGTTCGCAATAAAGATAGGTGTCCGACAGGGGTGTATCCTCTCTCCTGTGCTATTCAACATTTATGGCGAGTACATAATCCGCAAAACAATAGAAAACTGGGAGGGAGGTTTTCCATTAGGAGGGAAACGAATATGTAACCTCAGATTTGCCGACGACACTGTCCTACTAGCAACATCTGTAGAAGATATGAAGACTCTCCTGCAAAAACTCGAGACAGATAGCTTAGAACTAGGCCTAGCTATTAATAAGAGCAAAACAAAAGTAATGATAGTTGACCGAGCTCAGACCCTTACCAACTTTGATAGCATAGGTGTAGACGTTGTCCATAACTACATCTATCTAGGCTCTCAAATATCGAATGATGGCAGTTGTGTACCCGAGATAAAGAGACGCATTGCTATGGCTAAAGACGCTATGACTCGGCTAAGTGGTGTATGGAAAAATCGAGGCATTACCAACAGAACCAAAATGCGCCTGGTTAGAGCTCTAATATTCCCGATTTTCATGTACGGCGTAGAAACATGGACCATTAAAGCAAGAGAGAGACAGAGGATTGATGCATTCGAAATGTGGTGCTGGAGGAAAAGATGATCATCGTTGGGAACACAAAGGGGAAAAGATCCAGAGGCCGCTCGCCGACTAGATGGTCTGACCAACTGAAAAATCCCGACACACCAAGTTTCTACACGGTGGCTGCCATTGCAACTGACAGGGGCCGTTGGAAACAGTTCGTCCGTTCACGACTTGCAACCCACCATTATACCGATCTTCAGACATGAAGGACCGACCAGAGAGAGAGAGAGAAGCATCCTTGAGTACTGTTGTCCAAACTAGTCTCCGTACTACAGCGTCCACGTTAACTACATCGAAAGTGTGAAGAAGAGATGTTTCAGGTATGTTGCGCGCAAGTTTAACTGTGGTCGATCACTCAGGGACTATAGTGAAAGGCTGGTCAAATTTAACACGATTCCTGTACATGCCCGTCGTAAAAGGTATGATCTTGCCTGCCTTCACATGATATTGCACTCAAGCCTTGATGCTCCGAACCTACTCTCATCAGTCAATATTAACACCGGTACAGATCGCGCCATCCGCACACTTTTTTTATACAAGTTTACAAAAATCTTACAATACCTCATTTTATAATCCTACTGTAAGGATGTGCCGCACCTACAACGATATTGTTCGCAGTGGCAGACCCATTGACATTTACAATGTGAGCTTTCCCCGGTTCAAGAGTGCTGCTACTGACTTAGTTAGAGCTGAGTTGGCGGAACCACCATAATTATTGTTCTCTTTTTTTTTGCATTGTTCTTTCTATTGTTTAAACTTAAATTGTATTAGCTTGTAAAATAATAAATGGTTCATGCTGTGTACGCTATTTATAGATTGCTGTCTAGTTAATAATATTGTTACGACCACGAGGGACCGTGCAAGCGGAATTAGTCTTATAGTCATATGGATAAGGTCTATATTCGCTTGCACGATATTACGTCACACTCTGGTCGGTCGTAGCGAGCTCTAGCGTGTTCTAGAATAGTAATAATAATAATAATAGAGTTTTCGCCGCCCGGACCGTTCGAGAACATTCTCAACACTACGCGAAGAGACTAGTTCGTCCTTGCTGTGTATAAAAGCGGGATGTACGACCCGACGGCACAGTTCCGATTTGGGAAAGCAAGCGAATCAGTCTCCTGCGAACTAAGAGTGATCGAGTGCGTTAACTGCGAATAGTTTCAGTGTAATTCAGTGTTTTAGTGCGATTCAGTGTTTAAGTGTGATTCAGTGTTTTAGTGTAATTTAGTGTTCCGTATTTAGTGTTGTAATTAAGTGTTTAACTGTGTAATTGTTTGTCGACAAATAAATTAATTGTCTTTTGGTGACTTTTGGCGTATCTTGAATTTAACGTACCCCGTTCCCGCAACAATTGGTGTCAGAAGTGGGATTCAAGATGCCTCTTACACCACGAGAAGACAGTGAGGGTCGAGTAACAAGGAGTCAAACCGCGGCCCTGCAAGAGGGTGAAGGCACTTCAACGGAGGGATCAATTCAAACATCAATTGGGCCTGTGGAGCTTGCAGACTTATTTAAAATGCTGCAGACACAAGCCAGCCGTCAGGAGGAGCAAGCCCGTCGCCAGGAGGAGCAAGCCCGTCGCCAGGAGGAGCAAGCCCGTCGCCAGGAGGAGCAAGCCCGTGAACAAGCCCGCCGCCAGGAGGAGCTAGCCCGACTTCAGGAAGCACAATTTGCTAAACTGAGGGAAGAACAAGCCCTTCGCCAGGAAAAGCAAGACCTTCGCCAGGAGGAGCAAGCCCGCCGCCAGGAGGAGCAAGCCCGCCGCCAGGAGGAGCAACTGGTCGAACTCAAGGAAGAGCTAAGCAAGAGTTTGTTGGGGGCTATTGAAAAGAAGCACGAAGTATTAGAAAAGCAGTTTGATGCTCTCAAGGATGATGTGCTAAGCGTCAAGACCCAACACGAAGATCGACCGACCCAACACGAAGATCGACTCACCCAACATGAAGATCGATTCACCCAACACGAGGATCGACTGAGCCAGGTAGATGCTGAGATGCGACAGCTGCATACCAAGATGGCAAGAGTGGGGACCCGGGGTGCTACGGTAGTGTCGGATTCTCCGAAAATCGAAGTACCCCACTTCGATGGAACGACGTCTTGGGCAGCATTTTGGTACCAGTTCGAGACGGTGGCTAAAGGAAAGGGGTGGAACGAGGAAGAGTCCTTGATAGCTCTGACTCTGGCTCTTCGTGGAGATGCCCTGCTCACGTTGGAAAACCTGCCTTCGGATAACAGAACTTTAGGTGCTCTCCAAAGAGCACTAGAGGGCAGGTACAGCGACAAACACCTGGAACACGCGTATAGAGCACAACTCCGCGACCGACAGCAGAAGCCTGGTGAGAGTCTGCAGCAATGGGCAACGGAAATCGAAAGGCTAGTCAGACGTGCCTACGTGTCATGCCCTTCAATGGTGGAATCAATGATCCCGCAAGCTTTCTGTGATGGAATTAGAGACGCAGACGTCAGACACACCGTGAAATTGAGCCATCATCAGACCTTACAGGAAGCTCTAGCCCATGCTTTGGAGGTGGAAGCCGTGCGTCAAGACGCTAGAACTCAACGACTTCGGGAGGTTGTGGTGAAGGAAAAACCTTCTTTGGGTCCGATGTGCTATGGCTGCGGCAAGAGGGGCCATATACGGAGTAGTTGCCCCAAGCGAAGATGGCCACGTAGAACGACAGTAGCGTCCTCTACACAGGTGGACGCAGAAGAGCTGTCGTTAAACTAGAAGAAGCCAGGGCCGTGGGGCGGGCGCTGGCTGGTCAACATCGAGCCCCTACCGTCACTGTTTCACAGATTGGTAATGGGAACAACCTTACAGTGGTTGGACAGCTGAACAGCGTAACGTGTCATTTTACTATTGACACCGGTGCTTCAAGAACAATAGTGCGTCCGGAGCTATTGAAAAGGACTATTGTGTGGAACCAGAGACCATCCGTTCAGCTTCAAACAGCAACAGGCCAGCCAGTTACCGTCTTCGGTGAGACGATGGCGAAGATAACCATTGGAGAACAAATCTTTGAATACGGCGTTCTCATAGCAGACATCACGGACGACTGCATCATCGGATTAGACTTTTTAAGAGACCAGAAGTGTGTGGTAGACGTCGCTAAAGGAGTACTTAGTTTCCCCGAACAAGAAGTATTCCTAGAGGGAGCGAGATCATGCGCAGTTTACTGCCTGAACAATACGACCCTACCGCCGAGATCTGAAACTCTGGTCAAAGTTAGATTCCCTTACACTGCGTGTCGAGGGCGAAGCGTCGTCATAGAAAACTGCGGCGACCATCCGAGTTGGATCACAGCAAGAACTCTGGCCATGACCGGAAAAGGAACGCTAGTGCGAGTCATCAATCTTAGCGGAGATGAAGTGCAGCTACGAAGAAACTGTGTCATCGGACGGGCCGATGCAGGTCAATCCATCAGAAGGCTGAAAAGGGCCCGGGAACCGGAATCCTGTCAACAAGATGACGTCACGCCGCTCCTAGCAAATTGTAAGGACAAGCTCTCTGAGCGGGAACTTCAGCAAGCTAAAAGGTTGTTGCTAGATTTCAACGACATATTTTCGAAGGGTGACCATGATTTGGGAAGGACAGGTCTCGTTAAACACAAAATAGACACGGGAGACGCACCACCAATAAAGCAGCGGCCTAGACGCCTTCCATTTGCCAAAGAGAAGAAGGTAGCAGACATGGTTGCCGAGATGCAGAAGAACCGCATCATAGAACCTTCAACGAGCCCGTGGTCTTCGCCAGTAGTCCTGGTTAAGAAGAAGGACGGCAGCACCAGGTTTTGTGTGGACTACCGGTTGTTGAATAATGCAACGAAGAAGGACAGCTACCCTCTGCCCCGTATAGACGACACACTGGACATGTTGAGTGGCATGCAGTGGTTCTCAACAGTGGACCTTAAGAGTGGGTACTGGCAAGTTGATATCCATCCAGAAGATAAAGAGAAGACGGCATTTACGACCGGAACTAGGAATGGATTGTGGCAGTTCAACGTCATGCCCTTTGGTTTTTGCAACGCTCCGGCGACATTCGAGCGGTTGATGGAAAGGGTACTGGTTGGACTTCTGGGTGATGCATGCCTGGTCTATCTGGATGACATCATTATCATGGGTCGAAATTTCATAGAGCATGTCAGTAACCTGAGGAAGGTTTTCACTAGAATACGAGAAGCAAACTTGAAACTCAGCCCAAAGAAATGCACGTTTTTCAAGGAAGAAGTCGCCTATTTAGGCCACATTATTTCATCGAAAGGTGTAAGGACCGACCCAGAGAAGATCAAAGCTGTCCAAGAATGGCCTATTCCAGCTAACAAGACCGACGTGAGATCATTTTTGGGTTTATGCGCATACTACCGGCGCTTTGTAAAGAACTTCTCTGATATAGCGAAACCTCTTCATCGGCTCACGGAAGATAAACGAGTATTCGCCTGGGACTCGGAATGTGATCAAGCCTTCGTCAGATTAAAAGAACACCTCTGCACCAGTCCTATACTTGGCTACCCGAACAGAGAAGGAAGGTTTATCGTGGACACTGATGCCAGCAATACTGGCATAGGCGGAGTTCTGTCGCAAGAGCAAGGTGAACGGGAAGTGGTGATCGCCTATTTCAGTAAGTCACTTTCAAAACCTGAAAGGAACTACTGTGTGACTCGTAAGGAACTGTTGGCGGTAGTGAAGACTCTACAGCATTTCAACAAGTACCTCGTTGGAAGACAGTTTACCCTGCGGACAGATCATGCTGCGTTAAAATGGCTCTTGCAGTTTAAGAACCCTGAAGGACAAGTGGCGCGGTGGCTAGAGCAGCTACAGGAGTACAATTTCACAACAGAACATCGGAGTGGTAGAACGCATTTGAATGCCGATGCCCTATCAAGGAGACCTTGTCCTGTGGCCTGCAGTCGTTGTTCTAAGACGGAGACTAAAGAAGAAGTCCGGATGATTACCACCCAGGGACTTGATAATGAATGGAGCGAAGACGCTATCAAAAAGGCGCAAAAAGAGGATAGTGACCTGAGGAAAATATTTGAATGGGAAGAAGTAGGTCAAAAACCTTCTTGAAGCCATGTAGCATCATCAAGCCCCATCACGAAAAGTTACTGGGCACAATGGGACAGTTTGGAGATTAAGGATGGAGTACTCTTCAGGAAATGGGAAACACCAAAAGGGGATCAAACGACACTACAGCTGATTGTACCCCGTAAACAAATTGCTTCTCTACTGAGGTACATACACGATGGGGTATCCGGGGGACATTTAGGCGTGAAAAAGACCCTAGAGAAGCTGAGACAGAGGTTCTACTGGATACACTGTCGGGAGGACGTCGAAGACTGGTGCAAGAAATGTACGTCTTGCGCATCAGTAAAGGGCCCACAAACCAGAAGTAAGGGCAAACTCAAGCTGTACAACGTCGGCGCTCCATGGGAAAGAATCGCAGTAGATGTAGCTGGCCCCTTTCCAGAATCCGATGAGGGAAACAAGTACATCATTGTGGTCCAAGATTACTTCACTAAGTGGCCTGAAGTCTTCGCTACGCCTAATCAAGAAGCAAAGACGGTCGCCAAGAAGTTAGTCCACGAGGTAATTTGCCGATTTGGTGTGCCTCTTGAGATACATTCAGACCAAGGAAGAAACTTTGAGTCAGCACTATTCCAGGAGGTCTGTCAACTGTTGGGTATGCATAAGACCCGTACTACACCAGCACACCCGCAATCCGATGGCATGGTCGAGAGATTCAACCAAACGTTGGAAAACCACTTGGCCAAAGTTGTGGACGAGCATCAACGAGACTGGGACCAGTACATACCGCTTTTCTTGCTGTCCTACCGATCTGCAATCCACGATAGCACCAGCGCAACCCCAGCAATGGTAAACTTCGGTAGAGAAATGCGGCTTCCGGTAGATGCATTGACTGGGACACCGCCAGAAGCTCCGAAACCAGTAACCGAATACGCGGCTGACCTACAGAAGCGCCTGGATGAAGTACATGCTCTCGTTAGAGACTGCAGTCTAAAATCCAGCGAAAGAATGAAAACCCGTTACGACCGCAAAGCCAACACCGATGGTTTCGATGAAGGGAGTCTGGTTTGGTTACACAACCCACTCAGGAAGAAGGGCAAATCCCCGAAGTTCCAGCCAAGGTGGGAAGGACCATACAAGATCATCACTAGGCTGAACGACTTAACCTATCGGATCAAACAAGGGACAAGAGGCAAGCCAAAAATTGTTCACATTGATCGGTTGGCTCGTTACCATGGGTCAAATGATGCTCGGGACGAGCATGACTAAGAGGGGGATAATGTTACGACCACGAGGGACCGTGCAAGCGGAATTAGTCTTATAGTCATATGGATAAGGTCTATATTCGCTTGCACGATATTACGTCACACTCTGGTCGGTCGTAGCGAGCTCTAGCGTGTTCTAGAATATTAATAATAATAATAATAGAGTTTTCGCCGCCCGGACCGTTCGAGAACATTCTCAACACTACGCGAAGAGACTAGTTCGTCCTTGCTGTGTATAAAAGCGGGATGTACGACCCGACGGCACAGTTCCGATTTGGGAAAGCAAGCGAATCAGTCTCCTGCGAACTAAGAGTGATCGAGTGCGTTAACTGCGAATAGTTTCAGTGTAATTCAGTGTTTTAGTGCGATTCAGTGTTTAAGTGTGATTCAGTGTTTTAGTGTAATTTAGTGTTCCGTATTTAGTGTTGTAATTAAGTGTTTAATTGTGTAATTGTTAGTCGACAAATAAATTAATTGTCTTTTGGTGACTTTTGGCGTATCTTGAATTTAACGTACCCCGTTCCCGCAACAATATCTATTGTACTAATTTTATGGCTGTAAAACTGACAGTAATCTGTTTGTGTACCTATTTTAAATAAATAAATAAATCTTATTTAAAACAAGAACGTATAACGTTACAATGTCTTCAAATTAATTATAGAAATTAAAAAAATATATATATTAGTTTTTTTTTCTAGAAAGGGGGGAGGTGTAGTCGTGTAACGTACCTCCCCACACACACATTGTGAGGTTAAGGTATATATGTCGCAGTCGTATTGTATAATCCGCCGTATTACATTATAGCTAGCTGTTATCAAAACAGGGCCGTTATGTATTACGGCGGATCAACGATTAGCCGGATTGTCATTACGATACGTCCTACATTTTGGCGACTCACGATCAGCCGTATTGCACTTTATTCAATATTGTAGGGCAACACGTCATGTGATAACAAAATAAAACAGAGTTTAATTGAAAATCAATTCTAATGAGAAAAATAAAGGTTATGTACCTACTCGGTATGTAATAGGTTTGTACTTTGTGTTGCGTAGGTGCGAAAGTATAACACAAAATATAAAAACAAAAGTTTTTTTTTAGTAAATATGAATAAGAAACTAAGTAATACACTTAATATTTGGGTTTAGTATTTTCGAGTACTTATTTAGAACACAGAATTCAAAATCTTTGGTATGTTGCGTTTTGATTCGCAGGTTGGGCATAGGGAGACAAATATTTCAATGGCTTTTTTTTTAACATTAAGTTTGTTTTTTACGGCATACAGCATTTTGTCTCGCCCGACGTGGCCAATTTCCTTCTGAATTTCCATCAGAGTATCGAAATATTGCTCATGGGTATTACGCGAATGGTATGGTCCTCAGGATTTTTTTTCTTCAAGATAAGATAATCTTCACCAGTAACATTCATGAAGTCATATTTTTGCGCCAATAATACTGTGTAGGATTCCGCCGAATACTAGAATCCATAGCCACTTTAGCGGTTTTGATATGCAATATAAGCTCTAAAACTCGTTCTTTTCTCCATGGATTTTTAACTGTTCCACATTGAGACGAATAAAAACAGTTCAATTGCACGTCAAATTTATTCTTAAAGTCACTATTTACACTCGTATTTGTCACGTTTATTTCTTTCAAACCACTGTTGTTGTTATGATAGGCAGCACCGCGAGCGCTAAATATAGGTACTTAAAACTGTCAAAGAGGTGGTCAACGACCCGCTCTTTGACATTACGGCTAGCCGCATTAAATAACGTTTAGTGCCGAATACATCCCGGCGGAGTTTCATTCAGCCTTATTCAATCCGGCTAATCGTTGATCCGCCGTAATACATAACGGCCCTGTTTTTGATAACGGCTAGCTGTAATGTAATACGGCGGAATATACAATCCGATTGCGACATATATATCTACTGATGTTTCGTCAAAGTACACGTACCAAAAGTTGCTCCAATTTAATAAATTATAAAAGAGTGTAAAAAGTGAACAGTTTCTCTTGAATTTTACATAAAATTCACAGCAAAGTTCAGTGCTTCAGGTGGTGTAAAGTATAAATCACTAAATAAACATTTTGGAGTGTTTTTTTGACAATATTTGACTCAACTGTGTCGGTAGCAAGTGCAAATTGTGATAAGTGACTCAAATCCCAACTGATCGTTACCGTGCAAAACAAAAGACTGACCTTTAGACTCTACTCACGGCAGTCAGTGCGTAACTGGTGATAGCTACTTTCGCTCAGGCTCCCGAGTTAAGGACCCCCCGTCGCCGCCCCCTACCGACTGCGGCCTGGACGCACCGTTGACTTTGTTTGCGGTCAAGGAACTCCTAGCATCTGAGCTTAAGAAGATGCGCAGTGAGTTCGAAACAACAATGACCAATATTATAAGTAAGGAGTTGAAGGCACTGAGGGAAGAGGTAGCTGGTTTTAAACAATCGTTGTCATTTTTAAATGGCCAGCAGGAAGACCTTACTAAGAGGATCATTGAGGTTGAAAAATTGTAAACAAAAAAAAAACCGCCTTCAAAAACCCGACTCACAAAAATTACAAAATAATATAATACGATCATTTATAATCATCTGGGTATGAATTTAATATGTTGTTGAAGGCGGTGCCGTTTATATTTCATACAGACAAGCACAGAGTGCTTCGTTATCCTCTAAATTTTGATTGGCACCGCCTTCAACAACATATTAAATTCATACCCAGATGATTATAAATGATCGTATTATATTATTTTGTAATTTTTGTGAGTCGGGTTTTTGAAGGCGGTTATTTTTTTGTTTACAATTTTTTTTCATACTTTTTGGTGTTACATTTTTTTTTCACCCTTTTAGTTCAGCTCACCTGTAATACTACTGATATTATAACTAGTAGTCTTAATATGTATACAGTATTGAAAGAATTATCCTTTTACTCCAAACAATTAAGGAGTTGACCTTCCATCATCAGCTCAGCATCATAACATTATGATTGCGAGAAGCAATGCCAATATAACTTCAGAAAATATGTAAAACGCAGTACATGTGCCTATGAAATTCGAGGGTTGCCCTCGATTTCTCCTGGATCCCATCATCAGATCCTAGACTGGTCAACCTAATAGTTTAGCTCACTTGTAATGCCACTGATATTATAACTAGTAGTCTTAATATCTATACAGTATTGAAAGAATTATCCTTTTACTCCTAACTATTAAGGAGTTGACCTTCCATAATCAGCTCAGCATCATAAGATTATGATAGCCAGAAGCAAATGCCAATATAACTCCAATTAATATGCAAAACGCGGTACATGTCCCTATAAAATTTGAAGGTTGCCCTCGATTTCTCCTGGATCCCATCATCAGATCCGGGACTGGTGAAAATGGGACCACCTCGGAAGTGAACTCTATCCAACCAAAAAAAAATTTTTGAAATCCGTCTATAATTGACGAAAATATCGATGAACATACAAAAAAAAAAAAAATATTATACATACAGACGAATTGAGAACCTCCTCCTTTTTTGAAGTCGGTTAAAAATATTGTTAAACATTTGATTTGTCAGTCGTCTGAATTAGGAGAAATGAAGGCTACGGTAAATAAATTCGAAGTCGACTAGAACAAACAGGAACAGTGGGCAAGACGATCTAATGTCAAGATTTTCGGAATTCCAGAAAAGAAAGGTGAACATTTATTAAAAATCATGGAGTCCATAGGCAGACTCGCTAGTTTCCCGCTCAATATCGATACAGACTTAGATTTTGTCACCCGAGTTGCGCCAAAGGGCAATGACAGTAAAAAACCTAAACCTATTGTGGTTAGATTTTTAGCTCGTTACAAAAAGGACAACTTTTTGGCATCTGCCAGAAGAATCAAGCTGAAATTAAGAGATATTGGTTTTACTAGTGATAGTCTTGTGTACGTAAATGACCATTTAACAAGCGCAAATAAATCATTACTGCAAAGTACTGTTAGCCTAATTAATATAATATATAAGCATAAATTAATATTATTTTCTATATATTTTCGATTTAATAAAAGTCCAATAGTCATTGTATTGATTTTACAAAGTATGAACAGGAAGTATGGTATTAAAGTTAAAACATTTTTAATTTATCGCAAAATGTAAATATTACATTTTGCAGTTTATTATTATTGTTATAATTTAATTTAATGATAAATATTGCATATCGATTATTTGTTTAAAATCACATTTTGTATTTTCGATTTCGTTACAGGAAGTAAGTTGTGCAATATTTCGTTACGCATTAATTATATAAGAAAGTCGAATAGTAATAATTTAATGTATTGTGAATTACAGAATAACTAAATACCATCAATTATTTATTAAAGGTTATATTATGAATTATAAGAATTGTATTGAAAACATAGTTAATGTAGTCGTGATTAATCATGGCGATAGGCAGTCGGTCCGTACCTTACAGTGTGATAAGTTGAGAGTCGAGTGAATAAAGTGCAGTGAAGATATCTACTGGGTTTCATTTCTACAAACTTTCTGAGGCTATCCCATAGCTTCAGAAGTGGGATAAACGGAAAGAAACCTCTTTTCTACTTGCGCCTACAAGAGAGATAAAATAACGTAAGTACATGTTTTGTATAGTTTCGTAAGAATGTTTAAGTGTTAATAAGTTAATTAAGTCGTTCAAATACAATTACGATGTTGAAAGAATCCAGAAAATAAACTTTTAAATATTACGAGCAATGTGGGAAACATTGAAGCATAATTATATTGTAACAAATTATGACTTTTCATCGGTTACACAATATTGTTATAACAAGTTATTAATTACTTTTTTTTTCCTTTCTTCTTATTTTTCTTATCTTTCCCTATTTTCCGGTCGATAATTACTCAAGGTCATCGATAAACTTGTTAACGTGTTTATTAAATGTGAGATTAAAAAGTAGGAACGATCGCAATGACTTATAATAATAAATAGTTATTAATAGAAAAGGAACCTTAAACTTTAATATAAATTATTGTGTACCTAAATTCATTGTTACGTGTACTTTTCTACATGTGTATGTGTGTAATGTTTAAAGATATTTATCTTCTTATACTTATAACTCGAATGCGCTAAATGAATGCCAAAAACATGTTTAAAACAGAAAATATGAATTTGTCCTTTGTGTTACTAAAATGTTTGTGTTTTACATGAGGATCTTAATCTTACTTCTGATTAAGATATTAAGATAGAATTTACCTATAAAAAAAATGTAACATAAAATATATTCTTACCTAAAGTTAATGATAATGCAATTGTTTCATCATCATCAGCGCATATACGTCCTCACTGCGGGGACACAGGTATATGTAATTGTTTATTAAGCTGTTATTTGTCAGTTTCAGTGCTCAAGCATGGAAAGAGAGAACAGTCAATGCCGAGACTATAGGGCTTTTAGTCCCGACCTAGGAGTACCCAGGTTTGAGGGTCAAGGTCGAGTTCCGGTAGACTTGAGACGAGAGTCAACTTGGCCAGGAGTACCCATGTATGAGGGTCAAGGTCGAGAACCGGTTGACTTGAGACGTGAAGCAACTTGGCCAGGAGTACCCAGGTATGAGGGTCAGGCCTTAAGGGTGGAACAACCAGGGGTGTCACGGGTGCGTGACACTGAGGTTGATAATATAGTCAATGACGGAGAGCGTCAAGGACGGAGATTTCTTCGTACGCCTGCGAGATTAAGGCGTAGCCGTTCGTCAAGCAATGAACCTTATCACCGAGAGGTTGCTATAGAGAGGACTACAGATCAACGAGATAGAAGACCAGAGACCAATGTGGATTCGAGACCACATACCAGTCGTGACCGGAAGAGGAGCTATTACGAGGCGGGATGTAGGGGTGAGCCACAGATTCCAACTACTTCTAAGAATGCTAGGATTGTAGATTCTACTGAAATAATTTTAGATAAATTTTTGACAATTTTACAATCGGTCAAGAGTTCAGATAAGTCTAAATTGCCTTTTAATACTAATATTATCCCTGAGTTTGATCCCTTGTCCAAGGAACAAACTATTTTGACTTGGTTAACAAAAGTAGAAGAGTGTTCTGAAATTTACGGATGGGAGGATAGAGAAATAATTCATTATGCCCTGCCAAAGCTGACAGGGGTAGCAAAAACTTGGTATCAAAGTTTACCTACAGTCATGTACACTTGGACTGAATGGAAAAGGAAATTAATTGAATCTTTTCCAACACGCGAAGACTATGCTGAACTCTTGACAGAAATGCTTGGTAAAAGAGTCAAATATGGAGAGTCACTTGAACAATATTTTTATGCAAAGATTAATTTGTTGAATAGATGTAAGATATATGGGCGTCAGGCTGTCGATTGCTTACTTTACGGCGTAGATGATAGGGCTATTAAAGTAGGTGCACAGGCTGCACAGTTCTCGGAGCCGGAACATGTGCTGAAATATTTCAGGACTGTGAAGGTTGGGCATAGTAGGGATAGTTTAGATTTTAAAACTCGGAACGAACGTAAGAGTACTATGATTCTTACGCCCAAACCAGCGGGTTTGAGAATGACTTGCTACAATTGCGATCAAATTGGTCATCCTAGCTTCCGGTGCGATAAGCCCCCAGCTAAGTGTGACAATTGCGATAGGTCGGGTCATTTGTCTGTTCATTGTTTTTAAAATAAACACGTGAATAAGGAGCGGGAAAAGGGTACTAATCTGGCCAATAATAAAAATGAAAAACAAGTCTCCCAACTGTGTTCATCTGAAGATTTAACCGCTAAGTATATGCTTGAAATCAAAATTAATAACCATAATTTAGATTGTCATCTGGACTTAGGAAGTCAATGTTCGCTTATAAAGCTAACAAAGGCTATAGAACTCAACTTGAGCATTGTAGTGCCAGAAGATTTACCGGTTCTTAGAGGCATAGGTGCTAATTTGATTTCTCCAGTAGGTATGACTACTGTTTCCGTCCGTGAAGTTCAAGGGATAAAGGAGACTATTAATTTGTATGTAGTAAACGATTATGTTATCAACCAATCAGTTTTATTAGGACATTCCTTTACTGAGAAGCCGAACATCGTTATTACTAAAACCCCTACTGCTGTAATATTTAATAAAATTCAGAGTGTCAAAATGCGTCTTGTAACAAGCGATAGAGTTGATATTCCATCAAACACTTTACGTGCCGTCCAAGTTTCTGCTGATCCTAGTGTAGATTCACGAGTTTATGTTAATGGTTCTTTGCGAGGTCCAGAAGGAAAGGAGTACTTTCTCCTTCCAGGTGAATATGAGGTAAGGGGTGGGCGTAGTGCGCTGCTTATTCATAATGCCTCACCCAGTTTGATCACGCTTCAAAAAGGAACCCTCTTGACGCGGGTACATTATAAAAATACTGAAAATTCGGCAAATATTTTAGATTCTTGCAACGTCACGATCCGTGAAACCCAAAATGATGATGTTTTAAATTGTAGCGATGCTTTGAGTGAAAAGGAAAGATTAAATTTAAAGGAACTCATAAAAAAATATAGTGACTGTTTTTCATACGGACTTGACGATTTGGGGTTCACAGATTTGACAAAGATGGTGATCGAGCTTGACGATTCAGAACCGGTTGTTTATAGGCCGTATCGTATGTCTTACGCCGATCGTGCTTTGGTAAGAAATATGGTGCAAGAAATGGTAGATCACGGCATTGTTAGGGAATCGATATCATCTTACGCCAGTCCCATTGTTTTAGTTCAAAAGAAAACAGGGGATAAGCGGTTGTGCGTAGACTATCGGGCATTGAATCGTAAGACCAAAAAGGAGCATTACCCTCTCCCTAGGATTGAGGATCAATTAGATCAATTGGCAGGTAATAAAGTCTTTACGTCTCTCGATCTGGCATCAGGTTATTACCAAATACCGATAGCTGAAGAGTCGCGTCACAAAACCGCTTTCGTGACGCCGGACGGTCAATTCGAATTTAATCGGATGCCATTTGGTCTTGTAAATGCGCCTTCAGTATTCCAGCGAACCATTAATAAAATACTTTTTGAGGCTAAGATCAAGTACGCGGTAGTTTATATGGATGACGTTTTAATTCCAGCTAAAGACGTTACCGAAGGACTACATCGACTGGAAGAAGTATTAACACTTCTTCAAAAGGGTGGCCTTACACTAAAATTAAATAAATGCCACTTTTTCCTTACCAAAATAGACTTTCTTGGTTATGAGGTTAGCTCCGAAGGTATACGACCCGGTGAAAGGAAAACCGCAGCCGTATCTAAATTCCCAACACCCAAGAATCAACATGAGTTGAGGCAATTTCTCGGGTTATCAGGGTACTTTAGGCGATTTGTTATTAATTATGCCACACTAGCGGCTCCATTAACTGATTTATTGAAAAAGGAAAGGAAATGGGTTTGGGGTGAAGGTCAGGAATTAGCATTCAACAAAATCAAAGATTTGTTAACAGATAGGCCCATTCTTGCGCTCTATAATCATGCTGCGGAAACTCAGTTACATACCGACGCGAGCAAAGACGGTCTAGCCGGTATCTTACTACAAGCTAACTCAAACGGGGTTTTTCAGCCAGTATCGTATTTTAGTCGGAAAACTAACGCGGATGAACAGAAACTTCACTCGTACGATCTAGAGACATTAGCTGTTATCGCGTCACTAAATCGTTTTCGTGTCTATCTTATCGGGATTCCTTTTAAAATATTTACAGACTGCAATGCATTACGTTCGACGATGATCAAACGCGATTTGGTACCGCGAATCGCACGGTGGTGGATACAGTTACAAGAATACGATTGTACTATAGAATACCGGCCAGGTTCGCGCATGTCTCACGTGGATGCTCTGAGTCGTAATCCTATTAATGGGGGCGATCCAGAGCCATGTTCATGTCTTGATGTGTTAGCTATCGAAAACTGCGAGCAAGACTGGATTGTTACTGTACAGTCTGCAGATGACGAGGTTAGGAAGATAAAAGAAACGTTGTCAGACCCTGACTCGGAACAAGTGATGGATATTCATAAGAACTTTAAATTGAAAAATAATAGGGTGTATAGGATAGTCGGGGATGAAATCAAATGGCTCGTACCGAAAGGGGTTCGTTGGCAGATTTTAAAAATGAATCACGATGATATTGGGCATTGTGGTTACGATAAAACTTTACAGCGCATCCGTAAAAATTACTGGTTTGCAAAGATGCGTAAATTTGTGAAGAAATATGTTTCTTCCTGTCTCGAATGCTCACACCACAAAGCACCAGGTGGTATGCGCGAAGGCGAACTACATCCTATTGAAAGACCAAGCATACCATTTCATACGGTTCACGCTGACCACTTGGGGCCTTTCATAAGGAGTAAAAAGGGTAATTGTTATGTACTTGTCCTAGTGGACGGATTTACTAAATATTATGTTAGCGTAAAACCCGTTAGGGATACCAAATCTGCAACCACGATAAAAGTATTCAAAGATCACATAGGCTATTTTGGTGTTCCAACACGTCTTATCACGGACAGGGGTACTAGTTTCACAAGCGGATTATTCAAAGAGTTTGTTATGCTATACGGCATCAAACATATTATGAATGCCGTGGCAACTCCTAGGGCGAACGGTCAAGTTGAGAGGTTTAACAGGACGATATTAAACGCACTCTCTACTTCTGCCCACGGTAAAGACGAAAGGTCTTGGGATGAACAAATTCTTGATATACAGCTAGGATTAAATACCACGATACATAAGACCACACAAAAGACTCCATCAGAGTTACTTTTCGGATTTAACATTAAGTGTAGGAGTGAAGGCATATTAAGCGAGGTTTTAGATGACACCATAAATGTAACATCAACAGATAAATTAATAGAAGTTAGGGATGCGGCTGAAAAGAAAATAAGAGATACTCAGGTTAAAGATAGGGAAAGGTTTAACAGTCGAAGAAAACCCGCGAGAAACTATTCTGTAGGAGACTTAGTACGTGTGGAGCGACAGGTCCCTAACGATGGACAATCACAGAAACTGGTGGTTAAATATCAAGGGCCATACAGAGTGATAAAGGTACTTCCTAATGATAGGTATGTCATCGAAGACACCCCTCTGTCACGCAAAAATAACCGTCGCTATGAGGCCGTGGTAGCAATCGACAAAATGCAGCCCTGGCTAAGTTTTAATAGGAACTTGGACAGTAGTTGTGAGGAAAGTGATAATGACTAAAACATTATGTTATTTTTAAAAGAAGGAAGTTTGATACTTTTTGTTTGTTGTTAATTTGTATCATTAATTATTCAGTGATGGCGTTATAATTATAGAACGTAAGTTATGCTTATTAGTTTTAAGAGTAGGTATGTTTTGTTTCTGGGTGGTAAGGTATTTAGAATGTCATGCATTACTTTTATTATCAATTTGTTAAGATAACATATTTTATTTGGTTATACATTATACATTATTTATAAAAATAAAAGATAAAATATGTTATTTTTGTTTTTGTTTATTCATTAGGTAAGTTATTGATTTGTTAACTAGTATATAAATATTTAGTATGAAATTGTTTTAATCTTAAGCATAGGTACATGATTCTACTACGCGAGGGGACTCGCTTTCGCAGGAAGGCCGAGCTGTTAGCCTAATTAATATATATAAGCATAAATTAATATTATTTTCTATATATTTTCGATTTAATAAAAGTCCAATAGTCGTTGTATTGATTTTACAAAGTATGAACAGGAAGTATGGTATTAAAGTCAAAACATTTTTAATTTATCGCAAAATGTAAATATTACATTTTGCAGTTTATTATCATTGTTATAATTTAATTTAATGATAAATATTGCATATCGATTATTTGTTTAAAATCACATTTTGTAATTTCGATTTCGTTACAGGAAGTAAGTTGTGCAATATTTCGTTACGCATTAATTATATAAGAAAGTCGAATAGTAATAATTAAATGTATTGTGAATTACAGAATAACTAAATACCATCAATTATTTATTAAAGGTTATATTATGAATTATAAGAATTGTATTGAAAACATAGTTAATGTAGTCGTGATTAATCATGGCGATAGGCAGTCGGTCCGTACCTTACAGTGTGATAAGTTGAGAGTCGAGTGAATAAAGTGCAGTGAATATATCTACTGGGTTTCATTTCTACAAACTTTCTGAGGCTATCCCATAGTACCAAGAAATTGTGTAAAGAAAAAGACTATAAGTATGTATGGGTGAAGAATTGCTCGATATTGGCTCGTTGTTCTGATTCGTCCCCAGTAATATCCATAACTTCAATTGCAGATTTGAGTAAAATAAAGTGATGTTTTTGTTATATGTTCTGTCGTTGTCAGAACTTTATTTTACAGTTTATTTTACAGATGTAGGTTGTTCTTATGTAAACTTTGTGACAATTTTACCTAGGGTGATTAATAAAAGGCCTTTGTCAAACAGTAAATATATAATCTCAGGCAAGAGTAAAATTACAGCGGGAGTGGGTACGGAAAACATTCACAACCGAAGTATAATAGAACCTAATCAAAACGTCACTGCCCTGTGAGTCCGTGATCCGGTGTCCCCAATCAGTCACTACTGACTGCAGGCAGTGCTTCCAGCTGGAACTTGAAGTGGGGAAATTTAGCTTCAGTTAGTGTTGCCCGGTACCGGAGCGGTGGTCCCCAATTCGGGGAAAAAACACACACACAATTATATTGTTTAATACTAAACACGATAATATTTATGCAGCAATTAAATTTAGGTAGGTAGGTTTCGCTAAGCGTAATTAAAACGGCCGAGCGTCTGACCTTGGAGCAAGTGCAAGGAGCTCTGTCCGGTAGCAAGTATCGGCTTTGCGGACTCTGCGGTACGACCCCCCGCGACAAAACCTGTCTCACGCGCTCGCTGCGTGATCTACTAAACATATAGTTTTAATGTTTAGGTTTAATTGTGTTAGGTTTCCTATTTTCTTTTTTTTTTTTAATTAATTATTATTGTAAATAGTAAGGATGTAGTATGTAAGTAATATTAGAACTAATGTTTATTTTGTATTTTATTTGTTTTATATTAGTTTAAGATAGTATTATATTACGTTTTTGTTATTTTTACTATTCAATAAAATTGGGAGTAGTTGTGTATGAAGTACAACCGTTACAACTTTACTGAGATATCCGAGGGCATGTTTGTTTTTGATTATATTTTTATTAATTTTTATTCTTACAGGTTAATAATCAGGGAGTCTGTATTACACCCAGGATCAATTTCCATCCAACAGTTTACAGTTTTTCTAGTTAGTGTTCCATTGATTCCAGATAGTGTTGAAGTGCTTATGAATTTACAATTGTATAATATGCTCTATTGTAAAATTAATTCTAATGGCGCAGGTTAAGGATCTCTCCGTGTACTATCAGAATGTGCGTGGTTTGCGGTCTAAGACTAATATTTTTTTTCGTAATCTCATGCAGGTGGACTATGACATCATTTGCCTTACTGAGACCTGGCTGTTACCCGGTATCTATGATTCTGAGTTATTTGATAGCCGGTAAAGCGTGTATAGATCTGACCGTAACTATGAATCTCGTGGAGACCGTCTCGGTGGCGGTGTTCTAATTGCTGTGCGTCGTGAACTCCCGGTAAGATCATACAATATTATATCTATGCCTAATGCAGCTGCGGAGGCAGTCGTAGTTTCGCTAGATTGTAAAATCCGATCTGGGTCTAGACAGTTGCGGATTTATAATGCTTACCTTCCTCATTGCAATTCCCATGCAGAATGTCTTAATAACTTTTTTGAAGTTATTACTGATACACAGAATCCGGACGACTTATATGCTGTTGTGGGTGACTTTAATGTTTCCTCTGCTCAGTGGATAACGTGTGGCCAGATAATAAGTCTTGCGGATCCCAGCCCTAGTGACGACTTGGCACATGCCCTAAGTTGTTTTTTGCAATTTACTGATTTTAATCAGTACAACAACATTTCTAATGTAAATAATAGATTCCTTGACCTTATTATTAGTAATAATGAGTGCATTGTCAGTCGTAGTGTTGGGCCTCTAGTCGTGGAGGACGCTCACCATCCCGCACTAAGTGTTGTTGTGCGTGCTTCTTTCCCGCGTTCGTTGAAGTCACCTAACAGGGTAGTACGTTTATTTCGTAAGGCTGACTATAATGCCATTAATGTGGCATTATCTGACGTTGACTGGTTCAGACTTTGTAACCACAGCGATATAGATCTAGCAGTGGCAGAGTTTTACAAGATTGTGAATGAGGTGATTAGTGTTCATGTCCCGGTCATAACTATAAATAATAACACACGTTATCCACCCTGGTATTCAAAGAGTCTTATAAAAGTTATTAAATAAAAAAAGAAATATCATAGTAAATAGAAGACATATGGTGGATTGCGTGATTATGATACTTTCATTCTACTTCGTGAGCGTCAGAAGCGGGTACAACGCGATTGTTACGAATCTTACATCCGAAATGCCGAAGATAAAATAAGATATAACAGTAAACATTTTTGGGCATTCGTAAAGTCTAAGAGATCTGTATCGGATCTGCCAGATACAATGTTTTAAATGACACTGTCTCAAACAATGGATTTAAGATTTGTGATCTCTTTAACAGTTTTTATCACTCCGTATTTGAACCCGATATAGTTGCGCGTTCACGCAATGCTAAATATAGTAATTTGGTTTCGATTGATTCGATTGTATTATCTGTCGATTGTATTAATAAGTATCTGGGACAATTAGACATCAGTAAGGGTTCAGGGCCGGATGGAATACCTCCCATTTTTCTGAGGATGTGTTGTGACTCTATTGCGGGTTTAGAAGTTGAGCCATGTTATTCCAATTTTTAAATCTGGAGATAGGCACGACATGCAAAACTATAGACCAATATCTAAACTAAGCACAATACCAAAGCTTTTTGAAAAGATCGTGTTTGATAACATCTTCCCCATTCTTAGACCCGTTATCATGGATGAGCAGCATGGTTTCATTAGCAGAAGATCAACTGAAACGAATCTATGCGAATTCATTCAACGCGTAGTACTGTCGATGGATCGTGGTTCTCAGGTGGATGTCGTGTATTCTCATTCTTTACTAGTCCACAAATTGAGAGAAGTCGGTATACACGGTGATCTACTTCGATGGCTTGAGTCGTACCTTAGAGAGAGAAGTCAAGCTGTAACTGTCAAGGGTTTCTCATCTTCATTTGTTCCTGTAACATCAGGTGTACCCCAGGGTTCCCACCTTGGACCTCTATTATTTAATTTATTTATAAATGATATAATTACCGTATTCAACAACAGCAATGTTTTTTTTTTTTTTTTTTATAAAAGGCTCACAAGATGACCTCACTCCACCTGATGGTAAGCGGTAGTGAGATCCAAATATGAGGTCGACAGGCACAATATACCATATTGAGCCTGTCGCACTCACCCTGAAAGCCGTGAAAAAGGAGACCACTGCTGCGGCAACAACGAGACAAGGCGTGGAGTCTCGCATTGATATTGAGCTGTGCGGGTCGGAGTTGGCCAGTCCGCTGGACGGAAGGGCCCCCGCACCGGCGGGCTGACCCGCTCCGCCCGCACAATACCGCCGCTAAGACTCCACTGGTCCGGCGCTTGCCGCAGCAATGGTCCCCCCTGGCTCCGGTTCGTACAGTGCTGATCCCGGAACGCGACCTGACCGAAAGAGGTCAGAGTCACTTGGCGGGTTTTACACAACTGTATGGTGGTAACAGCAACCGGTCGACAAAATGTCTCCCACCTGAATGTCTTACTGTATGCCGATGACATGAAGATTTTTAGGAGAATTGAATCTCCAAATGACTGTCTCTTATTGCAGAGTGATCTCAATAGACTATCTGACTATTGCAAAGACAATTTTTTACATTTAAATATAAAAAAATGCAATATTATTTCTTATACTAGGAAAACTAAAGTAGTCTCATCTAATTACCACATTAATAATGAACATTTGAAGCGTCTTGTCGTTGTTAGGGACTTGGGTATTTACCTCGATACTAAACTTACTTTTAATTTCCATATAACCCATGTAACTAGTAAGGCATATCGAATGTTGGGATTCATTTTAAGAACAGCAAAAGATTTTAGACTGTCTAGCACTTTAATACTTCTATATATCGACGCTAACGGTGGGTTGGTGACATCACCGTCGTCATCACGGTCTCCTAACACAGGGTTCATGGCGTTGGTATCAGGCAAATAAATCCACACAAGTAACTAGTCACACACGCTCGATATATTTCGAATAATAATCAGTAACAGGAGTGATTGCGGAACTGAGTGAACCAACGGTCTCGCGTTATACGTCCGCCCCGGTCAAGCGATCAAACAAGACTACTCCGCAACGCGATTCCGTTCACGTTCCGTCACTCATTTCAATCAGTTGTGACGTTACGGCGTTCACTGACTTCCGGTACAATAATAATCAAATGACTACAAACTAATTGAAATCGCTGACACGGCCAGAACTGACATTATCACGTCCTCGTGGTCTATTGTGTACCTGGAGACAAAGAAAATACCACAGGAGTAACTTTTCAGCTCGGTCAACCTGACCAAATGATTTAAGAGAGATTATTTCATCAAACAAACGAATCACACTAGAAAGAATACCGCACAATCTGAACTCTTTTGTTACAAAGCTAATTTAGATCATCGACAATCACATTAATGCACCAAATAGTAACTCTGGTATACCCAAGTATATCAGAAATTGCTAGACTCCTGTCCTTCTCACAGGATTTAAGCAAGGAAGAAATTACCAGTCCTTCTAACTGATAAGTTTGGAAGATCAGTCCTTCGCACTGATCTTTTATAGGCATCAAGCAAACCAGTCCTTCTTACTGGCAGTATATAGAGCTGTATCAGTCCTTCTCACTGATACTTAACCAAGGGAGGAATATTTTAGCGCATTAACAAGAATTCGAAGACGAACCTTCACCAGGATCATCATTAGTCTCTAAATCTTCGCTAACTAAATCTAATTCAGTCGGAATCTCAGCTTGAGGCATCTTTCTAATGCGATCATGGGCGTATTTGTAAGTCCTATTTCCATTCAAAGATTTTAAAATGTAACGGTCACCATCAAGCAACTCAATAACTTTAAAAGGTCCTTTGAATTTGGGATCAAGTTTAACCTGATTGCGTTCTTCATTTTTAATAAGGACTAAGTCCCCAACTTGGAATTTAACTAGTTTGGCTTTATTTTTATCAAACCGGGATTTTTCGTAGCTCGCACTCTTTTCAATATTACGTACCGCATGCTCTCTCACATCAGCAATGTCTACGTCAGTCTCAACATCGTCAATAGCAAGTAAGTTAAGAGGTCTAGCGACTTTTCCTATAAGCAGTTCGAGAGGACTGCACTTCGTGACACGGTTAATAGTACAGTTCAATGCTAGTTGCACGTCTTCTAGAGCATCCTGCCAAGATCTATCAGAAGTTTCAACGGACGTCAACATACCCTTTAAGGTTCCCATCACCCTCTCTACCTGCCCGTTGGCACGGCTAGAGCCTGTGGCGATGAGATGCAAAGCAATTCCGTGTGAATTGCAGAATTCTTTAAAATCCCTACTCGCGAAACAACGTCCTTGGTCAGCTATCAGCCTACTTGGGGTACCAAAAAGAGAAACGGTAGATTTGAGAGCTTTAATCGCACTAACAGTATCAATCCTTAAAGTATGGAACATCAAAACAAATTTGGTAAATGCGTCTATAAAAACGATAACGTACTCTTTGAGATCATTTTTTCCACTGAGCTTACCAGATATGTCCACATGCACTGTATGCCATGGGACACTCACCTTCGGGATTGGGTGGAGTTCTGCTTGCACTCTGCCAGAACTAGATTTCGATACCTTACAGGTGATGCAATTGTCTACAAACTTACGCACGTATTTCGACATGTGATCAAACCAGTAGTGCTCGTAAAGCTTATCGAGAGTCTTTTCCCAGCCTAAGTGCATAACAGCTTCATGAACGTGGTTAACGACGGACCAACGAAATGCTCGTGGCACAATGGGCAAGGAACGAGTACGGTGATTTCTCATGATCTTGCGGTGTAGGACACCGGAACGGATTTCATACGTCTTGGCGTCATCAGATGAAAGTTGGCAGTCTTTTAATTTAGTTACAAGGGCTTGGATTTCAGAATCGCGTAATTGTTCGGCTAGAATCCAGTTTTCAGAAAGATTCATGAGATTGACTTGTTTTTGCTTGACTTTTAGCATTTCAACCTTATCAGGAACAGGAAGTGGATTACGAGACAAAAAGTCTACGTGACTCATAAGTTTACCAGGCCTGTAGGCGATTTCAAAGTCGAAAGCCTGAAGAAAGGCCCACCATCGGTGAACTCTGGGGGTTAAGTCAATTTTGTTGTGGGATGACTTCAAAGAGTTGCAGTCCGTTACAACGGTAAAATGTCGGCCTTGTAAATAATGTCTGAAATGTTTCACAGCGTTTACCACCGCCAGAGTTTCCAACTCATAGGAGTGGTACTTTGACTCGGCGTTTGTGGTACGCTTGCTGAAATACTCCACGACGTGCAATTTATCATCGACCTTTTGAAACAAAATACCGGCGTAACCTTCCGCACTTGCATCTGTGTGCAATTCCGTGGGAAAATCAGGGTTGTAAATCATTAGCACGGGCTTATTAGTGATAGTCATAATTATTTGCTGTCTGATTTCCTCATGTTCGGTTTTCCAAACGAAATTTTTAGCGGAAATCAAAAGATAAAGAGGCGTCATAATTTGGGAGAAGTTAGAAACAAATTTTCTAAAATAAGAGGCTAGTCCAATAAATTGTCGGAGCTGGTGGACATTCTCAGAAGGTGGTAGCTTTGTAAGTGCCTCCACTTTACGTGGATTAGGCCTTACTTCACCAGCAGTAATTTCATATCCTAAAAACTCAACTCGACGCTTTAAGAAAGAGCATTTGGACAGGTTCAATGAAAACCCGGCCCGAGTCAGCGCTTCTAAAACCTCACGCAGCCTTTCTAAACCCTCATTTTCATCACGTGACGGAATTAAAATATCGTCCATGTAAAGGACGGCATATGAGAAAACAAGGTCACCTAAGGCATTTGACGCTGCTCGCTGGAACACGCTCGGAGCATTACGCAGACCAAAGGGCATGGCCAAATATTCGAACTGCCCATCAGGCGTAACGAAGGCAGTACGCTCTATGCTGTTTGAATTTACAGGAATCTGGTTAAACCCACTAGCACAATCTAAACAAGTGTAGAAATTCGCTCCCGAGAGCCGCGCAATCTGGTCAGATATCAAAGGCAATGGAAAACGATCGGGTACCGTATTTCGGTTTAACTCGCGGTAGTCAACGCACATACGATCACTTCCATCGCGTTTCTTAACCAGCAAAATGGGGCTCGCGAAGGGTGAGCAACTTGGACGAATAATATTCGCATTTGTCAACTCCTGAATTTTACCGCGCACAACTTGTCTTTCGTCGGGTGAAAGTCTGTAAGGACGACGCTGAACAGTAAGGTTCGGGTCTACTAAACGAATGTTCAGTTCACCTGTACTAACACGCTGTTTAGGAAGACCGTCCGTAAACGATTCAGAATAATCATTAAGTAACGTAATCAAAGTTTGTTTATTTTCCGTAGAAATATCCGTGTCAATAATATCAAAGTTATTTTTTGAGGGTAGTTCACAAAAATTAACATCGCATACTTTCGATACTTTTAAAACTGAGTTAGTCATATTTACACACAAACCGAGTTTTAATATCTCGCGTCCGATCATAATGCTTTGTTTCAGAGAATCGTCCGGGACAATATGAAATAAAATAGGCAAAGTATTTCCGTCGATAATAACATTGCTAAGTATTTGCTCTGTGCAACAAACATTGGAATTACCAACACCAGTAATATGTACCGCGTTATTAAAATTTGTACCGGAAAATTTACTAGCTAGACTTCGCTTTCAGAGAGAACATTCGGCACCTGAATCAAAACAAAACGAGTGCGACTCACCGGCATGTTGCAGCTGACCCGATACGCCTTGAACCTCGCACGAATCCACGCGGCGAATTTGCTGACCGCCGCTCGCGCCCGCACTGCTCCCGGCCGCTCCGCTTGCGCCGCTGCCCGCACTAGGGCCGCGTCGCGCACCGAACTTCGGACAATGCGTCGCGATGTGACCTTTTTCTCCGCAGGTGAAACAGATGACGCTTTTCTTCACGAAAGGAGTTGATGTAAAAGTTGAATTGCTCGCAGATGAAGTGATGTTGTTGGGGTTCATCTTGAATTTTCTTTTACGGCAGTCTGTAATTTTATGGCCAGCTTTCTTGCAATAATGGCACGTATCAGGCGTTGAAAACTTGAAACGCTTCATGTCTTCAATAGGTTCTCGCTCGTTTTTTCGTTTGAGGGTAGAAAAAGATTTCATTTCTTGAAGTAACTTGCTTCGAGTGGTGATCTCTGTTGTGTAAGCCAGGTGATGAATGCGACTATCGAATTGTGAAGTATGGGCAAGTACATACGAGATTGCGATCTCCTCCGGGGTCATTTCTTTCCATTTCGAAACTACGGACGACATTAACCGACTGGCATAAGCAGCTAAACATTCGCCGTCCTTTGGTCGACCGTTGTTGATATTTATCAAGGTCGCTGCCACTGTTTCAGCACTGTCGTAACGACTCAGAAAAACATCCTTGAAAAACATCCATGTCATACCTTGATGGGTAACTTGTGATAGCCACGCAGAAGCACTGCCTTTAAGTGATTTGCTTAGGGCAATTATCAACGCTCCACCTTCCAACGGCCTCTCGGCCATACAGATGTCTATTGTCGAGCACCAAGCGCGAGCGTCAGCGTCTTTCATATCTGGATTGAACTCGGGTAGCGACGTAATTGGCACACTCGGCGTTTTCATGGCTTCGATGAGTTGTATCATGTTCCGCTGCTGAAGTTCAAACATAACCCGCCATTGTTCTCCACTAGAACTACTTTGTAGTGGTGCCTGATTGTATCCCACTTCTGATGTCGACGCTAACGGTGGGTTGGTGACATCACCGTCGTCATCACGGTCTCCTAACACAGGGTTCATGGCGTAGGTATCAGGCAAATAAATCCACACAAGTAACTAGTCACACACGCTCGATATATTTCGAATAATAATCAGTAACAGGAGTGATTGCGGAACTGAGTGAACCAACGGTCTCGTGTTATACGTCTGCCCCGGTCAAGCTATCAAATAAGACTACTCCGCAACGCGATTCCGTTCACGTTCCGTCACTCATTTCAATCAGTTGTGACGTTACGGCCTTCACTCACTTCCGGTACAATAATAATCAAATGACTACAAAGTAATTGAAATCGCTGACATATATAATTCACTAGTAAAACCAGTATTGGTATATGCATCAGTAGTTTGGAATCCTCGCTACGCAATATACATAAATGTTATAGAAAGAATTAACCAAAAATTTTTAAAACACTTGCGCAGAGGGAAGGGTATTTCTTCTACAACAGTCGGGAACAACGTGTTGACAATGGAACTACGACGGATGGAAAGAGATCAAATGTTTTTGTATAAAATTTTAAATAATAATATTGACTCACCATTTCTTCAGAAATCAATAAATATTAAGTGCCCTCGGTTAAACTCTCGAAATCGTGATCTGTTTCATATTCCGTTGTGTAGAACAAATTATGCACAGAATACATTTCTGCACAGATCATGTAAAGAATACAACTCTAAATTTAGTGATATAGATATGTTCAATTACTCTATAGGTGTATATAAAAAAGAACTAAGACTTGCCCTATCAAATAGCTTAGCATAACTTGGTTAACTTGTTACTTTAAACATTTTTTTTTGTTATTGTTATTAGTGTTAAAATGATCTAGATCATAATTATTTGCCGATTTAGTGTGCTCAGGTTAGGTACTAATTAACGGTGGAAACTTCACTGATTTATGTGCAATTTATGTATTTTCTATGTTTCCCAAAAATAAATAAATTAATTAATTAATAAATAAATAAAAATGGCATGGAAGCGGTCTCTAACTTGTGAAATTTGTGGAGATCGTGTTCAACGTATAGACTGCGAAAAAAGGAAGTTCATGGCAAAATTTCCTTTGGATGAGTCCCGGTAAGCATAGAATCAAATACATTTTACCTTCTGATAATTAATTACTAGGAAAGCAAGCCAAATATTATGCTAAAATAGATTTTCATTCGTATTGTGTACTAGTGTTGTACTGTTACTGATAACTTGTAAGAATAAGTAAAGATCACATTCAATCTAAGGGAGCACTTTGTTGCATGAGGCCCGACCACACTGGCCTGGGGGCATAGAAAAATAAAAAATATATTAATAAGAAATAATGGAAAATGTGTGAAAAACAAGGGAAAACGCGGACGAAGTTTAGTAAGTACATAAATAAATCATTTAACTTATTTTCAGATGCCGACCGAGGGTGAGGTTAGTCGGAAAGGAAGACTTAATATATGTGCCCATAGAAAATCAATCACCAGACCAGAATCAAAAGTGTGTACCAAATTTCAGATCAGACCGTACGGGTCGAGCGAAATAAAATCATTTAATAAATCCGGATCATAAAAAAAAAGTGTGCATAGTATTTTATTTTGGGTCCACATTATTTCAACCTTGTATTATTAATATATTAATATTACATTATATCCTTTTTTTTTAAATACCATAATTTTCTTTATACTGAAAACGTACTGATTATATCAAAGAGAATATTATTCTCTTTGGTATACTGCAGCACTATTTGGTCCGTCATATTAGCACTACTGCCATTTGACATTTAAATGTTTTATGTTGGTATTGAAATGCCATGCAAACTGCAGTCTAGCGAAAGCTCGAACAAAAAAAGTTTACCATGGAGTTTGCGCGGCAAATAATGGCGGATATATCTCTAGAGCTTAGAAGCATTAGGGCGGATGTCGATTTTGCCAACTTTACAGGACAGAGTAAAATATAAATTCAATTTTGGCCTACGGGCGGCTTAAAAACTCTGACACCAGGTTGTTCATCAACCATACGATAAATGAAATGAAATGAAATGAAATGAAATGAAATGAAATGAAATAATAATAATAATAAGGCGTCCGACCGATTTCGGCCATGGCGGCTGATCTCAATTGAGATCAACCAAGTGCGCAGGACATATTATAGTGCACAAGTGTGCGCGCAAACACAAGTGCACTCTCTATTCCCTTACTCTCATAATTCGGTGAGACGGCAATCCGACATGACCGATGAGAGATCGGGCGCAGGACCACCGGCTTAACGTGCTTTCCGAGGCACGGGCGATCAACCGCCAACTTCCTAACTCCGGGCTGAGTAATTTCATTACAGAAAAACTCACACAAATTTTGCCCGACCCCGGACTCGAACCGGGGACCTCTCGGTCCTAACGCAGGGTATACCCCCACTTGCCATAATTTCATTTGCCCGAATTTTATTTGCCATAATATTCATTTGCCCGAATTTCATTTGCCATAATTTCATTTGCCCGAATGTTATGTTTGCCATAAAATACAAATGACATAATTTTAATTGCCCGAACATCAGATTCCATAATGATTCGAATGCCATACGTATTGTTATCCATATTTTAAGTGCAATAATATTATGCTCATTGTTTACTATATTAGTTACGTGTTAAAAACTTTGTTTCCGTGCCATTACATCATTTCCCACCGAAAAAGCTTGTAAAATAGGTTAAAAGAATGATAAAAAAAATTGGTTAGGTTAGGTTAGAAACATGAAAGACAAATTAAAAATATAGATATCAATACGTATGGCATTCGAATCATTATGGAATCTGAAGTTCGGGCAATTAAAATTATGTCATTTGTATTTTATGGCAAACATAACATTCGGGCAAATGAAATTATGGCAAATGAAATTCGGGCATATGAATATTATGGCATATATCTTTCGGGCAAACAATAGATAACCCTACGCAGCACTTGCTACCAATAGACCAACGAGGCAGTTGAAATGAAATATATTTCACATAAAATAGCGTACATTAAGTTGACATTCATAAATATAGTTCGACTATTTAACCACGGAGTGGTATGCGAAATTCATTTAAAATTAAATTAAATTAAATTACATTTACAAATTTCAAAAAAATACAATACAAATTGAAATGATTACACAATATTATAAAAAACTAATAGGCATGCACAATTAGTCTTACACCAAAAAATCATTAATGGTGTAAAACGCTTTATCCATTAACCACTCCTTAAGGTGCTTTTTAAATTGGAATGACGGGAGATCCTTTAAATTTGCTGGTAACTTATTAAAGATTTTTATGCACATCGCATAGCAATTTTTTTGAAATAACGTAGTTCTTGGTTTAAAGTCTAAGACTAATCTATCAGGATTTCTCGTATTCCTTGGGTAAACATCTTTAGCTTTGCGAAACATAACTGAGTGTGTTTTTACAAAGACGCACACCTCAAGAATGTACAAAGAGGGCAAAGTTAATAAATGTAGTCTTTTAAAATATGGTCTACAAGACTCATCTGGTGGTATACCTATTATAGCTCTGACACATCTCTTTTGGCATAAAAAACATCTATTGGCTTCCGACGAATTCCCCCATAACAATAATCCATATCTTAGTAAGGAGCCGACAAAGCCATGGTATGCTAAAATTGTAGTCTGTAAAGTGGATGTTTTCCGGAGTCTACTTAGAACATATACAAATTTATTTAATTTATTACATATCTTGTCAATTTGAGGTTTCCAACTGTTAAGATGGTCTAAAGTAATTCCTAGAAAATTTACAGTTTTGGCCTCATTAATTTTGATGTCATTGTGTTTTATAATTCTATTCATTTTGTCATTATCTCTATATTTGAATTCCATAAAATAAAGTCTTGTTCAAATTAGCATTCAAATTATTATTTGTCATCCATTGTAGCACCAATTGAATTGTCATATTTATTTCAACGTCAAAATGAGTAAGGTCATTATTTGTAACAATTATGGATATGTCATCAGCAAATAAGATACATTTGTGTCTTGTGATGTCAGGAAGATCATTAATATATAACAAAAATAGGAGTGGACCTAGGATACTCCCCTGAGGAACTCCGCAAATATTTATATTGTAATTTGACAAATAGTTTGTTACAGTCCAATCCATTCCCACACTTTGAATTTCAACACATTGTGAACGTCGAGATAGGTACGATTCTAGCCAAGACAATACTGGCCCCCTTATCCCATAATTATATAGTTTTTTACATAATAATTATGGCATACTAAATCAAACGCCTTTGTCATATCAAAAAACAACACTACTGAAGGAATTTTACAGTCCAAATTCTTAACAATATTATGTATTAAAGTAAATGCTGCTAGCGTAGTAGATTTGCCTTTTTGAAAACCATTCTGTTCAGATTTTATTACATTAAAACTACTCAAAAATCTCGTTAATCTGCTGTGCATGGATTTTTCATAAATTTTTGACAAAATGGTGATTAGTGTAATAGGTCTATAATTCACCATATCTGTTTTGTCTCCTTTTTTATGTAGTGGCCTAATAACGGACTTTTTTAAACGTTCTGGGAATATTCCTTGTTCAAATGAAGCATTTATGAGGTGCGTTAAAATAGGAGTGATAATTTTACTACATTTTTTTATAATATTTGTGGTTATACCATCATATCCTACAGACTTTGTGTTTTTAAGGCTCAGTATGATTTTTTTAACCTCAGAAGAATTCATGGGCTGGAGGAACATACTGTCACTAATATAGTTTTTGTTTGTGTTATGGATGTCTGTTCCTTGATAGCTAGATGAGTTAATAAAGAATTTGTTAAATTCTGCAGCTATTTGGCTTGGTTCAGTAATAACATTGTCATTCAACTTTATTTCAGTTACATAGTTAGGTTCATAAGAGTCATCTTTAATTATCTGCCATGCTGTCTTACATTTGTTTCGTGATTTTGATACAAGTTTGTGATTATATATTTTTTGTGCCAAAGACATGCAGTGTTTTAGAATTTTAGAATATTGTTTGTACCTAATTTTATTTTTTTCCGAATCGACTTTGTAGTTACTGTAGCGTAAGCTTGTTTTGGTCTTACAACTTAATCGCAAACCTTTTGTAATCCATTGAAGCTTTAGCCTCTTTTTGCATACATTGTATCTAACAAATGGAAAACACAGATCATAAAACAAGATTAAATCATCGTGAAAGTTATTGAACGCCTTATTTGAATCTTTCTCAATATATGCATCACAAAAACTGAGACTACTCAGACATTCAAAAAACTTGTTTATATTATCCGTACCGTAATCTCGTCTTATTAAATACTTAGCCGGAGTCTTTTTTAATGTATCCTTTACTTGTAATGTTAGTATTTGTGCTGTGTCATGATCTGATAATCCAAGACTGACAACTTCCCCATGGGCATTTTTCATGCGGCTACCAATGATATGATCTATACAACTAGCTTGTCTTGTTGGTTCATTTATATAGAATGTCAAATTATAATTATTCAATAAGTCATTTTTTTTTTTTTTTTTTTTTTTTTTTTTTTTTTTTTTTTTTTTTTTTTTTTTTTTTATAATAGGCAAACAAGATGACCACACTCCGCCTGATGGTAAGCGGTAGTGAGATCCAAATATGAGGTCGACAGGCACAATAGATCATATTGCGCCTGTCGCACTCACCCTGAAGGCCTGCTTAAATGCCGTTTCACGCCCCGCCTGAAGAGCCCGGGATCATAGGAGGGAGGGAAAACATGAGCTGGAAGGGCATTCCATGCCTTAATGGCACGGGGCAGAAATGAAGAGCTGAACCTCTTAGTCCGAGCCACCAGCGACTGCATTGTATGTGGATGGCAGCGCTGTCCTGCACGTGTCGTTCGGGAGTGGAAAGGGGAGGGAGGGATTAGCTGAAATAGCTCTTCAGAGCATTCCCCATTAAAGAGACGGTAGAGAACACTAAGACCGGCAATGTCTCTACGTAGTTGTAGAGGCTCCAGAGTTTCGCACACCTCTACATCACCGACAATACGGATAGCACGTCGCTGCAACCTATCGAGAGCGTCGAGCAAGTATTTTGCGGAGCCATCCCAGAGGTGACAGCAATATTCCACACATGGGCGAACTTGTGCCTTATAAAGAAGGCAGAGCTGCACCGGTGTGAAAATCGCCGCACTCTGTTCAGGATCCCCAGTTTGCGGGAGGCTGTTCTAATGACGCTCTCGATGTAATCCCGCTGGTTCAGGTCGCGGCGAACATCTATGCCAAGGATGCTAAGGCTATCCTGTATTGGTAAGGGGGTGCTCTGAAGAGTAGGATGGGAAAGGAAAGGAGACACTTTACTAGAAAAAACACACACCTGTGTCTTCTTGGCATTGAACTCGACAAGATTGCATGAGCCCCATTCGGAAATGCGGTCCAAGACCCCGTCAAGCTCGTCAATTGTTGCACTACTTTAGTATGTTTAAGAATGTTTATGTTAATATCACCTACTAAAATGATTTTCTTTTTGTTTCTACCAACAAGTCTAAAAATTAACAAGTCAAGGCATTTAAGAAAATTATCAATGTTTGAATTGGGAGTGCGGTATATACACACCACCGTTAATTTAAAGTCTAATAACTCAATTCCACAACATTCAAAAACATTTTTACATGCAAATTCCCTCATGTAACCCAATTGTTTATTTCTTAAATTACTTTCAGTAAAGATGCACACTCCTCCTCGCGATTGATCTCTACAGTATGACGAACTCAAGACATAACCTGACAATTTAGCATTATTTTCAGATCCTTTTTTTATGAAGGTTTCACTAAAACATACGATAAGAAGAAGATCGTCAAATATTTTATTAAGTACAAACAACATGTCAATTATTTCTTTGCATTTAATTAGCTAACCAAGAAGATGTCCTAACTATAAAATTAAAATTTAAAAACAATGTTTCTAAACATGACCCACCACCTTCCCATGGTCCTTCCCGCCTTCCGGCATACGGACCGAATCATAGGAGTCGCACCCATGTACTTGCGTCGTGGCTCTTTCCACGGGTGCGTTGCTTGATGCTCCATACAAATTTCTATACCCGTGTCCCTGTGCTATACCGTACTCTCCCCTAATGGGGCATACACATCACAAAACAGCAACTCGCGCTCTGCAGCTCCATAACTAATTGTCCAGCTCAATTCTTCGCTTCAGCCATCTGTGCGCGAACGCACGCAACCTCCGAAAGCCGTCCTCAGTGTTTACCATCTCCTGATGGTAAACCGGTCCCATCATGTCTCGTTCCCACATTCCGAGCATCTCATCTCTCTCCTCCTGGTGTTTCTAAACAGTGAAAAATCAACTTTTTTTCAAAAAATTATCACATCCGCCTTTATGCCATTAAAATAACTAGAGATGAAACGGATAGCAGTTTGGCCGGATACCGGATACCGGATATTCGGCCTACCACCTGGCCGGATAGCCGGATATCCGGCCGCCGAATATCCGGCGGAACTTAGCCGTTTGGTGCAGCGCACACACACTTGGCGTAGGCGACGCGCGAACGATCGGGTGGCCTCGGTTTGATTCGGGTCTTTTCGTTAATGAGCGAAGTTAGCAATTCTTTCATTCATTGACTTATTGTGTCGATTGCAGTGCAGTGATTTTAGGTTATTATTTCATTGTGCTATTTTTATTTGAAAATTTCAAGTTGAATTTTATAAGATTTAACAACGAGGAATGGCATCGGCGAAGAAAAAGTCGCCCTTATGGGAATACTTTGACATAAACAGTGAAAATAATAAGTTAGCTGTTTGTTTATTATGCAATGTTAACATTTCACGTGGCGGCGAAGGCAAAAAAGCAGGTATGTATTACTATGTATCTAATAAATCTAATAGTCCATAACTCCATACTATCCATACTAATATTATAAATGCGAAAGTCAGTTTGTTTATTTGTTTGTTTGTCCGTCTTTCACGTCGAAACGAAGCAACGGATCGACGTGATTTTTGGTATGGGGTATGGGTATAGTTTGGGGGCTGGAAAGTGAAAAAGACATAGGCTTCTTTTTATCCCGGAACAATATTACATTCCCGCGGGATGACGTCGTGTAGTCCACGCGGGCGAAGCCGCGTGCGGAAAGCTAGTAATAATCTAATTGCAATTCTTTATTTATCGAGTACAGTATCTTGCATGTTTAAGTGCAAGTTTAAAGTATTTATTTACATTAAGTATTTAATTTTGTTTTCTAGGTACTTCTGCTATGAAAAATCATTTAAAATCAAAACATCCAGATGAATTTCGTACAGTGAATAAAGACAAGGCCGCTGTCGAGCCTACTACAATTTCTTTAGCCATTGCGGGGACAAGTTCGTCGTCATTTGCAAAAAAGCAATTGACTATGACAGAATCTTTCGAAAGAAAATTGCTCTGGGATATAAATGATGCTAAAGCCAAAAAGTACCATTATTTAGTAGCCGAAATGGTTGCACTCGACAACGAGCCATTGTCCATAGTGGAAAGAACCGGATTTACCAGACTCTTAGAACAAGCTTTACCCCGCTATAAATTGCCAAGCCGGACTTATATTAGCCAAAAAATCATTCCTGATATATATGACAGAATTTACGAGAAAATCAAACGTAACATTTCGAGTGCCTTCGCTATTTCAGTGACTTCTGACATATGGACTTGCTTACACAATAATGCTAGCTTTCTGAGCTTCACAGCTCATTGGATATCATCTGAATTTAAACTAGAACACGGAGTTCTGGCAATGAAGCCTTTCTCAGGGTCACACACAGGAGAAAATATATCCATGGAACTTAACACTGTCACAAACCGCTGGGATATTGAGCACACTAAAATACATTTGTTAATTCATGATAGTGGTGCTAATAAGGTGAAGGGTGTCCGTTTGGCTAAGTACGATTCTGCTAGATGTTTTATACATACACTTCAAAGAGCAATAAACGAGTCACTCAAAGTGCAGACTGAAGTGACAGCAATGATTGCTGCTGGCAGGCGACTTGTAACGCACTTCAATCACTCAGGTTTAGCTCAAGAAAAACTGCTGACGATTCAAAAAGAGCTTTATTTACCCCAGCATCAATTAGTGCAAGATATTAGCACCAGGTGGAATTCCACTTTTTACTTGATTGAACGTTTGTTAGAACAAAAGCGTGCCATATCATTGTATGTTGCTGATCACGATACACTCGTAAATTTGACAGCTCAACAGTGGAGTTTAATGGAGCAGTGTATCAATTTATTAAAGCCCTTCGAAGAAATAACAAAAATAACAAGTTCTGGACTATCCTGCGTGTCGGAAGTTATTCCACACGTAACTGCTTTAAAAAAATACTTAGATAAAGCTGAAACTGAGCAAAGAACTCCTGATTTATCACATATGCGCGCCTCGTTAAAAGCTGAATTAGAAGTTCGTTTTAACTCCATAAGTCAAGACTCAAACTACTTGATTGCAACTTACCTAGATCCGAGATTTAAAACAAACTACTTGGGGGTGATTGACGCTGAAAGAGCACGCCAGGAGATCTTGTTGGAATATTTAAAAATGTCTTGTGAAGAGTCCTCAAGTAGCAGTTCATGTTCAACACCGGCTAAAAAGAGTAGAGGAGAGGAGACAGAGTCAGCTGTATCTCGCAAAGCTCATGACACGTTTTGGGATTGTTTTGATGAGGTAGCAAATGAAAACAATACTGACCAGGTTCAACGCGAAGAAAGAAACGCGATAACCTGTGAGCTGGATTTTTATCTCAAGTCAGTGCGAATTGATCGCAATCGTGACCCTTATTCTTGGTGGGCAGCTAATGCCAAACAATACCCAAATTTATCAAAGTTTGCCAAAATCTATCTTTCAGCACCTTGCAGTAGTGTGTATAGCGAAAGACTTTTTTCTGAAGCTGGCCTCATTTATGAAGAGAAGCGAAACCGCCTGCTGCCTCTCAATGCAGAAAAATTGGTTTTTATTCACCATAATTTGCCCTTAGTACAGTATGAGTACTAATTAATTAATTTTCTACTTTAAACAATACCTAATTATGTTTCTTAAGTCTTACTAAATAAAGTAAAAATCTTTTTTTTGTTTTTTTTTTTTCGGCCGGATGTCTATCCGGCCGAATAGTAATTATCCGGTATTCGGCCGGATAGTATTAAGGCCGCCGGATAGGCCGGATACCGGATAGTTACCGGATATCCGTTTCATCTCTAAAAATAACTCAAATTATTTGTTCAACTGATAAGTATGTACCCATACGGCTTTATGCCTCCAATTTTTGTAACTTAATCGTAAATCGTAAATAATATGTAAGTTGGGTGGCCCCCACCCGAGGGGTTGTGCCCGTGGGGTCCCATGGGGTCCTTAGGGGATGTTGGCGAGGTAGTCCCGCACGTGGGCGGGGTCCAGCCGCCGGAAGCCGGACGCGTCACAGATGCCCAGCTCTATGTTGTCGCAGCTCATTTGACCTTCAAAGCCTTCCTTCAACGTGAGGATAGCTGTGTGCACCGCATCATCCAACTCTAGCTCTTCTGTGTACCTCTTCTCGAGGAAGGTCTTCCCGTTGTTGAAGTTCTTGCCCATGGCGGTGGCCTTCCACGCGAAGTACGCGCCGGACGGGTCGCACTGGAACAGGTACGGCCGGCCCTCCTCCCAATGCTAAGGTGTTTGTCCGAATGAAACGTTATGCCTTCAAAAATAAACAATATCTAGTAAAACCTAATAAAACGAAATTGCAAATGCGACTTTATCGTGTTCATTTATTAACTTTGGTTGTATTTGCAAAAAGTCGGACATCACTTAAAAAATACTACACACATTAAAAGTGACTAGGGATCGAGTATGTTTAAGAGTATTGCTGCAATCAGGGTTAAATAATAACTTTTTTGTATCGCTATTGGTACATTTTAGTGAGTTTTAAACATTTAAATATTAATTAAATATTGTTTAAAATTCGATAATACGAAGAAAATCGACTGTCAATAATGTGGATTTGTATAAAACTGAGAACTTGTTTATGAAAGTACCGTTTTGAGAAAATCATTAAAATGTCTGCATCGGAACTGAAACAATTGAACTGAAAGAACCCGAGAAGAGATGACGCGAGCCGTCGGAATGTTGGAAGCTGATTCCAGGCAACGTGCTGTAGCTTTCGCTCTTAACACTACACAGAACGTCATGAGTCTTCTCTGGACGCGCAATCGCATGACAGGCAGCGTGGCCGAGCGACATGGGGGACGATCTCGCATCACGACACGCAGACAGGACCGGTATATCCAAAATACTGCTCGACGGAATCGTACCATGACCGCCATGATGATTGTTACGAGGCTCCACAGCTCCTAAGAGTTGCTAATAAGCGATCAAACAATCCGAAATAGTTTACATGAAGTGGATCTGCGATCCCGAAGGCCGCTGAGAGTTTCACCTATTGCACCCTGCAATCGCAGGACCCGTTTACGATGGGCTCGCGAACACAGAAACAGGGAGGAAGAAGACTGGCGCTTTGTGTGCTTTTCGAAGGAATGCTTCGCCATGAGACCGAATACAAGACGTACTCGAGTTTAAAGAACATCTGGACGTCAAGAACGTTTGAGATATTATCAGGAAGTTCATCTATAAGGTGGGGGAACAATAATGATATGGGCCGGTATTTGGATCTCATTTTTTGTATCAGAGGTAACCTCAATACTCAAGTTTACGCAGAGAGGATTGTTTCAGATATAATCATCCCTTTGCGAGGCCAGTTAGGTGAATTATTTCAACTAATGCATAACACGCATTCTTGCCGAAGCTCGTATCAACGTTTTGCCGTGGCCGCCAGCTCAATCGCCAGAACTCAATCCAATTGAGCACGCATGGGTTATGTTTCAAAAAAGAGCTCCGCCGAGTATGCATGCATACCATACACACTCCACAATAACATTTTGACTTGTTACAAAACACATAGGCGGCCACATTTCAAAGTGATTTTGATGAACTCATCTTAAGCATGCCTTGCCCAAGCGTGTTTATGGTGGCAGTACAGATTATTAATTTTCTTAGTTTTTAAAATCATCATTTTTGCCATTTTGTGTCATTTTATTGACTTATCTCTAATTTAATTGACTCCGTTAATTTGAGATTTCTCATATTTTCAAAAAAATAAATTTTAGTTAGTAGGTGTAAATTGGGGTATCTGGATCTCCTCTGATCCACATTCACCCAATTTACTGAATTGATGAATGATTGAATGATTAAAATAAACATGCAGGAGTTAGTAAAAACAGCAAACTCATACCTTGGCTTAACTACCTATTATGCATACTATGATCGTAGAATGAATGTAATGTATGTCACTGTCATTTCATTAAAATGTAATTTTATACGAACACCTATCATCTCATATTGGGTTCATTCAGTTATTCAAATATCATGACTATTATGATTATTCAATAACTGTAACGATTCACCACTGAAACCCGACGAGAGCGGAATGCCTTTGTCAAGACCCGCCGCCGCCATATATAGAGCAGTGGATGTTGACATGCAGTTGCTGCCCTTGACGGACGAAGTAAAAATAAAAACATACTCGTAATTTTCAAGTCTTGTATATTTAAATTTTAAAAGTTTGACATGTTTCTATGCTAAATAATAATTTACAGTTAAATTACAGTATAAGTAACTATGATTTGGGTTCGATATCATTTTGAATTTTAGATATCAGCTCCCTCACATTGGAATATATGTCGTCAAATAGTATTGATTTCAAAACATATTGAGCGCACACTTCAGCTTCGCAATCACACATCACTTTGTCTGATTTCGCGATTGCACCTCGTAGGATACCGTACGAAGACATTATTTGCAACGTTGAGGATTGCTTCGTGAAAAATAGTGTCAAAAAGGAGGATGCGGAGGCCATACGTCAAGATATTTCATCTGTCTTGCGTTGAGTCAAAGTGCCGAATCTGAATCTTCCTCGAGACGAATATATCGCACTAAAGAACTTGCGAGCTAAGCCGGAATTAACTATTTATGTGTATCTGTGTGTACAACACTGTGTATCGTAAAGCAACTCATACAGATAGGTACTTGAACGGTGATTCTCACCACCATCCTAGTCAGTTGTCTACCGTGGGGAAATCTTTGTTTCAGAGAGCACGAGGCATCTGTGATGACACACACCTGGCAGCTGAGCTTCAGCATGTCAAGCGCGTACTACGGAGCAACAAGCTCCAAATCCCACGAACGCGGAACAGAAGCCGAGTGAAGCCAACTACAGTGGAGCGACAGCCAGCAGTACTACCATACATGAAGGGTGTCACTGACAAGATTGGACACATCTTAAAGCGTGCTTCCATAAATACCTACTTCAAGCCGCCGAAGAAGATTAACCAATTTTTACCACCTGTCAAGTGTAATATTCCTCTTTAAGATGCAGGCATATACAAGCTAGACTGTGAGTGTGGCCTCTCATACATCGGTCAAACAAAGAGAAGTGTTAGTACCCGGGTCAAGGAACATATGGCTGACGTCAAACATAGGCGAGAAACTAAGTCTGCAGTATGTGAACATTCACTAGACGGACCCAACCATTATATCCGGTTTGACAAACCTCAAATCCTCGTGAAAGAGCAACGTTTTGTCCCTCGGATGCTGAGAGAAGCTATTGAGATTAAAAAACATCCTAATTTCAATAGAGAAGATGGTTGGAGTGTACCACCTGCTTGGGATCCTATCATGAAGACCATCATATCCCAAGCCCGTCAAAAACAACAACATATTGCAAGACCTAACAATGTATGCGTAAACCGGAACACACAAAATATCACACCAAATGACGATAGTAATTAAACTCACATAAGAAGACACCTGTCAACTTTAGTCTTGCCCGTGACCACGAGCGCTGTAAAGAGCTCGAAACGTCGGATCTCTAAATAATGTTTAGAATACCAATACACGCGAGTTTAATCCGTAAAATAAGTTTTATTTGAAATTTGTAACATATTGTTACGACCACGAGGGACCGTGCAAGCGGAATTAGTCTTATAGTCATAAAGATAAGGTCTATATTCGCTTGCACGATATTACGTCACACTCTCTGGTCGGTCGTGGCGAGCTCTAGCTAGAGTAGTAATAATAATAATAGAGTTTTCGCCGCCCGGACCGCTCGAGAACATTCTCAACACTACGCGAAGAGACTAGTGCGTCCTTGAGTAGTAATAATAATAATAGAGTTTTCGCCGCCCGGACCGCTCGAGAACATTCTCAACACTACGCGAAGAGACTAGTGCGTCCTTGCTGCGTATAAAAGCAGGATGTACGACACGACGAGACAGTTCCGATTTGGGAAAGCGAAGCGAATCAGTCTCCTGCGAACTAAGAGTGATCGAGTGCGTTACCTGCGAATAGTTTCAGTGCAATTCAGTGTATTAGTGTGATTCAGTGCTTTAGTGTAATTTAGTGTTCCGTGTTAAGTGTTGTAATTAAGTGTTTTTAATTGTGTTTTTAAGTGTTTAATTGTGTAATTGTTAGTCGATAAATAAATTAATTGTCTTTTGGTGACTTTTGGCGTATCTTGAATTAAACGTACCCCGTTCCCGCAACAATTGGTGTCAGAAGTGGGATTCAAGATGCCTCTTACACCACGAGAAGACAGTGAGGGTCGAGTAACAAGGAGTCAAACCGCGGCCCTGCAAGAGGGTGAAGGTACTTCAACGGAGGGATCAATCCAAACATCGATTGGGCCTGTGGAGCTTGCAGATTTATTCAAAATGCTGAAGACACAAGCCAGCCGTCAGGAGGAGCTAGCCCGACTTCAGGAAGCACAATTTGCTAAGCTAAGGGAAGAACAAGCCCTTCGCCAGGAAAAGCAAGACCTTCGCCAGGAGGAGCAAGCCCGCCGCCAAGAGGAGCAAGCCCGCCGCCAGGAGGAGCAACTGGTCGAACTCAAGGAAGAGCTAAGCAAGAGTTTGTTGGGGGCTATTGAAAAGAAGCACGAAGTATTAGAAAAGCAGATTGATGCTCTCAAGGATAATGTGATGAAACATGAAGATCGATTCACCCAACATGAAGATCGATTCACCCAACATGAGGATCGATTTAGCCAGGTGGATGCTGAGATGCGACAGCTGCATACCAAGATGGCAAGAGTGGGGACCCGGGGTGCTACGGTAGTGTCGGATTCTCCGAAAATCGAAGTACCCCACTTCGATGGAACGACGTCTTGGGCAGCATTTTGGTACCAGTTCGAGACGGTGGCTAAAGGAAAGGGGTGGAACGAGGAAGAGTCCTTGATAGCTCTGACTCTGGCTCTTCGTGGAGATGCCCTGCTCACGTTGGAAAACCTGCCTTCGGATAACAGAACTTTAGGTGCTCTCCAAAGAGCACTAGAGGGCAGGTACAGCGACAAACACCTGGAACACGCGTATAGAGCACAACTCCGCGACCGACAGCAGAAGCCTGGTGAGAGTCTGCAGCAATGGGCAACGGAAATCGAAAGGCTAGTCAGACGTGCCTACGTGTCATGCCCTACAATGGTGGAATCAATGATCCCGCAAGCTTTCTGTGATGGAATTAGAGACGCAGACGTCAGACACACCGTGAAATTGAGCCATCATCAGACCTTACAGGAAGCTCTAGCCCATGCTTTGGAGGTGGAAGCCGTGCGTCAAGACGCTAGAACTCAACGACTTCGGGAGGTTGTGGTGAAGGAAAAACCTTCTTTGGGTCCGATGTGCTATGGCTGCGGCGAGAGGGGCCATATACGGAGTAGTTGCCCCAAGCGAAGATGGCCACGTAGAACGACAGTAGCGTCCTCTACACAGGTGGACGCAGAAGAGCTGTCGTTAAACTAGAAGAAGCCAGGGCCGTGGGGCGGGCGCTGGCTGGTCAACATCGAGCCCCTACCGTCACTGTTTCACAGATTGGTAATGGGAACAACCTTACAGTGGTTGGACAGCTGAACAGCGTAACGTGTCATTTTACTATTGACACCGGTGCTTCAAGAACAATAGTGCGTCCGGAGCTATTGAAAAGGACTATTGTGTGGAACCAGAGACCATCCGTTCAGCTTCAAACAGCAACAGGCCAGCCAGTTACCGTCTTCGGTGAGACGATGGCGAAGATAACCATTGGAGAACAAACCTTTGAATACGGCGTTCTCATAGCAGACATCACGGACGACTGCATCATCGGATTAGACTTTTTAAGAGACCAGAAGTGTGTGGTCGACGTCGCTAAAGGAGTACTTAGTTTCCCCGAACAAGAAGTATTCCTAGAGGGAGCGAGATCATGCGCAGTTTACTGCCTGAAAAATACGACCCTACCGCCGAGATCTGAAACTCTGGTCAAAGTTAGATTCCCTTACACTGCGTGTCGAGGGCGAAGCGTCGTCATAGAAAACTGCGGCGACCATCCGAGTTGGATCACAGCAAGAACTCTGGCAATGACCGGAAAAGGAGCGCTGGTGCGAGTCATCAATCTTAGCGGAGATGAAGTGCAGCTACGAAGAAACTGTGTCATCGGACGGTGCGATGCAGGTCAATCCATCAGAAGGCTGAAAAGGGCCCGGGAACCGGAATCCTGTCAACAAGATGACGTCACGCCGCTCCTAGCAAATTGTAAGGACAAGCTATCTGAGCGGGAACTTCAGCAAGCTAAAAGGTTGTTGCTGGATTTCAGCGACATATTTTCGAAGGGTGACCATGATTTGGGAAGGACAGGTCTCGTTAAACACAGAATAGACACGGGAGACGCGCCACCAATCAAGCAGCGGCCTAGACGCCTTCCATTTGCCAGAGAGAAGGAGGTAGCAGACATGGTTGCCGAGATGCAGAAGAACCGCATCATAGAACCTTCTACGAGCCCGTGGTCTTCGCCAGTAGTCCTGGTTAAGAAGAAGGACGGCAGCACCAGGTTTTGTGTGGACTACCGGTTGTTGAATAATGCAACGAAGAAGGACAGCTACCCTCTGCCCCGTATAGACGACACACTGGACATGTTGAGTGGCATGCAGTGGTTCTCAACAGTGGACCTTAAGAGTGGGTACTGGCAAGTTGATATCCATCCAGAAGATAAAGAGAAGACGGCATTTACGACCGGAACTAGGAATGGATTGTGGCAGTTCAACGTCATGCCCTTTGGTCTTTGCAACGCTCCGGCGACATTCGAGCGGTTGATGGAAAGGGTACTGGTTGGACTTCTGGGTGATGCATGCCTGGTCTATCTGGATGACATCATTATCATGGGTCGAAATTTCATAGAGCATGTCAGTAACCTGAGGAAGGTTTTCACTAGAATACGAGAAGCAAACTTGAAACTCAGCCCAAAGAAATGCACGTTTTTCAAGGAAGAAGTCGCTTACTTAGGCCACATTATTTCATCGAAAGGTGTAAGGACCGACCCAGAGAAGATCAAAGCTGTCCAAGAATGGCCTATTCCAGCTAACAAGACCGATGTGAGATCATTTTTGGGTTTATGCGCATACTACCGGCGCTTTGTAAAGAACTTCTCTGATATAGCGAAACCTCTTCATCGGCTCACGGAAGATAAACGAGTATTCGCCTGGGACTCGGAATGTGATCAAGCCTTCGTCAGATTAAAAGAACACCTCTGCACCAGTCCTATACTTGGCTACCCGAACAGAGAAGGAAGATTTATCGTGGACAACGATGCCAGCAATACTGGCATAGGCGGAGTTCTGTCGCAAGAGCAAGGTGAACGGGAAGTGGTGATCGCCTATTTCAGTAAGTCACTTTCAAAACCTGAAAGGAACTACTGTGTGACTCGTAAGGAACTGTTGGCGGTAGTGAAGACTCTACAGCATTTCAACAAGTATCTCGTTGGAAGACAGTTTACCCTGCGGACAGATCATGCTGCGTTAAAATGGCTCTTGCAGTTTAAGAACCCTGAAGGACAAGTGGCACGGTGGCTAGAACAACTACAGGAGTACAACTTCACAACAGAACATCGGAGTGGTAGAACGCATTTGAATGCCGATGCCCTATCAAGGAGACCTTGTCCTGTGGCCTGCAGTCATTGTTCTAAGACGGAGACCAAAGAAGAAGTCCGGATGATTACCACCCAGGGACTTGATGATGAATGGAGCGAAGACGCTATCAAAAAGGCGCAAAAAGAGGATAGTGACCTGAGGAAAATATTTGAATGGAAAGAAGTAGGTCAAAAACCTTCTTGGAGCCATGTAGCATCATCAAGCCCCATCACGAAAAGTTACTGGGCACAATGGGACAGTTTGGAAATTAAGGATGGAGTACTCTTCAGGAAATGGGAAACACCAAAAGGGGATCAAACAACACTACAGCTAATTGTACCCCGTAAACAAGTTGCTTCCTTACTGAGGTACATACACGATGGGGTATCCGGGGGACATTTGGGCGTGAAGAAGACCCTAGAGAAGCTGAGACAGAGGTTCTACTGGATACACTGTCGGGAGGACGTCGAAGACTGGTGCAAGAAATGTACGACTTGCGCATCAGTAAAGGGCCCACAAACCAGAAGTAAGGGCAAACTCAAGCTGTACAACGTCGGCGCTCCTTGGGAAAGAATTGCAGTAGATGTAGCTGGCCCCTTTCCAGAATCCGACGAGGGAAACAAGTACATCATTGTGGTCCAAGATTACTTCACTAAGTGGCCTGAAGTCTTCGCTACGCCTAATCAAGAAGCAAAGACGGTTGCCAAGAAATTAGTCCACGAGGTTATTTGCCGATTTGGTGTGCCTCTTGAAATACATTCAGACCAAGGAAGAAACTTTGAGTCAGCACTGTTCCAGGAGGTCTGTCAACTGTTGGGTATGCATAAGACCCGTACTACACCAGCACACCCGCAATCCGATGGCATGGTCGAGAGATTCAACCAAACGTTGGAAAACCACTTGGCCAAAGTTGTGGACGAGCATCAACGAGACTGGGACCAGTACATACCGCTTTTCTTGCTGTCCTACCGATCTGCGATCCACGATAGCACCAGCGCAACCCCAGCAATGGTAAACTTCGGTAGAGAAATGCGGCTTCCGGTAGATGCATTGACTGGGACACCGCCAGAAGCTCCGAAACCAGTAACCGAATACGCGGCTGACCTACAGAAGCGCCTGGATGAAGTACATGCTCTCGTTAGAGACTGCAGTCTAAAATCCAGCGAAAGAATGAAAACCCGTTACGACCGCAAAGCCAACACCGATGGTTTCGATGAAGGGAGTCTGGTTTGGTTACACAACCCACTCAGGAAGAAGGGCAAATCACCGAAGTTCCAGCCAAGGTGGGAAGGACCATACAAGATCATCACTAGGCTGAACGACTTAACCTATCGGATCAAACAAGGGACAAGAGGCAAGCCAAAAATTGTTCACATTGATCGGTTGGCTCGTTACCATGGGTCAAATGATGCTCGGGACGAGCATGACTAAGAGGGGGATAATGTTACGACCACGAGGGACCGTGCAAGCGGAATTAGTCTTATAGTCATATAGATAAGGTCTATATTCGCTTGCACGATATTACGTCACACTCTCTGGTCGGTCGTGGCGAGCTCTAGCTAGAGTAGTAATAATAATAATAGAGTTTTCGCCGCCCGGACCGCTCGAGAACATTCTCAACACTACGCGAAGAGACTAGTGCGTCCTTGAGTAGTAATAATAATAATAGAGTTTTCGCCGCCCGGACCGCTCGAGAACATTCTCAACACTACGCGAAGAGACTAGTGCGTCCTTGCTGCGTATAAAAGCAGGATGTACGACACGACGAGACAGTTCCGATTTGGGAAAGCGAAGCGAATCAGTCTCCTGCGAACTAAGAGTGATCGAGTGCGTTACCTGCGAATAGTTTCAGTGCAATTCAGTGTATTAGTGTGATTCAGTGCTTTAGTGTAATTTAGTGTTCCGTGTTTAGTGTTGTAATTAAGTGTTTTTAATTGTGTTTTTAAGTGTTTAATTGTGTAATTGTTAGTCGATAAATAAATTAATTGTCTTTTGGTGACTTTTGGCGTATCTTGAATTAAACGTACCCCGTTCCCGCAACAATATATACATTACCACACATACATTTAATCATCCCAACATTCAATCATTCTAAGAATCCGAGCATTCATTCATTCAATCACTCTGAAATTCAGTCATTCTAAACATTCAAGCATTCTTTCATTCAAGCATTCTTTTATTCAAACACTCCGACATTCAATCATTCTAAACATTCAAGCATTCGCTCATTCCTTCGCTCTGATATTCAATTATTCCAAACATCCAAAATTTTTTCATTAAATCAGTCTAAACACCCGCACATGCATTTAATCATCCTAACACTCAGTCTTTTTAAACACCCAATCATTTCAAACATCCAAGCATTATTTTACTCTGACATTAAATAATTCTAAACACTCGATTCGATCATTCTGGCGCTTAAAATTTAGACATTCCAAAATCCTATCATATAAGCCTTTTAGCACTCTTTCAATCATCAGTTTACTTTGTCTTTGTTGCCTGTCACAATTCTATGCACTTGACCATGATTATTAAACTATTCATATACACCATATATTCATTAATTGACCGGCTCGGTGGAACAGTGGCTAGTGACTCAGGTTCATAACCTACGGTTCCAAGAGTCGTGGGTTCGATTCCCACTCAGGACAAATATTTGTGTGACGAACATCGGTGTTTGTTCCGTGTCTGGGTGTATTATTAAATATATTTAAGTTTATTTGTGTATCCACTGTTGATCCTGATTTCCGTAACACAAGTGTTTAAGCTATTTACCACGGGATCAGATCAATGTATGTGATGTTGTGTAATATTTATTTATTTATTTATTAATCAATAAACAAATTATGTTTAAATTATACTAAGCCGGTTTTGTTTTTTCAGGTCTAAGCAAATGGCTGATCAACTCTTCCCGTCCGAAGAGGAATCGGAGGTGGAAACTGTAGCGAAGAGTAAGCCTGAGAAAAAGAAGCGCAAGTCATCGCCAGGGAACGCCGAGTGCCAGCCATCGACCAGCAAGAAGCCGAAGCTGTCCGGTAGAACTACAGACTGTGATATATTTGGTAATGATTCTGATGACGACCAGTTAGAGTCAACCGGTAAAAAACAACAGCCCATCTACTCATATATTATATATCTCAGAGAGGGCGCCACGGTCGTAAGCGGGGCGGTCGTGATTCTTACGTACTGGTGTTATTTTCAAGTTTAAAATTGCAAATGTAAATAATACGCTAAAAATAATATACCAGTCAATTCATAACAAAAAAACAAAACGAACTGTGAAATCAAAGTGTTAAAAAGTGATATAGATTTGATCCAGTGAACTTCTGTTTACCGAAACAGCTGTTGAAATTGAATTTTTAGTGACAGTGAACAGTGATTAGTGTCCTTCGTTAACGGCTCGGTCGTTGACCTCGGAGTACTTGACACCGTTCGGCAAACTTCGGGTCACTGACCATTCGTATGAACAAATAATGTACACTTAACACTTGGTTTAATATTTCGCACCAGTTGTACACGCTTCGGTGGCGCAGTGGAGTGAAGCGCAGAACCAACTAACTGTGAAGTTGCAGGTTCAATCCTCGGACCGACAATACTTTTTGAAATTTTTTTTTTTTTTGCCTTTTTCATTGGTTTGAACATAATATGTCGACGGACAATAATATAATTTGTGGTAGGTGTCGCCGGGTTATACCAGACAAAAGATACTTGTTTTGTGGTGGATGCAAACATAACTATGACTTAGACTGTGCTAATATCTCAGAGACGCGATTCTATGATACCCTGACAAATGAACACAGGGCGGCTTGGAGATGTGTCCTCTGTAAGAATATCCAGCCGAAGACGGACAGTACCAACACGCCGGTCCATGATGCAGCGGATGGTGTTACTCTGCAACGTGGAGCGGCATTAGGCAGTCCCCTACAATTGGACATGTCAGTCATTGAGCAGCCATCATCCCTTAACGAAACTGCTCACAATATGACTATCGAGTTGGGCAATTTTCAGGCACTCGTGCTGGAGATGCGTTCATTTAGGGAGGAGATGCGAGATGAGGCTGGGGGGATGGGGCCCTACCAAGATCTTTGGGCCCAAGCCAACCTCACGTGCAAGTGCGTACCCCTGCTGATCAACGAACGAGGCTCTGGCACCAGCTTTCCCTCCGGGGTTGGGTGGTCGGACGGCAGTCGCTCCCGTAAAAGTGAAACACGCCACTTAACAATGGAAAGTAAAATCAAGGAAAGTGCCAGGAATAGGGCGCCGCCGCAAAACGGCGCGCAGGAGTTTCGCCCGACTCCTGTGGCAAGTGGGCAAGGGCTACCGCGCTGGGGACGGACGCGGCTAAAGAAGTTAGCCCCAACCCTACGGAAACTCCGCTTCGCGACGTGGAACGTGGGCACGCTTACCGGTCGCGCGAGAGAGCTGGCCGACGTACTCAACAGGCGGAGGGTGGCAGTGGCGTTCCTGCAGGAGACTCGATGGAAAGGCAGCAGATCCCGGGCCATTGGGAATGACTACAAGCTGATCTACACAGGAGCACCTAGTGGAGAGAACGGGGTTGCGGTAGTGCTGTCCGGGGAGTTGCAGGATGACGTGTTGGAGGTGAAACGCTACAGCGACCGCTTAATGGACGTAACGGTGCTTATCGAAGGGGTTACGACCCACTTGATAAGCGCATACGCTCCACAGGCTGGTTGCAGCGACACCGAAAAGACTTCATTCTGGGATAGACTTGGAGAGGTGCTGCGTGGAATCCCACCATCTCAGGGAGTCGTTCTGGGGGGCGATCTGAACGGTCATGTGGGTGAGGAGCCTGAGGAGTTCGAGCGTGTTCATGGTGGCTATGGGTTCGGCAGACGCAACGCTGAAGGGGAGAACATCCTCCAGTTGTGTTCGGCTGCCGACCTAGCTATTTATTGTGAACACGTTTTTCCAGAAGAGGCCTGAACATTTAATCACCTACAGGAGTGGGCGGCACGCTACCCAGATCGACTTCCTACTCACTAGGAGGCACCACATCGGCAAAGTAGTCAACTGCAAGGTCATACCCGGAGAGAGTCTCACTGCACAACACCGTCTACTTGTCATGGATCTCTGCGTGAAGCCCAAAGCCAAGAGCTTTGAGCGCTGTCGGCGTCAAATAAGGTGGTGGCGGCTTGACGATGACAAATCCCAGGTGTTCGTCTCAGCTATCGGCGACAAGTGCGCTGAGGCTGAGAACGAACCAGTTCAGAACCACTGGGACAGGATTCAGGCAACCATAACCGAAGCGGCGAAGTCAGTGCTTGGCACGTCTAAGGGTGGACGCAAATTTGACAAGGAGACTTGGTGGTGGAACGACACAGTCCAGAGGGAGACGAGGGTGAAGAAAACCCTCTTTAAAAAGTGGCAAGCGTCCAACTCTCCCGAATATCGCGACGCATACAGGTCCGCAAAACGTGCTACTAAGAAAGCTGTTGCCAGAGCCAGGCGAGCCCACCTACAACCGCTCTACGATAGGCTGGAATCGTCTGAGGGGCAGAAGCTTATCTATAGATTGGCACGTTCGAGGGTCAAAGCGGCACAGGATATCTCCAAGTGCCGCTGTGTTAAAGACTCTCACGGTAACCTACTATGCGAGGACCTCGCGGTGAAGGAGAGATGGCGCTCTTACTTCCACGAGCTGTTAAACAAACAGCATAGAGAAGTGCATCCACCGGACCTCCCTCCGAATCAAGGACTTGTGCCACCGGTAACGCCTGAAGAAGTAGAGAAGGCTCTTCGCCGCATGAAGAATCGGAAAGCTGGCGGAGCCGATGGAGTCCCCATCGAAGCCTGGAAGGCAATGGGTGGGCGTGGTGTGGGCATCCTAACTAACCTTTATAACCGCATACTAAGCACCGGCGGGATTCCTCGCCAATGGAGACTGAGTGTTCTATTACCTATCACCCCGGTCTTCAAGGGCAAGGGATCAGTGCAGGAGTGCGGTAGTTATCGCGGTATAAAGGTCATGTCCCACACCATGAAAGTATTTGAGCGGATAGTGGACTCTCGAATCCGTCAGGTGTGCACTGTCTCTGGATGTCAATATGGTTTCCGCCCCGGTCACGGGACTATGGACCCCGTTTTTGCCCTAAGAATCGTCATGGAGAAATACAGGACGAAGAACACGCCTCTCCACTTCCTATTTCTGGACATGGAGAAGGCCTTTGACTGTGTTCCGCGTGAGATGATTTGGTGGGCCCTGAGGTCTAAGGGAGTGCCAGAAACGTATGTTGATATCATTAGAGACATGTACTGTGATTCCGATTCTGTAATTAGGACCGCTGTTGGCGACACTTTGCCCTTCCGTATAACCGTCGGAGTACACCAAGGCTCCGTCCTGAGTCCGTTCCTCTTCAGCCTGATATTAGACGTATTGTCAGACAGCATCAGAGACCACCATGAGCAGCCACCATGGCTACTTATGTATGCTGACGATATCGCGCTGGCGGACTCGGACAGGGGACGGCTGGTGAGACGTGTTAACACATGGAAGGAATCGCTTGAGAACGGGGGTCTGAAACTCAACGTGGCGAAGACAGAGTACTTGGCCTGCAACACTACAGATCCCATGTCCGTCCGCATAGGCGAAGACACGGTCGAGCGCACGGACCGGTTCAAGTATCTGGGATCTGTACTCCACGCGAACGGCGACATCGACTCCGACGTCAAGGCACGCATTTCTGCTGCTTGGGATAAATGGCGGGAGGTGAGCGGCGTCACTTGCGACCCTAAAATGCCGGTTAAGCTGAAGGGACAGGTCTATAAATCCATCATTAGGCCTGTTCTCTTATATGGCAGTGAAGCATGGCCAGTACTTGAGCGGCACAAGCAAGAACTGCGGGTCACGGAGATGAAGATGCTGCGCTGGATGTCGGGAGTTACGCGAGCAGATCGCGTAAAGAACTCCCGTATTCGCGGCAGCCTTCATGTCCGAGACATCGCTGATAAATTGCAAGAGTGTCGCCTACGTTGGTACGGACATGTTTTACGAAAACCGGCAAACTACGTAGGGAACAAGTGTCTCGCAATGTCGCTACCGCCGGGTCCCGGCAGAAGGGGAAGGCCCAAGAAGGCCTGGCTTGACGTCGTAGTAGATGACATGCGTGCCAACAAACTCTCCGCGAAGGATGCTGAAGACCGTGCGAGGTGGAGAGTTAGGAGCAGGAAAGCGGACCCCGGGCTCCGCAAGGATGCAACCGGGAGAACGCTGAGATGATGATGATGCGAGATGAAGCTAGGGCTAATCGGATAATAATTAAGCGGTTTGATGAAACTTTGACCGCGATTGTGAACCGAGTAGTAGAAAGTGAGAGCCGCATGAGCAAGTTAGAAGAACGGCTACTTGCCTTGAAGAAAAGTTGTTCTAATGAACAGCCGCAAGAGTCTCATAAATCCCTAGTAGCCTCTATTGACCATTTGAAAGCGGAGCTTAACGACAGAGACCAGGACCTCCTAATAAATGATGTTGAGATCTCCTGCATTCCGGAGCAGAAGGGGGAAAACCTAACTCATGTTGTTATGGCATTAGCAAGTAAATTAGGGGTCAAGCTGGCTGAACAGGATCTCGTCAACGCTACTCGCATGGGCCGTGCACCGGATCCGGCGGAGGCACCGTCGTCGTCGCGTCCCCGCCCCATAGTCGTGCGCACGGCCCGCCGCACCGTGCGCGACCAGCTGCTGCAGGCTGCACGGGTGCGCCGCGGGGCCACAACCGAAGGAGCGGAACTTCCCGGTCCACCGCGGCGGTTCTATGTGAATGAGAGACTCACCAAAGTTAATAGACAGTTGTTCAGACGCGCACGAGAACTGGGCAAGCAATGTAATTGGCGGTTTGTGTGGACTAAAGATGGTCGTATATATGTACGTCAGCATCACGGCAGAGATTCTCCTCGCATTCGTTTGCGTATGGAGACTGATCTGGTTCGGGTTTTTGGCCGGGACGCTGTTGGTCCTATTATTTAAAATAAGAAATGTCTTCATCCATGCACGTCTTAAAAAAAATGTATTTCTTTTAAGTATTTTTTATTCATTATAAGTTTATTGGTAATGTTATCGTTTATGCTAGGAATGTATTCTAGTCACTTTAATTATTATTTTATTTATTTGATGTTATTATTATTTTATTTATTTGATAAAAGCCTTGACTGCACTGATATTAGTAACAGTGCTATATTGATGCGAAATAAGATTGAAACTTGTAATCAAATTAATCTTTATGTTGATACTCAATTTATACCATTCTTTCAGGTTTCTATAAATTGTATGTTAATAAACGGATATAATATACACCGTGAAATTTTAGTGGTTGTTTTCCCGCAGCAAAATGATTCTATCTAAGTAGCAAAATAGATTTGTGCAGTTATTTTTTTTTTTTAATTTATAAATGCCGGTTTTACAAAAGGTATAACCGAAACTCTAAAGTACGTTCTAACCGCTTTATTACTTAGGGTGTAGAGCTTCTTTAGCTTTAAGCATCGATTTTATACGGCAAGCAGTACCTGAATACGTAACATCTTAAAAAACAACGATAGCTTCTCTCGTTTTCGAGTTCGGAAAATTAATATTTTGAAAGTTTAAAAAAAAAAAATTTTTTTTTCAAAGAATAATTTGCATGATTGGGTAGTATTACTAAAGGAAAATCGTTTTGCCACGGGAAAACAACCACTAAAATTTCACGGTGTATTTATGCATGCTCTAAATTGTGATGTGCTACCTTATTATTTATGTTATTTTATTAAAACATGTTCCATTGTTTGTTATTGTGATAAATATTGTTGCGGGAACGGGGTACGTTTAATTCAAGATACGCCAAAAGTCACCAAAAGACAATTAATTTATTTATCGACTAACAATTACACAATTAAACACTTAAAAACACAATTAAAAACACTTAATTACAACATAAAACACGGAACACTAAATTTTACTAAAACACTGAATCACACTCAAACACTGAATTACACTGAAACGCCCCTATTCCCTATTCCCCTATTCCCTATTCACCCCCCCCCCCATTCCCATATCCCCCACCCATTCTATTCGCAGTTAACGCACTCGATCACTCTTAGTTCGCAGGAGACTGATTCGCTTCGCTTTCCCAAATCGGAACTGTCACGACGGGTCTTACATCCCGCTTTTATACGCAGCAAGGACGCACTAGTCTCTTCGCGTAGTGTTGAGAATGTTCTCGAGCGGTCCGGGCGGCGAAAACTCTATTATTATTATTACTACTCTAGAAAGAAAGGAAAAGGAAAAAAAAATCATATATCCTTGCTACTCGTGGAAACGCAATGACCTTGTTAAAACAATGCACAAGGCAGAATGGCGGTGACGTGGTCCACAACCCGTCACGTCACGTTTACCACAGAGGTGAAAAGTGGATCGCTAGAAGTGATCTCTGCCTACCCCTCTGGGAAAAAGGCGTGATTTTATGTATATGTATGTATGTATGTATGTACTACTCTAGAACACGCTAGAGCTCGCTACAACCGACCAGAGAGTGTGACGTAATATCGTGCAAGCGAATATAGGCCTTATCCATACGACTATAAGACTAATTTCGCTTGCACGGTCTCTCGTGGTCGTAACATTATCCCCCTCTTAGTCATGCTCGTCCCGAGCATCATTTGACCCATGGTAACGAGCCAATCGATCAATGTGAACAATTTTTGGCTTGCCTCTTGTCCCTTGTTTGATCCGATAGGTTAAGTCGTTCAGCCTAGTGATGATCTTGTATGGTCCTTCCCACCTTGGCTGGAACTTCGGTGATTTGCCCTTCTTTCTGAGTGGGTTGTGTAACCAAACCAGACTCCCTTCATCGAAACCATCGGTGTTGGCTTTGCGGTCGTAACGGGTTTTCATTCTTTCGCTGGATTTTAGACTGCAGTCTCTAACGAGAGCATGTACTTCATCCAGGCGCATCTGTAGGTCAGCCGCGTATTCGGTTACTGGTTTCGGAGCTTCTGGCGGTGTCCCAGTCAATGCATCTACCGGAAGCCGCATTTCTCTACCGAAGTTTACCATTGCTGGGGTTGCGCTGGTGCTATCGTGGATTGCAGATCGGTAGGACAGCAAGAAAAGCGGTATGTACTGGTCCCAGTCTCGTTGATGCTCGTCCACAACTTTGGCCAAGTGGTTTTCCAACGTTTGGTTGAATCTCTCGACCATGCCATCGGATTGCGGGTGTGCTGGTGTAGTACGGGTCTTATGCATACCCAACAGTTGACAGACCTCCTGGAATAGTGCTGACACAAAGTTTCTTCCTTGGTCTGAATGTATCTCAAGAGGCACACCAAATCGGCAAACTTCTTGATTAGGCGTAGCGAAGATTTCAGGCCACTTAGTGAAGTAATCTTGGACCACAATGATGTACTTGTTTCCCTCATCGGATTCTGGAAAGGGGCCAGCTACATCTACTGCGATTCTTTCCCATGGAGCGCCGACGTTGTACAGCTTGAGTTTGCCCTTACTTCTGGTTTGTGGGCCCTTTACTGATGCGCAAGACGTACATTTTTTGCACCAGTCTTCGACGTCCTCCCGACAGTGCAGTATCCAGTAGAACCTCTGTCTCAGCTTCTCTAGGGTCTTCTTCACGCCTAAATGTCCCCCGGATACCCCATCGTGTATGTACCTCAGTAGAGAAGCAACTTGTTTACGGGGTACAATCAGCTGTAGTGTCGTTTGATCCCCTTTTGGTGTTTCCCATTTCCTGAAGAGTACTCCATCCTTAATCTCCAAACTGTCCCATTGTGCCCAGTAACTTTTCGTGATGGGGCTTGATGATGCTACATGGCTCCAAGAAGGTTTTTGACCTACTTCTTTCCATTCAAATATTTTCCTCAGGTCACTATCCTCTTTTTGCGCCTTTTTGATAGCGTCTTCGCTCCATTCATTATCAAGTCCCTGGGTGGTAATCATCCGGACTTCTTCTTTAGTCTCCGTCTTAGAGCAATGACTGCAGGCCACAGGACAAGGTCTCCTTGATAGGGCATCGGCATTCAAATGCGTTCTACCACTCCGATGTTCTGTTGTGAAGTTGTACTCCTGTAGTTGCTCTAGCCTCCGCGCCACTTGTCCTTCAGGGTTCTTAAACTGCAAGAGCCATTTTAACGCAGCATGATCTGTCCGCAGGGTAAACTGTCTTCCAACGAGGTACTTGTTGAAATGCTGTAGAGTCTTCACTACCGCCAACAGTTCCTTACGAGTCACACAGTAGTTCCTTTCAGGTTTTGAAAGTGACTTACTGAAATAGGCGATCACCACTTCCCGTTCACCTTGCTCTTGCGACAGAACTCCGCCTATGCCAGTATTGCTGGCATCGGTGTCCACGATAAACCTTCCTTCTCTGTTCGGGTAGCCAAGTATAGGACTGGTGCAGAGGTGTTCTTTTAATCTGACGAAGGCTTGATCACATTCCGAGTCCCAGGCGAATACTCGTTTATCTTCCGTGAGCCGATGAAGAGGTTTCGCTATATCAGAGAAGTTCTTTACAAAGCGCCGGTAGTATGCGCATAAACCCAAAAATGATCTCACGTCGGTCTTGTTAACTGGTATAGGCCATTCTTGGACAGCTTTTATCTTCTCTGGGTCTGTCCTTACACCTTTCGATGAAATAATGTGGCCTAAGTAGGCGACTTCCTCCTTGAAAAACGTGCATTTCTTTGGGCTGAGTCTCAAGTTTGCTTCTCGTATTCTGAAGAAAACCTTCCTCAGGTTACTGACATGCTCTGTGAAATTTCGACCCATGACAATGATGTCATCCAGATAGACCAGGCATGCATCACCCAGAAGTCCAACCAGTTCCCTTTCCATCAACCGCTCGAATGTCGCCGGAGCGTTGCAAAGACCAAAGGGCATGACGTTGAACTGCCACAATCCATTCCTAGTTCCGGTCGTAAATGCCGTCTTCTCTTTGTCTTCTGGATGGATATCAACTTGCCAGTACCCACTCTTAAGGTCCACTGTTGAGAACCACTTCATGCCGCTCAACATGTCCAGTGTGTCGTCTATACGGGGCAGAGGGTAGCTGTCCTTCTTCGTTGCATTATTCAACAACCGGTAGTCCACACAAAACCTGGTGCTGCCGTCCTTCTTCTTAACCAGGACTACTGGACCAGGTGGCGAAGACCACGGGCTCGTTGAAGGTTCTATGATGCGGTTCTTCTGCATCTCGGCAACCATGTCTGCTACCTCCTTCTCTTTGGCAAATGGAAGGCGTCTAGGCCGCTGCTTTATTGATGAGCGTCTCCCGTGTTTATTCTGTGTTTAACGAGACCTGTCCTTCCCAAATCATGGTCACCCTTCGAAAATATGTCGTTGAAATCTAGCAATAACCTTTTAGCTTGCTGAAATTCCCGCTCAGAGAGCTTGTCCTTACAATTTGCTAGGAGCGGTGTGACGTCATCTCGTTGACAGGATTCCGGTTCCGGGGCCCTTTTCATCCTTCTGATGGATTGGCCTGCATCGCACCGTCCGATGACACAGTTTCTTCGTAGCTGCACTTCATCTCCGCTAAGATTGATGACTCGCACTAGCGCTCCTTTTCCGGTCATTCAGCCAGAGTTCTTGCTGTGATCCAACTCGGATGGTCGCCGCAGTTTTCTATGACGACGCTTCGCCCTTGACACGCAGTGTAAGGGAATCTAACTTTGACTAGAGTTTCAGATTTTGGCGGTAGGGTCGTGTTTTTCAGGCAGTAAACTGCGCATGATCTCGCTCCCTCTAGGAATACTTCTTGTTCGGGGAAACTAAGTACTCCTTTAGCGACGTCTACCACACACTTCTGGTCTCTTAAAAAGTCCAATCCGATGATGCAATCGTCCGTGATGACGGCTATGAGAACGCCGTATTCAAAGGTCTGTTCTCCAATGGTTATCTTCGCCATCGTCTCACCGAAGACGGTAACTGGCTGGCCTGTTGCTGTTTGAAGCTGAACTAATGGTCTTTGATTCCACACAATAGTCCTTTTCAATAGCTCCGGACGCACTATTGTTCTTGAAGCACCGGTGTCAATAGTAAAATGACACGTTACGCTGTTCAGCTGTCCAACCACTTGAAACAAAGTATGAAGGTAGGGGAGGAAATAAAAAGAATATTTAACAGTACAAATTTATTTTAGAAAAACACCTTCTGGGTAAATTAATTCGGAGAGCGAGGGACGAGGGTCGAGATTGAGCTGTGATTATCAAACCGCTTAGGAAAGCTACTATCCTGGTAGGGTAGTCCGCAGCCGTTGAGGGTAGGTCGTGCAGGCAGCTTCTGCACGAGGTTGTAGGCGGCGCGGGTCAGGACATGCGGTAAGGCGTAGGAACGTGGTAGGCGGTCAAGCATGTGGTGTAGGCAAGCTCATGGGATTGCTGGTAGCAGCGAAGGTAGGTGGTCCCGCTTGCACTAACCCATGTACCGCTGAATGTTAGGTTTCAGCACACATCCTTGTCCCCGCAATGGACCGCACCCACCTCGAACAACCATCAGTGGGAGCAGCATTCCCACTAATTAATTGCTGAGGTGAGGGAATCCATAACAGTAACAAGAAATACATAAAGAACACTAAGAAAACAGCTAATTTTGAAAATAGAATTTAGAAACAGAACCAAAAGTAAAAGTTAAACTAAAAAGATTTGTAAAACGTAATTATGCCGGTAGGTGAACAAAAACAAAACAATAAGAAGGCATAATTACGACCTAAGAAATGCAACCTATTAGCCTATTGCAACACACTCACCCGATCTGGGGTATCACAGAATCTATTAGACGTGAACGTAGAAAGTTAAGTTGGCAATGGGAGCCGCAAAGTCGCGTTAATTTTAATAAGGATGATCAGGAGAAAAAGAGGAAGCCCCCGGCGTCTGCGCCGCAATTTATACTCGTCGGTGACAGCTCCTTGACATATGAAGTTTGACATGAAATTTCTTTTGTCGTGCACTAATTGCACGCAGGCAAAAGAATAAAGCTATGGACAGCCTTAGGATATTTGGTATCCACTGCAATTTTATTTATTGATTTTTATTATTTAAATTGTATATTGAAATGAAATAATAAAAATTATTAGAAAAATAACGTACTACGTTACATACCCCCCTTTTTAGTGTAGGATTTTTCCTAAGTAAAATCCGCTGACTAAACTGCTGTGGTTACAAACAATTGCGCTTACGCATTCATCCATCATAGAACATACTTCCCTAACATACATCGTCACTTCACATAGCAGAGTACACTTTAGAGTTGTACTATGCGTCCTTCCGAAAGAGTAATTTGCTTTACATATTAACAAAAACTCAACGCTAATATCATGTAGGTGTTGATATTAATTACAAGATTCAAGACAGTAATTACCACTAATGCTATAAATTTAATAGTGTAGTGTTATGTCATATAGTGTTATGTCATACGGTCTTCTGCTGTGGGGATCTGCTACAGACATTCAAACCATTTTTGTGCTACAAAAAAGGGCCATCAGATCCATATATGGCATAAGACCGCGCGACTCCCTTAGAGATATTTTTAAAGATATAGATATTTTAACCGTAGCTTCTCAATACATTTTAGATTGTATCGTATATGTTCATAAAAACATGCACTTATTAAATAAAAAGTCGGATTCTCACAATTTTAACACCAGAAATAAATATAAGCTTTCCGTTCCAAGACTCAGGCTTCAAAAAGTTGGAAAATCGTTCATAGGTTTAAGTATAATATTGTTCAATAAGATTCCGCAAAATATTATTGAATTGCCGTTGTATAAATTTAAAGTCTATATTAAATCTTGTCTTATTAAAAAGGGTTACTATAAAGTAGAAGACTATTTGAATGATAAGAATCCATGGACATGATGAGCTGCTCGCTTGGACATCCAAGAATTATGTAACTTGTACATATTATTATTTATTTGTAATTAATTAACCTGTGATTTGACATGCAAAAGAATTTCATGAAATCTACTTGCAGAATAAATTATTTCATTTCATTTCATTTCATTTAAAGTTAGAATTTAGAGAAAAAAAATAATTGTAGGCTTATTTAAGGAGTAATTAACCGCTCCTGCAAGGGCTTATTTTATGAGTTGCAAACCGCTCATTAATAGTTACTGAAGGGGTAGACCAACAGTATTTCGCTCTAATAGATAGCTAATTAAGAGATACGACATAGTATTGACGATCTGATACAGCTTATAACACTTAATGGGGTAGACCATTAGTGTAGTAGAAACGAATAGTAGATGTATTAAGGCTTATTTAAGGAGTAACAACCCGCTCCTGCAATGGCTTATTTATAGAGTTGCAACCGCTCTTAGTATACTAATGGGGTAGACCATAGTATTAAGTAGGAACATACAGACTACTACAGACAGAACATATAGACTGTTGTCCTAATAGTAGAATTAAAACCAAATTGTAAAATCTATAGGCAATTAGTGGTTGGGTTTAGGTAGTATTAACTAATGTGTAGGCAGGTGATTTTTTAAAAAAAATTAGCAAAATTCTAGAATTATGATATAAGTAGCACATATTAATTTAAAGTTAGGTAGTTTATATTAAAAAAGATTGTTGTAGATAGTTCATAACTAGCGACCCGCCCTCGCTTCGCTTCGGGTATATCTCTATCTCTATATAATATATTTCAACCCCGTAAGAGATTTTACATACTGAAGTTATTTCCCAATAACTCCCGTTCCCATGGGAATTTCGTAATATCGCGTTGGAAGTAAGCTTAACGTTCATTAGGGTACCTGCATGCTAAATCTCAATCGTCTATCTATATCGCGGCTTAGATTTTTGCATACAAAAGCTTTTTCCTATTACTCCCGTTCCCGTGGGAATTTTACAATATCCTGTTGCAACTAAGCTTTTAATTTATTAAGGTACCTGCATGTCAAATTTCAAGCGTCTAACTTATGCGGTTAGTATTTTTCATACAAAAGGATTTTCCCGTTATTTCCCGTTCCCGTGGGAATTTCGGGAAATCCTGTCCTAACGGATGCCTACGTCATAACATCTACCTGCATGCTAAATTTCATCTCGATCCGTCCAGTGGCTGTGACGACTTCGTCCGCGTAGAGATGTTTAACGGCTTAAACATTACTTCTTTATAGCGCAGTCGGTTAAAAAGTAGCCTATAACCGTTTCTAGGCTCTGGACTATATCTGTACCAAATTTCGTTTAAATCGGTTCAGTACTTTATGCGTGAAAGCGTAACAGACAGACAGACAGACAGACAGACAGACAGAGTTACTTTCGCATTTATAATATTAGTAAGGAAGTAAGGACTAGTAAGGATAATTCATAGCTAGGTAGGTTTTTAAAATAAAAATTAATTATTCCTCATAAATAAGTTAAGTTTAAATTAAAATGGTAAACTTCTAAAGTTTCCATTCAAATAAATTTATCAGACTTGAGTCCATAGTAGACACAATGCATTTAAAAAAAAAACTTAGTTTATAATCATTTAAGAAAAATAAATATTTTTCCTAATCCGTGATCATCCTTCGGCAAGTTTTAGTCCTCCCTAATCGGTTGATGTGTTGCACAGACTTTACACTAAGATAGGCGCAGTGCCTGCCTAAAGTGATTAGTGTATAAATTAAAAAAAATTTAGGTTGAAGTTAAAAAAATGTAGGTAGGTGGCAAAAAATTAAATTAAAAAAAAATAAAAACCCCAATAAAAACCCCCCAAATTTGGGCCTCCGGCGCTCTCACAAACCAGACGAAACACAGCAGTAGATTGTAGAATCTACTGCTATTTCACGCCGGTATTTAGTGAGAGGGTGGTACTTCCCCGGTTTGAGCCTGCCCTTCGTACTGCGTAGACAGTAAGGCTCTACCACTGCAATTTGGGCCTCCGGCGCTCCCACAAACCAGACGAAACACAGCAGTAGATTGTAGAATCTACCGCTATTTCACGCCGGTATATTATGTGAGAGGGTGGTACTTCCCCGGTTTGAGACTGCCCTTGTACTGCGTAGACAGTAAGGCTCTACCACTGCAAGTATTCGCGAATAACACTAATCACTTTAGTCACACACACTTAAAACTAAAACTGTAATTCCCAACACCACACAATTAAAAAGTTCACTGCAAGTAAGATAATCACTGCTCAAAATCTCACCTACTTAGCTGGGCGCCAATGAAACAAAGTATGAAGGTAGGGGAGGAAATAAAAAGAATATTTAACAGTACAAATTTATTTTAGAAAAACACCTTCTGGGTAAATTAATTCGGAGAGCGAGGGACGAGGGTCGAGATTGAGCTGTGATTATCAAACCGCTTAGGAAAGCTACTATCCTGGTAGGGTAGTCCGCAGCCGTTGAGGGTAGGTCGTGCAGGCAGCTTCTGCACGAGGTTGTAGGCGGCGCGGGTCAGGACACGCAGTAAGGCGTAGGCACGTGGTAGACGGTCAAGCATGTGGTGTAGGCAAGCTCACGGGATTGCTGGTAGCAGCGAAGGTAGGTGGTCCCGCTTGCACTAACCCATGTACCGCTGAATGTGTGCCCCGCACTTAAAATTCAGTTCAGACTTGGAACCCTGGAATGATGTTAGGTAGGTTTCAGCACACATCCTTGTCCCCGCAATGGACCGCACCCACCTCGAACAACCATCAGTGGGAGCAGCATTCCCACTAATTAATTGCTGAGGTGAGGGAATCCATTACAGTAACAAGAAATACATAAAGAACACTAAGAAAACAGCTAATTTTGAAAATAGAATTTAGAAACAGAACCAAAAGTAAAAGTTAAACTAAAAAGATTTGTAAAACGTAATTATGCCGGTAGATGAATAAAAACAAAACAATAAGAAGGCATAATTACGACCTAAGAAATGCAACCTATTAGCCTATTGCAACACACTCACCCGATCTGGGGTATCACAGAATCTATTAGACGTGAACGTAGAAAGTTAAGTTGGCAATGGGAGCCGCAAAGTCGCGTTAATTTTAATAAGGATGATCAGGAGAAAAATAGGAAGCCCCCGGCGTCTGCGCCGCAATTTATACTCGTCGGTGACAGCTCCTTGACATATGAAGTTTGACATGAAATTTCTTTTGTCGTGCACTAATCGCACGCAGGCAAAAGAATAAAGCTATGGACAGCCTTAGGATATTTGGTATCCACTGCAATTTTATTTATTGATTTTTATTATTTAAATTGTATATTGAAATTAAATAATAAAAATTATTAGAAAAATAACGTACTACGTTACACACTGTAAGGTTGTTCTCATTACCAATCTGTGAAACAGTGACGGTAGGGGCTCGATGTTGACCAGCCAGCGCCCGCCCCACGGCCCTGGCTTCTTCTAGTTTAACGACAGCTCTTCTGCGTCCACCTGTGTAGAGGACGCTACTGTCGTTCTACGTGGCCATCTTCGCTTGGGGCAACTACTCCGTATATGGCCCCTCTCGCCGCAGCCATAGCACATCGGACCCAAAGAAGGTTTTTCCTTCACCACAACCTCCCGAAGTCGTTGAGTTCTAGCGTCTTGACGCACGGCTTCCACCTCCAAAGCATGGGCTAGAGCTTCCTGTAAGGTCTGATGATGGCTCAGTTTCACGGTGTGTCTGACGTCTGCGTCTCTAATTCCATCACAGAAAGCTTGCGGGATCATTGATTCCACCATTGTAGGGCATGACACGTACGCACGTCTGACTAGCCTTTCGATTTCCGTTGCCCATTGCTGCAGACTCTCACCAGGCTTCTGCTGTCGATCGCGGAGTTGTGCTCTATATGCGTGTTCTAGGTGTTTGTCGCTGTACCTGCCCTCTAGTGCTCTTTGGAGAGCACCTAAAGTTCTGTTATCCGAAGGCAGGTTTTCCAACGTGAGCAGGGCATCTCCACGAAGAGCCAGAGTCAGAGCTATCAAGGACTCTTCCTCGTTCCACCCCTTTCCTTTAGCCACCGTCTCGAACTGGTACCAAAATGCTGCCCAAGACGTCATTCCATCGAAGTGGGGTACTTCTATTTTCGGAGAATCCGACACTATAGCACCCCGGGTCCCCACTCTTGCCATCTTGGTATGCAGCTGTCGCATCTCAGCATCTACCTGGCTCAGTCGATCCTCGTGTTGGGTGAATCGATCTTCATGTTGGGTGAGTCGATCTTCGTGTTGGGTCAGTCGATCTTCGTGTTGGGTCTTGACGCTTAGCACATCATCCTTGAGAGCATCAACTGCTTTTCTAATACTTCATGCTTCTTTTCAATAGCCCCTAACAAACTCTTGCTTAGCTCTTCCTTGAGTTCGACCAGTTGCTCCTCCTGGCGGCGGGCTTGCTCCTCCTGGCGAAGGTCTTGCTTTTCCTGGCGAAGGGCTTGTTCTTCCCTCAGTTTAGCAAATTGTGCTTCCTGAAGTCGGGCTAGCTCCTCCTGGCGGCGGGCTTGTTCACTGGCTTGCTCCTCCTGGCGGCGGGCTTGTTCACGGGCTTGCTCCTCCTGGCGACGGGCTTGCTCCTCCTGGCGACGGGCTTGCTCCTCCTGACGGCTGGCTTGTGTCTGCAGCATTTTAAATAAGTCTGCAAGCTCCACAGGCCCAATTGATGTTTGAATTGATCCCTCCGTTGAAGTGCCTTCACCCTCTTGCAGGGCCGCGGTTTGACTCCTTGTTACTCGACCCTCACTGTCTTCTCGTGGTGTAAGAGGCATCTTGAATCCCACTTCTGACACCAATTGTTGCGGGAACGGGGTACGTTTAATTCAAGATACGCCAAAAGTCACCAAAAGACAATTACTTTATTTATCGACTAACAATTACACAATTAAACACTTAAAAACACAATTAAAAACACTTAATTACAACACAAAACACGGAACACTAAATTTCACTAAAACACTGAATCACACTAAAACACTGAATTACACTGAAACTATTCGCAGTTAACGCACTCGATCACTCCAAGTTCGCAGGAGACTGATTCGCTTCGCTTTCCCAAATCGGAACTGTCACGACGGGCCTTACATCCCGCTTTTATACGCAGCAAGGACGCACTAGTCTCTTCGCGTAGTGTTGAGAATGTTCTCGAGCGGTCCGGGCGGCGAAAACTCTATTATTATTATTACTACTCTAGAACACGCTAGAGCTCGCTACAACCGACCAGAGAGTGTGACGTAATATCGTGCAAGCGAATATAGACCTTATCCATACGACTATAAGACTAATTTCGCTTGCACGGTCTCTCGTGGTCGTAACAATATTATGCTCAAATCTGTGCCGCTGTGATACAATACCGTTTTGACATTATGGATGTAATTTGTAGTAATTACTTATTTATTGGTAAAACTCAACAACATTGCCTTATGAGTTTCATTGACCACTCCACAGAGTATACACATATTTATATTTTTATATATTTTTTTCACATATTATTTAAAGTTGACATATTATTATTTACAAATAAACTATACAAACATTTGATCAACAATCATTCAAATTTTATAATTATACAAATCATATGCTATTATTTTATTACTACAATGAATTACATTTACAACAAATTATTTTATTTTATTAATGAAAATGAACTCTAAGACGCAATTTCTTAAGTTAGCGCTTTATAACGCAGGATCTCTGGGCACGGGTCATGACGATTTCCTTGTGGCGATGAATCGCTTCGATGCGGATATAGTTGCGATTAATGAGACCTGGCTTCCAGCCGGGCAAGAGGCACGAGCACCCGCCGTACCCGGGTACAGGCTGCGCAATGCTCCGCGACCACGACACATGAGAGGCGGACGGGGGGGGCGGAGTCGCGTTTTACGTTAAAAGGGACGTGCGAGTGCGGTACCTGCGACACCCTGATGCCGAAGTCGAGCAACTGTGGTTGTCAATGCAGGTGAATGGATTGCGTTTGATCATAGGGACGGCGTACAGACCTCAATGGATTAACACAGATTTATTCATTGACGCGTTGACGGAGTCTATAATTTCTTTTGCTGATTGTGACTACATCGTTTTGTTGGGAGATTTCAATATAAATATGCTTGAAAGCAATGACGCCAAGGTATCTGAGATAAACCAATTTCTACAATACTTAGACCTTAGGCAAGTGGTGACGGAACCGACTCATCGATCCGTTTTCTCTAATACACTGATTGATCTGGTCTGTACTAATTGCGAGGTTCGAGAGGTCATTGTCTCAAATATTACGGGATCTCTAGGTCATTCAATGATTAATATTAAACTAAAGCTTAAAAAGCCCAAAGTCAGTCCTAAACGCATTACATATAGGCCGATTAAAAATATAGACCAAGCAAAATTTGACACAGATTTGCTTGCACTGGACTGGGAGGCAATTTCATGTATTCCAAATGTGGAGGGGATGGTAGACAAGTTAATTCAATGCTCCTAACTTTATTTGACATTCACGCGCCCATAGTGACCAAAAAGTTAACTAGACCGTCTTTACCATGTATAACAGACACAATTAAATTTATGATGGATCTACGTAATGCCGCCTATGAGCAATATAGACGCACTAACTCGGAAGTGGATAGGAAGTATTATAAAGACCATAAATCACTAGTTGCAACAAGTATATATTACGAAAAGCGTGCTTATTTCAATCACTACATTAACCAAAACGTGAATAATGGAAAAGCTTTTTGGAAGAATATCAAAGACAAAATATTAACGTGTCCCACTGAGAGCGATTGTCTTCCGGAGAATTTTATAGATGCTGATGGCATAAACGGACATTTCTTAAACGTTCCGGGACATGACGCGGTTCCTGATTCGCAACTTTCATTTTATGCACAGCACCAATACAAGACGCCCATGCCCCTATTGGAGCTCCGCCCAGTTAGCGAGACAGAGATCCTAAGCTATATAAAATCTATCAAAACCAATGCATCTGGTAGTGACGGCATCAGTAGGGACATGGTCTTGCTTACACTTCCGCATACGTTGTCAGTTATAACTGACATTGTTAACAGAGGGCCTACCATGAGTTGGCTATCGTAAACTTACGTACGTTAAAAACCTATCGAGTTGTTTTTTTCATATGGCCGATTGTAGTTCTTCGCGTAACCACCAGCCGGCGCTGTACATGTTTTTCATAGACATATTTACGTAGTCGATATCGAGCGCGTAAGTTTTAAACTCATGGTAGCCCCACAGGTCGATTCTTACGGGTGTATTCCCTTATCAATGGAAGAAAGCACTTATAACCCCTATATTGACCATCCCGCAGATTCCAAAGACCTGAGACCTATAAGCATACTACCATTTCTCTCAAAGTTGTTAGAGAAAGTTGTACATGCTCAACTGATGAGGTACGTAGAGCTTAATGAAATTCTTCCGTCCCACCAGTCTGGTTTCCGTAAAGGCCGTGGCACTGTCACCGCCCTTCTTGATGTCACTGACAACATACTTGCAGAGCAAGATGTGGGGCGGGGTACTCTGTTAGCCTTGCTTGATTTCTCACGTGCATTTGAAAGTCTGAATATTCCACTACTTCTGGCAAAGATGACCTTGTAATGTTTGCTCCGTGGAGTAACTAATGAGTGTACCTAGCTACGCAGGTTGGGACAAGTGAAACACTCGGATGTTAAAAGCCAACTGTTTAATTTATCAAACTTACTTCTACACAACAAGTACAATGGCGTTTCACACGCGTCAGCATTCGCACACATATGTACCCCACAATATTCCCCCCTTTTTTAAAAAAAATTATATAATTGACATAAAAATTAACTTTACACACACGGTACAAGTTCACACAAAATTACATTAATGTTATATTACTTTTATATTCTTAATTCTGTAAAATACAATTTGGTGAGTGCACTGGCGTGCCTCCATAAACCAAAAATAACATTATAAGATATACAATACAATACATTTACTTTATATTTTAATACACATAGCAAACTCGTAAACATATAAATGTGATACTGTTACAACAAAAACAAAATATTGTTATTAATTTATTACGATTACATCAGACTTATTATTACCAATTACAAGTTGTTTCATTTTTTTATACATTCACCCTATTCAACAAAAGATTACTGCACTGTTTGTAACATGGTTTATACAACATGTTGACGTGGTTGCACCATTTGGGGTGGCGCCGTCTGAATTGACACTGAACTATGCCACACTGCCATTTCTTTTTGCAACATTTTTCTCGTATCTTGTCTACATTTCCTGTACAGGATATACGCAAAATAAATACTAGCAAGTAGTACGATGATTATGGCCATCGTACCATACTTTTCTAAGTTTTGCTCGAATTGCGAAGTAGTCGCACTATTCGCTCCGTTTTGGGCGGTAATTACTTCTTCAGTTTTTTTCTCGACACTGTAAGATTTGCCCATCTTTACAATTAATTACAATATACCGTTATTATTAAAAAAAAATATAGATGTGTAGCTGCCTGCAATACATAGAAAACATCGCGCGCGCCAACGCCGCGCGCCGCGCCACGCCCGTCCGTCGCTCGCGCGGGCCGCGTCCAAATGGCTCGCGCGCGAGGCCCGTTCGCTTCTTATACGTAACGGCCGTGCGCCGACGCACGGCCGACCCGCGCCGAGCGCGCACGCGCGCCCTCTACCGTCATTTTAGTTAATGTTTATTGTAAATATACTCATGTCACCCATCGCTAGTTCTAAGTCTGTAAATAGTACTTAAGGTCTCATTTTTCCTAATTTTAATACACTTCGTCTCGGACTTCCGATCAAGACACATCACTGAACCTGCCTTTCATTTCGCCACCTCGCTGAAGCCCTGCCTAATTAGGATCAAGCTAGAAGCTCTACCACCACACCTAGCACACATCCTAAAGTGGTGACCCACGACTGAACCAACAACCTTCAGAAGAACGAAGAAACCGCAACAATGGAGTCAAGCCAACAACAATTCATCTCAAGCCCGACAGCAACAACAGAAGTCGCCGGTATTGCGCTTACAATGCGCGTACCGCCTTTTTGGCGCGATAAACCAGGTCTGTGGTTTATGACCTTTGAAACCGCCATTCGAAATGCCAACAAGGGGCAGAGCGAACTCGCACAAATCGTTCTCGCACAACTGGAGAAGCAAGATATTGAAAACATCAGCGATCTTCTATACAACCCGCCAGCTGAGAACTACTACAACGCACTCAAGCAACGCCTAATCTCCGTGTACGAAGAATCCGAAGGACGGCAGTTCCAGAAGCTGTTATCCGAAATGCAACTCGGAGACCAGCGTCCGTCACAGCTGCTCAGAAAAATGCGCGACCTGGCACGAGACAGGGTGCCAGATACAACCCTACGGCTCATGTGGATGAACCACCTACCTCCCCACGTGAGATCCGTACTCGTCGTCAGCGACACAATTAGCAAGACCGCCGCACTCGACGAACTCGCCCTGCTCGCCGACAAGATGCTCGAACAGACGCAAGAAATCAACACCGTCAACGCAGTATCGTCACCACAACCACAACCGCAACCTCAACCTCAACCGCAACCGCAACCCCTGCAAGCATCAACATCCGTTCAACCGCAAGACATGCAATTTCTCCTTGAAGAAATCCGACGATTATCTCTCGAAGTTTCGGCGCTGCGTAACGGCCCACCGCGTTATCGCCGCGGCCGATCTCCGTATGGCGCCACGCCCGTGCAGCGTTCTCGCTCTAACGCACGTTCTGCATCCCGCTCTCGCCGCTATCACCGCAGCGAGTCGCCCGGCAACGATTATTGCTACTACCATCGTCGTTTTGGAAGAAATGCAAGAAGATGCCAGTCGCCGTGTTCATACAATACGCAAGACAAGAAGAATGACGCCTCGTTAAACTAACAAGAACGTTAGACGAGGCGGGGTCCGACGTTCAAGGCAAATCCTACCGTCTCTTCGTGACTGACAAGAAAACAAGACTGACGTTTCTCATCGACACTGGTGCCAACGTATCAGTCATTCCACGAAGAAGAGGGACACCAATGAAGCCACTACCATTCAACTTGTACGCTGCGAACAACACGACGATAAATACCTACGGCGAACAAACACTTGAACTGAATCTCAACCTACGAAGACCGTACAAGTGGAAATTCATCATCGCCGACGTCAGCAAGCCCATCATCGGAGCCGACTTTCTCTGTCACCACGAACTCCTGGTAGACCTGAAGAACCGAAAACTAGTCGATAACGTAACCAAGTTATCGATTCACGCTCCCGGTTGCTACACATCCATACCTACAATACGCAGCATAGATCCAGATCAATCTTATCACGACATATTGAACGAATTCCCCGGCATCACAAGACTCACCTCCATGAAGTTATCACCGAAGCATCGCGTGGAACACCATATCGAAACCAGCGGACCACCACTACACTGCCGAGCTCGACCTATACCTCCTCACCGGTATGAACAGGTCAGAAGAGAGTTCGAGACCATGATTCAACAAGGCCTATGCAGACCAAGCAAAAGCCCATGGTCCAGCCCTCTCCACGTCGTGCCGAAGAAAAATGGTGATCTGCGAGTCTGCGGTGACTACCGTCGCCTGAATACTATCACCAAGCCAGACCGCTACCCGATTCCTCGCATCAAAGACTTCACATACCAACTCGCCGGCAAGAAAATCTTCTCAACAATAGACCTGAACAGAGCTTACAATCAAATACCTAACAAAGACGAAGACATAGAGAAGACAGCCCTCATCACACCATTCGGGCTATACGAATTCACCCGTATGTGCCCGGGACTGAAGAATGCAGGACAAACGTTTCAACGCTTCATCCATGACGTTCTGAGAGGCCTAAACTTCGTTTTTCCTTTCGTGGACGATTTATTGTTAGCCTCGGACAATGAAGATCTTCACCGAGAACACCTACGCCTGGTACTCCAGCGACTTGAAGACGCGGGTATCACCATAAACCCATCCAAGTGCAACCTCGGCAAGAAAACAGTCAAGTTTCTCGGCTATGAAGTATCTGAAGCCGGAATCACACCGCCTACTGAAAAAGTCACAGCAATATCCGAATACCCAAGACCGAAAACAATTCAACAACTTCGAACATTCCTCGGTATGATCAACTATTACCGAGAACACATACCGAACGCCGCATCGCTTCAAGCTCCACTCAACGCATACCTACATAATTCAAAGAAAAAAGACAAGACCGAAATCGAATGGACGACCGAAGCGCAACAAGCCTACGAAGACGCCAAAACATGCCTACAGAACGCCGCACTACTCGCGCACCCGCACAGCTCCGCTCCGCTCGCACTGTTCTGCGACGCGTCCAACACGTGCGCCGGTGCCGTTCTGCAACAATACCTACGCAACGCATGGCAACCGCTTGGCTACTACTCGAAGAAATTCTCCGCTACGCAACAGAAGTACAGTACCTACGACAGGGAACTACTTTCTATCTACATGGCGATGAAACACTTTAGAAAAATGTTCGAAGGAAGAGAACTCATAATATTCACCGATCACAAGCCGCTTACCTACGCACTTACGAAGACGTCATCCGACAGTGAAACACCCCGCCGCGCAAGACAATTATTATTCATCGGCGAATTCACAACCGACATTCGCCATATCAGCGGGAAAAACAACATTGTCGCCGACGCTTTATCAAGAGTCGAAACCATCACTTGTCCAACAACAATAGACTACGAGCAACTCGCCACAGCACAAAAAGAAGATATAGAATTACCCACATTACTTCAACAATCAAACCTACAATTTAAGAAAATAAGAATACCTAACACCAGCTGCGATGTCTACTGCGAAACAACAACAAGCAACATTCGACCGTATCTACCTACTGACTTTCGTCGCGTAGCATTCGACGCCGTGCACAAGGTCAGTCACCCCGGAACGCGAACTTCAAGAAAACTCATCCAACAACGATTCTTTTGGCCATCCATGAACTCTGACATCGGCAACTGGGCGAAGACGTGTGTGTCATGTCAACGTGCGAAAATTCACCGACACACACAAAGCAGCACTTCAACATTCGCCGCCTGCGACCGATTCGACCACCTACACGTCGATATCGTTGGACCGCTCGCAACCAGTGAGCGCGGACATCGATACCTACTCACTATGATCGACCGAACGACGCGCTGGCCCGAAGCTATACCTATCAGAGAGATGACCAGCGAAGTCGTCGCTAAGAAGATCTACGAGTCATGGATAACAAGATTTGGCTGCCCGAAAACAATCACTACCGACCAAGGCCGCCAATTCGAGAGTCAGCTGTTCCGCTCTCTAACATACCTACTCGGCGCTGAGAAAACTCGCACCACCGCATATCACCCGCAATCAAACGGGATCGTCGAACGCTGGCATCGATCACTAAAAGCCGCTTTGATGACCCGCCTGGAATCAAACTCCAAGTGGATCGACGAGTTATCCACCGTGCTCATGGGACTACGCGCAGCGATCCGCACCGACACAAACACCAGCGCAGCGCAGCTCACCTATGGGCAATCACTCCGCCTGCCTGGTGACTTCATCTCACCGTCATCATCATCATCATCACCAAGCTACATGGACGAAGACTTCGTGCGCCGCCTCCACAGCGCGATCACCGCGCTCACGCCGACATACCTACCGCATAGTAACAAGCGAAGTATGTTCGTGCACACCGACCTAGCGACGTGCAACTCCGTGTTTCTCCGCACCGACGCCGTACGGAAGCCTCTACAACCACCGTACGAAGGCCCGTACCCTGTCATCAAGCGCAACGAGAAGACCTTCGAGCTACAGCTACCCGGCAGAAGCGCTACAGTCTCAATTGACAGACTGAAACCGGCGTACACTATCAACACAACGCCGCTTATCACTGCCGCCGATTTGAATTCGCCCGCCATACCACAAGCGGTATCTGCGGAACGACGCGACGTGCCAGCACCTGCAGCAGCTCCAGAGAGAACAACACGATCCGGACGCCGTGTCAACACGCCCGTACGCTTCGCTTGAGGGGGAGTCCTGTAGCTGCCTGCAATACATAGAAAACATCGCGCGCGCCAACGCCGCGCGCCGCGCCACGCCCGTCCGTCGCTCGCGCGGGCCGCGTCCAAATGGCTCGCGCGCGAGGCCCGTTCGCTTCTTATACGTAACGGCCGTGCGCCGACGCACGGCCGACCAGCGCCGAGCGCGCACGCGCGCCCTCTACCGTCATTTTAGTTAATGTTTATTGTAAATATACTCATGTCACCCATCGCTAGTTCTAAGTCTGTAAATAGTACTTAAGGTCTCATTTTTCCTAATTTTAATACACTTCGTCTCGGACTTCCGATCAAGACACATCACTGAACCTGCCTTTCATTTCGCCACCTCGCTGAAGCCCTGCCTAATTAGGATCAAGCTAGAAGCTCTACCACCACACCTAGCACACATCCTAAAGATGCTTAATTTGTTGCACGTCAGATGCTGTAGTGAACAATGTTATTGTTATGATTTTTATTGTTTACGCAATTACATTGTTGCACAACCTACTTTGTACTTATTGCTAGCTCTGACAACCTTTGTACCTCAAGACAGTTATGTTGCGAAGCAGTTTTTACATGCTACCTATAATACTAGGGTTTGCCTGTTGATTTTTTAATTACCTATTCTAATGATACTTAATTAACACATTACTAAATATCTAAAAATCTAACTGGTTTTTTTACAGTTCTAGCAGATTTTGTGACCTTAAAATTTTGTTTTTCCTTATCCTGTGTCAAAACTTTTAGCTCTTGATCTAGTAAATAAGCTGGTTTTAACCTGTCTATAGATACTGTAGTGACTTAATCTTCTATTTGAATTTTAAATACTTTATCTGACCTCTCTATCACCTTGTAAGGACCTTCATAGGGACTTACTAATGATTTCCTATTCCTATCGACTCTTACAAACACATTTGAACAATTTTTGAGGTCTGGATTCACAAAAAATTTTTGAACACCATGATTTTTATCACTAATTGGCTTATACTGTCTAATGTTATCTCTAATGTTTTGTATTATTACATAAGGATCATAGTTTTCAGAAGTTTCTACAAAAAATTCACCTGGCAATCGCAATGACCGGCCGTAAACCATTTGCGCGGCGCTTACGTTTGTTTCGTTTTTAATGGCAGCTCGAAGTCCTAACATTACGCTAGGCAGTTCGTGCGTCTAATTTTTGTTACCGTTTAACCTTGCCATCAAAGATGCCTTCATGCTTCTATGCCATCGCTCCACGGCTCCGTTAGCCTGCGGATGGTACGAAGTTGTCCTTATCTTCTGTATACCTAGATATGCCATCAGACTTGTAAACAATTTACTCTCAAATTGCCTGCCCTGGTCACTCGTTAACTTAACCGGACAGCCAAACCTGCATATCCATTCCCTGTATAATATATTTGCCTCAGTATCAGCCGTTATATCTTTCAATGGATATGCCTCCGGCCAGCCTGTACCTCTATCTATAATAGTTAAACAATACCTGTAGTCATCTGTCGTAATCGGAAGTGGCCCTACTATATCGACATGTATATGTTCAAATCTATCTACTTTTGCGTATGTGCCATAGTTTGAAACTGTATGCCTAGTTACCTTGGATTTTTGGCAACATAAGCATGTTTTTGCCCATACATTTATATCACGATTCATGTTTGGCCACCAGAATTTATCTTTAATCATCCGGCGCGACGTACGCAACCCGGGATGACTAAGATCATGTATAGTGTGAAATGCAGTCTTTCTGAAAGACTCTGTTAAATAAGGCCTTGCACCTGCACCTGATATCTCGCAATAAATAGAATGACTGGAGTTCGGAATATTAAATTTCTTAAATTTGTATTTAGGATTGCGTAAAATGTCTTTGAATTCAACGTCATTTACTTGTTCTAATGCTAATTTCTCATAATCAATTGCGCTCGAGTTGCATTCTATGGCTTGAATCCGCGATAACGTGTCTGCTACAACGTTATCTTGACCACACACATGTCGTATATCCGTTGTAAATTCGCTTATAAAACTTAATTGTCTAACTCGTCTAGGGCTCTCCTTCTTATTATTTTTACATAATTTAGAAAATGCGTATGTCAAAGGTTTGTGGTCAGTGAAAATAATTAAATCACAGCCTTCAAATAAACTTCTAAAATGCTCTACACCTAAAAATAAAGCAAGTAACTCGCGGTCATACGTGCTATAGTTTTGCTGCGCTTGCGTTAGCTTTCTTGAGAAGTAACCTAGTGGATTCCATTTGCCCTCTATACATTGTTGCAACACTGCTCCTACACAATTATTTGACGCGTCTGCAAATAATGCAACTGGCACATTGGTCGCCGGATACGATAACGTAACTGCGTTCGTTAAACCGTTCTTACATTCCAAAAATGCTTTATCAGCGTCTGGGGTCCATTGTATCGTTGTTTTGTCGTTCTTTTTGGCGCCATGAATATACTGGTTTAATACTTCCAAGTACTCGATTGCTTTAGGCAAATGACTACGATAAAAGTTTACCATTCCTAAAAATTGCCTTAGCTCACTAACATTTTGGGGTTTAGGATAATCAACTATTGCCTTTACTTTACTTTCTAATGGCCTAATACCTTCCGTCGTAACTCGGTAGCCCAAAAATTCGATACTAGTGGCTTTAAAAGTACACTTTTCCAAATTAATCGTTATACCATAATCATTTAAGCGAGTGAATACCTGTTCTAACTGCTCATCATGCTTTTGCTCATCAGTTGAACCAACTATAATATCGTCGCAGTAACAGTATATTGAATCTAAGCCTGCTAACACTATATTAGTCATTAATCGTTGGAATGTCTGTGCGGCATTCCTCAATCCAAACGTCATACGTTCGAATTCGTATAAACCGAACGGTGTTGTTATCGCTGTTTTGCATATCGTCTGGATGAATTAAAATGTTATGATAAGCTTTTTTAATATCGATTTTCCAAAATAATGTTTTGTTAGAAAATAAATACGTAAAATCTTGTACGCGAGGGATTGGATACCTATCAGGCTTAGTTATCGCGTTTAGAGCTCTATAATCTCCACAAGGACGCATGTGACCGTCCTTTTTGGGAACTAAATGAAGTGGGCTCGCCCAAGGCGATTTTGATGGTCTACATATTCCTGCTTCTAACATGTTTTTAAATTCCTCCTTCGCGATTTGATAACGCTGCGGCGCTAATGGTCTAGGTTTACAGAAAACAGGCGGACCCTCGGTATCAATATAGTGATACACAGAATGCTTTGGCGCCTCTTTGAATGACATAGGCTTAAGAAGGTCGGGATATTTTCTTAATATACCTATCATATATCGGATGATCATTACGTAATGTTGATATTGACGACTCAGTATGGTTTACGATCGTTCCTCGCACAGCCAGGTTTGTTACTTTATCTATTAAGCATCGGCCATTTATATCTAGAATTAACTTAAAATGATTTAAAAAATCTACACCCAGAATCGGTTGTTTAACATCACAAACAACAAAAGACCATTTGAAAGATCTCCTTAGTTTCAAATCTAAGGTAAGTATCTTAGTACCGTACGTTTTTATACTTGAACCGTTCGCTGCGAAAAGCGTATAATTAGTACATTCTTTTAAATCGAATCTATTTTTAACAAAACTTTTGGGCAAAACAGAAATACATGCACCTGAGTCAATTAAAAATTTTAAGACGTTTTGTCACTTACTATTAAGCGGTAATCTTCGACTGCATCGCTTCCCGCCACCGGCTGCAGCTCTCCTAGTTTTCCGAACGCGGTGACTGATTCTTGTCCTTCCAGCTGCAGGGGGCCACGCACCTAGACGCCCGTCCTCGATATTTCCAGTGATATGAACACAGCCAATCTGGACTCGCCGGTGTTCTTCGTGGTCTTGATCGGGAACGGTCGCGCGAGAAATTTCTGAACCTGCTTCTGCTCCTATCCGGGAATCTGCCTCTTTGTGCGCCCATCTCGTTCAATCTCAGGTTGATTTTCGCGATCTCTGCCATAATTGACGCTACCTCGAAACTGGACGATGGTTGGGGATGACTGCGGGCTACTTCACTGACTTGCGCTGGCTGGTGAGTATCCATGACCTTGTCCGCAATTAGAGCCAGTTATTCCAGATCACTCGTGGATGTTACGGTGAGTATTGCTTGAACCGCCGCAGGTAAGTTTCCTTGCCATAGTATCTTAAGAGTGTCGGCCTCTATTTTCCCTCTGTTAGCTCTTTCATTCGCCTTAACAATTGACTCGGCTTCTGATCTCCTAACTCTATTTCCGTCACAAATTTTCGCACCTGTTTGGCCTCCGATTCCTCATAAATCTGCAACAGTCTCTTTCTTAGCGCGTCGAATTTTCCTGTTTCCGGTGGGTTAGCCAGTATGTCCGCAACCTGCTGTATGACGTCCTTGCTCAGCTTGGCTACGACCATAAAATATTTGTTTGCGTCCGAAGTCTTCTGCGGTGCCAAAATAGCTTCGATTTGGTAGAACTAAAGTTGTGGGTTTTCTGGCCAAAAAGTCGGAATTTTGTTGGACACCGAAAGTGTAGAAATACTGGCCTCATTTTCCTCTGCCTTCACGGGAGCTGACGCTGGTTGTTGAGTTGGCGGCACTTGCTGGTACATGATGCTTGAACGTCGTTGAGTCGGGGTCACCAATGTAATGTTTGCTCCGTGGAGTAACTAATGAGTGTACCTAGCTACGCAGGTTGGGACAAGTGAAACACTCGGATGTTAAAAGCCAACTGTTTAATTTATCAAACTTACTTCTACACAACAAGTACAATGGCGTTTCACACGCGTCAGCATTCGCACACATATGTGTAAGTTAAACACAGTGGCTCGTTCCATAGACTAATTTATTGACAGTACATACATAGTACATAGACAAGGATAATGGCGCTAGTAGTAGCAAGCAGATACAATTATAATATTAATTTGTTACAATATTTACACTTCCGCTTAACAAAATAATGTATACATAGTTAAATTTACAGGCAATACACCAAGCATTTTTGTGAAATATTTATGCTTTACAGAACCCAAGCTCTTTGTAAAAATATCAGCTGGCATATTGTTTGTTTCCAAATAGTCTACCTTTATAAACATGTTTGCAACTGCCTCCCTAATAAATTGATATCTTATGTCTATGTGTTTAGACCTTCTGTGGTACACTGGATTCAAAATTAACTTTTGTGCGCTTTGGCTATTATTATACAAAGTAATAATTTCTGAATCGCCTAAAATCTCAAATAAAATATTCTTTAAATAAATAGCTTCTTTGCTAGCTTCTGACATGGCAATGTATTCGGCCTCTGTCGAGGACAAAGCAACATTTCTTTGTTTCCGACATTCAAAAGATATAACAGATCCTGACAATTTAAAACAAAAACCTGAAAAAGATTTTCTATCAGTTACATCTGAACCCCAATCTGCATCAACAAACCCTTCGATACAAGATTCATCTTTAGAAAATACAAGACCATAATTTTTAGTTCCTTTTAAATATCTTAAAATTCTTTTTAAGTGCTTCCAATGGGTTTCATCATATGAATTGTTAAATTGGCTAAGGTAACAAACGCTATAAGTAATATCTGGCCTGGTTAGCACAGCTAAGTACATTAAATTGCCCATCAGTTGCCTATATGGAATATTTTTATCACAACATTTATTCTGAGTTTTCTCTAAACTTAAATTAATCTCCATAGGAGTATCAGCAGTCTTACAATGAGACATATTGTATTTTTTTAACAAAGTTTCTACATATTTTTCCTGATCAACTGTTATTACATTTTTATACAAGTTTACTCTTAAACTTAAACATTGCTTTATCTGACCCAAATCTTTTATTTTAAATTTAGAACTCAAATCCTGAACTAATACATTAGTTGCAATTTTACAGCTTGAAAAAACAAAAAAATCATCAACAAATAGAGCAATTATTATTTTCACATTTCCATCAAATTTAGTAAACAAACAAGGTTCGTATTTAGACTTTGAATACCCTAAAGTCATCAAATAATCATTTACTCTTTGATACCAAGCTCTCGATGATTGTTTGAGTCCATAAATGGCACGTTTAAGCTTTACCACTTTATTCTTATCATTAATATCTCTATAATTTATAGGTTTTTCCATATACACACTTTCACTTAAGTAACCATTGAGAAAAGCTGTAGTTACATCGAGATGACGTATATCTAAATTTAATTTCACTGACAGTGAAAACAACAATATTAAAGTAGTATAACGTAGCACTGGGGAAAAAGTCTCATGGTAGTCGATGCCGGCCTTTTGTGAAAAACCTTTTGCCACAAGTCTCGCACGGTAACGAACTTCACCAACACTGTCATATTTCTTTTTAAAAACCCACTTACACTGCACTACTGTAGAGTCATGAGGTTTGTCAACAAGTTCCCATGCATCATTCTTCCTGAATGATTCCAACTCTTCCTCCATACTCTCTCTCCAATGTTTGTTTTCAGGTCCATTTAAAGCCTCCTCGAGTGTAATATCCGTTACATTGTGATCTTCTGACTCTGTAATACACAAATGGTTATAGCCACATCTATCAGGAATTTTTCTCACTCGTTTGTTCGTAACTTCTTGACTCATGTTTATGATTGACTCATCTGATTCTGATGCTGTACTAGGAGCATCACAGCTATCGTATGTGTCACTTACCGAAGAAGCATCTGGAACATATGTGATATCCTTCTCATCATCAATAACTGTGTCATTGAAACTACTTTCCCCCTCTCCTTCCTCATGTTCCTGATCCTCCGCTGAACTCTTGCATTCAATGGGGATGTCAACTGTATTCTCAGCTTTCTCCATAATTATGATATCTCTGCTTGTTGTGACTGTGTTATTATCTGGGTCATAAACTCTATAGCCCTTCACATTATCTGCGTAACCGACCAAAATGAGTTCCCTGGCCTTCTGATCCCATTTCAATCTTTTCTCTTTGGGTATATGGGTCATAGCTTTACTACCGAAAATACGAACATGATTTAAGTTGGGCTTGTTCCCTGTCCACACTTCATATGGAGTCATATCATTTAACCCGGTAACAACTGACCGATTTCTTAAATACACAGCGGTATTAATGGCTTCTGCCCAAGACTTTTTATCTAAACTCGCATCAAAAATAAGACATCTAGCCTTTTCCACCAAAGATCTATTCATCCTCTCGCATACACCATTTTGTTTTGGTGTATAAGGGTTAGTTGTCTGATGAATTATGCCTTGCTGTTTCAGATATCTATCAAAGTCTTGATTGCAGTACTCACCGCCGTTATCTGTCCGAAAAACTTTAATTTTCCTGTTTTTCTGGTTCTCAACCATGGACTGAAACTCTTTGAAATACTTAAATACTTCAGATTTTGTCTTCATGAAATAAATGAAAGCCATTTTGCTGTAGTCATCCACAAACAATACATAGTATCTGGATCCTCCGATGGATACATTCTCCATAGGACCGCACACATCTGAGTGTATCAAATCTAGTAGATTTTCTGTGTTGGATGAGCTAGGCTGAAAAGGTTGCCTTGTCTGCTTCCCCTTACAACAAACCGTACACTTAGATTTGTCTATGTTTGCCATATCTATGTATGAGATACCTTCCGCAGCTCCATTTTTCATTTTGTTCATACTAGCACTGTTAATGTGCCCCAAACGTCGATGCCAAGTTTCACTGGAAATTTTGGTTGTCGCTGCCAATAACTGTTCCACATTCTTAGTGTATAATCTGTACACACCATCTACTTGTTCTGCCTGTCCAACTAGAGTACCTTGTTGATTGTAAATGTAGCAAACTTTCTCTCTGATAACTACATTATTTCCATTCTCAATCAATCTACTCACGGAAAGCAAGTTTGTCGTTAAACTTGGTATACACAATACATCGGAAACTGTGATGTCGTATTCTACATCCTTTACAACTGTAATTATGTTCACATCACCCGAACACAGCACCGGAACGCATGTTTTGTTCGCAACTATGATCTCCTTGGTTTCATGTTCATAAGATGGGTTCACAACGTATTCTTTTCTCGCTGTCATGTGTTTGCTGGCCCCGCTGTCGATATACCAATTATCGCAATTGAATTTTCCGCTCAAAAAGATAGCACTGAAGGCATTGGATTGTTTTCTTTTGCTTGTTTCGGAATTTGTCGGACACTGGTTTTTAAAGTGACCCGTTTGTTTACACCTATAACATTTAATGACTTTGACAGGTTTTGACGTTTCTGTCTGTCTTTGGTCATGTTTAGTGTTGCCATTATATTTAATTCTGTGACGACTATTCGCAGCAAAAGCAGTCTCTGAGCAGGAAACGGAAACAGATCCAACTTCACTACACATGTCCATCAGCTTCGTTTTTATGACGTCAGCGCTTATTTCTATGCCCGAATGTTCTATGACCATAAGCATAGGGCCATATTTTTCAGGTAAACCTGCCAACATTAATGCACCGATCCACTCATCCGATATTTTGAAACCTGTACCTTGTAGTCGCTGGCTAGTTTCAACTATCTGAGTTACGTACTGGGTCATCACAGTTTTCAAGTCGAATGTTGATGAGTTTAAGCAGCAAACCAATTTTTCTTGAATAGCCGGTATCATCAAACAAGTTCTTCAACTTTTCCCATAGGTCGTATGTTGTTGCGGCGTGTTTTATGTGCACATACAATGATGGATCAATAGTAAGCACCAGCTTCGCTTTAGCTTTCGCATCATCACTGATTTGGGTTTCAGTAGATGAAGCCGCTAACCTCTGCGTAATGGCGGACGCCATATTTTCAAGCACCAACACATTTTGCACCGCAAAACACCACTCTTCATAGTTCTCGCGCCCCTTTTATTTCGGAATGTTAGCTAAATAGTTCGCCGTCATTTTAACACAAAACCACACAGTACTGAACAACTTGAATCTACTAAAACGATTTAATTTTAACGTAAGCCCATAACCTGTAAGTTAAACACAGTGGCTCGTTCCATAGACTAATTTATTGACAGTACATACATAGTACATAGACAAGGATAATGGCGCTAGTAGTAGCAAGCAGATACAATTATAATATTAATTTGTTACAATATTTACAATATGTACCCCACAACCTATTATGGTTTTGACCCTCATACAGTTATATGGTTTACTAGCTATCTAAGTGAGCGCTTTCAGTCAGTTAGGCTAAAAAGAGAGGATGGCTCATACACTTTATCAAAACCTGCTTTAGTTGAGCGAGGAGTCCCACAGGGTTCCATTTTAGGTCCACTTCTCTTCATCATATACAGTGCGGATTTAGCAAAGGTAATAAAAAAATGTAGGTATCACAGTTATGCGGACGACGTACAGCTTTATATTGCTGGTAGACCTAATGAACTATGTATTGCCTCGCAGGCATTGAACGATGATTTGGACGCCATAGCAAACTGGTCTGCAAACAACGCTCTGACACTTAATCCATCAAAATCAATGTTCATGATTTTAGGTTCAACAAAACTTGACGAGGAGTTCAATAACGGTGGACATTCCATTAGAATTTTGGGCAAAAACATAGAGCGTGTAACCGAAGCTAGAAATCTTGGCGTTACCTTCGATAGTAATTTGAGATTCGAAAATCACGTTTTAGGCCTCGTGAGGGATTGTTTTTATCGCCTGAAGGTTATGTACAAAGTGCGTAGTCTATTGTCCGAGAAAGCACGTATCGCCCTCTGTGAAGCTTTATTATCTCGGCTTAATTGTGCAGATGTGGTTTACGGGCCTCGCCTGCTTTATAAATCTAAGCGTAAAATACAACGAGTGCAAAACGCATGCGCTCGTTTCTGTTTTAATATTCCACCGCGGACCCATGTGTCACCCTTTCTGAACAAAGCCTCTATGTTAAATATGGAGTCCCGAAGACAATTACATCTTGCTACACTGTTGTTCGAGATTTTTGCGCGGGAAAGTCCACAGTCACAGTCCACATATGAAAAGCTAAAATTTTCCACCTTTCATTCAGGCGCGCCTAGATCTACGCGAGTACCCTTAGCTTGTCACGTGCATAGGACAGTGGGTTTTACGGGCAGTTTCCGCTACCAGGCCACTCAATGTTGGAATAACATACCTCCACCAGTAAGAGCCGCTCAATCCAAATTCGCTTTTAAAAAACTTTTTAAGACTATCTTACTGGAATGGCAAAATGCGAACACTGTATGACCTTGTGGCGGTAGGCGTGATGTGTTTATATGATACTATAATAGTGACATTCTATTAAGCTAATAAATAAATCAAAAACAAAAATAATTATTACACAAACCTAATATATATATTTAAATTGATGACTTGAATTTATAATTAGTATTATTATTTATTTTTGTTAAAATTATTGTGTGTTGTGTATAATGTACATCTCATGAAACGTCATCTTTTGTACTGTCAGATTAATGTTTTATAATCTTGACATTGACCGAACCCTGTAACTTTTTTTTTCAAATAAAATCCGCTCTCTCTGAAAGCAGCCGTTGAGTAACATGGTCGTTTTATTGAATCCACAAATTAATAATAGGTTATGGGCCCAGTCCCTTAGTTAATTAAAGAGTTGACAGTTTTTGTAGTTAGCGTAGGAATCGTGAGTGCACAAAAGACGATTGCGCGATTTATTTTGTTTCACTGTCGTGCGCTAACATAGCGGTGCACGTGTTTGGACAAAACGCCGGTTGTGAACAACAGATATGGCTTTAAGCATGAACTCGTTTATCGCAAATGTGCCGAAACTCAAGAGCCGAGAAAATTATAGCGTAAAAACAAAGTCATCAAGTGTTATCGATGCAAACAGATCGGACACTATAAGAATAAGTGCCCACAAGCTCAAGATACGAAGACAAATAATTCGAATGCGTTTTCTGCAGTGTTTTTAAGCGGAAACTTCAGTAAGAATGACTGGTATTTGGATTCTGGTGCAAGTACACACATCACGTCAAATGTAAACAATATTCGAAATACATCAGAAAACACGAGTATCAAGGAGATCACAGCGGCTAATAAAGGAGTTATGCCTGTGTTGTGCTCGGGTGATGTTGATATTGTCACAATTACGTCGAAAAGCAGAAATACTATCACAGTAAAGGATGTATTGTGTGTGCCTACTGTTGCCACAAACTTGTTGTCAGTAAGCAAACTAATTCAGAATGGAAACAGTGTTGACTTTCGGAAAAATGTAAGTTATATCTATAACAGCAGAAATCAACTAGTTGGAGAGGCCAGATTGGTCGATGGTGTTTACAAACTGAATGTGGAAGACAACAGACAATGTTTGTTTACCTGATAGTATCAAGAACGAGTTATGGCATCGAAGAATGGGTCATTTGAACAGCAGTGATCTTAACAAAATGAAAGATGGCGCAGTTGTGGGAGTGGACTATAAAGATACAACCGAGATCAGCAAGAGTACATGTGTAGTGTGCTGTCAAGGCAAGCAGACCAGATTGCCATTCAACCACATGAGCACCAGGAGCGATGAGGCGCTCAGCATTGTACATGCAGATGTGTGCGGACCCATGGAGGTGACATCAATTGGCGGCTGCAGGTATTTTTCGATCTTTATAGATGACTACACTCGCATGACCTTTGTTTATTTTTTGAAAGCCAAGAATCAGGTGTTTAAATATTTCAAAGAATTTAAAACCTTGGTTGAAAATCAACAGAACAAGAAAATTAAAATATTTAGAACCGACAATGGGCTTGAATTTTGTAATGCAGAATTTGATAGTTTTTTGACTGAGGCAGGCATAGTGCACCAAAGAACTAACATTTATACACCAGAGCAGAATGGTGTTAGTGAACGCTCAAATAGGACATTAGTAGAAAGAGCGCGTTGCATGCTGTTTGATGCTGGGCTGGACAAAAGTTTTTGGGCTGAAGCGATAAATACAGCAGTTTACTTAAAGAATAGATCACCAACATCAAGATTACAGAATGCAACACCATTTGAGCTTTGGATGAATAGGAAACCAGATGTTAGTCATGTTCGGGTTTTCGGTAGCAGAGTTATGGTGCATGTCCCGAAAGAAAAAAGACATAAATGGGACACCAAGTCAAAACCGCACATCTTCGTTGGCTATGCTGAGAATGTCAAGGGGTATAGGATATATGATCCAATCAAGAAGAGTGTTTCTGTAAGCAGGGATGTAATAATACAGGAAAACCTGAAGAGTAACATAGATGATAGGATATCTGTTTCAGTGGGGAAAATCTCAGAAACGCAACAAGCTAAGAGTGAAATAGATGAGTCGGTTGATATAGTTGCTAATATAGAACCTGAAGATGATGTTAATCCAACAGATAATATTGACCAGGCTAATAACTCTATATTGCAGAATGTAGAAGAGATTCCTCCCCCACAAGAACCGAAGAGGATCAGAAGACCTCCAAAGCGATATGGTTTCACAAACTTATGCATGCAGTCAAATGTTGAGAATCAATGTGATCCAGTTAGTGTCCAACAAGCACTACAAGGCGCCGACAAAGACAACTGGGTTGCTGCGATGAAAGAAGAACTTCAAGCATTTGAAGAGAATGATGCATGGGTAGTGGTGAGTGAAGTACCTCAAGGAAAGACATTAGTGCAGTGTAAGTGGGTCTATAAAAAGAAGTTAGGCAGTGATAACAGTGTTCGATATCGTGCTCGTCTAGTGGCAAAGGGGTTCACCCAAAATCCCGGTGTGGACTATGATGAGACATTTTCCCCTGTAGTTCGTCACTCCACCCTAAGAATGTTGTATGCACTCTCTGTACAATTAGATTTAAAAGTCACTCATTTAGATGTTAAGACTGCATTTTTGAATGGTATATTAAAAGAAGATATTTATATGTTTTATCCACAAGTTGATATGGAAAGTAATAGTAACAGAAAAATTGTTAAATTGAATAAAGCTATTTATGGATTAAAACAGTCGTCAAGGTCATGGTATGAGAAGGTTGACCAGTGTTTGACAGAATTAGATTTTAAAAGAAGTGAAATAGAACCATGTGTTTTTACAAAATTTCATAACAATAAATATTTGTCTTTATGGGTCTACACGCGTTAATAGGAGTAGCAAATTACATAGCTACTTACTGCCCGACGTTTCTTAATGCGTGTAGACCCATAAAGACAAATATTTAGTGTAATGGAACGCGAAAGTCTAAAATTTCATAACAATGTTAAAGTTATTATTGCTTTATATGTGGATGATTTTTTTGTGTATTCAAATTGTAATGTAGAGACAGATAATTTAATTTCAATATTGAGTTCTAAATTTAAAATAAAAGATCTTGGACAAGTAAAGCAATGCTTAGGAATGAGAGTAAATATTGATAGCAAGAATAATATTTGTACCTTAGATCAGGAACAATACATAGATCAGTTATTAATAAGATTTAATATGGTAAATTGTAAAGAGGCTAGTACACCTATGGAGTCTAAACTAAATATTGATAAAAATGATAATGTTAATGATACTAGCATCCCTTATCAACAACTAATAGGGAGCCTCATGTACTTATCTGTGTTAACAAGGCCTGACATAGCCTTTAGTGTTAGTTTTTTAAGTCAGTTTGATTGTTGTCATACTAGCACACATTGGAGTTATGCTAAACGAATTATCAGATACTTAAAGAGAACTAAGCATTATTGTATAAGGTATGTAAAAGGAAACTCAGATTTATTAGGATTTGCTGATGCCGACTGGGCTAACAATGTTATTGACCGAAAATCATATACAGGGTATTGTTTCATAATGTCAGATGGAGTCATATCATGGGAAAGTAGGAAACAAAGGACTGTTGCCCTTTCCAGTATGGAAGCAGAGTACATGTCAATGGCAGAGGCATGTAAGGAGTCCATGTACTTGAAAGTTTTGTTGTCAGAGGTTACTAACCAGCATGTAGGTCCTATTACCTTATATAATGATAGCCAGAGTGCTCAAAAATTTATTAGTAATTATGCCTTGAATAGGAAAAGTAAACATATTGATATTCGTTACCACTTTATCAGAGATGCTTTAAATAATAATATTATAAAGGTGGAATATATGTGTACCAATGATATGCCAGCAGATGTTCTCACAAAAGCGCTTGGTGCAACTAAACATTATAATTGTATTCATGCTCTAGGACTTGGTAGCAAAATTGTATAAAAATTGTTTTTCAGGTTTCATGTGATGTAGTGGGGGTGTTAAAATTATTGTGTGTTGTGTATAATGTACATCTCATGAAACGTCATCTTTTGTACTGTCAGATTAATGTTTTATAATCTGTTGACATTGACCGAACCCTGTAACTTTTTTTTTTCAAATAAAATCCGCTCTCTCTGAAAGCAGCCGTTGAGCAACATGGTCGTTTTATTGAATCCACAAATTAATAATAATTTTATATGCAATTCAGTATACTAATCTATTATATTATTCCCACATTATTGTATAAATACGAATATTATTGTATAGTTTATAATAATAATATCACGATCATCACGGTATATATAAAACATAATACAATATCACGATCGCTAGGCTTTAAAACCGTTTGCACTTGGCCTCTTATGGCAATAGCTGAAAATCAGCGGTTTGCCCGTGGTAAACCTATTGCTGAGCTATTGCCATTTTGTATCACAGCGACACACATGAATGTCGTCCGGGCATTTGTGATAGACTTAGATTTAATTTAATTTTGTTTGTAGTTTCGGTTTTCTTTTTATTTATTTTAGTTCTAATTTTGTTTGTAGTTTCTGTATTGTGTTATTTTACTATTGATATTCTTTTAATTTCCGATATTGCATGTATGTGTGTCTCTTGGTACAAATAAACAATTATCTATCTATCTATCTATATTAAGCGAAGATTATCAAACGGGTATTCGCGACAAATAAATGAGAATAAAAGAGGAGCGTATTATGTGGAACTAAAAATATACAGCTGTAATGATATAGAAACTGTTCCACCAGTTAATAGACGGCGTCACTCAATTATCACAATAAAAAATAAGTGTGAGGCAGACTCGGAATCGTGGAAGGACATAAATAATTATGTAAAGAATGTTAGGAAAGAGTTTAAGAGCTGTACTCCGATGTTTATAAGTTCTTACCAATAATATGAATTATAATACATTCTTAGTTACATTACTAGACCTTTATTACACTATTTAACTAGGTATTTCTTGATATATAATGTATTGTTACGACCACGAGGGACCGGGCAGGCGGAATTAGTCTTATCGTCGTTTGGATAAGGTCTATATTCGCTTGCACGGTCGTAGCGAGCTCTAGCGTGTTCTAGAATAATAATAATAGTGTTACAAACACGAGAGACCGTGCAAGCGAAATTAGTCTTATCGACGTATGGATAAGGTCTATATTCGCTTGCACGATACTACGTCACACACTCTGGTCGGTCGGAGCAAGCTCCAGCGAGTTCTAGAGATTTCGATCCCCGCGAGAATATTCTCGACGCCACGCGAAGAGCTGCGTCTCTGGGTATAAAAGCGGGATGTACGACGCGACGGGACAGTTGCGATTTGGAAAGCGAAGCGAATCAGTCTCCTGCGAACTAGAAGTGATCGAGTGCGTTACCTGCGAATAGTCAGTGAAATTCAGTGTTTTAGTGTGATTCAGTGCTTTAGTGTAATTTAGTGTTCCGTGTTTAGAGTTGTAATTAAGTGTTTTTAATTGTGTTTTTAAGTGTTTAATTGAGTAATTGTTAGTCGATAAATAATTGTCTTTTGGTGACTTTTGGCGTATCTTGAATTTAACGTACCCCGTTCCCGCAACAATTGGTGTCAGAAGTGGGATTCAAGATGCCTCTTACACCACGAGAAGACAGTGAGGGTCGAGTTACAAGGAGTCAAACCACGGCCCTGCAAGAGGGTGAAGGTACTTCAACGGAAGGATCAATCCAAACACCGATTGGGCCTGTGGAGCTTGCAGATTTATTTAAAATGCTGAAGACACAAGCCAGCCGCCAGGAGGAGCAAGCCCGCGAGCAAGCACGCCGCCAGAAGGAGCTAGCCCGACTTCAGGAAGCACAATTTGCTAAGCTGAGGGAAGAACAAGCCCTTCGCCAGGAAAAGCAAGACCTTCGCCAGGAGGAGCAAGCCCGCCACCTGGAGGAGATAAGCAAGAGTTTGTTGGGGGCTATTGAGAAGAAGCACGAAGTATTAGAAAAGCAGATTGATGCTCTCAAGGATGATGTGCTAAGCGTCAAGACCCAACACGAAGATCGACTCACCCAACACGAAGATCGACTCACCCAACGTGAAGATCGATTCACCCAACATGAAGATCGATTCACCCAACATGAAAATCAATTCACCCAATATGAAGATCGATTCACCCAACACGAGGATCGACTGAGCCAGGTAGATGCTGAGATGCGACAGCTGCATACCAAGATGGCAAGAGTGGGGACCCGGGGTGCTACGGTAGTGTCGGATTCTCCGAAAATCGAAGTACCCCACTTCGATGGAACGACGTCTTGGGCAGCATTTTGGTACCAGTTCGAGACAGTGGCTAAAGGAAAGGGGTGGAACGAGGAAGAGTCCATGATAGCTCTGACTCTGGCTCTGCGTGGAGATGCCCTGCTCACATTGGAAAACCTGCCTTCGGATAATAGAACTTTAGGTGCTCTCCAAAGAGCACTAGAGGGCAGGTACAGCGACAAACACCTGGAACACGCGTATAGAGCACAACTCCGCGATCGACAGCAGAAGCCTGGTGAGAGTCTGCAGCAATGGGCAACGGAACTTTTTTTTTGCCGCGCGCGTGCGGTACGGCACGGACGTGTTGAATGTTGTCTCGCGCGACATAAATATTAATTGCTAGTGTAAATGAGAAAAGTTGTTTTAAATTAAATGGCGACGAAATGTAGTGGTTGTGGATCTGTGATTTATGACATTTCTTTCATGGAGTGCACGAAGGAGAATTGTAAGAAATTATTCCATTTGAGATGCCTTTCGATGTCAATTGAATCATTCGAAGAACTTACACAGGAGTACAAGGCCCAGTGGGCGTGTCCAGAATGTATGTGCGCTAACCCGAAGCAGGATAATACCGATACTCCAGTCCGAGGAGCCGTCATGAATCAAACTTTTACCCCGGGTTGTAAGGTCAACACTGCGCCGAGAGGAGAACGTCGCCAAGCGGATTTGTCTTTACTCGAAAATGATAGCAAAGTATTAGACGAAGTACGCGAATTCCGAGAAGAAATGAGAATGTTGTTGGAATACCAAACGGCAGTCATTAAAGATTTACAGAATCAATTTTATGACAAATGTTCTGAGTTGGACGAATTACGAAAGAATATAACGGCGGTACTAGAAAATTCGAATAAAGTTATTTTGCTAGAAAATGAAATTAAAGTGTTGAAAAGTAGAAACGAATATCTGGAAGCATACGTTAGCGATATGAAAAAGATGGAGGAACCATGTTTATCAATCACAGGTACGAGTAAACCATCATATGCAAAAGTGAGTGCAAAAAATCAAACGAAGGTAGTCGCACCTACAAAACCGTGTGTGGCCCATAAACTAGCGGACTTACCGGTGAACGAGAAACAGACAGTAGAAGTTACTATTGAAGATACTACTTTAGTAGCTGAAGAAAAGACAGAAACAAATACGTGGACTGAAGTAGTGACAAAGAGAAGGAATAGGTTTCCTAATACCGAAGTAAAAAGAGGTGGAAGCTCAATCTCATTAGAAATCCAGGGCACGGAACGTAAAAAATATTTACATGTGTGGCGCTTAAAAAAGGAAACAACGGCGGAAAAATTGGAAGCATTATGTTACTAGCGTATGCGGTGAAGGATGTCCAGTAAAAGTAGAGAAAATAAGACCTAAGACGGACAGGGATTATTCTTCTTTTATGATAGGAGTTCCTGAGAGTTATTATGCAAAACTATGCGAGCCGGACGTTTGGCCCATTAACGTCGAATTCTGTGAGTGGGTGTGGTTTCGTAGACCAAACAACAATGAGAAATAATAGGAAGCATACACACAAATCAGTTGAGGTATATTACCAGAACGTTAGAGGCCTTCGGACAAAGTTAGAAGAATTTTGTGCGGGGGTGGTGTCTTCGAGTGCAGATCTATTTGGGATTACCGAAACAGGCTGTAACGAATCCATCAAAGACGCTGAAATAATCCCACCAGGCTACAGTATCATCCGTAGTGATCGAATGGACGGGCGTAAGCAGGGCGGCGCTCTTCTCGTGGCCACACCGCGCTTCGAGTTGCGGAGCGTCCCAGCCGGTGACGTCAACGTCAGCGATCAGGTGTTTGAACTGGTTTGTGCGGAACGTGTTTTTGCACGATAGGCTATTATTTTTGTGTTGCGTTGTTTACATCCCACCGAATAGTAATGAATGTGAATACATGATATTATTTAGAATAATAGAACAGTTATGTGTTAAATATAGTCAAGTAGTCGTAATAGGTGATTTTAATTTATATTCTGGTTCGCTAAATATAAGAAACTACTTTGAGTTTTTTCAGACATACTGTGGATTCATTCAGAGAAACGAAGTAACAAACTGTAATAATCGTCAATTAGACCTAGTGCTAACTTCCTTGGGTGAGAGCGTTAATGTGCGTGTCGCGTCCGAGTCGTTGCTTCCAGTAGATGCGTATCACCCGCCACTTGAGATATCGGTAGCAGTGGGTAGTGGCGCGGCGGCGGCGCCGAATGTACCTCAACAACAACAAAAGGTAAGCGAGGGTTGTGATGATGATACCAATAATTGGAATTTCGCAAAGGCTGACTATTCCTTATTATATGCAATGTTAGCGTCCATAGACTGGGCACCGCTATATAGTTTAAATAAGGTGGAAGCGTGTCTATCATATTTTTATGCGAATATTAATAACGTTATTAATGAGTGTGTTCCAAATAAAAAACCAAAATATGGCAGTTTAAGGTACAATTACCCCGAATGGTACAATGCCGAAATAATCCGCGACATAAAAAGTAAGGCTGCTCTTCATAAGAGGTACAAGGCGAGCAAATCGAATGATGATTATGTGGCATTCGCTAGGTGTAGGGCTCGCGTAAAAAGTATGATTCAAAAAGCTCATGCTCAATATCAGGATCGCTGGAAGGTCTACCAAGAGTATATGATAAACCAACCACACGGTATGCTATCGCTAACGCTAAGGGATGGTGATTCCGAAGAGAGCTAAATAACCAAACCCGATGAGTGATGAATTGACACTGATTTATTAATAACGTAAATTAGGTTTTGTGGCATATTGCATAGCAAGCTAAATATAATACAGTAAAGCGAAAGTACAGTAACTAATGTGCGGCTGGCCCGTACATCTTGCCAGCGAGAAGAAAGAAAAGTAAAGAAACACTCTTAAAATAGCAATAATACAGGAAGCTAGTAAAATATGAAATACTTATAATAACGCTTAAAAAACATATTAAATGACAAGTAATTGTAATTATAAAAAGATCAATAAGGCATAGAGAAATGTATATAAACAAAACAAGTTCAGTAGCGCTTAATCGTCTTGGCCTCCGGATGGCGTGATCACTTCACTAAGGGATTCACTCGGTATAGAAATCATAGGGATCGACACTGACCGCGGAGGTTTAGGTGGCGCCGTGCCTCCGTTTATACTAAAAATGCCCATGTTCCCTACTTTACGCACTTCACTACACTCACTCTGCGCACGAACTCTATCCGACAAACATCGGCGGTGCCTGCACGCCGGAGCCTCCCCCCCGGGAGACGCTGCGGACCTCGGCAGTTCCAAACGCCGAAGTCTATTCCTCCTCACTCGAAGAAATACCGCTGCTGCCGCTACTATCAGTAGGATGGCAACTAGTCCATAGCTGATGGAGTACTGATGTATGTCGTGGATGCTGAGATCAGATTCAGACTCCTTCTTAATGTTGTTTATCTCATTCATTATTTCACGATAGGCTTGTTCGTGATTTTCGGTGGTGAAGTTGTTAATTGGCGCTGAAGTATCGATGACTCTATTTAATATTGACATATCAGGGGCTTCGAAAGATGGTTGTATGTTTACCTTTTTTACAAAATCATTGTGAGCGTAAATCGAAAATGAGTCTCCTTTAAGAATGCAGCCTTGACCTATATTGAGTAGGCCATTGTCCGCTAATTCGCTTACTATCATACCAGCTGGGCAAAATGAGCGAACGTTGCATTTATTGCAACACGAGTAGAACCAGACGTTAGGTTGTTGTAATTTAATCCATCTATTCATACAAGGAGTTTTTTCATAAGTACAGGGTGATGAGTTTTTGTCTGAATTAATCAAAGTAAGTTTGCATAAATTTTGTTTGAGGTCTAGATCGTATAAAGGTTTGTCTAGGGTACATAGCATTTTCTTCTCAGATGCGTGAAGACAAGTTTGCACGTCGTAATCATTGAGAAAAACAATCGCATCCTTTCGTAAGTTGAATGCTATATAAGGGTAGGTAGGTATAGTGAGATAGGAAGTTCCTTCTTTGTTGCGAGGAATAGCGATGATTTTATCGAGCTCATATAACTCGCTACTAACCAACGGAACCTTTATTTCGATTATAAGATATCTTTTGTAGACGCTAGCAAAGACTTTAAGCAGTTTGTATAAGCTTCTAATGTTTTCGGACTCTGCAGGTACTTTTAGATCATCCTGTAGCTGACCTGATATAAAATTAATTTGCTCCTCTAATTGCTCGCTTGACAACAAGTGCGTGTCGATGCGACCGTGAGTGATGTCGGTCACAGTATCGATGAGAGAGGTTTGCATGCGTCTGAGGTTCTCTAGGATGATGTTGGCTCCTAAAGCAGATGACGTAATATACAGACCGTTGTTGACGTCTGAGCGTATTTCGTTAAGATCTTTAGATATTTCGTTAAGATGTTTGTTTATATCAGTAAATTGTGTGTTCATGATTTGCTCGTTGCGCTGTATTATGTTGTATTCGGCTTCAATAACTACGGTTTGATTTTTTATTAATTGTTTGAGATGATTTTCATTATAGCTAATTTTCTCTATGTCTATTGCGTATTGTTTCGCAAAATCGTTATCTAAGACACCGAAGAAACAATTCAATATAGATCCCACTCCGTTTATCAGGCCTCTCTTCTGGCGTCGGCCGGAGGGGCTCCTGAGTAACTGATTATAATGCTCTAATTCACTCAATTCGTGAGCTAGCTGATTTGTAATACTCTTGTATTGTGAATTATTAGACTTTATAGTCATACCCTTCAAATGCCTAACATAAGTCTCCATGTCGGCGAATGCTTGCCAGTAGGCCGTAAGATTATAGTAGACTATCAGCTTCCATTCATCTCGGATGAACTGTAAATCCGAGATCTTGTCAAAATATAGTGCTTGGTTACTGTTTAATGTGGAGTTGCTTACAATATTTTGCTGTGTAGACGGCGATATTAATGTGACAAACACAAGAAGTGCTAGTGATATAAAATTTGCTAAGACGTTACGTTTCCTTCTACTAGATTTGTTTTTAGTGCTTACAGGTGCTAGCGTGTCATGCCGCTGAGAATCATCGTGCTTCGTCGTAGTGTCGTCGTCTTCCTTACGAACAGGTAGATGTATAAGCTTCGTTACAGGGCGTTTTAGGACGGTGCTATCAGTTTTAATAGATACAACCCTTACGTAACCATCTTTCCCCGGATGCAACTCTTGCACTCTGCCAAGAGCCCATTTACCCGGAGGTAAGTTGTCCTCTTTTATTAGCACGATGTCGTTGACATCCAAATTCTTAGTCGGTTTTCGCCACTTAGAACGTACCTGAAGGTGCTGAAGATATTCCGATGACCAGAGCTTCCAGAAGCTCTTATTTATTTGCTGCACCAGTTGCCATCGTGTGGGAAGATTAATGTTGTCTGGATCCATCTGTGGTCGAGATAACAGTGAATCACCGATCAGGAAGTGACCCGGCGTAAGGTACGTATCCTCAGGATTCTCTGTTAAGGCAAACAGTGGACGAGAGTTTAGGCAGGCTTCTATTTGATGCAATAGAGTTGCAAATTCCTCGTAGGTGAGTTTCTGCTCGCCTAACACTCGTTTCAGGTGTCGCTTTGAAGGACTTTTACGGCAGATTCCCAAATTCCACCTGCGCTCGGCCATGCTGGAGCATTGAACGACCTTCCCATGTTTCTATTGCTGATGTTAGTAAAGAAGTCATCATTAAACGTCTCCAATATCGCTTTGTACTCCTTATCTAAAGCTCGTTTCGCTCCAATAAAGTTAGTGCCATTGTCACTATACATCCGATGGGGTGTTCCTCGTCTTGCGCAGAAACGGCTGAAAGCAGCTAGAAATGCTGGGGTAGAGAGGTCCGACACCAGCTCCAGGTGTACAGCCTTTGTCGCTAAACAGATAAATACTGCAACATACCCCTTGTACGTCTTCACCCCCCCTGCCCTTGCTAAGCTTCAGATCTACATGACCGGTAAAGCCAACGCCGCAATTAGAAAAGGGGCGAGAAGAGGTAACTCTTACTCGAGGAAGATCAGCCATAATTTGTTGATGTTTTTCAGAGCTATAGCGGCGACATTTAACACATTGTCGAAGCTGTCGTTTGACTGTTCTCATGCCGCTTAGAATCCAATACTGCTCTCTCAGATATGATAGAGTAAGCCGTGGACCACCATGCAGGGTGGTGATATGCGCTTGATTAACAAGTAGTTCGGTCAAGCGACCAGAGCTGGCTAATATTATCGGATGTTTCGCTGTAGATCTAACATTTGAATAACTGAGGCGGCCACCTACTCTCAAAATCCCATTTTCATCTAAATATGGATTTAAGCACGCTAACTTGCTATTTGATCCCACGTGACCCTTGTTTTTAATGCTACTTAAATCGCTTTCAAAATCATTAGCTTGAACATATTTAATAATTAATTGATACGCTTTGTTTATTTCAGCTGCAGACAAGTAAGTATCATGTTCGAACTCTCTGTGTTGGAGTGCCGCTGTGAAACGAGACACCCATGCTGTTATCTTTACGGCACGTGTGATGGAGCTATTGTTTAGTAATAAATCGTGTATGAATGTTGGGCTAGGTTCTTTTAAAGCTACGTTTACACTAACCTTTTTGATTTCTATCGTCGGCGCTTCGAATGTGTTGTTTGTTGTGTTTTTAGGATCGAAATTACATATCCATTGCGGACCATTCCACCAGAGTGAATTATTATGTAGCTTTTCTACAGTTGACCCACGGGTAGCACAATCCGCTGGGTTTTCCTCTGACAAAACGTGATTCCAATTTGAAGCTGGTAAGATCTCTTTTATCTGTTGCACACGATTCGCAACGAATTGTTTCCAACGAGAGGCATCGCCATTAAGCCATCCCAACACGATCATGGAATCGGTCCAAGCGTGTACTTCTATATCTATGTTGTTCTTAAAGGTAGCCTTAATGACCTTTATCAGTTGTGCTAAGAGCAACGCTCCACATAGCTCTAAACGAGGCAAAGATACCTTTTTCTTCTGTGGGGTCAGTTTCGTCTTGGATGCAACTAGTCGTGATGTGAACCCACCTTTATTATCGCTCGCAACTAAATAGACCACGCACGCGTATGCCTTCTCGGAGGCGTCGCTATATCCGCATAATCGAAATGCTCGCTGTGTATCACCTAAATATCTAGGGATTTTAAATTCGCTTACGTTTTGAAAGTCAGCTCGAAGCTCAGTCCATTCGCTTTGAATTAATGGAGGTATTTTGTCGTCCCATCCTAAGCCACAAGACCATGTTTTCTGGATGAGAATTTTAGCTCTTATGGTCAGTGGTGAGAGCCAGCCTAAGGGATCGAACACCTTTGATATTAAAGAGAGTAGCTGGCGCTTAGTATTGCATTCGCCGTTAAAATCAATTTTATTTGCAAAGACGAATGAGTCGGTTGTGGGTGTCCATCGGAGCCCTAATGTTTTTCGGGACTCGGAGTCTCTAAAGTCATATGGTGTGTCAATCTGACCTGCTGATAAATGATCTAAAAGTTCAGGGTGGTTGCTTGACCATTTTCTTAGGTTCATCCCTGCGCCTTTCAAGATATTAATTAATTGAGACTGCAATTCTTTCGCTTTTATTAGGCAATTTTGACCAGTCAGCAAGTCATCCATATAGAAACTATTTTCTAACGCTGCGGATGCTAGAGGGAACTTTAGAGCATCATCTTTGGCTAATTGTCTAAGTGTGCGCATTGCTAGGTAAGGGGCCGCTTTTGCTCCAAAAATGACTGACGTAAGAACATACTCTTGGAGCGACTCATGCTTAGAGTTCCGCCAGATGAATGATTGTAAATGTTGGTCGCTCGCTCTTATCATGATCTGCCAAAACATCTTCTCTATATCGGCGGTCATCACGTATTTATATTGTCTCCAGGTTAATATTAATGTTTGCAAGTCACTTTGTAAGTTTGGACCACACTCCATTACGTCATTGAGGCTTAGTCCAGTGCTCGTTTTTGATGAGGCATTGAAAACTACTCTTAGTTGGGTAGTGGTTGAATCGTGCTTAATGACGCCGTGATGTGGTAAGTAACACGGTGTCTCACGACTCTCGGTCGCTGGCCGCATCAGACCCAGGTCTTCATACTCCTTAATAAATTTCTTGTAGCTTTCTGATAACGATTTATTACGTTCCATTTTACTTTCCAACTGTATAAATTGCGCTATCGCCTTCGCTTTAGATTTCCCAAGTTTTTCGCTATAGTTAGGTTTTAACGGTAAGGCCACTTCATACCTACCATCTGCAAGCCGCCTAGTGGTTGCAGCATAATGATCCTCGCAATATTGTTCTTCATTCGTGAGCTCGGAGTTTGTGTTAGGTACTTCCTCCATCTCCCAGTATTTGGCGATGTCTTCCAAATTATTGACAAGAACATTACAGTGAAAAGTTTTTATGTTACCAGATAAAATCCAACCTAACTTCGTTTGCTGCGCTATTGGTGCGCTTGGTTCTCCTTTCACCAATCCTCTCATAATTACATCCGAATACACATAGGCACCTAATAAAATATCGATAGGCTTAGAAACGTTGTACTCAGGATCAGCTAAGTGCATATGTTGGATATGAGGCCACGATTTTTTAGAAAATGTGGCATTCGGAAGGTCGCTGATAACACGTGGGATAATCGAAGCTTCTGTGTTAAAATTATAATCATCGTAAATAGATTTACATTCGAGCGTAATAAGGTTTTTACTATGCTTAGGGCTGCTACCTACGCCAGAAATCGACGCGCTAAATTTTCTGCGAGGTAGCCCTAGTAGCTGAGCACCGTTCTCCGATATCAAGGTTATCTGCGAGCCCTGATCCAATAGAGCTCGCAATGTCACGTAGTTGCCATGGACGTCCTTTATCTTTAACATCACAGTCGCTAATAAAACTTCTTCATCGTCAGCACCAACATGATTCGCAACGTGAGGCTTACTGACTTGCGGTTCAGCTGAGGGTGTAACTCGATCTGGCATAGAATTTTTATATCTCAACTCCGAGGTAGGCAATGTTGCCAAGCGTGGCAACCCTACACAAGCGTCGTGTAAAACTGTATGATGCTCGTTATTGCACTCTTTGCATCTTTTAATTGAGGTGCATTTGTCGCTGGAGTGTTTGAATAGGCAATTTCGGCAAAGTCGAAGTTTCGCCACTGTCCTCAATTTCGTTTCCGCTGGCATGTTATTGAACTTGTTGCACTTATAGAGCTCGTGATCGAAATTACATAGAGGACACTTACACGTGGATGTGACGGCTGCTTGATATCCTTTAAATGATCGACCGAAGTTAAAGTTGTGTCTCGGGCTATAACGATGTTTAGGCTGATATGCTTGAGCTGGTCTTGCAGGGGTTACGTTATCCTTTTCTCGCTTATGGATTGGTTCGAGAGCCATAAACTTACTCTCGAGAAACACCAATAGCTCCTCTAACGAGGCTAGATCCCTAGGAGCCTTACGTGCTTCCTTGTCGGCGTTGTAGGTGTCGGTGTCTAGTTTCTTTGTAATCAGATGAACTAGAATCGGATCCCAAGTGTTAGTATCCACGCCAAGGTTATGAATGGCATGGATACACTCTGTTGTGGTGTCATAGAGTCGCTTGATCTCGTTTGACGTCTGCTTGCTGATGCTCGGTTGATTCAGGAATATCTCGATTTGTGTTGTAAATAGTACTTGTGGGTTATTATAGCGATGGGTCAAGATTTCCCATGCTACGTCATAATTATCCGCTGAAATATTAAGATGCTGAATCAAGCGCTCTGCTTCTCCCTTGACTCTACCTTTCAAATGCTGCATCTTTTGCGCTTTCGATAAACATTTGTTGTTATGTATCGACTCGGAGAACAAGTCGAAGAAAGTCGGCCAATGATTGTAATTACCTGTAAAGTTAGGTATTTCCAAGACAGGAGTAGCCTGCTGCATGTGAGATGTAGCACACAGCTTTTGATTTAACGCCTTTTTCACCTGCTTGTATAATTTCTCAACGCTAAAGAATTCTTCTTCATAAATATCATCTTTACCTTCTAGAATGTTGTCTATTTCTAAATGTAGCTGGTCAATATTCTGCCATCTTGATTGGATGCTGCGGAGCTCGTCTTCAAGCTCCCACTTCTCCGAGATTTCACTAACCTGTATGCTCGTCACCAAACGCCTGAACGCTCGAAAGTTAGCCCTTTGAAGGGACAGCCGCTCCTCAACCTTACAGCTCCCAAAATCGCTCGTCTTCTTCTCTATCTCAGTACCTGACCCTGACCCTACTGGCTCATTGTCTGTAAGTTTCGTTCTAAGCTCATTATAGTATTTTTTCGTACGCTCAAAAATCGCCTCTAAAAAGTACCTTTGTGTTTTACCTTCCAGAGTTTCCAATTTCTTATTATTTTGCTCGAACTCTCCCCATAACCAATCTAAGGACTCTAAACGTATGCTTAGATATTCTGAAGTCTTACGATACGCTGGATCCTTTCCGAAGTTGGTTCCAATACGCTGAATCTCATTTACAATTTCTCCTTGACGAGAGAATAAAGCTTCAAACTCCATCGTTAATTGACAAGTAAAATATGAACGATCTTACTTGAACGTAAAAGCATCGATGGCCGAGTGGTTAAAGTCGTTGCTTGCCATGCGAGAGGTCGCCAGTTCAAACCCCGCCTGGTACCAATGTGTTTTTCAAATTTGGAATTCATATGTACCATCATTCGACGCTTTAACGGTGAAGGAAAACATCGTGAGGAAACCAGCACACCTGAGAGATTTTTCAACGGTGTGTGAAGCCATGTCAGAGGCCTACGGGCGGTTCAAAAACTCTGACACCAGGTTGTTCATCAACCATACGATAAGAAGAAGACTTGAACGTTGCTGTAAGGCGAGTCTCCCGACTCACGCAAAGAAGGCTCGGTGACGCTGATGAACGCTGACGCTGATGAATGCTGATGCTGATGGACGCTGACGCTGACGAACGCTGACGCTGATGAACGCTGATGCTGATGCTAATGAACGCTGACGCTGATGGACGCTAAAGTTGACGCTGATGGACGCTGAAGTTGACGCTGATGTACGCTGAGTTACACCGTATTACACGTGTCACGTATACTCAATAGTTTTCCGCTGACGTATGTGAAAAGTCAAACACAGTTCGCTAGTTCACTGTACACAGGACTTCACTCGCGCAAGGTCCCGTTTATACGTAAACTCGAAGGACCAAAAGAATGGAGGGTCTACCAAGAGTATATGATAAACCAACCACACGGTATGCTATCGCTAACGCTAAGGGATGGTGATTCCGAAGAGAGCTAAATAACCAAACCCGATGAGTGATGAATTGACACTGATTTATTAATAACGTAAATTAGGTTTTGTGGCATATTGCATAGCAAGCTAAATATAATACAGTAAAGCGAAAGTACAGTAACTAATGTGCGGCTGGCCCGTTCAAGCACATTTGGTGAAGGATCCGAAGGCTTTTTGGAACTATGTAAAAACGAAAATAAAAAATGGTAACTCTAAAAAAGTATTAAAGGACGGTGTTGTATTAGGAGACAAACAGTGTGTAAAAGAGTTCGCTGATTTCTTCCAATCAGTGTATAGTACAGTGCCGGCGGAGCTCAACGTGAGCGCAGCGGTGGCCGCGGCGGGCTGCGCGAACGGATCGGCTCGAATACACATTGACAGCCTGCAGCTGGCCGACGTGCGGCGAGCGCTTACGAAGCTCAAGCCGAAGCGCTCTGCTGGACCTGATGGTATACCTGCTTTTATATTTAGGGACTGCCGGTCTATTCTGGCCGAGCCACTGTTGCATATCTACAATCAGTGCTTGGAGGAGGAGGTTTTTCCGGAGCGGTGGAAAACAACTCGAGTAGTCCCTGTACCGAAGGGAGGGGCGGGAGAAGGCGTCGATGGGTATAGACCGGTAGCAGTGTTGTCAACTTTTGCCAAAGCGTTTGAATCCGCCATACAAAAGATCATGTACAATCAAATACGGCCACAACTAACAGAAGCACAACACGGTTTTCGTCCTGGCTGTTCTACAACTAGCAACTTGCTGAGCTACATGACCAAGATCGTACCAGTGGTCGACGGTGGGGGGCAGGTAGACGCCGCATATTTTGATTTCCGGAAGGCGTTTGATGTCGTTGATAACGACATCCTGCTTAGGAAACTAGCTGGTGTCGGCTGTACCCCCCATTTGTTAAGATTTTTAGCAAGTTACATGGGCAACAGACGTCAGTACGTGGAGTACGCAGGATATAGGTCGGATTCGTATCTGGTCAGGTCGGGAGTGAGCCAGGGAAGTAACCTTGGACCGCTGGAATTTATCATCATGGTCAATGATTTACCGCCGGTTATTAAAAGCTCTAGCTGCTTATTGTTGGCTGACGACCTAAAAATGTTCTTACCCATTAGCACTTCTGCAGACTGCGAGGCATTTCAGCAAGATATAGACCGAGTCGTTACATGGAGCAAAAATAATAAATTATTTTTCAATACCTCTAAATGTGTAACCGTCACGTTTACTCGAGCGCATAAAGCCATCCACCATGATTACAAAGTTGACACAGCAAAGTTAAAACGAGTAACTCAGGTTAAAGATTTAGGAGTTAGGTACACATCTGACCTTAGATTTCGGGATCATATTGTTGATATTTGCAAGAAAGCCTACAGGAAACTAGGGTTTATACTTCGTCGGTCAGCAGGGTTTAAAAATATCGGCGCAATTATAGCATTGTACAACGCGTTGGTCAGGAGCAACCTCGAATGCAATGCAATCGTCTGGGCTCCCCATGAAGCAAAATATAGCCTTATGTTAGAGCGAATCCAAAATAAGTTCATTAGGTACTTATATTTGAGGATGTACGGGGTGTATCCTTTTTATCCCCTAATGTACCCTAACTTATTCTTACTTGGTATGGTGGGGTACAACGAGTTGCGGGTGCGGAGGGAGCTGTCCCTGGTATCCTATCTGTTCAGACTGATGCGGGGTAAGACTGACAATAGTCAGGTGCTGAGTGTGGTGAGCCTGTGCGTCCCGGACCGGTACGTGTGGCGCCGCCGCCGGCCGCCGCTGCTGGCCGTGCCGCGCGCACGCACAAAACTGCTCGCCGAGGCGCCGCTGACGCGCGCACTGCACGCTCTCTACCAAATAGCGGAGAAGACCGATCTGTTTTCGTGTTCTCTGAATGAATTCACCAGGATCGCTCTTTTCGTTATAAGTTATTGATATGTATATGTATATGTTGAATAAAATTAGATAATGTTAGAATTAAGTAATTTATATTTAATATAGTTTTTCTTTAGTTACACTATTGTATTAGGGCAAAACCTGTAAAAATAGTTGTAAGTGTGGAACAAATAAATAAATAAATAAATAAAAAAAAAAATAAAATCGAAAGGCTAGTCAGACGTGCGTACGTGTCATGCCCGACAATGGTGGAATCAATGATCCCGCAAGCTTTCTGTGATGGAATTAGAGACGCAGACGTCAGACACACCGTGAAATTGAGCCATCATCAGACCTTACAGGAAGCTCTAGCCCATGCTTTGGAGGTGGAAGCCGTGCGTCAAGACGCTAGAACTCAACGACTTCGGGAGGTTGTGGTGAAGGAAAAACCTTCTTTGGGTCCGATGTGCTATGGCTGCGGCGAGAGGGGCCATATTCGGAGTAGTTGCCCCAAGCGAAGATGGCCACGTAGAACGACAGTAGCGTCCTCTACACAGGTGGACGCAGAAGAGCTGTCGTTAAACTAGAAGAAGCCAGGGCCGTGGGGCGGGCGCTGGCTGGTCAACATCGAGCCCCTACCGTCACTGTTTCACAGATTGGTAATGGGAACAACCTTACAGTGGTTGGACAGCTGAACAGCGTAACGTGTCATTTTACTATTGACACCGGTCCCTCAAGAACAATAGTGCGTCCGGAGCTATTGAAAAGGACTATTATGTGGAATCGCAGACCATCCGTTCAGCTTCAAACAGCAACAGGCCAGCCAGTTACCGTTTTCGGTGAGACGATGGCGAAGATAACCATTGGAGAACAGACCTTTAAATACGGTGTACTCGTAGCAGACATCACGGACGACTGCATCATCGGATTGGACTTTTTGAGAGACCAGAAGTGTGTGGTAGACGTCGCTAAAGGAGTACTTAGCTTCCCCGAACAAGAAGTATTCCTAGAGGGAGCGAGATCATGCGCAGTTTACTGCCTGAAAAATACGACCCTACCGCCGAGATCTGAAACTCTGGTCAAAGTTAGATTCCCTTACACTGCGTGTCAAGGGCGAAGCGTCGTCATAGAAAACTGCGGCGACCATCCGAGTTGGATCACAGCAAGAACTCTGGCAATGACCGGAAAAGGAGCGCTGGCGAGTCATCAATCTTAGCGGAGATGAAGTGCAGCTACGAAGAAACTGTGTCATCGGACGGTGCGATGCAGGTCAATCCATAAGAAGGCTGAAAAGGGCCCGGGAACCGGAATCCTGTCAACGAGATGACGTCACGCCGCTCCTAGCAAATTGTAAGGACAAGCTCTCTGAGCGGGAACTTCACCAAGCCAAAAGGTTGTTACTCGATTTCAACGACATATTTTCGAAGGGTGACCACGATTTGGGAAGGACAGGTCTCGTTAAACACAGAATAGACACGGGAGACGCGCCACCAATAAAGCAGCGGCCTAGACGCCTTCAATTTGCCAAAGAGAAGGAGGTAGCAGACATGGTTGCTGAGATGCAGAAGAACCGCATCATAGAACCTTCAACAAGTCTTCGCCAGTAGTCCTGGTAAAGAAGAAGGACGGCAGCACCAGGTTTTGTGTGGACTACCGGTTGTTGAATAATGCAACGAAGAAGGACAGCTACCCCCTGCCCCGTATAGACGACACACTGGACATGTTGAGCGGCATGAAGTGGTTCTCAACAGTGGACCTTAAGAGTGGGTACTGGCAAGTTGACATCCATCCAGAAGACAAAGAAAAGACGGCATTTACGACCGGAACTAGGAATGGATTGTGGCAGTTCAACGTCATGCCCTTTGGTCTTTGCAACGCTCCGGCGACATTCGAGCGGTTGATGGAAAGGGTACTGGTTGGACTTCTGGGTGATGCATGCCTGGTCTATCTGGATGACATCATTGTCATGGGTCGAAATTTCACAGAGCATGTCAGTAACCTGAGGAAGGTTTTCACCAGAATACGAGAAGCAAACTTGAGACTCAGTCCAAAGAAATGCACGTTTTTCAAGGAGGAAGTCGCCTACTTAGGCCACATTATTTCATCGAAAGGTGTAAGGACTGACCCAGAAAAGATAAAAGCTGTTCAAGAATGGCCTATACCAGTGAACAAGACCGACGTAAGATCATTTTTGGGTTTATGCGCATACTACCGGCGCTTTGTAAAGAATTTCTCTGATATAGCGAAACCTCTTCATAACGAGTATTCGCCTGGGACTTGGAATGTGATCAATCCTTCGTCAGATTAAAAGAACACCTCTGCACCAGTCCTATACTTGGCTACCCGAACAGAGAAGGAAGGTTTATCGTGGACACCGATGCCAGCAATACTGGCATAGGCGGAGTTCTGTCGCAAGAGCAAGGTGAACGGGAAGTGGTGATCGCCTATTTCAGTAAGTCACTTTCAAAACCTGAAAGGAACTACTGTGTGACTCGTAAGGAACTGTTGGCGGTAGTGAAGACTCTACAGCATTTCAACAAGTATCTCGTTGGAAGACAGTTTTCCCTGCGGACAGATCATGCTGCGTTAAAATGGCTCTTGCAGTTTAAGAACCCTGAAGGACAAGTGGCGCGGTGGCTAGAGCAACTACAGGAGTACAATTTCACAACAGAACATCGGAGTGGTAGAACGCATTTGAATGCCGATGCCCTATCGAGGAAACCTTGTCCTGTGGCCTGCAGTCATTGCTCTAAGACGGAGACTAAAGAAGAAGTCCGGATGATTACTACCCAGGGACTTGATAATGAATGGAGCGAAGACGCTATCAAAAAGGCGCAAAAAGAGGATAGTGACCTGAGGAAAATATTTGAATGGAAAGAAGTAGGTCAAAAACCTTCTTGGAGCCATGTAGCATCATCAAGCCCCATCACGAAAAGTTACTGGGCACAATGGGACAGTTTGGAGATTAAGGATGGAGTACTCTTCAGGAAATGGGAAACACCAAAAGGGGATCAAACGACACTACAGCTGATTGTACCCCGTAAACAAGTTGCTTCTCTACTGAGGTACATACACGATGGGGTATCCGGGGACATTTAGGCGTGAAGAAGACCCTAGAGAAGCTGAGACAGAGGTTCTACTGGATACACTGTCGGGAGGACGTCGAAGACTGGTGCAAGAAATGTACGTCTTGCGCATCAGTAAAGGGCCCACAAACCAGAAGTAAGGGCAAACTCAAGCTGTACAACGTCGGCGCTCCATGGGAAAGAATCGCAGTAGATGTAGCTGGCCCCTTTCCAGAATCCGATGAGGGAAACAAGTACATCATTGTGGTCCAAGATTACTTCACTAAGTGGCCTGAAGTCTTCGCTACGCCTAATCAAGAAGCAAAGACGGTCGCCAAGAAGTTAGTCCACGAGGTAATTTGCCGATTTGGTGTGCCTCTTGAGATACATTCTGACCAAGGAAGAATCTTTGAGTCAGCACTGTTCCAGGAGGTCTGTCAACTGTTGGGTATGCATAAGACCCGTACTACACCAGCACACCCGCAATCCGATGGCATGGTCGAGAGATTCAACCAAACGTTGGAAAACCACTTGGCCAAAGTTGTGGACGAGCATCGAGCAACGAGACTGGGACCAGTACATACCGCTTTTCTTGCTGTCCTACCGATCTGCGATCCACGATAGCACCAGCGTAACCCCAGCAATGGTAAACTTCGGTCGAGAAATGCGGCTTCCGGTAGATGCGTTGACTGGGACACCGCCAGAAGCTCCGAAACCAGTAATCGAATACGCGGCTGACCTACAGAAGCGCCAGGATGAAGTACATGCTCTCGTTAGAGACTGCAGTCTAAAATCCAGCGAAAGAATGAAAACCCGTTACGACCGCAAAGCCAACACCGACGGTTTCGATGAGGGGAGTCTGGTTTGGTTACACAACCCACTCAGGAAGAAGGGCAAATCACCGAAGTTCCAGCCAAGGTGGGAAGGACCATACAAGATCATCACTAGGCTGAACGACTTAACCTATCGGATCAAACAAGGGACAAGAGGCAAACCGAAAATTGTTCACATTGATCGATTGGCTCGTTACCATGGGTCAAATGATGCTCGGGACGAGCATGACTAAGAGGGGGATAATGTTACGACCACGAGGGACCGGGCAGGCGGAATTAGTCTAATCGACGTATGGATAAGGTCCATATTCGCTTGCACGATACTACGTCACACACTCTGGTCGGTCGGAGCAAGCTCCAGCGAGTTCTAGAGATTTCGATCCCCGCGAGAATATTCTCGACGCCACGCGAAGAGCTGCGTCTCTGGGTATAAAAGCGGGATGTACGACGCGACGGGACAGTTCCGATTTGGGAAAGCGAAGCGAATCAGTCTCCTGCGAACTAGAAGTGATCGAGTGCGTTACCTGCGAATAGTCAGTGAAATTCAGTGTTTTAGTGTGATTCAGTGCTTTAGTGTAATTTAGTGTTCCGTGTTTAGAGTTGTAATTAAGTGTTTTTAATTGTGTTTTTAAGTGTTTAATTGAGTAATTGTTAGTCGATAAATAATTGTCTTTTGGTGACTTTTGGCGTATCTTGAATTTAACGTACCCCGTTCCCGCAACAGTATGATATGAATTAATAATATATATTATTACTTTATGGAAAACCTTAACGCTAATGTTATTTTTTAAATAAACAGATGCATTCTAGACCTTCTTGTGTTTTCTTTTCAGTTAAACCATCATCGTCATCATCATCATCATCATCAAGAAATTATATTAATTGTGATAAATGCAATATTGAGATCCCTGAACACAAATACAGATACCATATGAGAACTAATATCCATAAATCGAATTGTTTAATCAAATCAAAATACCCAAATGTTGATATTATTGCCACAGCTTTTAAGAACAGAATAATGACTTATCGTTTGAATCCATCTCTAGAAGACGAGTACCTCCTTACAGAGGCGTTCTTAGATGGAAAACGAGATGATGTTCTTAAAATAATTGAATTAACGTTGTTGAAACATTCCTGTATCAAAGTGAACTTTGAGTTGTTTGCTTATTTTGTGTTACCTAAATCTAATGAGCAGCAACTGAAGTCATTTAATACTAGGTATGAAACTGTTTTACAAAGTATAGATAAAGATGAATTATTAACCAATTTAAAAGAGTTTTATAAAATGAAATTATCCGAGTTTGAGCATTGCCAATCCGGATGGACATTCATTTATCTAAGTCACTTAGAAATGAACATAAATAAGTATTCACCTATCAGAGGCGGATCGTATATTGCTTTGCCTAGTGAAATTAAAAATACAAAGAGCTGCTTAAATATTCAAAATAATGATAATTATTGTTTTTTGTGGAGCATTGCTGCTGCATTATTTCCATCTAAAAGCAATCCATGTAGAATGAGTTCGTACCCTAAACTGGATTCTATATTTAACATAAAGGGGATGTCATTTCCGCCCTCCCATAAAGATGTTAAAATTTTTGAAAAGAACAATACTGATATTAGTGTGAATATTTATGGACTTGACAAGCATCATGTTGTCACAGGTCCGCTATATGTAACCAGTAATAAAAAGTTAAATCATGTTAATTGGTTGTATTTTGAACAAATGAATAAAGCGCATTATTGTTTGATAAAAAACCTTATGCGGCTAGTCAAACGACAGGTCACAGGTCATAAAGGACCGATTTATTTATGTGAAATATGTCTTCAATTTTTTTCTAGTCAAACCAAATACGTGTCACATAGTTGCTCTAAGATTAAAACCATATTACCAGAGAGACACAGTGTTTTAAAATTTAGACATTATGAAAGACAAAAAAGATAAATTTTGTTATTTATGCAGATTTTGAATGTTTATTACCTGATTATAAAGAAACATATAATGATAAAAGCACAATAAGAAATAAACACCATCAACCTTCATGTTTTGCATACTATATATGTTGTTCTCATGATGAAAGCTTGAATAAATTTGTTACTTACAGAGGAGTTGACTGTGTTCAAGTATTTGTAAAAAAATTGATCGAAGCTGCTCAAACCATAAATAATGAAAATGAAAATGAAAAAGTTTTTTATTGAAACAAACACCAATACAAACATTAATGTAGCCCTGACTTCTGAAATAGGAGAACCTGTGTTACAGAAGCCAGTACCTTCCTATCATTGACACAATATTATGGTTTGTTGAGATACAATCTATTAAAAAAGAGAAAAAATAAATACGAAAAATATCATAAATGGAGTAACAGAAGAAAGCTATTGGTGGTACCCAATAACTGTACAGTATTTTATGTAATTCGCTGCCTGACATTGAAAATTAACAAATTAATGAAATTTCATCATCGTATGTATGTATGTATTATGCGTGTGTAAGTGTGATAGAGTGAGTATGATTGTGTAATGTGTGTATGTGTATGTGTGAGAGTGGGTGTATATGCTAATGGTGTATAATGTGTGGATGGTCTTTTTTATAATATTTAAATTGTAGCTATTACTTATAATATTATTGTTTTTATTATTTAAATAGGGATTCAGTTGCCTCGTAGTCGCAATCCTTTAGCCAATTGATAACCTCTATCTTTAATTGATGATTTGTGTATTTTTTAGTTTCACATAGCTTATTTAATTTATTATATAAAAATGGTGCCGCATAGTAAAAGTGCCTCCTAGCGAACGCACTATACGTTTTAGGAACTGTATATGTGTCCTGTCTAATCCGCCTTTTATGTGATCGACTGTCCTGTAAGAAAGCTGTAGAATTTCTGTGGAACCTTCTTATACATTGGTAAATGAATAGTTTTCGGACACTAAGAACCTGTGCTCTTTCATAAACCAATGTAGTAGGTTCTCTAAAAGGCAGAGAAAGGAGCACCTTCAAAACTACGCGTTGGGCTCTTTCAGCTTCGATGAGGTACGTTTTACCTGCTCCACCCCATGCACAAATACCGTAACTAATTACGGATTGGCAAAGTGCGCTGTAAATTTTTAATAAAAATTTAGTGTCAGTTATAATAGTTCGCAGTGCTTTGAAAACGTATATAAATTTTCTTAATCTGTTGGATAAAGTGTTGATATGAGGCGCCCATTGCAATTTATCGTCTACTGCAATTCCCAAGTATTTAACCGTCTTAGACTTTATGAGCATGGGGCATTCACAGGTTGTTTGACTGAGTTGGACGTTTGCGTTGCATTTATCCGCGTGTATACGTAAATTAAGATCACTCGGTGGACTTGATACCTTAGTCTTGCTGAAGCAGAGGTATGTGGTTTTAGAAGCATTTAAAGATAAAAGACTGTTTTCAAGCCACTTCGCTACCTCACGTAGACCTTTTTCAGCTAAAAGTTTGGTGTCATACCAATTTTTGCCATGGAACAGAAGCGCTGTGTCATCAGCGTACATGGTGATGTCAGCGCCGTCAAGATTGAGTTCACAAAGCTGGTTGATATAGGTTAAAAACAGTGTAGGCCCAAGAGTACTCCCCTGTGGGACACCAAATGAGCAGGATTGATTTGTGCTAACGTATTTATCAACCCTGACGCATTGAACCCTCTCAGTCAAGTAACTCTTGAACCACGATAGGACATTTCCTCTGATACCCATGTTTTGTAGCCTATTTAGCAGTATTGGAATTGAAACTGTATCGAACGCCTTTTTGCAAATCGATGAAAACCGCAATACACTTTTCTCCCCTATCCGTAAATTTTGTGATATTCTGTGTAAGTTTTAAAATTCGAGTCTTCTGTAGATTTGTTCGGTCTAAATCCAAATTGATTTGCAGATAGAAGATCCTTTGATTCTAAGTAATTTACTAGTCTTTTATTAGCTAATTTTTCTATTATTTTAGAAAGAACTGACAATAGTGAAATAGGTCTATAATTAGATGTTAACGATTTATCACCCGATTTTGAAAATTGGGATAACGACAGCTTGTTTAAAAATTTTGGGAAATGTGCCCGTGGTAAAACTGGAGTTGCAAAGATAAGCTATTGGTTCTGCTAATATCCGATGGGAGTGTTTAATTATTTTGGTGGCAATGCCGTCCCAGCTTAGCGCATTGCTGTTTTTTAGCTTATGTATTAAGCTTTGAACTTCGTACGGGTCTACAGGGCTAAGTAACATAGACTTCGAGGGATAATGTTTATTGCTGGCTTTTTGTGCTAACGAAGGTTCAGTTTCACTATTCTTTTCCAAGATAATATTTGCTAATTTTGATCCAATTGTGGTAAAATAAGTGTTTCCATGATTTAAGGATGTGCTGGGATTGTTTTGGATTTTTAATAACTCTGTGGATGCTTGCTTAGTTTGGTTTAGATTACTGATTTCTTTTATTATTTGCCAGGTCTTTTTAGGGTTACCAACAGAGTTAGCAAGTTGATGTTGATAATATGTTCGCTTCAAATTTTTTAACATGTTATTGCATATATTTCTATAGGAAATGTACTTATCTCTATTATAGTCATCCTGTACCTTCTTAAATTTTTTATGTAATTTATCTCTTTTGCGAATACATTTAATAGTACCTGGAGTCAGCCATGGCTTCAATGGGATAAACTTTGAAGCGCGCCTTTTTTCCGACTTACTAATATCAATACATTTTTGTAACTGGAACACTATGAAGTTTGCCATTATTGAAAATTTTAATTACTAATAAATCCATCAAACCCATGACTGCGGAACAAAATGATGATTTTTCCAATGCAACTACATGTCATATTTGCAAACAATTATTATTTGACGATAAAGTTCGTGATCATGATCACATTACATCAGAGTATCGAGGCGCAGCTCATTCACTTTGTAATTTATCATTTACTGTTTGTCCATTCATACCAGTTATATTTCATAATCTATCTGGTTATGATGCTCACTTATTTATATCAGAACTATCTAAATACGATGGTGAAGTAAAAATTATTCCTAAAACAAAAGAAAAATATCAGGTGGGAGACGTTTTGTTCAGGTGGGAGACGTTTTGTCGACCGGTTGCTGTTACCAGCATACAGTTGCGTAAAACCCGCCAAGTGATTCTGACCTCTCTCGGTCGGGTCGCGTTCCGGGATCAGCACTGTACGAACCGGAGCCAGGGGGGACCATTTCTGCGGCAAGCGCCGGACCAGTGGAGTCTTAGCGGCGGCATTGTGCGGGCGGAGCGGGTCAGCCTGCCGGCCTGGGAGACCTGTAGAAACGGGGGCCCTTCCGTCCAGCGGGCTGGCCAACTCGGACCCGCACAGCTTTTTTTTTTTTTTTTATAAAAAGGCTAACAAGATGACCTCACTCCACCTGATGGTAAGCGGTAGTGAGATCCAAATATGAGGTCGACAGGCACAATAGATCGTATTGAGCCTGTCGCACTCACCCTGAAGGCCTGCTTAAATGCCGTTTCACGCCCCGCCTGAAGAGCCCGGGATCATAGGAGGGAGGGAAAACATGAGCTGGAAGGGCATTCCATGCCTTAATGGCACGGGGCAGAAATGAGGAGCTAAACCTCTTTGTCCGAGCCACCAGCGCCTGCATTGTATGTGGATGGCAGCGCTGTCCAGCACGTGTCGTTCGGGAGTGGAAAGGGGAGGGAGGGACTAGCTGGAATAGCTCTTCAGAGCATTCCCCATTATAGAGACGGTAGAGAACACTTAGACCGGCAATGTCTCTACGTAGCTGGAGAGGCTCTAAGGTCTCGGACACCTCTACATCACCGACAATACGGATAGCACGTCGCTGCAACCTATCGAGGGCGTCGAGCAAGTATTTTGCGGAGCCATCCCAGAGGTGACAGCAATATTCCACACATGGGCGAACTTGTGCCTTATAAAGAAGGCAGAGTTGCACCGGTGTGAAAAATCGCCGCACTCTGTTCAGGATCCCCAGTTTGCGGGAGGCTGTTCTAATGACGCTCTCGATGTAATCCCGCTGGTTTAGGTCGCGGCGAACATCCATGCCAAGGATGCTAAGGCTATCCTGTATTGGTAAGGGGGTGCTCTGAAGAGTAGGATGGGAAAGGAAAGGGGACACTTTACTAGAAAAAACACACACCTGTGTCTTCTTGGCATTGAACTCGACAAGATTGCATGAGCCCCATTCGGAAATGCGGTCCAAGACCCCGTCAAGCTCGGCGACAAGAAGGTTCCTCTTTTCCTCGGTTTCGGTCTGCTTTACCCCAGGTCTTCCGAAATAACGTGCTCAATACCAATACCAATGCGAGACTCCACGCCTTGTCTCGTTGTTGCCGCAGCAGTGGTCTCCTCTTTAAGCGGGCTTTCAGGGTGAGTGCGACAGGCTCAATACGATCTATTGTGCCTGTCGACCTCATATTTGGATCTCACTACCGCTTACCATCAGGTGGAGTGAGGTCATCTTGTTAGCCTTTTTATAAAAAAAAAAAAAAAAGCTGTGCGGGTCCGAGTTGGCCAGCCCGCTGGACGGAAGGGCCCCCGTTTCTATTTATCTATATATTAGGGCGTATTTATCTATATCAAAAATAATTAAATCAGAATATGACAAGAAACCAGTACAAATTAAATTTATCGACTCTTTTCAATTTCTCAGTTCAAGTATACACCGTGAAATTTTAGTGGTTGTTTTCCCGCAGCAAAATGATTCTATCTTAGTAGCACAATAGATTTGTGCAGTTATTTTTTTTTAAATCAATAAATGCCGGTTTTACGAAAGGTATAACCGAAACTCTAAAGTACGTTCTAACCGTTTTATTACTTAGGGTGTGGAGCTTCTTTAGCTTTAAGCATCGATTTTATACAGCAAGCAGTACCTGATTACGTAACATCTTAAAAAACAACGATAGCTTCTCTCGTTTTCGAGTTGGAAAATTAATATTTTGAAAAATGGAAAAAAAATATTTTTTTTTTTTCAAGAAATAATTTGCATAATTCGATAGTATTACTAAAGGCAAATCGTTCTGCCACGGGAAAACAACCACTAAAATTTCACGGTGTAGACACATTAACTAAAAGTTTATCAGAAACAGATTTTGTACATTTATTATCGCACTATCGGTGCAAAGAGTAATTTGATTTAACAAGAAGAAAAGGTATATACCCTTACGATTATATTAACTCGTGGCAGAAATATGATGAAACCGAACTGCCATCAAAAGATTGTTTTTGTAATAGTTTGCAAATGAAAAATATTACAGATTTAGAAAGTTTGCCTTAAAAATTATAGTCTTGATCCTGCATACTATGTCACTTCTCCAAGTCTGAGTTGGGACGCTATGCTTTTTTATACTGGTATTCAACTGGAGCTAATTAATGACTTGGAAATTTATCAAATGATAGAAAAAGGTATACGTGGGGGATTAGCACAATGCACTCACCGATATGCGGAAATAATATTTATTTGCCTACTTTTGATGATTCCAAACCGTCAAAATATTTAATACTAGCGACCCGCCCTCGCTTCGCTTCGGGTATATCTCTATCTCTATATAATATATTTCAAACCCGAAAGGGATTTTACATACAGAAGTTATTTCTCAATAGAGTTATTGGGAAATAACTTCTGTTAAGTCGGGAACGGGAGTCCGTTCCCATGGGAATTTTGTAATATCGCGTTGGAAGTAAGCTTAACGTTCATTAGGGTACCTGCATGCCAAATCTCAATCGTCTATCTATATCGCGGTTTAGATTTTTTCATACAAAAGTTTTTTTTCTATTACTCCCGTTCCCGTGGGAATTTTACAATATCCTGTTGCAACTAAGCTTTTAATTTATTAAGGTACCTGCATGTCAAATTTCAAGTGTCTAACTTATGCGGTTAGTATTTTTCATACAAAAGGATTTTCCCGTTATTTCCCGTTCCCGTGGGAATTTCGGGAAATCCTGTCCTAACGGATGCCTACGTCATAACATCTACCTGCATGCTAAATTTCATCTCGATCCGTCCAGTGGCTGTGACGACTTCGTCCGCGTAGAGATGTTTAACGGCTAAAACATTACTTCTTTATAGCGCAGTCGGTTAAAAAGTAGCCTATAACCGTTTCTAGGCTCTGGACTATGTCTGTACCAAATTTCGTTTAAATCGGTTCAGTACTTTATGTGTGAAAGCGTAACAGACAGACAGACAGACAGACAGACAGACAGAGTTACTTTCGCATTTATAATATTAGTAAGGAAGTAAGGATAAAGAATAAGTATGGAAGTAATGCTAAACTGTGCTATACTGATACCGATAGTTTATTGTATTTAATTGAGACACCTGATTTTTACAAAGATATGAGAGAGAATATACAAGAATTCGATACTAGTAATTTTGACGCCTATAACCCATATGACATGCCTAAGCTGAATGAAAAGGTGCCTGGTTTATTTAAGGATGAATTAGGAGGTGATTTAATTACTGAATTCATAGGTCTAACAATAAGAGGGGATAAAGGAATAAAATATCGATCTATCATAAAACCGTTGTTTTGCGAAGCCATTGAAAACTGTCAGAAAAAAATTGGAAGTAGCTTACCTACTCTTAAAAAATATTGCAAAAGTACTGATTTAGTATATTGGGATAATCCCAACGAATTGGTTGAGCGATTAAAACTACTAGTGGCTTCAAAAGATGCAGGAAATACAAATCATGACAATGAAATTTTGTCCATAATTGAAGAGTTAAAAAAAGCCAATATAATAAAGCAATAAATATTAATTGTACAATTCTTTTCAATCAGTATAACTCATGAATTCATGTGTTTAAAACAGTAAAAATACAATAAAAATTAATAATCATGAGCAAAGCTGACGTAGTAAATGAAATTCATAAAAGTGCAAGAGTGAACTTTCCTCGTAGACACGTTCTTATGAAAGACGTGGACGATCTTTGGCAAGCAGATTTAATTGATATGCAATCTATTGCAAAAGAGAATAAAATTTTTAAATATATTCTAGCCGTCATTGACACGTTTTCAAAATATGCTTGGGTGTTTCCTTTGAGAAGTAAAAATAAAGAAGAAGTATATAATACCTTTAAGGTCTTACTTGATATGAAACGCGTTCCTAAGAACTTGCAAACGGATAATGGGACAAAATTTTACAACAGCAAATTTAAAAATTTAATGCAGTTGTACAATATTAATCATTATTCAACCTTTTCATCGAAAAAAGCTTCTATAGTTGAACGGTTTATCAGAACATTTAAATTCAAATTGTACAAAGAATTTAGCTTAAGGGGTAATTATAACTGGATTCGTAATACTCTCGATAAAGTTATTTATGTATACAACCATACCTATCATCGAACAATACACGAAATTCCTGCCAATGTTAACAAGTTCAATAAAAGGCATATACTTAAAAGATACGAAAACTTGGTTCAAAGATTAAATATAAAGAGCAAGTATAAAGTAGGTGATTATGACCGTATTAGCAAGTATAAAGGAACGTTTGAAAAGGGATATACTCCCAACTGGTCTACAGAAATATTTAAAATTCGACAAAAACAAAACACTAATCCTACAACTTACTTAATTCAGGATACAATTAGAGGTCAGCCTATATTAGGTTCATTTTATGAGCAAGAACTACAAAAAACCAAACACCCTAATGTTTATCTAGTTGAGAAAGTCCTTAAAAAGAAGGGAAATAAGGTTTTTGTAAAATGGCTAGGTTTGCCTTTAAGTGAAAAAAGTTGGATTGATAAGTCAAACGTATTGTAAAAAGATAAAAATACCTTTATTTAAATTTGCTTGTTTGTTCCTCGATTGATTAGTCTTGTGATGTGTATTGGAGAGAGTAGTCTTCTTAATTGGTTTATAAATCATTTACCATTTGAAATTCATTTACCAGGATATAAATATTGTGGACCTGGTACAAAATTGATCGAAAGACTTAAACGCGGAGATAAAGGAGTAAATAAATTGGACGAGTATTGTAGAGAACACGATATTGCTTATTACAACTCATCGAACTTAAAAGACAAGCTAAAGGCAGATAAAATTTTATTGAAAATGGCAAGAAAACGTTCAGTTGCTGCTGATGCAACTGCAGGAGAAAAGATTGCAGCTCATATGGTTAGCAATGCTATGTTAGCGAAAATTAAAAAATTAAAAATTGGCGCAGGCCGAAACATCCAAAAAATAAATGCATCTGGAAAAGGGATATTTAAACACGTTGTTAAAGTCTCAAAAAAACGTTTAAAAAAATTAAATGTAAAAAAGTGGCAATAGAATTAGCTATGGCTGCTGCAAGAGAATTAGTTGATGAATCAAATATTAAACTTCTTCGTGTAATTCCCTTGCCAAAAACTGGCGGTGTTTTGCCATTAATTCCTATCTTTGCTGGACTATCAGCAATGGGAGCCTTGACAGGCGGAGCAGCTGGTATCGCTAAGACAATTAATGAGTTTAAAATGGCTAAAAAGCTATATGATGAATCGAAGAGACATAATGAAAAAATGGAAGCTCTTTGTATAGGAAAAGGATTGCATCTTAAACCACATAAAAATGGACTTGGAATTTTTGTATCGAATAAAAAAAACTGAAATACCGGCTACCCAACAGAGCCCTATCTAACTTGGACATATTGATATATGGAGATAGTATTATTGCGGGAACGGGGTACGTTTAATTCAAGATACGCCAAAAGTCACCAAAAGACAATTACTTTATTTATCGACTAACAATTACACAATTAAACACTTAAAAACACAATTAAAAACACTTAATTACAACACTAAATTACACTAAAGCACTGAATCACACTAAAACACTGAATTACACTGAAACTATTCGCAGTTAACGCACTCGATCACTCCAAGTTCGCAGGAGACTGATTCGCTTCGCTTTCCCAAATCGGAACTGTCACGACGGGTCTTACATCCCGCTTTTATACGCAGCAAGGACGCACTAGTCTCTTCGCGTAGTGTTGAGAATGTTCTCGAGCGGTCCGGGCGGCGAAAACTCTATTATTATTATTACTACTCTAGAACACGGTAGAGCTCGCTACAACCGACCAGAGAGTGTGACGTAATATCGTGCAAGCGAATATAGACCTTATCCATACAAGTATAAGACTAATTCCGCTTGCACGGTCTCTCGTGGTCGTAACATTATCCCCCTCTTAGTCATGCTCGTCCCGAGCATCATTTGACCCATGGTAACGAGCCAATCGATCAATGTGAACAATTTTTGGCTTGCCTCTTGTCCCTTGTTTGATCCGATAGGTTAAGTCGTTCAGCCTAGTGATGATCTTGTATAGTCCTTCCCACCTTTGCTGGAACTTCGGTGATTTGCCCTTCTTCCTGAGTGGGTTGTGTAACCAAACCAGACTCCCTTCATCGAAACCATCGGTGTTGGCTTTGCGGTCGTAACGGGTTTTCATTCTTTCGCTGGATTTTACACTGCAGTCTCTAACGAGAGCATGTACTTTATCCAGGCCCTTCTGTAGGTCAGCCGTGTATTCGGTTACTGGTTTCGGAGCTTCTGGCGGTGTCCCAGTCAATGCATCTACCGGAAGCCGCATTTCTCTACCGAAGTTTACCATTGCTGGGGTTGCGCTGGTGCTATCGTGGATTGCAGATCGGTAGGACAGCAAGAAAAGCGGTATGTACTGGTCGCAGTCTCGTTGATGCTCGTCCACAACTTTGGCCAAGTGGTTTTCCAACGTTTGGTTGAATCTCTCGACCATGCCATCGAATTGCGGGTGTGCTGGTGTAGTACGGGTCTTATGCATACCCAACAGTTGACAGACCTCCTGGAACAGTGCTGACTCAAAGATTCTTCCTTGGTCAGAATGTATCTCAAGAGGCACACCAAATCGGCAAATTACCTCGTGGACTAACTTCTTGGCGACCGTCTTTGCTTCTTGATTAGGCGTAGCGAAGACTTCAGGCCACTTAGTGAAGTAATCTTGGACCACAATGATGTACTTGTTTCCCTCATCGGATTCTGGAAAGGGGCCAGCTACATCTACTGCGATTCTTTCCCATGGAGCGCCGACGTTGTACAGCTTGGGTTTGCCCTTACTTCTGGTTTGTGGGCCCTTTACTGATGCGCAAGACGTACATTTCTTGCACCAGTCTTCGACGTCCTCCCGACAGTGTATCCAGTAGAACCTCTGTCTCAGCTTCTCTAGGGTCTTCTTCACGCCTAAATGTCCCCCGGATACCCCATCGTGTATGTACCTCAGTAGAGAAGCAACTTGTTTACGGGGTACAATCAGCTGTAGTGTCGTTTGATCCCCTTTTGGTGTTTCCCATTTCCTGAGGAGTACTCCATCCTTAATCTCCAAACTGTCCCATTGTGCCCAGTAACTTTTCGTGATGGGGCTTGATGATGCTACATGGCTCCAAGAAGGTTTTTGACCTACTTCTTTCCATTCAAATATTTTCCTCAGGTCACTATCCTCTTTTTGCGCCTTTTTGATAGCGTCTTCGCTCCATTCATTATCAAGTCCCTGGGTAGTAATCATCCGGACTTCTTCTTTAGTCTCCGTCTTAGAGCAATGACTGCAGGCCACAGGACAAGGTCTCCTTGATAGGGCATCGGCATTCAAATGCGTTCTACCACTCCGATGTTCTGTTGTGAAGTTGTACTCCTGTAGTTGCTCTAGCCACCGCGCCACTTGTCCTTCAGGGTTCTTAAACTGCAAGAGCCATTTTAACGCAGCATGATCTGTCCGCAGGGAAAACTGTCTTCCAACGAGATACTTGTTGAAATGCTGTAGAGTCTTCACTACCGCCAACAGTTCCTTACGAGTCACACAGTAGTTCCTTTCAGGTTTTGAAAGTGACTTACTGAAATAGGCGATCACCACTTCTCGTTTACCTTGCTCTTGCGACAGAACTCCGCCTATGCCAGTATTGCTGGCATCGGTGTCCACGATAAACCTTCCTTCTCTGTTCGGGTAGCCAAGTATAGGACTGGTGCAGAGGTGTTCTTTTAATCTGAAGAAGGCTTGATCACATTCCGAGTCCCAGGCGAATACTCGTTTATCTTCCGTGAGCCGATGAAGAGGTTTCGCTATATCAGAGAAGTTCTTTACAAAGCGCCGGTAGTATGCGCATAAACCCAAAAATGATCTTACGTCGGTCTTGTTCACTGGTATAGGCCATTCTTGAACAGCTTTTATCTTCTCTGGGTCAGTCCTTACACCTTTCGATGAAATAATGTGGCCTAAGTAGGCGACTTCCTGCTTGAAAAACGTGCATTTCTTTGGGCTGAGTCCCAAGTTTGCTTCTCGTATTCTGGTGAAAACCTTCCTCAGGTTACTGACATGCTCTGTGAAATTTCGGCCCATGACAATGATGTCATCCAGATAGACCAAGCATGCATCACCCAGAAGTCCAACCAGTACCCTTTCCATCAACCGCTCGAATGTCGCCGGAGCGTTGCAAAGACCAAAGGGCATGACGTTGAACTGCCACAATCCATTCCTAGTTCCGGTCGTAAATGCCGTCTTCTCTTTGTCTTCTGGATGGATATCAACTTGCCAGTAACCGCTCTTAAGGTCCACTGTTGAGAACCACTTCATGCCGCTCAACATTTCCAGTGTGTCGTCTATACGGGGCAGAGGGTAGCTGTCCTTCTTCGTTGCATTATTCAACAACCGGTAGTCCACACAAAACCTGGTGCTGCCGTCCTTCTTCTTAACCAGGACTACTGGACCAGGTGGCGAAGACCACGGGCTCGTTGAAGGTTCTATGATGCGGTTCTTCTGCATCTCGGCAACCATGTCTGCTACCTCCTTCTCTTTGGCAAATGGAAGGCGTCTAGGCCGCTGCTTTATTGGTGGCGCGTCTCCCGTGTCTATTCTGTGTTTAACGAGACCTGTGCTTCCCAAATCATGGTCACCCTTCGAAAATATGTCGTTGAAATCTAGCAACAACCTTTTAGCTTGCTGAAGTTCCCGCTCAGAGAGCTTGTCCTTACAATTTTCTAGGAGCGGTGTGACGTCATCTCGTTGACAGGATTCCGGTTCCGGGGCCCTTTTCATCCTTCTGATGGATTGGCCTGCATCGCACCGTCCGATGACACAGTTTCTTCGTAGCTGCACTTCATCTCCGCTAAGATTGATGACTCGCACTAGCGCTCCTTTTCCGGTCATTGCCAGAGTTCTTGCTGTGATCCAACTCGGATGGTCGCCGCAGTTTTCTATGACGACGCTTCGCCCTTGACACGCAGTGTAAGGGAATCTAACTGACCAGAGTTTCAGATCTCGGCGGTAGGGTCGTGTTTTTCAGGCAGTAAACTGCGCATGATCTCGCTCCCTCTAGGAATACTTCTTGTTCGGGGAAACTAAGTACTCCTTTAGCGACGTCTACCACACACTTCTGGTCTCTTAAAAAGTCCAATCCGATGATGCAATCGTCCGTGATGTCGGCTATGAGAACGCCGTATTCAAAGGTCTGTTCTCCAATGGTTATCTTCGCCGTCGTCTCACCGAAGACGGTAACTGGCTGGCCTGTTGCTGTTTGAAGCTGAACTGATGATCTTTGATTCCACACAATAGTCCTTTTCAATAGCTCCGGACGCACTATTGTTCTTGAAGCACCGGTGTCAATAGTGAAATGACACGTTACGCTGTTCAGCTGTCCAACCACTGTAAGGTTGTTCTCATTACCAATCTGTGAAACAGTGACGGTAGGGGCTCGATGTTGACCAGCCAGCGCCCGCCCCACGGCCCTGGCTTCTTCTAGTTTAACGACAGCTCTTCTGCGTCCACCTGTGTAGAGGACGCTACTGTCGTTCTACGTGGCCATCTTCGCTTGGGGCAACTACTCCGAATATGGCCCCTCTCGCCGCAGCCATAGCACATCGGACCCAAAGAAGGTTTTTCCTTCACCACAACCTCCCGAAGTCGTTGAGTTCTAGCGTCTTGACGCACGGCTTCCACCTCCAAAGCATGGGCTAGAGCTTCCTGTAAGGTCTGATGATGGCTCAATTTCACGGTGTGTCTGACGTCTGCGTCTCTAATTCCATCACAGAAAGCTTGCGGGATCATTGATTCCACCATTGTAGGGCATGACACGTACGCACGTCTGACTAGCCTTTCGATTTCCGTTGCCCATTGCTGCAGACTCTCACCAGGCTTCTGCTGTCGGTCGCGGAGTTGTGCTCTATACGCGTGTTCCAGGTGTTTGTCGCTGTACCTGCCCTCTAGTGCTCTTTGGAGAGCACCTAAAGTTCTGTTATCCGAAGGCAGGTTTTCCAACGTGAGCAGGGCATCTCCACGAAGAGCCAGAGTCAGAGCTATCAAGGACTCTTCCTCGTTCCACCCCTTTCCTTTAGCCACCGTCTCGAACTGGTACCAAAATGCTGCCCAAGACGTCGTTCCATCGAAGTGGGGTACTTCGATTTTCGGAGAATCCGACACTACCGTAGCACCCGGGGTCCCCACTCTTGCCATCTTGGTATGCAGCTGTCGCATCTCAGCATCTACCTGGCTCAGTCGATCGTCGTGTTGGGTGAATCGATCTTCATGTTGGGTGAGTCGATCTTCATGTTGGGTGAGTCGATCTTCGTGTTGGATCAGTCGATCTTCGTGTTGGGTCTTGACGCTTAGCACATCATCCTTGAGAGCATCAATCTGCTTTTCTAATACTTCGGGCTTCTTTTCAATATCCCCCAACAAACTCTTGCTTAGCTCTTCCTTGAGTTCGACCAGTTGCTCCTCCTGGCGGCGGGCTTGCTCCTCCTGGCGAAGGTCTTGCTTTTCCTGGCGAAGGGCTTGTTCTTCCCTCAGTTTAGCAAATTGTGCTTCCTGAAGTCGGGCTAGCTCCTCCTGGTGACGGACTAGCTCCTCCTGGCGGCGGGCTTGCTCACGGGCTTGCTCCTCCTGACGGCTGGCTTGTGTCTGCAGCATTTTAAATAAGTCTGCAAGCTCCACAGGCCCAATTGATGTTTGAATTGATCCCTCCGTTGAAGTGCCTTCACCCTCTTGCAGGGCCGTGGTTTGACTCCTTGTTACTCGACCCTCACTGTCTTCTCGTGGTGTAAGAGGCATCTTGAATCCCACTTCTGACACCAATTGTTGCGGGAACGGGGTACGTTTAATTCAAGATACGCCATAAGTCACCAAAAGACAATTACTTTATTTATCGACTAACAATTACACAATTAAACACTTAAAAACACTTAATTACAACACTAAACACGGAACACTAAATTACACTAAAGCACTGAATCACACTAAAACACTGAATTACACTGAAACTATTCGCAGTTAACGCACTCGATTACTCCAAGTTCGCAGGAGACTGATTCGCTTCGCTTTCCCAAATCGGAACTGTCACGACGGGTCTTACATCCCGCTTTTATACGCAGCAAGGACGCACTAGTCTCTTCGCGTAGTGTTGAGAATGTTCTCGAGCGGTCCGGGCGGCGAAAACTCTATTATTATTATTACTACTCTAGAACACGCTAGAGCTCGCTACAACTGACCAGAGAGTGTGACGTAATTTCGTGCAAGCGAATATAGACCTTATCCATACAACTATAAGACTAATTCCGCTTGCACGGTCTCTCGTGGTCGTAACAGTATTCCATATTTCAGAGGTGTTTTCATGAGAGATGAGCTTCCTAAAAGCCCATTTAAAAAAGAATGTGGAGTTATGAACCTAGATAGCTCAAAAAATCCCGGTTCTCATTGGGTAGCTTATGCTAAATATAATAATTATGTCGAATACTTTGATAGTTACGGTAATCTTAAGCCCGCCAAAGAATTTATAAAATACTTAGGCTCTAATATCAATTATAATTATGAAAACAAACAAAAAGATCACCCGTTTAATTGTGGACATCTTTGTTTAGAGTTTTTACATGATTTTTGGTCCAGACACGGAATAAAATAAACTGGATTGTGCAATATTCATCAGTATGCAAGTATGTCTATAACAGTGACTACCTGCGGACACAAATCTGAATTAGAATCATATTTCCAACCATCTTTGAGTTTGTCCGGAAACTACGAGTGTGGTTTGTTGTATTTCTCAGTACTAAAATCAAAGAATGTGCACTTTAACAACAATCCATGCGTAATCAGGATTGAATGTGATTTAGTACATGGTTCTTATACTTATGGATTTCCGTCGCATATTATTCATGAATTCGTGTGCAACAGTTATAATTCAGACCATTGTAGAGAAGCACCGCAAAACGTTATTTACTTCCCCGTGAACAAAAATATTATTTCATCTATATCTCTCAAAGTTGTTGATCAATTTGGAAACACTTTCGACAATATAGACCAAGTTCAAGTGCGGCTTCACTTAAGAAAAGTGAAATGATATTATTTAATATAAACACGTTGCCTAAAGTGAAACGTGTTATTACCTCTGCAACCACTAGGGTGTGTAGACGCAAGAAAAGAGTGAATAAGTTGACCAAACCTAATATTGAATTTCTTAAAGCCCTCGGTTTTAAAGTATGAATATTCTGCAGGTTAATGATTTACCATATTTCGATACTTCAATCGAAAGTTATGAAGTCCATTACTACAATCCCTACAATAACTGCTTTAGAGAAAACGATGAAATTAGAATCCCCATTCATCAGCAAGATGTATACGTGCTCCCATCAGCCAGTTCCATTTACATCGAAGGCCGAGCAAGGATGTTCGGCAGAGATGGAAAACCGATTGAAAAGGCTATCACATTTAGTAATAACCCTGTTATGTTCTTGTTTCAAGACATCCGATATGAAATGAATGGTATTGAAATAGATCGAATTAAAAATGCGGGAATTACTTCGACAATGAAGTCGTACGTGTCCTTAAATGAAGCAGAAAGTAAAGTAGCGGCTTTGTGGGGCTGGAACTTGACAGGTTATAAAAATAATGGTCATTTTAATGCGGTAATACCATTAAGTAAAATTCTAGGTTTTGCGGAGGATTACAACAAAATTGTCATTAATTGTAAACATGAACTAATATTGAACAGAAGTAACAATAATTTAAATAGCGTTCCTTTACCTGACGATAATGCTCTTATTCAAATATATATCGAAAGAATACAGTGGAGGGTTCCTCACATAAAAGTATCAGATCGTGAAAGGCTGACATTATTGAAACATTTACAAAAAGATAAACCTGTACAAATGGCATTTAGGAATTGGGATTTGTACGAGTATCCTTTACTACCAAAAACTACAAAACATTCATGGTCAGTTAAAACTGCATCACAAGTAGAAAAACCTAGATATGTTATTCTTTGTTTAGAAACTAATAGAAAAAACAACAAATTAAAGGATAGTTCATTGTTCGATCATTGTGATGTATCAAATGTAACACTCTTCTTAAATTCCCAGTATTATCCATACGAACCTTTAAGTTAAAAGTTTTCTGAGGACAAATATAGTATATTGTATGAAATGTATCCGAAATTTCGTCAGTCGTATTACAATTGTCCAGCAGACCCTTTGCTTAATCTAAAAGACTTCAAAAAGAAGGCACCGCTGTTTGTTATAGATTGTTCGAGGCAAAACGATAATCTAAAAACGGGTCCCGTGGATATACGTTTAGAAATCGAGTGTTCAGCTTCAATACCAGACAATACTGCTGCATATTGTCTTATTATAAACGATAGAGTTGTGGAATACAAACCTCTTAGTAACATAGTACGCAGGTTATCATGACTGCCATTGTAGACGTCCAAGGTTTTAAAACAGAAGCAAATGAATTAATATTAAAGGAGATAGCTATTTGGTGTGATAATAAATTACAGGTATTATTAATAAACCTAACTGCCTCGTTGGTCTATTGGTAGCAAGTGCTGCGTTAGGACCGAGAGGTCCCCGGTTCGAGTCCGGGGTCGGGCAAAATTTGTGTGAGTTTTTCTGTAATGAAATTACTCAGCCCGGAGTTAGGAAGTTGGCGGTTGAACGCTCGTGCCTCGGAAAGCACGTTAAGCCGGTGGTCCTGCGCCTGATCTCTCATCGGTCATGTCGGATTGCCGTCTCACCGAATTATGAGAGTAAGGGAATAGAGAGTGCACTTGTGTTTGCGCGTACACTTGTGCACTATAATATGTCCTGCGCACTTGGCTGATCTCAATTGAGATCGGCCGCCATGGCTGAAATCAGTCGGACGCCTTATTATATATTATTAATAAAACCTCCATTTCCTTTTTACGACTTATCAAAACAAGAACGAAGACAAGTTCATTGGATTGAACGTAATAGAAAAATATACTGGAGTGAAGGATTTATACCGTACGTTAATTATCAATACTTAATCAAAAATTTTCTGCAAGACAAACGTGTTTATGCCAAAGGTATTGAAAAAGTATTATGGTTGAAATCTATTTTGCAGAACGAAGATGTAATTAATTTAGAAAACGTTGATTGTCCTTATTTGTTGAGCTTATACAATCAATATAGAAATTATGAGGATTTGTATAGTTGTATTCATCATAATTCAATTTGTGCTTTTAAAAATGTTTTATGTTTAAGAAAGTGGTGCTTGGATAATAAACTTTTTAAATGAACTTTTTTTTTTCATTTACCCTCGACTTATCCCTTTACAAATATTACAATTGCTTACTGTAATAATAGCTATAACTGTAAATAATTCAACAATCAAAAATAACATCTATATTATTTTTGTTTGTTGATATATCTATATAAATAATGTGCCCGCGACTTCGTTCGCGTGGACTACAGGATTTAACATATAAAAGTTTATCCTGTTAACTCTCGTTCCCGTAAGATTTTTCAATATCCTGTTCCAACTAAGCTTTAAGTTTACTATGGTACCTGCATGCCAAATTTACAGCATCTAACTTCAGCGGTTTAGATTTTTCATACAAATGGATTTTCCCGATGATTCCCGTTCCCGTGAGAATTTCGAGAATTCCTTTCTTAGTGCACCTCTACGGTACCTAAGCTACGTCCGGTCCAAATTTCAAGTGCCTACGTTTAGCCGTTTAGGCTGTGCGTCGATATGTCAGTCAATCCTAGAATTTGGCAAAGGTCCTTATTATTTTTTTTATTAAATTATCTTTTCTTCATCAGTATCTGTTATCGCCCTGAATGTTTTCGTGAAACGTCAATGACTGAAGAAAAATAGTTTTGATAATATTCACTCAATAATTCCGGCAAAATGGTGACTGTGATTCGTCTGTCAACACATTTTGAATTTAACAAAATACTCGACAATCCGAATTTTGCGGATATATGTTGTCGACTCGAAATCATTATTTTTTGATTTTTTATTATTCATGTAAGGTTTTAATCAAGTCTACCGTACCCCTTGACAAAAGTATTAATATAGAAGATTACTTTGGAGCAAACATCTAAATCATTAAAACGATTGTTATGGGTAAACTATAAAAGGCAGACATATGCTCTCGCGGACTTTTTTAAAGATAATGTTAAGATGAACAATTCATCCATAGAGCATTTTTGTATAACTTTAACTATGTGCTCAGCGCACGCCACGGAAGGCCTCAGAAACGATACTTTCCCCCGTTTTTGAAACATTTTCGGTTACTGCTCCACAACTATAGGACCTAGCGTGATATTATATAGCCCATGTTACTTCTGAATAATGCAGCTTTCTAATTGTGAAAAAATTATTGCAATCGGTCCAGTAGTTTTTTAGTTTATTCATTACAAACATACAAAAATACAAATCTTTCCTCTTTATAATATTAGTATAGATTCATTGTATACGAGTTATATATTCTTTGAAATAATAATTTATTTAATTGTGTTGCATGCACTGCAATAAGTGCACTTTTAAACATTCAGAAAGAGTCCATGATAAATACCTGCGTTAAATATGAATAAGCTTCTATAATCCCTACAACAATGATTTTTTCTATGCATGATAATAAATATTACAACAAGCTTAGGTAACAAATCAATCATTCAATCAATCATTCATCAATTCAAGGTGTAAATTGGGTGTATTTGGGTCTCCTCTGATCCACTTAATATAGGGGTAAGCGGTTTAATAAAAACACAGGCTTTACAGTAAGAAGTCGTCCTGGAAGACTATAGTAAAGGTCCCATAATTGAGCCCTGGGTACTCTCATGAGAATAGGAGCGCCACACGAATTAACTCCATTGACATTCATTGTTTGCACCCTATTTTTGAGATATGAGTTTAATACATCAATCGCTTTATCTGCATAATAATGCAATTTTAATAGTAATATCTCATGATTTACACCATTAAAGACTTTTGAAGATTTGAAGAAGATACCTATTGCATCCTGCTTATTTTCTCAAGCGTCAAAGATATGCTTGCCAAGTGCCACACTTGCGTCAGTGGTGGATCTTATTTCGGTGAAGCCAAATTGCTTATTATGTTACAGCTTATTTTCACTAAAATGAGACATTAATTGAGATAATATTTTTTTTTTTAATTTTCTAAGTGCAGGTAGTATTGAAACAAGGCGGAAATTAGATGGGTCACTTATATAACGGAATTTCTTGAATAAAGGAATTATTTTACTAAACTTCATTAAATTTGGGAAATGACATACATTTATATATACTATACACACACATGTTAAATATGATAGCCAAATGTCGTCAGTCTTTTTAAAATTTAACTCTTTAAAGGATTGCAAAACTACATTTTGGTTTACTTGGTTAAATTTAAAAGATACTAGACATTTTCTATAGTCCTAGTCCCTATAAGGAGAGATTGAACTTGGTGTGGGCATGAGTTTAGTTTGCCTGAAGTAATTATAGGTATATTAGAAAAATAGGTTTCAAAAACATTTGTAACATCAGAATCAATATGCTTATCATCAACTATTTGAGTTATACATCTACTCTGTAACGAAAGACTACTAACTACTACTCTGCCTCTGCCTAGGCATCGTATAAAAAACTTTACCACCCGAATAACGATAGAAAAACTAACTTTAAGGATTCCATGTATACTAGTATTGGTCTATTGGTCACGGGCCACGGCGTGTATAATGCCCTATGTCGCTAATTTTTTGGCGCCATATTTGAATAGTTCACATCCATAATGACTTATTACCAAATGTATTTACAAAGTTAGTAAAACAAAATGCATAAAGTCGTATATCTGCAACCGATTAAATGTTTCTAAAGGAAACTTAGAAGCATAATGTCGGAAGTTTAGTTAAAGTTTAGGTAATTATGATGAATATTTTAAATCACTGTTCAGACCACAAAGGCGTGATTCCTTTTACGTAGCCTTTGTGAGAATACTTTTTTTAGGCATAAGGGCCAAACTTACAATCCACCAAAATAAATAATCAGCATTGTAGACGCAGAGAGATGGAAGTGAAAATAAAACCTTAACGTTCTAATGATTTTGGAAAAGCTGTCAGAACCGACATTATGCACGAAAATATCTCAGCCCAGAAAAGGGATAGAAATATAGCTGTCAGTGGTATAGAAAGAGAAAGAAGTGTATTTCTTTGCTACCCAATAAAAAAAAAATTGCCCTATCTGCACATCCGCCCATATGCTTCTGAGCTCTACATCTGTCCTGCTCACTCAGTACGATTTCTCTTTCATTCATCCATAGTGATTATATTCTCTTTGGTCGGAGAGTGATTATATTCTCTTTGGTTCGGATCGGCCATTTTATTTTGAATGTTGAACGACATTTTGTTTACATACATTTCAATATTAAATTTTTCAGTTAATATTGCAATAATTTAATAAAATCGCACCAAAGAAGCGATTTTTAACGTGTGAAATTTGTGAAGATCGTGCTCAACGTAGACACTGCGAAAAAAGGAAGTTCATCACAAAATTTCCTTTGGATGAGTCCCGGTAAGCATAGAAACAAATACATTTTACCTTTTGATAATTAATTAGTAGGTAAGCAAGCATTTGGTTTGCATATTATGCTAAAATAGATTTTCATTCGTATTGTGTACTAGTGTTGTACTGTTACTGATAACTTGTAAGAATAAGTAAAGATCACATTCAATCTAAGGGAGCACTTTGTTGCATGAGGCTCGACCACACTGGCCTGGGGGCCAGAATAAGATAGAAAACACTGAAATAAGTCTTTATGGGTCTTCACGCGATATTAGGAGTAGCAAAATTACATAGCTACTTACAGTGAGTGTTGTGTGTCATACAAATGTGGGTAGCTGTACAAATGACATTAGTGCTGGTTCGGGGGTGGATCAAGATATTCACAACCGCAATGGCAGACGAAGACGGGCGGCGCCAGTTCGCTCGCGACCACGATTGGTGTAACCCAGTCGAAACGTCGGGCAGTAAGTAGCTATGTAATTTTGCTACTCCTAATATCGCGTGAAGACCCATAAAGACTTATTTCAGTGTAATGGAACGCGAAAGTTTAAGATAGAAAAATAAGAAAAAATGAAAAATGTGTGAAAAACAAGGGAAACGCGGACGAAGTGTAGTAAGTACATTAATAACTCTTTTAACTTATTTTCAGATGCCGACCGTGGGTCAGGTTAGTGAGGAATCATAGAAAATCAATCACCAGACCAGAATCAACAGTGTGTACCAAATTTCAGATCAGACCGTACGGGTCGAGCTAAATAAAACCGTTTAATAAATCCGGATTATATAAAAAAGTGTGCATTGTATTTTATTTTGTGTCCTCATTATTTCAACCTTGTATTATTAATAATAATATATTAATATAACATTACATCTTTTTTTTTTTAAAGTGTCCAAACCTTTTTTTTTATATGTACTGAAAACGTACTGATTATTTGGTCCGTCATATTGGCACTACTGCCATTTGATATTTAAATGTTTTATGTTGGTATTGAAATGCCATGTAAACTGATTCTATTGGCTAGTACGTGAGTCCCGACTCTTAAAACGTAGTGATTATATTCTCCAGTCTAGCGAAAGCTCGAACAAAAAAAGTTTACTATGGAGTTTGAGCGGCAAATAATGGCGGATATATCTGTCCTGCTCACTCAGTACAATTTCTCTTTCATTCATTGTCAGATCCATAGTGATTATATTCTTTTTGGTCGGAGAATGATTATATTCTCTTTGGTTCGGATCGGCCATTTTATTTTGAATGTTGAATGACATTTTGTTTGCTTAGATTTTAATATAATTTTTTTACAGTTAATTGTGATTTTATAAGCAGATTCTGGTATTATTGCATTAATTGCATAAAATGGCACCAATGAAGCGGTCTCTAACTTGTATAACTTGTGGAAATCGTGCTCAACGTATAGACTGCGAAAAAAGGAAGTTCATGTCAAAATTTCCTTTGGATGAGCCCCGGTAAGCATAGAATCAAATACATTTTACCTTCTGATAATTAATTACTAGGTAAGCAAGCCAAATACAAACATATTATGCTAAAATAGATTTTCATTCGTATTGTGTACTAGTGTTGTACTGTTACTAATAACTTGTAAGAATAAGTAAAGATCACATTCAATCTAAGGGAGCACTTTGTTGCATGAGGCTCGACCACACTGGCCTGGGGGCATAGAAAAATAAGAAATAATGAAAAATGTGTGAAAAACAAGGGAAAACGCGGACGAAGTGTAGTAAGTACATTAATAAATCTTTTAACTTATTTTCAGATGCCGACCGTGGGTCAGGTTAGTGGGGAAGGAAGACTTAATATATGTGCCCATAGAAAATCAATCACCAGACCAGAATCAAAAGTGTGTACCAAATTTCAGATCAGACCGTACGGGTCGAGCTGAATAAAACCGTTTAATAAATCCGGATTATATAAAAAAGTGTGCATTGTATTTTATTTTGTGTCCTCATTATTTCAACCTTGTATTATTAATATTACATTATATCCTTTTTTTTTGTAGTACCAAAATTTTTTTTTTATACTGAAAACGTACTGATTATACCAAAGAGAATAATATTCTACTATTTGGTCCGTCATATTGTCACTACTGCCATTTGACATTTAAATGTTTTATGTTGGTATTGAAATGCCATGCAAACTGATTCTATTGGGTAGGTACGTGAGTCCCGACTCTTAAAACGTAGTGATTATATTCTCTTTGATATTATCTTTGATTGGCACTACTACCATTTGACATTTAAATGTTTTATGTTGGTATTGAAATGCCATGTAAACTGATTCTATTGGCTAGTACGTGAGTCCCGACTCTTAAAACGTAGTGATTATATTCTCTTTGGCAAACTGATTCTATTGGCTAGTACGTGAGTCCCGACTCTTAAAACGTAGTGATTATATTCTCTTTGCTTTCGCTATTCCAACTACGTACTCGGTGGCCGAGTGTATCAGCGTTCACTATCGCACCGAGAAGGGAAGGTTAAAATCTCGCCGGGCCTGCATAAACTTTTTGTATATTTATTTTTAATATAAATTTACGTCTCGGACGTGACACGAACGGATCACTGTGTCGTAAAGTCTAGTCTAGTATGATGGTTAACTGTGGAGCCTGTGGCAAGTTTATGCAGTCTACAGGTGGCGCTACTTATTCAGTGTGCCACCTGAAGTATCACAAGGCGTGTGTTGGCACTAAAAAGTCTGCCGGGTGCAGGGACTGGGCATGCCCCAGCTGCAAGAAGCCTGGCCGTAAGGACGACGAAACCCCTGTAAAGGGCCTGGGCGCTGGGATGCCCGCTGCAGCCAATGGCGTGGAAGCGGGTTATCGGAACTCTCCCGAAGTCGTCGTTTGTGAGGCACGTCGGGATCGGGAACTCGCGGCGTGCATGGCGGAGATGCGGGAATTCCGCAAAGAGATGGCCGAACTGCGCGAGACCGGGACCAGGAGGCACTTCTCTCCGACCTCGAGATCGGACAGCTTCCGGAGGACGCGGGCGTGAGCGTGGCCCAGTCAGTCACCGTGCTGGCCGCGCGCCTGGGCGTGACGCTGGAGGAGCGTGAGGTGGTGTTCGCGGAGCGAGTGTGGCCCCCGCCGGGCGAGGCGGGGGGCCGGCCGCGCCGCGTGGTCGTGCGCCTGGCGCGGCGCGGGCTGCGCGACGAGCTGCTGCACGCGGCGCGCGTGCGCCGCACCGGGGCTACGGCCGCCACGGGCCCTCGTGTCTACGTCAATGAACGGTTGACGCGGTCCAACCGCGCTCGGAAGGAGTGCCGTAGGCTGCAGTGGCGGTACTCGTGGACCAGGCGGGGCCGCATCTTCGTCCGGCAGGCCGACGGTTCGCCGGTCTTCCAGCTGCGGTCTAGCGCCGACCTCGATCGCGTGTTGGTCCTTTCGAAATCTTGAGGGGCCTGCGGGAGCCGAGTGACCTACATGCTACCTCTTCATATTCCTATTTTTGTGTGTGTGTTTTTACATGTTTTTATTGCTGTTTGTTATTGTAAAGTGTCACCTGTTTATTCTACTTATAATGTTTTCTTATTTAAAACAAATCGAAAAGGATGGCGTAATGATACGAACTATGATTTAAAAATGAAATATTTAATATTCTATTTATTGCTCTTTTATTTACATAATGAGTGATTCTTCCGTTTCGTCCAAATCGCCATTCCAGGCCAAAAGTCATTATAAATATTGTAATTAACCTTATTTTTTTTATTCAATAAGGTAGGACGTACTTTTATCTTGAATATCCATCATCTATATCAGGTTTAAGATTCATAACAAAAAAAGTTTAGAACAAAAACATGCATTTTTTTTCATTCCCCTCCTTGTTCAAATGGTCCCTCAGAACTTTGTGACACATATTTGGTGACTTTCCTAGGGGAATTGTACATATTTTTTATTCTTTTATACTAATGTATTCATTGACTATTATAAACTTGCAATACAGTATTTTTTATACGTGTTTAACATAGAAAGAATCGTCTTTAAAGTTTTGTCAACCCAAAAACCACATTTCCTTCCACGAAAATAGAACATTAAATTTTTAATGCACGTACTATACTATCTATTTCTGCCAAAAAAAAAGACGCTCCCTAGACCTTAATCCGTCGATACAAGTCGTCAGGACAGGACCCACGCTGCCCGGACAAAATATTTTCACGATTTAATTGCTGAAAACAGCGTTTGTCACGAGAAGTAAACATTACCTTCCATAGTTTTTGTATGTGTGGCGCACTCAAATATAATCTACATACATCCACACATTCATAGTACACACTTCACATAGGTACATTAACAGATTACCATATCCATACAGATTAAATCGACAAACAAACAAACTGCGCGTTTTAATATAATATTTTTACTGTATGTAAATTGCTAAAGAATGCGCGCGGGCGCAGCCAACGGAACCGGTCGCGCGGCCGCGCCGCCGCCGTCCCGCGCCCCTGCCCCGCGAGCGCAGGAGCCCATACTTGATGCAGCCGGCCACCAGTCACGATCTATTGCTACTACGCAACGCCTGTGCCCGATCGCTTGACCAGCTAGCTTACGCAAACCTCTAGTCGTAATTGTAAAACCTTTTCTGTGCTTTCGAACTTCTATGCTATTTCTTCCTGTGCTGTGTCCTTACAAACTCTTGTGCTGTGTCCTTATAAACTCTTGTGCTCTGGCTCTCCTTCTTCTTGTGTATTGTGTGCCTAAACTGTATGTGAGCAGAAAATATATAAGCATCAACATCATATCGGCTTAAGTTATTTCACTCCACACTACGGCACCCCTATATATGTAAGTGTATGACGTAAAAAAAAATTTTTTTAACTTTAGGTAACAGCCTACTGTAGGGTCTAGTTATCAATTAATTATGAATATCTAGCCTTTATTAATTCACGAATAAATTCAGAAAATCCGCTCAAACTTCATTCCTTTCCGTATCATTCCATTCCATTCCCTCCAATTTTTTAACGGAAGGGAATGAGTCACTTTGGAGGGTAATGATTTTTTTTAAATATAAAATTAATATGTTTCTTAGTATGTCTCTTTGTTAACTTTTCTTCTATTATTTTGATTATAGTGAATTATAACTTGTGTAAGTATATGTCAGTATTATTGAAATTACTTTAGATTCTATCTATGCATTTTGTAACCTACCTAGGTACTCTTTCTGTCTGTTCGCAATTAACTGAAAAACTACTGAACGAACGGAGTAAGTAGGTAACTAATTAATAATGAAGGTTTCGTGAAATATTCGATTATTTTGCTTAGTTTTTGTTTTTTAGATACATTATACAACCGCAACAATGTTGAAGCCGAAGAAAAGGGCAACTAAAAAAGAAAAAATAGCTAAAGACAGATTGCGAAAAAAGTTAAAATACGCAGAAATCATGGCTGATCATGAAAAATACAAATTAGAGGAGTAGAAAAAAAAGAGGAAAAAGTCCTAAGTATAACAGACATGACGGCACGGCAAAAGAGGGAGCGAAGGCAAAAATGGCGAAAAACTCAAAAAATAAAATTAAATAAGCTGAAAGAGCAGAAAAAATTGCAAAGAATTTTAAAAGATAACTTTCCACCCAGTAGTGAGACTGAGAAAATTATAAACATGCCAGATCCTACAATACGCGACCCTCTTATGTTACAAGAAGAATTCACATCAAGCGATAGTACACCGAAGTCACATTTAATGCATAAAAAAACTAATAATCCAACACAAAACGCAGCTTCCTCATTAGGAAGCTGCCATTCAGATCTAAAAAAGCAATAACAATTTTACAGAATAATTGACAAACTAAAAAAAGAGAAAGCGATTTGAAGAAGACATTTATTCATGGAACGGAAGTTACAAAAAGATAAGATTCAGGATAGCATAGAAAAGAAAGTAAATGAAGTCATAAAATACATAAATAATGAGAAGGTACAAGTAGTGAAAAGGAAGCTATTGTTTCATGAAACAGTTTGTCGAGGTGTATCAGAAAAATACAAAAGCCTTCCGAAAAAAAAGAAAAGATCTTCTGCTGGAGATATAACTGATAATTCGAGGCTCTAGAAAATAAAACTGCGAAACTAGAACGTATTGAACATTTTCTACAAGAAGATGAAAACAGTCAAATGGCGCCAGGAAAAACGATTTTTTCTTTTCGAAGAAGCAAAAGTAATATTTGACAATATCCCATATTGTTTGAGCCTCGAATTATCAATTATATCTCCAGTAAAAGATCTATTCTCTTTTTTCGAAAGGCTTTTGTATTTTTTCGATACCCTTCGACAAACTGATCATTAAAAAAAAGCTTCTTTTTCACTTCTTGTACCTTCTCATTATTTATGTCTTTTATGACTTCATCTTCTTTCTTTTCTATGCTATCTTGAATCTTAACTTTTTGTAATTTCCGCTCCATAAATAAATGTCTTCTTTAAATCGCTTTCTCTTTTATTTAGTTCTGTAAAAAGTCAATTTCATTCTGTAAAATTGTTATTGCTTTTTAGATCTGTATCGCAGCTTCCTCATTGCGTTTGAAATAAGTACTAGTTGTTTTATGTGACTTCGGTGTACTTTGGCTTGATGTGGATTCTTCTTGTAACGAGGATTGTGTATTAGATCTGGCATGTTTAAAATTTCCTCAGTCTCACTACTGGGTGGAGAGTTATCTATTAAAATTCTTTGCAATTTTTTCTGCTCTTTCAGCTTATTTAAATATTTTTCGGAGTTTTTTCAAGATATTCGCCTTCGCTCCCTCTTTTGTCGTGCCGTCATGTCTGTTATACTTATGTTTTTTTTTCTTCTTTACAAAGTATTTCCTCTTTTGTTTCTCCTTCTCTAATTTGTATTTTTCATGATCAGCCTACTTAGTTGAGTTTTTAACAATTTTTTTATTCTAGAAGGTTTTTATGTTGTTTGTTTGTAGTTTTTTATTTTTATTCCTCATCCTTCTAACGCTTATTCCCATATTCATATGGGGTGCGCTTGAATATTTCATTCCTTTTGATATTTTTTCCATTATAAAGTAATGGAATTCGTTCATGAATAACACATGTAATTAATAAAACAAAAGTTCGATTACACACCCACGTCTTTTATTTATAGTCCAAAAATATTCAAAATCATAATATACCTACCGAAGTTATAGGTACGTAAAAGATTTCAATTTCTGATTGTTCATTACTTTCCATAAAAAATCATTAAACTTCCGTCATATTTAATTTTATTTCATTACCTTCCAAATTCAATCATTACCTTCCGTACTTATTTCATTACCTTCCGTGGGTTCATTACATTCCATCTATTTTCTTGACAGTTAAAGTTTTTTCATGAAGGCCTTTACTGATAATCTATACTTAAAAGGTACATGAATGATTATATGCAACTTTTTTTGTACAATCGATTAATATTTTTTTTTTCTCAAAATATTTGAGATTTGGACAAAACGGAAAAATCACTCTAATAATATTTATACTCTCAAACATAATTGTTATTTAAATTAATTGGAAAGCACATATATATACTTAATTACACCTACACTTAAATATTATACATTCCTAGTATACCTAATTATTTACTGCAATACCTTTACACACTTGTTAACTATATTTATTGGCAAAAAATTATATATATACAAAAAACTACATAATCTATGCTTGTCTACTGTCTTTAAATATAACTTCCTTTAAAAAATGTGAGAATTGGTTTATTTAATGCTGGATCACTGGGCACTGGCCATGATGAGTTCATGGTGGCGGTGCAGGATATGGTTCCAGATATTTTATCAATCAATGAAACCTGGCTGAGGCCAGGAGAGGATGATAATGCTCAAAGGATTCCAGGTTATAGGCTTAGGCACTACCCAAGGCCTAACCATATCTGTGGTGGCCGAGGGGGTGGAGTAGGGTTCTACATTCGAAGGGGAATGAATGTAAAACTAAACAGTTTTCCACTTAACCCTGATGTCGAACAGATGTGGCTGAGACTTCGCACAAGTGGCCTAGAAGTGTTGATTGGCACTGTTATTATACAGAGTCTGATCATAATAACATCTTTCATTGTATTCGCCAACGTCCTACATTACACTAGCGACATTCCATTTTACAGACCATAGTTCTAGCCTAATCGACGTCATCTGCACAGATGCTCGGGCCCTACAGGTAGTGGTCAATCACTCTCCCGACCTAGGAGGCCATGCCATGATTGGTGCTGAATTAAAAATAAAAATTGAAAAGCCACCTCCCCAGTGTGTAACATTTAGGCCTCTCAAGGATATATTGGTTGATCTGTTCGAACCAGATTTAAACCGGATTAACTGGACTTGTGTCTGTGAAATGGACAATGTAGATGTCATGGTGGAATCTGTCACTTCTTCTTGCTTCATCAATCTTTTTGACTTGCATGCCCCTCTAAAGGTAAAAAAAATCAAGCACCCACCTCATCCTTGGATCACAGACACAGTCCGGTCTATGATGCACATAAGAGACAGATATCACAATAAGCTCAAAACTCATTACTCTGAGAGACTGAAGGAAAGCTATAAACTGATGAAGCAATTGGTGATGCGAGCAATGGAGACTGAGAAAACATGTTATTTTAAAAAGCATATAAATACCCAAAGAAATTAAAAAAAAAACTATGGAGGAACCTAAAAACGGTTATGGAAAATAACTCAGACATCCGATCATGTTTTAATGACCCTAACACCATATGCTCGCATTTCCTGGCTATACCTGCGGACAATCAAGTAGCACTATCACAACTCACATTTTTTGAATATCACAGGTTTGGCTCGGGATCTTTCTCTCTGTGCCCTGTGTCACCAGATAAAGTCCTTAAGACGATTAGGGGGCTGAAATCGAATGCGCAGGGTTCTGATGGGCTGCCTCTGGAGATGGTACAACTGACTCTCCCCCAATCACTGCCTGCTCTCACGGCCATAGTTGACACCTCCATCAACACAGGGTCCTTTCCTCAAATCTGGAAGGTGGCAGTGGTGAAGCCACTGCCAAAGAAAAACAACCCCACCTCCATGAGCGATCTGAGGCCGGTCAGCCTTCTACCATGCTTGTCCAAGGTCCTGGAGAGATGGACCACACAATTGTAAAGGTGATGTTAAAATAATGGTTTGATATTTGGAAAACTCCCAGAGATATTACAGTTTCAATAGCACATCATTTGGGCGAGCTTAAAACGCTTCATACAAATGTCGCATCGAGCTATGACGTCACCGCTCGATATACTGTATGCTTATCGTAAGGGCTTTCTTTGGCAGCTATACCAAATGTTGCGTTTACGAATATGTGTTCATAGTGAAAGTTACTACTAATTCTGCAATTTATAAGATGGCATAGTATTTTAATTGAATTTTCGCACTTTAGCAATGGACTTTCCCACCTAACTTCAAATGTCTATTATTGTCTCATTTCATAAGAAATTTTAATTTCGAATTCACTTATGTTATTGATTTACCCATATGTTACTTGTTAATTGTGAAATTTTATGTAAGATCAGACTTAGGAAACTAGCCTATTTTGTGCGAACAGCTAACAACATCATCATCATCATCATCAGCCCATATCTGTCCACTGCTGGACATAGGCCTCTCCAAATGCACGCCACTTCTCTCTATCCTCGGCCACTCGCATCCAGCTTCTACCAGCCGTCCTGCGCAGATCGTCACACCACCTGGCCTGCGGGCGTCCCATACTACGTTTGCCGAGACGCGGTATCCACTCCAGAACCCGTCTACCCCAACGGTTGTCGGTTCTACGGCTGATGTGGCCAGCCCACTGCCACTTCAACTTGCTAATGCGATGAGCTATGTCGATAACTTTGGTTCTCTGACGGATCGCCTCATTCCTGATTCGATCCTGCAGAGAAACACCGAGCATAGCTCTTTCCATAGCCCGCTGAGCGACTTTTAACTTGTGGACCAGCCGTGCCGTCAGTGTCCACGTTTCGGCTCCATACGTCATGACGGGTAGGACGCACTGATTAAAGACTTTCGTCGTTAGGCTTTGTGGGATTGACGATGAGAAGACTCGGCGTAGTTTCCCAAATGCTGCCCAACCCAGCTGAATTCTTCTATTCACCTCGTCCTCAAAGTTGTTTCGACCCAACTGCATAGTCTGCCCGAGGTACACATATTTTTGAACAACTTCGAGGACGGTGCCGTGAATCGCAATCGGTTCCGGTAGTACATGTTCATTGAACATGACCTTGGTTTTGTCCAAGTTCATCCGTAGGCCGATGCGCGCAGAATTGTCAGCCAGGTCATTCAGCATCTGGCAGAGACGCTGCAGGACCTACAGTCCTGCAGCGTCTCTGCCAGAATGACGATGTCATCTGCAAATCGCAGGTGAGATATGTTTTCACCATTTACGTTAATGCCACGTCCTTTCCAGTTCAGCGTCTTGAACAAATCCTCCATTGCATTTGTGAACAACTTCGGGGAGATGACGTCCCCTTGTCTCACTCCTCTATGCAATGGTATGGGTTTTGTCTGCTGATTCTGTACTTGGACGGACATAGTCGCGGCTTGGTAGAGACATTTCATCACCTGGATGTATCGCCAATCTACTTGGCATCGCTGCAGGGACTCCAGAACTAACCAGATTTCAACCGAGTCAAAGGCTTTCTCATAGTCCACAAATGCTAGGCACAGGGGCTGATTATACTCCTCAGTCTTCTATATAATCTGCCGCACTGTGTGGATGTGGTCTATGGTGCCGTATCCGCTCCGAAATCCAGCCTGTTCCGGGGGTTGGAATTCGTCGAGTCTTCGCGCAAGACGGTTCGTGATTACTTTTGAGAAAAGCTTATAGACTTATAAAAGGGAAATAGGTCGATAGTTCTTCAAAAGGGTTTTGTCACCCTTTTTGAAGAACAGGACGACCACACTCTTACTCCATGCCTCCGGAGTTCTCCCTTCAAATAGGACAGCGTTAAAAAGCCTTTGAAGCTCCCTCAGTACGGGTTTGCCTCCAGCCTTTAGCAGCTCTGTTGTAACGCCGTCCTCTCCAGGGGCTTTTCCATTTTTAAGCTGCCCAAGAGCAATCTCGATTTCGTTATTGCTAAGCAGGCAGGTCATTGCTGGCAGGTCTTCGGTATATTGGCGTGTCAATATGGCTCTAGTGTCCTCATTGCCAGGATCAGGGCGAGATGCATGCGAGGCGTATAACCGGCCATTGAAGTCCTCTATCTCCGAGAGGACTGCCGGCTTTGAAGCAGCAATGTCCCCATTCGCTGTGGTCAGCTTCGTTAGGTGGCTTCTTCCGAGAGATTGTACAAACACCTTTGACCCCCGATTTTGTTCAATAGCTCTTTCAATCAAAAGAGTATTGTAGCACCGGAGGTCGCGTCGCATACATTTATTGATCTCCCGGTTGAGAGCCCGAGCTTCCAGTGCAGTAGCGGGTGGGTCTTCACGTCGCTGCCTCATTAGCCTTAAGGTCCTCTCGGAAAGTTTAGACTTCCTACCTCCGCGCCTTCTGCTGCACAATGTCGATCCTTCCTCCCTGAGGACACGAACCATATTTTCAAGATTCTGGTTAACGTCAATTGAGGTTTCCACTGCTGCAAATCGGTTCTCCAGATTTGACTGGAACGTTTCGGATCCTGTTATGGTCTGGAGCAGAGTAGGTCGGAGACTCGACCTCACTAAGCGAACACGTTCGACTTTAAAATCGATATTCAGAGTGCCTCGAACAAGACGGTGATCACTGCCGGTGTTAAACCTGTTGAGCACGGAGACATCTCTGAATATGTGCCGCCTATCCGCTATGATGAAGTCGATCTCGTTCCTAGTCACAGTATCGGGACTTTGCCAAGTCCACTTCCTTTGAGGCTGCTTCTTAAAGAAAGAGTTCATCAAGAAGAGCCCCTCCCGTTCGAGGAAGTTGACAAGCATTTGCCCCCCGTGTTTTCTAGCTCCAAAACCGTGGGACCCTACTACCGATTCACTGCAAAATTGTACTCCCACTTTAGCGTTGAAGTCCCCCATCACAACATTGTAGTGGGTCTTAGTGGTGGAGTGGAGGGCCTTCGATATGTCATCGAACATTTTCTCCACTTCATAGTCTGAGTGTGAAGAGGTCGGTGCGTACACTTGCACCACTTTGAGGCTAAGCCTCTCGGTGAGCTTAATGATGAGGTACGCTACCCTGCTCGAAACACTAGACATTTCCACCACGTTGTCAGAGAGGGACTTATTGACCAGACAACCGACGCCACCTTGAGAATGTTTGTCTCCCTCGCGGAAGTACAGCAGGTGGCCTGATTCTAGGGTTATGGTGTCCTCCCCCGCTCTTCGGACTTCGCACAACCCCAGAATGTGCCACCTAATCTTCTCAAGTTCTACCTCAAGTTGCGCCAGATGCGAGTCGAGCCGTAGCGTGCGTCCGTTGTATGTCGCCAGAATCAGTGTGTTTTGGTGGCCTCTCGTAGCCCGGGGATTCTTTGCACCCCCCGCCCCGCCGTTACCATGGTCGCCACCATGACCAGGAATAGCGGGGCCGCCGGGAACTGGGGGCCGTGGCCTTTTGTCACCCATTTAGAGGATTTGCCCATAATCACCACGCTGGGCAGGCGATTTGGTGATCGCAGTTTTCATGTTCGAGGTAATGCGGAGAGCGCTACTGCCCGATCTCCGATCATGTTCCATACCATGCAATGGCCCCTCTGTCGCCTTCTACGACACCCGCGGGAAGATTTAGGGAGGTGCTATTCTATTCTGCCGGCACCCCACGGCAACTAACAACATATGTGGAGGGAAAATAGTATTGTTACGACCACGAGAGACCGTGCAAGCGAAATTAGTCTTATCGTCGTATGGATAAGGTCTATATTCGCTTGCACGATATTACGTCACACACGCTGGTCGGTCGTAGCGAGCTCAGCGCGTTCTAGATTTTTCGATCCGCGCGAGAATATTCTCGACGCCACGCGAAGAGCTGCGTCCTCGCTGCTTATAAAAGCGGGATGTACGACCCGACGAGACAGTTCCGATTTGGAAAAGCGAAGCGAAACAGTCTCCTGCGAACTAGGAGTAATTAAGCGCGTTACCTGCGAATAGTTTCAGTGAAATTCAGTGTTTTAGTGTAATTTAGTGTTCCGTGTTTAGTGTTGTAATTAAGTGTTTTTAATTGTGTTTTTAAGTGATTATTTGTGTAATTTTTAGTCGACAAATAAATTAATTGTCTTTTGGTGGCTTTTAACGTATCTTGAATTTAACGTACCCCGTTCCCGCAACAATTGGTGTCAGAAGTGGGATTCAAGATGCCTCTTACACCACGAGAAGACAGTGAGAGTCGAGTAACAAGGAGTCAAACCGCGGCGCTGCAAGAGGGTGAAGGTACTTCAACGGAGGGATCGATTCAAACACCGATTGGGCCTGTGGAGCTTGCATATTTATTTAAAATGCTGAAGACACAAGCCGGCCACCAGGAGGAGCTAGTCCGACTTTAGGAAGCACAATTTGCTAAGCTGAGGGGAGAGCAAGCCCTTTGCCAGGAAAAGCAAGACCTTCGCCAGGAGGAGCAAGCCCGCCGCCAGGAGGAGCAAGCCCGCTGCCAGGAGGAGCAACTGGTCGAACTCAAGGAAGAGCTAAGCAAGAGTTTTTTTTATTTTTTATAATAAGCTAACAAGATGACCTCACTCCACCTGATGGAAAGCGGTAGTGAGATCCAAATATGAGGTCGACAGGCACAATAGCCCGTATTGAGCCTGTCGCACTCACCCTGAAAGCCCGCTTAAAGAGGAGACCACTGCTGCGGCAACAACGAGACAAGGCGTGGAGTTTCGCATTGGTATTGAGCTGTGCGGGTCCGAGTTGGCCAGCCCGCTGGACGGAAGGGCCCCCGTTCCTACGGGTCTCCCAGGCCGGCGGGCTGACCCGCTCCGCCCGCACAATGCTGCCGCTAAGACTCCACTGGTCCGGCGCTTGCCGCAAAAATGGTCCCCCCTGGCTCCGGTTCGTACAGTGCTGATCCCGGAACGCGACCAGACCGAGAGAGGCCAGAGTCACTTGGCGGGTTTTACGCAACTGTATGGTGGTAACAGCAACCGGTCGGCAGTTTGTTGGGGGCTATTGAAAAGAAGCACGAAGTATTAGAAAAGCAGATTGATGCTCTCAAGGATGATGTGCTAAGCGTCAAGACCCAACACGAAGATCGACTGACCCAACACGAAGATCGACTGACCAAACACGAAGATCGACTCACCAAACATGAAGATCGATTCACCCAACATGAAGATCGATTCACTCAACACGAGGATCGCTTGAGCCAGGTGGATGCTGAGATGCGACAGCTGCATACCAAAATGGCAAGAGTGGGGACCCGGGGTGCTACGGTAGTGTCGGATTTTTCGAAAATCGAAGAACCCCACTTCGATGGATCGACGTCTTGGGCAGCATTTTGGTATCAGTTCGAGACGGTGGCTAAAGGAAAAGGGTGGAACGAGGAAGAGTCCACGATGGCTCTGACTCTGGCTCTTCGTGGAGATGCCCTGCTCACATTGGAAAACCTGCCTTCTGCCTTCTGCCTGGATAATAGAACATAAGGTGCTCTCCAAAGAGCACTAGCAACTTTTTCACAGTTCACAGTCTTCGGTGAGACGATGGCGAAGATAACCATTGGAGAACAGACCTTTGAATACGGTGTACTCATAGCAGACATCACGGACGACTGCATCATCGGATTGGACTTTTTAAGAGACCAGAAGTGTGTGGTAGACGTCGGTAAAGGAGTACTAAGTTTCCCCGAACAAGAAGTATTCCTAGAGGGAGCGAGATCATGCGCAGTTTACTGCCTGAAAAATACGAACCTACCGCCGAGATCTGAAACTCTGGTCAAAGTTAGATTCCCTTACACTGAGTGTCAAGGGCGAAGCGTCGTCATAGAAAACTGCGGCGACCATCCGAGTTGGATCACAGCAAGAACTCTGGCAATGACCGGAAAAGGAGCGCTATTACGAGTCATCAATCTTAGCGGAGATGAAGTGCAGCTACGAAGAAACCGCTTTGTAAAGAACTTCTCTGATATAGCGAAACCTCTTCATCTGTTCACGGAAGATAAACGAGTATTCCCCTGGGACTCGGAATGTGATCAAGCCTTCGTCAGATTAAAAGAACACCTGTGCACCAGTCCTATACTTGGCTACCCGAACAGAGAAGGAAGGTTTATCGTGGACACCGATGCCAGCAATACTGGCATAGGCGGAGTTCTGTCGCAAGAGCAAGGTGAACGGGAAGTGGTGATCGCCTATTTCAGTAAGTCACTTTCAAAACCTGAAAGGAACTACTGTGTGACTCGTAAGGAACTGTTGGCGGTAGTGAAGACTCTACAGCATTTCAACAAGTATCTCGTTGGAAGACAGTTTACCCTGCGGACAGATCATGCTGCGTTAAAATGGCTCTTGCAGTTTAAGAACTCTGAAGGACAAGTGGCGCGGTGGCTAGAGCAACTACAGGAGTACAACTTCACAACAGAACATCGGAGTGGTAGAACGCATTTGAATGCCGATGCCCTATCAAGGAGACCTTGTCCTGTGGCCTGCAGTCATTGTTCTAAGACGGAGACTAAAGAAGAAGTCCGGATGATTACCACCCAGGGACTTGATAATGAATGGAGCGAAGACGCTATCAAAAAGGCGCAAAAAGAGGATAGTGACCTGAGGAAAATATTTGAATGGAAAGAAGTAGGTCAAAAACCTTCTTGGAGCCATGTAGCATCATCAAGCCCCATCACGAAAAGTTACTGGGCACAATGGGACAGTTTGGAGATTAAGGATGGAGTACTCCTCAGGAAATGGGAAACACCAAAAGGGGATCAAACGACACTACAGCTGATTGTACCCCGTAAACAAGTTGCTTCTCTACTGAGGTACATACACGATGGGGTATCCGTGGGACATTTAGGCGTGAAGAAGACCCTAGAAAAGCTGAGACAGAGGTTCTACTGGATACACTGTCGGGAGGACGTCGAAGACTGGTGCAAGAAATGTACGACTTGCGCATCAGTAAAGGGCCCACAAACCAGAAGTAAGGGCAAACTCAAGCTGTACAACGTCGGCGCTCCATGGGAAAGAATCGCAGTAGATGTAGCTGGCCCCTTTCCAGAATCCGATGAGGGAAACAAGTACATCATTGTGGTCCAAGATTACTTCACTAAGTGGCCTGAAGCCTTCGCTACGCCTAATCAAGAAGCAAAGACGGTCGCCAAGAAGTTAGTTCACGAGGTAATTTGCCGATTTGGTGTGCCTCTTGAGATACATTCAGACCAAGGAAAGAAACTTTTAGTCAGCACTGTTCCAGGAGGTCTGTCAACTGTTGGGTATGCATAAGACCCGTACTACACCAGCACACCCGCAATCCGATGGCATGGTCGAGAGATTCAACCAAACGTTGGAAAACCACTTGGCCAAAGTTGTGGACGAGCATCAACGAGACTGCGACCAGTACATACCGCTTTTCTTGCTGTCCTACCGATCTGCGATCCACGATAGCACCAGCGCAACCCCAGCATTGGTAAACTTCGGTAGAGAAATACGGCTTCCGGTAGACGCGTTGACTGGGACACCGCCAGAAACTCCGAAACCAGTAACCGAATATGCGGCTGACTTACAGAAGCGCCTGGATGAAGTACATGCTCTCGTTAGAGACTGCATTCTAAAATCCAGTGAAAGAATGAAAACCCGTTACGACCGCAAAGCCAACACTGACGGTTTCGATGAAGGGAGTCTGGTTTGGTTACACAACCCACTCAGGAAGAAGGGCAAATCACCGAAGTTCCAGCCAAGGTGGGAAGGACCATACAAGATCATCACAAGGCTGAACGACTTAACCTATCGGATCAAACAAGGAACAAGAGGCAAGACAAAAATCGTACATATTGATCGATTGGCTCGTTACCATGGGTCAAATGATGCTCGGGACGACCATGATTAAGAGGGGGATAATGTTACGACCACGAGAGACCGTGCAAGCGGAATTAGTCTTATAGTCGTATGGATAAGGTCTATATTCGCTTGCACGATATTACGTCACACACGCTGGTCGGTCGTAGCGAGCTCCAGCGCGTTCTAGATTTTTCGATCCGCGCGAGAATATTCTCGACGCCACGCGAAGAGCTGCGTCCTCGCTGCGTATAAAAGCGGGATGTACGACCCGACGAGACAGTTCCGATTTGGAAAAGCGAAGCGAATCAGTCTCCTGCGAACTAGGAGTGATCGAGCGCGTTACCTGCGAATAGTTTCAGTGAAATTCAGTGTTTTAGTGTAATTTAGTGTTCCGTGTTTAGTGTTGTAATTAAGTGTTTTTAAGTGATTAATTGTGTAGTTGTTAGTCGACAAATAAATTAATTGTCTTTTGGTGACTTTTGGCGTATCTTGAATTAAACGTACCCCGTTCCCGCAACAATATAAAAATATGGCGCGGCGTGACACGTTATTCTGCTATACGTGGCAGGTCGGCGTGGCACGTTCGGAAATGTAGTTTGTGTTCCTTGTTTTGTTTTGTTTTTACTGTCATCCGTTATAATTACATTCCTTCTGGTTTACATTTTAATTTTATTTCTTTTTTATTTGCTTTGTTTGTGTTACTTGTTATCGTTGAATTATATTTATTTTTGTTCTGTTTCATTATTATAAAACGTTGCTCAATTAGGCCCCAGTCAGAATACCAGCGCCTCAGCGGCTTCCTGTCGTTGTGGCATATGCTGAGACTGGGACCTAGTTGACCACTAATCTTGTTGTGTTCTATGGTGTTTTTTCTCTTTTTTGTTGTTACTCTTCTGTTATGTGGTCAATAAATGCGTTTTATTATTATTATTATTACATTATGAGGGAAATATGTGTGAATATAGCGCAAGTAATGTATTTAAAACAGGTTTTCGGCATAATATGTTAATACAGTTCAAAATATTATCTGAGAGACTATGTAATTTATTACGCCCGAGAAAGTAGAACACGTGTGCATCATTATGTACATGTTGAGTGATATATGTAGTTTGTGTGGTGTTGTGAGGTATGCATACATGTATATTATCATATTAAACAAGGCAATGTGTGTTGTGTGGTTGCAAATGAATTGTGTGTATAAGTACATTAAATAATAACAAAAATATAAAATAAGAATTAAATTAACACTAATAATAAGTATTTTTAGGAACAGAGAAAAGAAAACTAAGCACCGGCCTATCCGAACTTCTAGTGACTTCTTGAGTTCTAGTCATTTGTCTCGCAGATTGTCTATCTCTTTTTACTCTCAATTCGCACCGGTGGACCACCTTCGCTTTTTCTTAGGTAGATTTTTCCGTATGAAGTCCCGCAGAATTGGTAGTTATTTTCCTTGGCAAACTTTCTGGCATATGCATATAGCTTTTTTGCATTGAAGGATAAGCTTTCACTAATGTAAACAGGAGTTTAAGGCCCTCCCCTTGGGCCTAATCCAATGCAAATGCAACCATACAACTCCTTCGTTCCTTCGATTTATTTATGTATAAGATATTGTTAAAATCTGTGATTTTTTTAATAGTCCAAGACTGTGATTTATAAAACTTGAAAATCTGAGCATTTATTTCTAAAGTGAAAAATTGTTAACATTTTGATTTCAGCGATTTAAAACTAAGTTTTAATTTATGTTCATAAAAAATAAAAACTTCTGATTACATACTAATATCGGAAGCTCATTAAAACAAAAAAACTTGGTAAATATCCCGGACACTTTCATTTCTAATGTATGTAACCATGACAGTTTAAAATTATTAGAAAATTAGTGGAATAATTGAGCAGGATCAGGGTAAAATCAGTGTCTTGATACTACTCGATTTTTTGAGGGCGTTTGACTCAATTGACACCACATTACTCTTATCCAAAATGTCTTACTATGGATTTGATTGTTGTACTGTAAAATGGTTTAACAGCTATCTTAAGAATAGGTGGCAGCTCACCGAGTTAACTAACTCAGATGGATCCAAGTCATGTTCTGCTCGGCTACCTGTGACGCGAGGCGTTCCACAAGGGTCAATTTTAGGTCCCCTTCTTTATGCGCTGTATGGGGCCGACATCACAACCCACATTAAAAACTGCAGATATCACCTCTATGCAGATGATCTCCAACTTTACATATCCTTTAAACCTGACGATCACCTCCTTGCTATTGTACGATCTTTGACCGTACATTGAATTGCATGTCGCGGCGCGTCTGTAATTTGACTCGATTAGGCTCCGATTCGCGGAGTTTGTGCGATTTATTATAATTAATTTTGTACTTAGTGATTAACCAATCATCGTACCAATCGCGCGTATTCACTCACACCATTTACACCATCTTTCACCATTTTAGTGTCTCGTATCTATCTTAGAATAAACTCTCAGTTAATCTAACCAGTAACTTTCCATTCAACAATCTTAACTTTAAGTGTACGTACCGTACATTTATATGGTCCTTCGAGCGAAGAAGGAATCCATTCGCGAGTGTTAGTTAGTGACGGTTTCGAGTTACGAGGGCTGACCGCGGGCCTTACCACGACCTGCTGGATCTTCTAACTCAACTGCTATTCGACGAGGGGTTCCTGAGTCACCAGCGCTGTGGACATACCAGTTCAGAGCCAGCTCTCACCATCACCAGGTTGAGCTAACCATTCACCACTGCGTCTACGCAAACCAAATTACCAGACCACCATACCAGACTACCACACCAAGTAAGATCTTTCCATTTATATTGACTTATACTAGACTCGTATCACCATGGAGCTAGACAATTTGTTGGCAACGCAAAACCAGCTTATGCAAGAAATGGACCCTTCTGAAAAACTTTAAGAAGGATGGCCAAGATAGAAAAACACCAGATTATGTAAGGAGGAAGCTTGACACTTTAGACACGTATTGGAATGAGTTTAACTCCAACCACGTCCAAATATGCAGCATAGGAGATCAGAATAATACTTACTTTACGGGCATGGAATATGAACGTACAAGAGACTTTTATAACAAGACCAGGCAATATCTACAAAGCTTTGCACCAGAAGGAAGTAGACCATCAACACCAGTGATAAAACCATCTATCTTAGGAGACCAAACTTCCAAGCGATTTGTTTAGCAACTTAACCTTCCCAAACCAGAAGGTCAAGTTAACACCAGCAGGCTAAAAGATTTGCTACGCAAGCAGTGTAGCAATTTTAATTCTCTCAGAATCTCTCTGCATTCTCCAGAACTGTGGCCAATATCAATATTGAAGCTTTGGCCAGCAAACGGGAATTTGACGATGCTCTCAAGATGTTGGAGAACAGGTGGGCAATCATCGACTCCTTACACTGGGAGATCGATAGCGAACAGAAAGATGAAGACGACGTTAATTATTCGGCATATGAAACTGAGTTTTCTAAATACGAAAAATCCTTTGCGTCCATGAAGAAAGAGATAAATAATAAGATGTGTGTTGTCTCATATAGAGAAAAGGTCACTCCACAGATGGAAATACCTACTTTTAGTGGGAGTTACGAGCAATGGACTTCTTTTAAGGATTTATTCCAAGAGTCCATTCATAATAATCCATCTTTGTCGAACGTACAAAAGCACCAATTTTTTAAAAGTAAATTGAAGGGTGAAGCTGAAAAATTAATCCAGCATTTGAACGTGAGCTCCGAGAACTACCAGGTCTCTTGGGACGTATTGAACCACCGATTCAATAATAACAAATTAATATTCACCTCTCACATCTCCACTCTTCTCAACCTACGAGTCATGCAAGTTCAATCAGCTGCTCTTATCAAAAAACTTCACGACACAAATGAGACTCTTCACGCCATTCAAAAAATAGGAGTCAACACTTCCACGTGGGACCCGTTAGTTGTTCATCTATTAGCTCAAAAACTAGATGTCGAATCCCACAACGACTACGTGGAATCCTTGCACTCTCCGAAGGAATTACCATCGCTAAGAGAGTTTTTAACCTTCCTAGAAACAAAGTTTACGTCTCTAGAAGCATTTCGACGTAAACATGAGACAAGCAAGCAAATACACCATGAAGATTACCGCGTCAAAAGGCCATTCCATCAACCATCAACTAGTTAATTATTTGTCTTTATGGGTCTACACGCGTTATTAGGAGTAGCAAATTACATAGCTACTTACTGCCCGACGTTTCGACTGGGTTACACCAATCATGGTCGGGAGCGAACTGGCGCCGCCCGTCTTCGTCTGCCACAACGATTGTGAATTTGTAGATCCACCCCCGAACTAACACTAATGTCATTTGTACAGCCACCCACATTTGTCCGACACACAACACTCACTGCATCCGAGTTTATTTTAGACGTAAAATTCCGCGGTATGCACTTATTAATCACTGGATTCTATGCCGACGATAATTTTAATCCATCTTCCCTATTGAAATTCCTGTGCTTCTTTATTTCAATAGCTTCTCGCACTATTATTGTATGATAGTGACGATCTGTGGAGAGGACCTTCGGGTCATGTAGCTCCATCCAGTGATTAGTACCCATGTCTAATAGGTGCTCAGCCACCGCGGACTTGTTCGTTTGTCGATTTTTAACAGCTGCAATATGTTCTTTCACCCTCACGGCTATAGCCCGTTTGGTTTGTCCAATATAAGAACTACCACAACTGCAATCGATTTTATATACACCCGGAGATTGGAAGGGAATTACGTCTTTCGGTGTCCGCAACATTTTAGACATTTTATATAACGGAGTATATACAGTCTTAATGGAGTATTGTTTTAGAACTGTTCCAATCTTATCCGTTATACCTCTTATGTAAGGCAAAAATGCTGATTGCCGATTAACCCCCGGGTTCCCCTCCTTTGTATTTCGCCTTCTAGTCCGCCCCGGCGTCCCATATCCGTTGCGTTTCAGTACCTCCTGAACATGCACGAGCTCTGCCTGTATATGCTCAGGGTCACACAGTTCATACGCTCTATTCATTAACGACGACACAACAGATTAAAGATGTCTGGGGTGGTGGTGTGAAGAGGCATGCAAATACCTGTCAGTGTGTGTGGGTTTCCTGTATACAGAGTGAGCCAAATTTTAATATCTAAGAAGGCCAAGGATCTATCCTTCTCCAGTTCAAATGTAAACCTTATTTTTGAGTGTAACGAGTTCAAATGCGACAAATATTGTTCGACCTCCAGTTGACTACCGCTGATGATGCAAAATACATCATCAACGTACCTCTTCCACAGTTTCACAGTACAAGGTCCATTGCGTAATGCCTGGTTTTCAAAATACTCCATCCAGATGTTGGCAATAACCGGCGCCAAAGGGCTGCCCATTGCCACTCCGTCGATCTGAAGGTAGTACTGCTCCCTGAATAAAAGGTAATTTCCGTCTAAACAATTTCGGATCAGAACAATGTACTCTTTAGGCAACTCATGGTCTTCCAGTTTACATTTAATGACCTCAAGGCACTCCTTTAACGGGACATTAGTAAAAAGCGATTCGACATCAAAACTAACCATTATGTCTCCGGGTTCTAGCCTGATGTTCTTTATAATGTCCCGAAAATGATAAGAATCCTTCACAAAAGACGGTGTACCCCTAACTAATGGCTGCAACACTCCTGCTATATGTTTCGCCAGGTCATAGGTCGGCGAGTCGATCTGGCTTACAATCGGTCTCAACGGAATATTACATTTGTGTATTTTAGGCAAGCCATATAGTTTAGGCGGTTGAGTAGGTTTAGGCCTGTGCAAGTTATTGAACTCGTCTTCTGTGAAAATATCTTTGTGCTGGTAAATTAAGGTCCGGATCCGTCTTGTCACTCTGGCGGTAGGATTATATGACACCTGCTTATATACATTCGTATCGGACAACAAACACCTCATCTTAGAAACATAGTCTTCGGTATTCATCACTACCGTGGCATTTCCTTTATCGGCCCTCAGTACTAAAACATTCTCATTACTGCGAAGTGTTTTTAAGGCTATACGTTCTTCGGTAGTGATATTACTACGAGGTAACTTAGATTTGCGTAATTTGCTACTCCTAATAACGCGTGTAGACCCATAAAGACAAATAATTAGTGTAATGGAACGCGAAAGTCTAAAATCTTACATCAACTAGTTACCAAGCAAGTAAATCTTTTACCAAACCATCACCAGCATACAAAACCATGCACGTGGAATCCAAAAGGTGCCCACATTGCAACGAAAACCATTCGATTTACTTGTATAAGCTATTACGGGAATCTAGAGCGGAAATTAAACGAAAAACTATTGCTAAAAACAATTTATGCAAAAATTGCCTTTATGATCATCGCGGAAAGGAATGCTTTTCAAACAAAATGTGTCGGCACTGCAACGACAAACATAATTCTTTGATACATAAGCTGTTTGCGTCATCAAACGAACGCCCGGTTGCAAGTAACAATACACCAACGATTGATCATCGCGCATGCCATGTTTCCAACGAAAACTTAGCCGAAACCCTGTTAACGACAGCCAAGCTCAAGGTGCAGGCGGCCGATGGTAGTTACCATACCATGAGGGTGCTCACCGACCAAGGCTCCCAAACTTCTCTTATTACCGAAAATGCTGTCCAACGACTAAGATTAACCAGACAACGCTGCAAGGGAGTCATTTTCGGCGTCGGTTCCAAAGAGACTGTAAAGGTGTAATTCGCATTAATTTATTTTCATTACATAATGATTTCTCAACCAGCACTGACGCATTTATAATGAGAAGTCTTATAAATAAATTACCAAATAAATCCTATGAAAAACCATCGTGGAAATACCTACAAACCATTGATCGTGCTGTCCCTGAATTCTATGTTAGCAAGCATATCGACATTCTATTGGGCGCTGAAGTCTATTCGTCTATAATTATGAGCGGTATTATAAAAATGGGCCCAGGCTATCCCATTGCTCAGGAAACGCAACTGGGGTGGATCTTATGCGGTAATGTCCAAACTTTCCATTGTAACGTTGTCATCAACCAGACTGACGAGTTGAAAAAGTTTTGGGAGATAGAGGACATCACCCAATCACCATCTGAACTCTCTGAAGCGGAAGTCAATTGCGTTAAATATTATCAATCTACCACCACAAGAGACGAAAGCGGAAGATACCACGTGAGAATACCATTCAAACCAGACCATGTAAAGCTATTAGGATCATCAAAACCTATGGCAGTCGCTCAGTCTTACCAGCTTGAGAGGAAATTATCTAAAAATAGATCGTTTTCAAATGATTATGCGCATTTTATTGACGAATATCGTTTATTGGGTCACATGGTTCCGGCCGGCGACGGTAACTTGAAACTTCATTGTTATTTACCGCATCACGGTGTATTGCGACCTGAGTCATCTACCACTGCACTTAGAGTCGTTTTTAATGCATCGGCCAAAACTTCTACGGGTCTTAGCTTAAATGATGTCATGGAGGCCGGTCCCAACTTACAACAGGACCTTCAAACCTTAATATTAAAATAGCGTAAGTACCAGTATGCCTTATAGCGGACATTGAGAAAATGTTCCGTCAAATAGGCTTACATACAGATGACCAAAACTACCATAAAATTATTTATTTTATTTATTTATTTTAAAGATTCACCAACATACATTTAAATTATATATACTAATTATAGATAAAAGATATGTCTATTGCAGGCGAATACAACATACACGAAATAAAAATCTTAAATTATTTTTTAAATTATCGACTAAGTAAGGTACCAACTAATACAATGAATACAATAAAACTAACTATTACTTATACTATTGAAAACAAAGATAGAACTATGGGGCACCCTTCTTGTTTCCTTCGAGCAATTCTTTACACTTCCTCTCAAATGTGTGCTCGGTGTTTTGAAAGATGTCGATGCTGCTATCACCAAGATCAAAAACCTAGCAAGTACCTTATTTAATAGGATTTTAAACTTGGAAATGTTAATTGCTAGCTTTTTGATTTTGTCATCTCCGAGTACGAATGTCCCTTGCTAGGTTTAAGCATGTTCATAACTCTGATTCTATTAAAGATAGAAATACGGTTGTTTTTGCAATAGACGTAGCAATAAAAATTTGAAATAATGATTGTATAAAACGTATTTGAGAAAAAATGTCCCTTGCTAGGTTTTGGTTTTGAACAGCTGATTGGCTACCTACGTACAACGATAATACAGACAATGAAAACCAAAAATACACCATATACCTTGAAGTGAAAAAATGCAGTCAAAATAACTTAATTAATTTAGTAACACGAAAGCCCGACGACAACATTGTAATAGATCTTATTACGAGGCAGAGTTCAATTACACGTGCAGTACGCGTGCTCGCTTGGATAATGCGATTACGTCATCCGAACAAATCACCGTATTTAACCGGTACGGAATTGAACAATGCAAAACTAAAAATTATGAAAACCATCCAAATTCAAGAATTTTCTCAAGAAATTACCAAATTATTAAAGGATAATCAGATTGACAAGAAAAGCAAAAATTACCACCTAAATCCATTTCTAGATGGCAATGGTTTACTACGCGTCGGTGGCAGGCTGAGAAACGCTTTCATCGATGATAATATGAAACACCCAATGATCATACCACCAAACCACAGATTAACGGAACTGTTACCTGTCCACCATGCTCACCAACAAACTCTTCACGGTGGAGCGCGATTGACCCTAGCTTACCTCAGACAGAACTACTGGGTAGTCAGTGGGAATCTTGTAACCAAAAAACATATTGGTCAATGTGTACCATGCAGACGACACGAACCAAGTAAACACCAGCAAATGATGGGCGACCTACCAACAGCGAGGAGCAACCCTTCACGCCCCTTTTACCACACGGGCGTCGATTTTACCGGAAGCGTCCTCATCAAGGCCAATAAAGGACGAGGGGTTAAGACTACTAAAGGGTACGTTGCAGTCTTTGTCTGTATGGCTACCAAAGCTGTACATTTAGAACTGGTATCGGTACTTCATCATTTCTCGCTGCACTAAGACGAATGTCGGCCAGAAGAGGTACTCCACACCATATGTACTCCGATAACGGCACCAACTTTGTGGGTGCCAGCAGAGTCCTTGACCGTGAGTTTGAAGAACTAAAGCTGAACGTCTTAAATGAAGGAGTTCTGTCAGAAATCGCAGAAATGGGTCATCAACTGGCACTTCAACGCGCCAGCGTGGCCTTCAGCGGGCGGCCTTTGGGAAGGCGCCGTGAAGAGCCTTAAGCACCATATATGAGGTCGACAGGTACAATAGACCATATTGAACCTGTCGCACTCACCCTGAAAGCCCGCTTAAAGAGGAGACCACTGCTGTGGCAACAACGAGACAAGGCGCGGAATCTTGCATTGGTATTGAGCTGTGCGGGTCGGAGTTGGCCAGTCCGCTGAATGGAAGGCACCACCGTTTCTACGGGTCTCCCTATCCGGCGGGCTGACCCGCTCCGCCCGCACAATACCGCCGCTACGACTCCACTGGTCCGGCGCCTGCCCTAACAATGGTCCCCCCTGGCTCCGGTTCGTACAGTGCTGATCCCGAAACGCGACCTGACCGAGAGAGGTCAGAGTCACTTGGCGGGTTTTACGCAACTGTATGGTGGTAACAGCAAAGCTAACCTTTGAAGAATTTACAACTATTCTAACCCAAATTGAAGGTTGCTTAAACATGCGTTCCCTCGCACCCCTAACAGAAGATCCCGAAGATCTGGATTTCTTATCACCTTCCTCTTTCTTGGCTAGTGGTTCAAATCTAACCATATTTGCAACGGAGAGAGATGAACGAACCAGATGGCAGCTTACTCAAAAGATCTTTCAAGATCTCTGGAAACGCTGGCAAGCCGAGTACCTGACCCAGGTATCTGCGAGATCGAAGTGGCGTCAACCACATGAGAACATTAAGTAAAACGAAGTGGTTATCATCCACGACAGCAACTTACCAGCCGAAAAATGGGCCTTGGGCAGAGTGCACGAACTTCACCCAGGCAAGAATGGATTAGTCCGAGTCGTAACATTAAAAACCAAGAATGGTCTCATGAAACGTCCCATAGTTAAACTTTCTGTTTTACTAGTCTCACAAAATCACGATGAAACCGAATCCGTCTCAAAAACTCCAGAGACTAAACCGAATGAAACTAAACCCATAAAGGTAAAGTTGAGTAAACCAAGGCAACCAAGCAACCAATTCCTAAAGAAATGGACAACTACATGGTCACCCTACTCCCTATCGCCAGTCATGTTGCGATCAACTTACAAAAAGATTTGTACCTACCAATGAGCGATCAAATATATCAAGCTTGTATGTCTTATGACATAGATATCCACTTATGCCCTTTAAAATCACCACTTTACCAATTCAAGTCAGAGCAAAGTCTGTGCGTTATGGACGTGTATCAAAAAGCTGCAAAACTCTAATCATTTCATGCGAACATTCCTGGTCTCAGCTTTATTAGACGAATACTTACTTGTTGTGGGGAATGTCCTGTAAGGATCATATCTATGGCCCCACTGAATAAACGTGCAAGTGAAAAACGTCAATTTCACAGGAGAGAATAAAAACGTTTAATCCTTACTATCTCGGGTATTATTATAGGTAGGTTAAAATAATGTACAATGAAATAAAAGATAAAAAAATAAGCTTTTATCTGATATAATTTATTTTAAGGAATACTCGTTGATTTAGTCAATAATCAAGAAAATCCATATTATACAGTTACTCGAGTGAAATTAGAGTAGTCAGTTGTCTGTTATAGATCATTACACGTTTATTCGTGTGAATATAAACGAAGTTGATGAACATAACGCAATGAAACACTATTATTCTAGGGAAATCACGCGTCTTTTGATGGCGGCTGCAATTGTTTGCACGCTTGTATAAAAGAAATATTTGGTGATCAATGGATAGTAATAAAAATTACATTTATATTCGTGTCATTAAGTAGCTTTACAATGTGTTATGCATATTAACATTATTAATTCACGCTATGTAACATTAAAATGTTGCATAATCTTTAAAGGGAAAATAAACAAAACTTCTGTTTTTATATATTATTTTTATTTATTATCATAATAATAACAATGAAACAATTTTTTATAATAATCAGCCTTTGACATTCATAGAGATATTTTTCATTACTATAGAAATTGAGCAAAAATCAACAAAAAAAACAAACAGCTTATCCTATAAGCATTTTGAGAACTATATAAATTCCAACATAATCTTTAATGAAATTGTCGTCATCTCAGCCCATTGCTGCCCACTGCTGAGCATAGGCCTCTTCCGAAGCTTTCCAACAAAACCCAGCGATTTTCACCAGGTCGTCGGTCCTGGTCTGGTAGGTGGTCGTCCCACACTGCGCTTTCCAGTAGGTGGCCTCCAGTTCAGGATCTTTCGGCCCCAACGACCGTCCAATCTTCGTGCTATGTGGCCGGCCCATTACCACTTCAGTTTGCGAATCTGGTGGGTAATGTCAGCAACTTTGGTTCTTCTACGGATCTCCTCATTTCTGATTCGATCACGTAGAGAAATGCCGAGCATAGCCCTCTCCATAGCTCTCTGCGCGACATTGGGCCTTCTAAAAAGATCTTTTGTGAAGCACCACGTCTCAGCGCCGTAAGTCATCACTGGTAACACACATTGGTTGTACACCTTTGTCTTGAGACACTGAGGTATTTTGGACGAGAACACGTTGTGCAGTTTTCCGAAAGCTGCCCAGCCGATTTGCATCCGCCTACTGACCTCTCTCTCAAAAGTGGATTTTCCTAAACGGATTGACTGTCCGAGGTAGATAAATATTCGTCCACAATTTCGAGAGTAAAGTTCCCAACAGTTTGTACGGTGGGTGCAACATGGGCATTAAACATAATTTTTATTTAATCCATGTTCATTCTAAGACCTACTTGTTGGGAAACTTTATCGAGGTCACCGAGCATTTGTCCTAGATCTTCCTGCGGCTCAGCCGTGACTACGATGTCATCAGCAAATCGAAGGTGAGTGATGTATTTTGCCTTGCCAATAATATTGATACCAAGTCCTTGCCATTCCAGCAGCTTGAAGGTATCCTCCAGAGCAGCAGTAAACAGTTTCGGAGATATGACATCTCCCTGTCGTACTCCTCTTTGTAAGGGGATTTCCTTCGTGCGATTTTCCTGTACTCGGACTGACATGGTGGCGGTATAACACTTCAATGTACCGATAATCTACACTCCGGCATTGATGTGGGCATCTAAGAACCGCCCAAATTTCGACGGAATCGAAGGCTTTTTCATAGTCCACGAACGCTAAGCATAGTGGCCGATTATACTTCTCCGTCTTCTGTATAATCTGCCGCAGCGTATGTATGTGCTCTATGGTACTAAAGCCTTTTCGGAAACTGGCTTGTTCGGAAGGCTGGAAGTCATCAAGCCTGCGTTCGAGACGATTCGTGATGACTCTAGAGAACAGCTTGTAGACATGGCTTAGCAGTGTTATTGGCCGGTAGTTCTTCAGTAAGGTTTTGTCACCTTTTTTGAAGAACAAGACCACAACACCCCTGTTCCATGCTTCTGGCGTTTTGCGTTCGAGCGGCAAGAAATAAAAGAGCTTCTGAAGGACTTTTAGTACCGGTGTTCCACCCGCTTTCAGGAACTCTGTAGTGATTCCATCCTCACCCGGTGTCTTGTTTTTCTTAAGTTGTTTGAGAGCCATTCTTACCTCGTACAGGCTGATGTCCAGGATGTCTTCGGTATAGTGTAGAGTTAGCTTGGCTCTGGGTTCTGTCGCCACAATAGCTGGCTCAGCACAGACCGAGGTATATAACTGCCCATAGAACCTCTTTATCTCCCGTAGCGCCTCTGACTTGTTTGACGTCACGCGTCCATCTTCAGTCTTCAGCTTTGTCAGTTGGCTTTGCCCAATAGACGCGTCTCTTGCGAACACTTTGGAGCCTTGGTTCCGCTTAATTGTCTCCTTAATACGCTGGGTATTAAAGAAGCGTAAATCATGTCGCAGAGACTTCCTAATCTGTCTATTCAGCTGCCTATATGACTCAGCTTCATTCGAAGTTTTCAGCGTCAAAGAACGTCGACTAGCCATGAGGTGTCGGGTATGGTCGGATAGTTTTTGAGGTCTTTTTTTACGGTGGCTTTTGAAAAACTTGGACCGTACCGTATGAACAGTTTGAGTTTACAGCCTGCTATTTATATCTTTCACTGATGAACAGCTGTCCAGCCATTGAAAGCGATTCGACAGTTCAAGCTGAAAGCTCTCGGGGTTTTGGATATGTGCCTTCGATGGTCGGAGCGTAGACTTCACCAGACGCGTTCTTTCCAGTTTGATGTTGATATTCAACGATACGGTGATCACTTCCGGTTTTAATCCTGTTGATCACAGAGACGTCGTTGAAATGATGTCTCCTAGTGGTCATGATGTAGTCTATCTCATTTTTAGTTCAGCCGTTCGGACCCAACTAGGTCCATTGTCTGTGCGGCGACTTTCGGAAGAAAGAATTCTTCATAAAATGACCTTCTTTCTCCATAAAGTCAGCTAGCATCTGTCCCCTGGGATTCCGATGTTCATATCCAAATCGTCCCACTTTCAGCTCACCATCGCTTCTACGGCCCAGCTTTGCATTGAAGTCTCCCATTACAACAGTGAAATGTGTTTTGGAGCTATGTTTGGCCCTACTTATGTCCTCATACACAGCTTCAACTTCAACATCTGGGTGTGTCGAAGATGGGGCGTATACCTGGACTATCTTAAGCGAATATCGCTTGGATATTCTAAGTACTAGACACGCTACCCTATTTGACACACTTCCGATGGACACAATGTTGTCAATGAGAGACTTGTGGACGATAAACCCAACACCACCTTGAGACTTCTGTTCACCCTCAACTAGCTTCCCGTTCAGTCTCAAAGTAAGTACGTTATGTGTTACCACGGCCAGGTCTCTTTGTCGCCTCTTACGACTCCCTGAGATGAAGAAAGGGTGGTGACATTTGTATTCTTACGCCGTCACCACACGGCTGGTGCTTGATTTATAGCAATAAATGATAAAACTTATCTATTATGGTCAGAAACAATGCAACATTATTTACTAAGTTACTTCTCGTGCAAGACACATTGCTCATAAAAGCACCAAAAAAATATACACGAATAAACGTGCACACGCATATTGCCTATACTTAACAACAAAGAACTAACAATGTCAAACGTTTTGTTGTTTGTACACGTTTATTCTTGTGTAACAGAGAAAGTATGAAGCATGTAATTACATAAAATAATGTTCTTATGTCAAAAAAAATATTATTTCCGTGGAAAACAGGATTTTAAATAAAACTAATTTTACGGATTTAACTCGCATGTATTGGTATTCTAAACATTATTTAGAGATCCGACGTTTCGAGCTCTTTACAGCGCTCGTGGTCACGGGCAAGACTAAAGTTGACAGGTGTCTTCTTATGTGAGTTTAATCACTACCGTCATTTGGTGTGATATTTTGTGTGTTCCGGTTCACGCATACAGAACTCGCAACATTGTTAGGTCTTGCAATATGTTGTTGTTTTTGACGGGCTTGGGATATTATGGTCTTCATGATAGGATCCCAAGCAGGTGGTACACTCCAACCATCTTCTCTATTGAAATTAGGATGTTTTTTAATCTCAATAGCTTCTCTCAGCATCCTAGGGACAAAACGTTGCTCTTTCACGAGGATTTGAGGTTTGTCAAACTGGATATAATGGTTGGGTCCGTCTAGTGCATGTTCACATACTGCAGACTTAGTTTCTCGCCTATGTTTGACGTCAGCCATATGTTCCTTGACCCGGGTACTAACACTTCTCTTTGTTTGACCGATGTATGAGAGGCCACACTCACAGTCTAGCTTGTATATGCCTGCATCTTGAAGAGGAATATTACACTTGACAGGTGGTAGAAATTGGTTAATCTTCTTCGGCGGCTTGAAGTAGGTATTTATGGAAGCACGCTTCAAGATGTATCCAATCTTGTCAGTGACACCCTTCATGTATGGTAGTACTGCTGGCTGTCGCTCCACTGTAGTTAGCTTCACTCGGCTTCTGTTCCGCGTTCGTGGTATTTAGAGCTTGTTGCTCCGTAGTACGCGCCTGATATGCTGAAGCTCAGCTGCCAGGTGTGTGTCATCACAGATGCCTCGTGCTCTCTGAAACAAAGATTTCCCCACGGTAGACAACTGACTAAGATGGTGGTGAGAATCACCGTTCAAGAACCTATCTGTATGAGTTGCTTTACGATACACAGTATGACCTAATCTATGATCTGGATTTCTCATAATTAGAATGTCAAGAAAAGCTAGTTTATTATTTGACTCTAATTCCATTGTAAACTGAATACTAGGATGTATGGAGTTTAAATGTGTTAGGAAGGCAGAAAATCTATCAGTTGGTAGTATTGTGAAGGTGTCATCTACGTACCGTTTATAAAACCGGGGTGTTACTGGTGCAATAGCAAGAGCCCTCTCCTCAAAGTCTTCCATAAAGATATCGGCGACAAGAGGTGATACGGGGGATGCCATTGCTACACCCTCCATTTGAACATAGAATTGTTCCTTCTACAATAGGTAGCCAGATGTAAGGCAATAATCCAGTAATTCTGCATACTCCATTGGTAAGTCAGTCTTCACTAGTCTTCTCTTAACAATTTCTATGCAATCCTTAACTGGTAAAGTTGTAAATAAGGACTGGACATCAAAACTGACCATGATTTCATTATCAGCGATATGCAGGTGTTCAATATCATTGATAAAATGGTAGGAGTCCTTCACATAAGCTTCGGTGTTGCCTCTTAGTGGTGATAGTATCTTCGCTACGTGTTTCGCCAATTTGTATGTAGGTAAATCAATTTGGCTCACGATAGGACGCAGCGGGGCATTTTCCTTGTGTATTTTCGGCAGCCCATACAGCTTCGGTGGTTTTGCGCACGCAGGAATCAGTTGATGGACATCCAGACTCAATGATTCGGAAAGTTTCTTGACAAGATGCTTAGTTTTCTTCAACATCTTGTTGGTTTGGTCGATTTTCACCGGCTTGTAGGTATTGTCATCCGATAATAGGTGTTGTATTTTCTCATTATAATCTGACGTATCCATAACTACCGTCGCGTTACCCTTATCTGCGCGGAGAATAGTTAATTTCGGCTTAGCTCGCAAGTTCTTAAGTGCGATATATTCGTCTCGAGGCAGATTCAGTTTCGGCACTTTGACTCGACGCAAGACAGATGAAATATCTTGACGTATGGCCTCCGCATCTTCCTTTTTTACAAGCTTTTATTTAACTTGCAATGTGTTTGTTCGGGTGAAATCTTACAACTCAATTTTAAGGCACTTGCCCTCAACCGACTGGGCTGAAATTTTGCATGCATATGTAAATCGGATGACAATGCAATATTTTCTTGACGTGGTGCTGACCTGATGATGGAGCCTGAAGGTGGCCATAGGAACTCGATGGTTAAACAACAGTTCATCATCGAGTTTGGGCTTGATTGATTCGTCTTGACGAGTACTTTGATACTATATGGTAACCAGGGTCTGATGATGGAGCCGGAAGGTGGCCATAGAAACTCCGTAATTAAACGACGCAACCCCATCGAGTTTGGGCTTATTGGATTAGTCTTGACGAGTACTTTGATACTATATGGTAACCAGGGTCCGATGATGGAGCCGGAAGGTGGCCATAGGAACTCCGTAATTAAACGACGCAACCCCATCGAGTTTGGGCTCATTGGATTAGTCTTGACGAGTACTTTGATACTATATGGTAACCAGGGTCTGATGTTGGAGCCGGAAGGTGGCCATAGGAACTCCGTAATTAAACGACGCAATCCCATCGAAATTGGGCTCATTGGATTAGTCTTGACGAGTACTTTGATACAATATAATATAATAATTATTTAAATATTTAATACTTAAGATGTAATACATAATTGTAAGTGGACCTAATAAATAAAATAAAAATAAATAAAATAAATATAGTAACCAGGGTCTGATGTTGGAGCCGGAATGTGGCCATAGGAACTCCGTAATTAAACGATGCAACCCCATCCAGTTTAGGCTCATTGGATTAGTCTTGACGAGTACTTTGATACTATATGGTAACCAGGGTCTGATGATGGAGCCGGAAGGTGGCCATAGGAACTCCGTAATTAAACGACGCAACCCCATCGAGTTTGGGCTCATTGGATTAGTCTTGACGAGTACTTTGATACTATATATATATAGACGATATACTAAGGAGTGCACGAACACGTCGGGGTCTTAACACCAGCGACATGGGTCTACCGAAGCATAACCCCTTGCCTATCTACGTTAACGAACGGTTAACTAAAGCTAATCGTCGGCTTTTTTGGCAAGTCCGGCAGGCAGGCAGTGCGGCTAATTGGAAATTCGTGTGGACGAAGGGTGGTCGCATTTATGCCAGGCGAACGGATGGCGCTGAAAGCAGAGCAATACACATTAAGACTGAGAAAGAAATCTGTAAAATTTTTGGCTCGGATCCAACTGATTCGAGTAATAGTTAATAATTATTATGTCAGAGTCATTAGAAACGATAGAAATATAATATTGATATTTATAATAGTTCATAATGTATGTACGTATTGGAATCCAATATTATTAAGCTCAAGTATTCCTTGTTATTACACAAAACTGTATATTGAGTATTCTAGGTTTAAAAACTGTCAACCCCACATTGCTACGCAAACCATCTGTATTTGTAGTAGCTTCTTTGTTGTATGTGTTTTAATTAATCTATCTTATGATGTGTCTGTGTCTATAATTAATAAGTTGCCAACTTTCTCCCGATTGCCCCAAAGCTACTGTGCACCAACTTCCTGTCATCCCACTCCCAATATTTATAAAACTACTTCTCATTGCTTTCAAACACTATCTATGACACTTCCTCTATTATATTTATCGCCATGATGCCAAAAAAGTCACAGCATTTGATTCTTGGGTTATTAAATATACGCTCTCTCAACACAGGACGTGACGAGTGTGCCGCTGCCATGGATAGATATAGGCTGGACATATTAGCTTTGAATGAGACTTGGTTACAGAAGGGACAAGAAAAATTCATCCCCATCATCCCAGGATATAATCTGAAAAGCTCTCCGCGTTTGAGTGGGAAAAGGGGCGGTGGAGTAGGGTTTTACGTGCGCAAGGATCTTCATGTTCGTGTAAAATCACATCCACCCTCAGTCTTGGAGCAAATGTGGCTCGAACTTCAGATACATGGTGTAGGACGTCTTGCGATTGGCACAGCGTATAGACCAGAATATGTTTCGGTGGATGATGCTATTGACGCTTTGAGTGAATCACTGGACGCTTTTGCCTATTGTGACGGAGTTTTCCTTTTGACTGATTTTAATGTAAATCTCATGCAAGTTGACAAATCAAACGTGAAAAAGCTTCAGACTTTCATGTCTCAGCGGCACATAGAGCAATTAGTAACTGAACCAACCAGGATATCTAATGACACATCAAGTTTAATAGATCTAGTAATAACTGACAGGCCAGATACTTGCAAAAATACGTATGTACATCATAACGCCCAAATAAGTGATCACGCTATGGTTTTAGTCGAGTTGACTATAGCAAAGCCCAAACGGATGCCACAGTACATACATAAAAGATATTTAGATAAAATTAATATGGAGTCCTTTAAAGTCGACCTCAATGCTATATCATGGGAAGAAATAAAAGAACTGGAAGACGTTAGCGACAAAGTAACACTTTTTAATAAGTTCCTTCTAGCTATATTTGACAAATATGCTCCTATTCGTAAAATACGTATGAATCATAAAAGTTATCCCTGGATTACGGATAACATTAAAATTATGATGAACCTTCGAGATGCTGCCCTCAAGAGATACCATAAAAGAAAAGTACTTTCTCACCGAGATTACTACAAAAGTCTGCGGAACTTCACAAATGCAGCTATTGAACGAGAAAATGCGGCTTATTTTGCTTTTTATGTAAATAAAAAACAAAAACCAGCCAAAACAAATGTGGACCCACCTCAAAAACGCTTCAATTACGGGTGATACAACTCAACAACTGCTACCGAAACAATTTTGCAAGCCAGATGAGGTAAATAATTTCTTTCTTAGACTTCCAGGAAACGTAAGCACAGACCGGAAAACCATGGCATTTTTTGAAAATGGAAGGCAGAGGGAGAACACATTTAATATTGATAACTGCACAGAAGATGAAATTCGTAAAATCATTGTATCAATAAAAACCAAAGCCAGCGGCCACGACACTATCACAATTGACATGATACTGCTCACACTCGAGGTCACCCTGCCCGTCATCACACACATAATCAATGCGTCAATTCAGTGTAGCGTCTTTCCTGATGACTGGAAAATTGCCAAAGTGAGACCAATACCTAAGTCTGGCAAAATCGAAGACTTTAAGGACCTTCGTCAGATTAGCCTACTTCCCATATTATCAAAGGTGCTAGAAAGAGTTGTTTGTACGCAGTTGACAAAATACTTGGAGGCAAACCAATTACTGCCAAGTACACAGTCAGGATTCCGTAGTGGACATGGTACGGCGACAGCACTAGCCAAAGTTACGGATGATATTATAACTGCAATAGACAGGGGAGAGGCGACGATACTCGTCCTGCTGGACTTCTCCAGGGCCTTTGACTATCTTAACCCGGAATTATTGATCAAAAAAATGGCCTATTATGGTTTATCTGAGGCATCTTGCAAATGGTTTCAATCATTTCTCACCGGTCGGCAACAATATGTGGAATTACAAGCGGATTCCGGGGAATTATTACAATCAAAAAGCAAAACGCCGCAGGGCTCAATTTTAAGTCCTCTATTGTTTGTTCTATATACAGCTGACCTGGTGAAAAATCTCAAGAACTGTGAAACGCACCTTTATGCAGACGACACTCAGTTATATCGTTCTTTCAAAACAAATGACCTAAAACTCTCACTAGACAAAATAAACGAAGACTTGAAGGCCGTCGCGGAGTGGTCCATTAGGAACAATCTTGTATTGAACCCTTCTAAATCCCAATTTATGGTTTTTGGTGGTAAATGGCAACGTCAGAAGATAATCGAACAGAACCCAATCGTCCATATTGACACGGAACCAGTCAATCATGTCGATGCGGCTAAGAATCTTGGTCTGATATTGGATGGCGAAATGAAATATATTGAACATGTCAACATAAAAATAAGAAATTCATATTATAGATTAAAGACTCTGTACTCAATTCGTAAACATCTGCCGGAAAAGGTTAGGGAAATTATAACAGAGTCCTTGGTTCTATCACAGTTCAACTACTGCGACATAATATATGGACCAAGACTCCTACAGCAAACACAGAGATCCATACAACGCGTACAAAATGCTTGTATGCGGTTCTGCTCTAATATACCGAAGAGAGCTCATATCACTCCACATTTAAATAATAAAAATGTTTTAAATATGGCTAATAGGAGATATCTACATCTGGCAACAACCTTCCGTAAAGTTGTTGAAAGTCGAAAACCAGGTTATCTCTACGAGAAATTTGTATGGGTTAATAGTAACCGCTCAAAACCTCTAAGAAGCCACAGAGAGACAAACCTGGCGATTCCCAAACATAAAACTAGTTTTTATAGAGGAGGTTTCAAATTTGCTTCCACAAAAGTGTGGAATGACCTGCCACCGCCGCTGCGAGAGCCTATGCATCTCCTGAAATTCAAACGCTTGGTTCGATCACATTTAATGGAGTTGCAGAAGCAGAAACAAAGAGAATATGTAATTGGATATAGGAAACCTCCTCTCCTCAAGTCAACTTTGACTCACTGCTAACGTTAGTTCCATAAGTATTTTATGTAGACATTTACTATATATACATACATACATACACACAACACTCACAAAGACACAAGCACAGTTATTCACAACATAAATAAATACACCTTCTTATTTCATCCTATTATTTATTTGTACTTCTTTCCCTACATCCTTTATTTTCCCCAATGGTCGACCTACCGTAAGGGCCAGGCTGAAAACCAGCGCTGGGCATTTATGCCAAGCACAAGCTGAGACTGGTACCTATTGTCAAATATATAATTATTTTGTTTATTAGTTTTTTCACAAAATGTAATTTTTTTTTTAATGTCCTTGTATGCATGATTGATGTTTTTAAATTGGCAATAAAGCTTTATTATTATTATTATTATATGGTAACCAGGGTCCGATGTTGGAGCCGGAAGGTGGCCATAGGAACTCCGTAATTAAACGACGCAATCCCATCGAAATTGGGCTCATTGGATTAGTCTTGACGAGTACTTTGATACTATATGGTAACCAGGGTCTGATGTTGGGGCCGGAAGGTGGCCATAGGAACTCCGTAATTAAACGACGCAACCCCATCGAGTTTGGGCTCATTGGATTAGTCTTGACGAGTACTTTGATACTATATGGTAACCAGGGCCTGATGATGGAGCCGGAAGGTGGCCATAGGAACTCCGTAATTAAACGACGCAACCCCATCGAGTTTGGGCTCATTGGATTAGTCTTGACGAGTACTTTGATACTATATGGTAACCAGGGTCTGATGTTGGAGCCGGAAGGTGGCCATAGGAACTCCGTAATTAAACGACGCAATCCCATCGCAATTGGGCTCATTGGATTAGTCTTGACGAGTACTTTGATACTATATGGTAACCAGGGTCTGATGATGGAGCCGGAAGGTGGCCATAGGAACTCCGTAATTAAACGACGCAACCCCATCGAGTTTGGGCTCATTGGATTAGTCTTGACGAGTACTTTGATACTATATGGTAACCAGGGTCTGATGTTGGAGCCGGAAGGTGGCCATAGGAACTCCGTAATTAAACGACGCAATCCCATCGAAATTGGGCTCATTGGATTAGTCTTGACGAGTACTTTGATACTATATGGTAACCAGGGTCTGATGTTGGAGCCGGAAGATGGCCATAGGAACTCCGTAATTAAACGACGCAACCACATCGAGTTTGGTCTCGTTTGATTCGTCTTGACGAGTCTTTTGCTTTCGTCCCATATCAATTATATATGATTGATTGGATGGATGACCCAATGCCAATGTGAGCACGTGCCGAGGGCTGAATGGTATGAGGGTGTATAAACATGTCTTGCCGCTAACGTTGCGCCTCAGGGAACCCTGTTATATTGTAGAACTAGAAGAGGTACTCATCATTCTCCTGCCCTTATCCCACGCTAACTAGAAGAGGTACTAAAAATCTAAAAATAAAATTAAAGAAAAAAAAACCTTTTTAAAAACAAGCTTTTATTATTTGTTAATAAAATGAACTAAAAAGTTAAAATAAATTAACTCTAAAAAGAAATAATTATACCACTTTGTAACTTGATTGTAACCTTTTATAAATGAAAGCGTGTTACATTTAATACAACATAACATATTCCTCAAGCTATCACAATGTAACACGCTTTCATTTATAAAAGGTTACAATCAAGTTACAAAGTGGTATATTTCTTTTTAGAGTTAATTTATTTTTAACTTTTTAGTTCATTTTATTAACAAATAATAAAAACTAGTTTTTAAAAAGGTTTTTTTTTCTTTAATTTTTGACACTATTTTTTACTAAGCAATCCTCGACGCTGCAAATAATGTTTTCGTACGGTATCCTACGAGGTGCAATCGCAAAATTCAAGCCTTTTTTCAGTACATTCACAGTGGGCTCATCTAATGTTTGTTTACTTAATATTACAACTGACTGACAGGTTGGTTTATCTATGGAAGATGAGTTGTCTATGATGACATTTCTTGCGTTTCGTTTTTGGGTGAATTTCCCGACACCAAATCGTAAACGGCACGGCTGAAACTGCTAGTGCAGGATGGCACTTTTAACTTGTAATATTTTTTTTTAGATAAAAGGTGTTGTCTCCTATAGGTGACTATAAATATTTTTAAATTATGATTATCGCTAATTAGGTAAAAAAAATCTTAAACCCCCAATTGTATCATATCGGTGACGCGGCACAATTTGTTTTTCAGTATACTTTTAATCATATTTTAAAAACAGTTGATTTTTTAGGGTTTTACCTTTTTTTATTTAAATCCTTAATAATGACAGTACCTTATTGCGGAAAGTTCAATACAAAATTTGTTATATTTAATGAATGGTAAGTATAAATTCACGTGTCCAAATGAGATATGTCATCGCGGTGAATTTTCGTTGTACGCGAATATCTAGGCATCGAACAACACTAGCTTCTTGCCACTGCGCAGTAAATCTGCGCATCAGTGCCGCCTAAGCGCTTAACGTAAGAGGACGTGTGTTGCTGTTTGGAGTTCCCGCCAAAAACGTAAGTAAGTCGGTTTCGGTGACTGCGTACCGTTTTTTTTGTCATTCACGTGAATGGATATAAGTTGTGATCCAATCATTCGGTATGTCTATAAAATCTATGTACTATTACTAAATGTCGCTCAATTAAGTAGGTCGTATCAATTTATTTCTTTTATTTATATTTTCCTTGTTGTGCTTATTTTTATGGGCTGTTTATAATATCGGTGACCTCATTCCGGTGAATTCGGTGACCTAAATTGACCACCGGAATGAGAAAAAATATCATTCCAGTGACTTTTTATCATTTCGGTGAGAATTTGGTCATTTCGGTGATAATCATCTTCATTTCGGTGATTTCTTTTGTCATTCCGGTGTCAAATTACTTCATTTCGGTGAATAAAGACCTTAATTTATTTTGTTACATTGTAATTTCGAAAGGAATATATTTTTATTTTTATTGTTGATAATTACAATATATTTGTTGATTTATTCTTACATGTTCCCAAATGAATTTCAGATTAAATTATTAAAATCTATGTGTGGTTGTAATCAATACCTTTATTTTTCACTAGCTGTGCCCGCGACTTTGTTTGCGTGGGCGATTTTTCATACAAAAGGATTTTCCGGATTATTCCCGTTCCCGTGAGAATTTCGGGAATTCCTTTCTTAATGCACCTCTACGGTACCTAAACTACGTCCTTACCAAATTTCAAGTGCCTACGTTTAGCCGTTTAGACTGTGCGTCGATATGTCAGTCAGTGATTCTTCTTTTATATGCTTATTTAAGAATAAAACATACTCGCAGATGGACTCTGGATTAAAGTAATAACAGATTAACTTGAAATGTTTGTCAACAGCATCTAAAGTCAAATGATGAAGTTCAAAATGGTTAGTTATTCTTCTTCTTCTTCTTTTCATGTCGATGGCAAAACACTTAAAATTATTTTGGAGAATTCCGCCACCCGGACCGCGGTTGTTGACCCTTCTATCAGCTCAGTTTGTGTACAGGAGTCGGGACAGGCGGGGCATGAAGTGAGGTGAGCCATGGACATTGGTGAGAGACCACATAGGCACGCGATATCCTCCTGTCCAGGAAACCCCCACCTAAACATATTATCTTTGCATTGGCCAACCTGGCTACGGAGTCTGTCCAGAGACCTTCAGGTTAACCATGGCAAATCGTGTCCTGCTGATCGTTAACCAAGGGGACGGGTGGAGCAAACGTGTTAGACCAGAGGTTGAGACGAGCAGAAGGTGGATCTGTGTCAAGATTCGGTACTTTCTAAATCTAAATATAAAGCTATGCCGACTTTAACTTCTGTGGTTGTCCCTGCCATGTTATATTTAGTCTGAGAGTGTCTGAACCCTAAGGCTGAAGTGAGGTTTATTTCTATGTTTTCACAGGATTGTGTTTGTGATATGAGCGCCAGGTCATCGGCAACATGGTCGGTCTTTTGTGTAGATGTTGAAAAGTAGTGATTCCAAGAAAACGGTCATCAGTCAGGGTAGAGACCCTGGGGATTACCGTTGTTTTGGGATCGCCATCTGCTTATTTCTTCAGACAAATGGACCTGAAAGCTACGGTGGCGGAGCAGCTCACCAAGTATTTTTATAAATTTCTAGTCATTGACCATCGAGTAGACTTTCCACAAGAGACGCTTCAGATTCACTGTATCATAAGCTGCTGTCAGATCCACGCATACAGCGCTGTAATCATTCCCATTTCAAAACTATCCTTTATGTGTTATTTATTTTGGTTCACAAAACAGAATAACATCAGTGTAGCTTCTGAATTACAAATACAAATCTTATGGTCTATACGTTTATGATAAAATGGCATGTGTTGGGTGAGGTTTAACGTCTGGTTACAACATGATTTTTTAGGTCTGAATCCTACCTGTTCTGGAATTAAGTGCTGATCTAATAGGTGATAGGCGGTTAAACAAAAGTCGTTGAGATAATTTGTATGTGTGACTGAGCAAGGATAATGGGCGGAAGGTTTTTAGGGTCATCTAGAACTTTTCCCGGTTTTGGAATGGCAATATCAAGATCCATAGACGTGATAATTTCGCAGATTGTAGACAATCATTGAACATCGGTTGTAACCAGCAAATAGTCATAGGATCCAAGTTTTTAAGTTGTTCTGTGGAAATGTTATCAACACCTGATGCTTTACCAGATTTCAAGTATCTAACACCAAAAATGATATCGTCAAAAGGCTGGCTCAGTAAATTCTCTTTCGGAAGGCATTGTACAAGATGAATTCTGGGAAGGCGAGTGTACGATTTCTTATTCAGCAATAGTTGATGAGCAATTTTGTTTGCAGTAACTTTACTTGGAACTTTGGAGGAGAGGGCTCACCGGTCCATTTAAGGATTGTGGTCTAGGCCTTTTTACTATTGTGGGTCATGTCAATGCTGGTGACTGTATTAATCCATTTGGTTCGCTGGTTTGCATGGATAGACAGCATTAAGATTTCACAAGCATCACATGTGTCTTGTGAATATGGATCGGCATTATAGGCGGATTCATAATTTTTAAACAGCGCAGATGACTCTTGAGACAAACCCGGGACGTTGGAAGTACGACAGCCTCTTGGGATATGTTGGCACGACGATTTCCAGATGATACCTACGAATCGTTCGTAGTTCGGTAATGAAACTAGCTTTATAATGGCTTTGTCAATTGTTTAACGAATTATTGCACTACTGCATATTGCACTTAATCGGTCTATGAAAAGTTAGGGGTATTTATTGGCAGATGGACTTTATGCATTGAGAGCTGAATCTGGAACTGACAAAGATCAAGACTGGGTTGTATCCACGTTTCCATCGACCACTGTTAAACGATTAACGGAGATGCATTTTTATTGATAAGGCCGAAGTTTTAATTTAAGTAAGAAAAAAATCTGTTACTGTGTGATGAATACACTCTTCAAAACGTAGGTTGTAGGCTGTACTTGGTAACAGTTTACTTTTTTTCGGTGACTACATAAGTAATTTCATTTCGGTGTATTCCGTTCCTCATTTCGGTGATGAGAAGTTTCATTTCGGTGAATTCTTCTTTCATTTCGGTGACACCAAAATTTCAAAGTACTATATCTCTTAAGTATATGAATTTAATTTAATGTCGTGTTAAAATTAATTATAACGATAGCGTAAATAACAATACTACATGGTTTTATTTTCAAAAAAGTAACAAATAAAAAAGTTCACCGAAATGACAAAAAATATGGACTTGTTGAAATTGATCCTTTTCTGATTGTTTAACGGCCTTGGCTAGAAGCGTATCATATTTTGAAATTTGTCTCATCTTGCACTGATCGTATTTCGCTTTTTCGCGTTTATTTAAGACGCCAATGCAAGAGTAAAAATCCTCCACCGTCAGTTGTATTGTAAAACATCAGATGAAATTCTCACATTATTGTCAATGGTACTTTGCTCAAAACGATGCTGTTGGATGAGATGACGAAGTAATTTCCTGCTGACTTGTTGTAAGATTTTAGCGCTCCCGTGCATGTCATGTTTAGGTGATATCTTGACACACGGTGGGATGAGATCACGATCACAACATCTCTTCAAGAAAATCAAGGATGATAGTTTCCTTGCGCGTTTAGTCTTCAAATCTTCCGTACTGGTGCACATAGTATTGTCTGTTTTTATTTGCGCGAGCACTACACATTTCAAATAAAACTAATTTTACGGATTAAATTCGCGTGTAATGGTATTCTAAACATTATTTAGAGATCCGACGTTTCGAGCTCCTTACAGCGCTCGTGGTCACGGGCAAGACTAAAGTTGACAGGTGTCTTCTTATGTGAGTTTAATCACTACCGTCATTTGGTGTGATATTTTGTGTGTTCCGGTTCACGCATACAGAACTCGCAACATTGTTAGGTCTTGCAATATGTTGTTGTTTTTGACGGGCTTGGGATATTATGGTCTTCATGATAGGATCCCAAGCAGGTGGTACACTCCAACCATCTTCTCTATTGAAATTAGGATGTTTTTTAATCTCAATAGCTTCTCTCAGCATCCTAGGGACAAAACGTTGCTCTTTCACGAGGATTTGAGGTTTGTCAAACTGGATATAATTGTTGGGTCCATCTTGTGCATGGTCACATACTGCAGACTTAGTTTCTCGCCTATGTTTGACGTCAGCCATATGTTCCTTGCCCCGGGTACTAACACTTCTCTTTGTTTGACCGATGTATGAGAGGCCACACTCACAGTCTAGCTTGTATATGCCTGCATCTTGAAGAGGAATATTACACTTGACAGGTGGTAGAAATTGGTTAATCTTCTTCGGCGGCTTGAAGTAGGTATTTAAGGAAGCACGCTTCAAGATGTGTCCAATCTTGTCAGTGACACCCTTCATGTATGGTAGTACTGCTGGCTGTCGCTCCACTGTAGTTGGCTACACATTGCTGAGTATACCCGGAATTGTTATTTTCGGTTAAAATTACTATACAAAATTAGGCCTTACCTCAGCGAAAAGGTCAGAATCGCTTTGTGTGAATCATTGATATTATCTAAACTAAATTATTGTGACACGGTGTATGGTCCATGTCTTCTGTCCAAAACAGCGAAGGCAGTCCAACATGTGCAGAACGCCTGCGCTCGATTTTGCTTTAGTGTTCCACCCAGGTTCCATGTCACCCCTTTTCTCAATAATGCAAATTTGCTGAAGATGGATGCTCGCAGACGACTCCATTTGGCCACTATGCTGTTTGGCGTCATCGGTACGGGTAGGCCGCACTATCTTTTTAATAAACTAACGTTGGCAGGGGATCTCAGCAAGTACCCCAGGAGAGCCTGTTCTCATGTCTTTATAACCTCCAAACATAGAACGGTAGCCTTTCGGGGATCTTTCAGATTCGCCGCCTCGAAGTGCTGAAATGACCTTCCGCCGCCGATTCGCAATCTGGAAACGACAAACACGTTTAAAAAGAATTTGAAAATGCACTTACTCGAACTACAGAAATCACTTGACGTACCTCCAGGTTGTTCGCGGTCTGCATTGCGGACTGTTTCCCAGCATCTTTGAGGCCGGTGCTCATGCCTCCTTCTTCACTCAATTCAAAAATTTAAAGGCCCATAAACCTTGGACTTTAAAATAAAATTCACGGTCAAGTTTGTAGATAATATTGTGACGTGGGAAACGTGGTTATTTTTAATTTCTCTAATCATTTTTGTTTCCTTTCTGTCATGCATGTTGAACGTGGCACATAAAGGAGCGTTCCGTTTCACCGTTTTTATTATATTTAATTTTTTTTTTAAACTTACGGGTTTGTAATTTATTCTTTTTTTTTCTGTATATTTACGTCACTCGGGGTACGGCCAGAATACCAGCGCTGCAGCTGCCCTCAGGCTGATGACCACATCCTGTCCTTATCTGTTCGTGTTAATTCTTTGTATTTCTTTTGTCTATCATATATGTCTGTGTTTTTGATTGAGTTTTGTGTTATTGTGTATTGATATAATTTGTTGTATACCTATTTGTTTATGTTATGTGGCCAATAAACGTTTTCTATTTATATTCTATTCTATTGCTGTTTTTAGAGAGTTTGGAAACACTCCAGAATTAAAAGATAAATTAGTTAAATGTGATGAAACTGGTACTATTTCATCTGAAACTAATTTTGTCATAATCAGTTGAATTAGTAGATTTTAAAGTCCGCAGTATCTTTTTAATTTCATAGATGTCAGTTGGGTACATGTACAGACTGGAGTTTGTTAAATTTTATGTTATGTAAAATGCTTTTGTCAAGAAAAAATCCTTTGTACGAGTACATGTCAAGTTTGTAAAAAAGTCATTGAACTAATTAGCTATATCATTTGGGTTTTTAATTGCTTTGTTTTGGTCATTTAATATAACATCAATTGTGTCTTTGTGATTTGTAAGTACGTTTTTTTATTGATAACATCCCATATTGCTCTTATTTTGTTTTTGGCCCTAGATATATAGATGGAATTAGTAATCTTTTGTGGGTGTAGTCCACTTTTCTTGAGTAGTTTAGTGTTTTTTTATAATAAGCTAACAAGATGACCTCACTCCACCTGATGGAAAGCGGTAGTGAGATCCAAATATGAGGTCGACAGGCACAATAGACCGTATTGAGCCTGTCGCACTCACCCTTAAAGCCCGCTTAAAGAGGAGACCACTGCTGCGGCAACAACGAGACAAGGCGTGGAGTCTCGCATTGGTATTGAGCTGTGCGGGTCCGAGTTGGCCAGCCCGCTGGACGGAAGGGCCCCCGTTCCTACGGGTCTCCCAGGCCGGCGGGCTGACCCGCTCTGCCCGCACAATGCTGCCGCTATGACTCCACTGGTCCGGCGCTTGCCGCAAAAATGGTCCCCCCTGGCTCCGGTTCGTACAGTGCTGATCCCGGAACGCGACCAGACCGAGGGAGGCCAGAGTCACTTGGCGGGTTTTACGCAACTGTATGGTGGTAACAGCAACCGGTCGACAAAACGTCTCCCACCTGAAGTGTAATTTTGATATTATGTTGGCACCTAAAACACACAGCGTTGATGTGAAAAAAGCTGTCTGAGATCTTTCCAAAGCATTAAATATCATAGACAATCTTACCAAATATCGCTGCTTATATACCTTTCTCCCTCTCACCAGCAGGCGCCACCACTCGAAAGGCGCGAAGTGAGTGACAAGATCTGTCAAATCATAGCGTTTGTGATTTTTCCGTTGAAACATCGTAAAAATGTTCTCTATCCAATTTCAATGAAAGAAATCGTTTTACATTGTTAATTATAGTGTGGATTAAACACACAGCGTCTATTTTAATAGTATTGAGTGTTTTTTCAATGAATAGTTAGTGTTTGTAGCGCTGAATCCAAAAAGCAAAAAGTATGAAAATCTTGAAAGGATGTTCGCAGCCGGTTCAATACCATCTCGCAAGGGCAAAATATCTCTTTACTAAAACAGATCTAGTAAGCCTAGCGTTATGTCAAATTGTATCTTTTTACAATAATGTAGGTTTCATTAAGCAGTAAGCCGCCTGATGTAAGATGGCTTACCACCATTGGAGTCCACAATACAATTATTACTGTTTTTTTTAAAAATAAGATCCAATCAATATGATGGCATCATTAGAGTATATTGTGTGAGAAAAGTTTGGTTTTTGATAAAGTTAATTAAATAACTAGCTTACAGTACTCCTAAGAGATGAAAAATAGCTATTTTTCCATTATAATGTAGTGCATGCCTGCTATCACTACCTATGTCTAGTTTCTGAGTCGTAGCTCATTATATTACTTATATGTATTAAGAAGTGAAGTATATTTTCATTAAAATTGAGTACATTATCCTTTTAGGATAGACATATATTTTAATAACTCCTGGCTTAGGTAAATAAAACATAAATGTGTCTATCACACTAATTCAGACAGTCGTCTGAAGTAAGATTATCGTATAAATAGAATATATAACCATTTTACATCTTGTGGGTTTTACCAAGTAAGACCTACGAAGTGGTACTTGCAACCACATAACATAACATATTGTCGTAGTGAGGATAAGGTCTTTATTCGCTTGCACGATACTACGTCACACACGCTGGTCGGTCGAAACGAGCTCCCGCATGTTCTAGAGTTTTTGCCGCCCGGATCTCTCGAGAATACTCTCAACGCTACGCGAAGGGCTGCGTCCTCGCTGCGTATAAAAGCGGGATGTACGACACGACGTGACAGTTCCGATTTGGGAAAGCGAAGCGAATCAGTCTCCTGCGAACTAGGAGTGATCGAGTGCGTAAACTGCGAATAGTTTCAGTGTATTTCAGTGTTTTAGTGTGATTCAGTGTTTTAGTGTGATTCAGTGTTTTAGTGTGATTCAGTGTTTTAGTGTTACTTAGTGTTCCGTGTTTAGTGTTGCAATTAAGTGTTTTTAATTGTGTTTTTTAAGTGTTTTATTGTGTGATTGTTAGTCGACAAATAAATTAATTGTCTTTTGGTGACTTTTGGCGTATCTTGGATTTAACGTACCCCGTTCCCGCAACAATTGGTGTCAGAAGTAGGATTCAAGATGCCTCTTACTCCACGAGAAGACAGTGAGGGTCGAGTAACAAGGAGTCAAACCGCGGCCCTGCAAGAGGGTGAAGGCACTTCAACGGAGGGATCGATACAAACACCGATTGGACCTGTTGAGCTTGCAGACTTATTCAAAATGCTGAAGACAAGAGCCAGCCGCTAGGAGGAGCAAGCCCGCGAGCAAACCCACCGCCAGGAGGAGCAAGCCCGCGAACAAGCCTGCCGCCTTGAGGAGCTAGCCAGACTTCAAGAAATACAATTCGCTAAACTGAGGGACGAACAAGCCCTTCGCCAGGAAAAGCAAGACATTCGCCAGGAGGAGCAAGCCCGCCGCCAGGAGGAGCAAGCCCGCCGCCAGGAGGAGCAAGCCCGCCGCCAGGAGGAGCAAGCCCGCCGCCAGGAGGAGCAAGCCCGCCGCCAGGAGGAGCAACTGGTCGAACTCAAGGAAGAGCTAAGCAAGAGTTTGTTGGGGGCTATTGAAAAGAAGCACGAAGTATTAGAAAAACAGATTGATGCTCTCAAGTATGATGTGCTAAGCGTCAAGACCCAACACGAAGAACGACTCACCCAACATGAAAATCGATTCACCCAACACGAGGATCGATTGTGCCAGGTGGATGCTGAGATGCGACAGCTGCATACCAAAATGGCAAGAGTGGGGACCCGGGGTGCTACGGTAGTGTCGGATTCTCCGAAAATCGAAGTACCCCACTTCGATGGAACGACGTCTTGGGCAGCATTTTGGTACCAGTTCGAGACGGTGGCTAAAGGAAAGGGGTGGAACGAGGAAGAGTCCTTGATAGCTCTGACTCTTGCTCTTCGTGGAGATGCCCTGCTCACGTTGAAAAACCTGCCTTCGGATAACAGAACTTTAGGTGCTCTCCAAAGAGCACTAGAGGGCAGGTACAGCGACAAACACCTAGAACACGCATATAGAGCACAACTCCGCGATCGACAGCAGAAGCCTGGTGAGAGTCTGCAGCAATGGGCAACGGTAATCGAAAGGCTTGTCAGACGTGCATACGTGTCATGCCCGACAATGGTGGAATCAATGATCCCGCAAGCTTTCTGTTATGGAATACGGGTCGCAGACATGCCGTGAAACTGAGCCATCATCAGACCTTACAGGAAGCTCTAGCCCATGCTTTGGAGGTGGAAGCCGTGCGTCAAGACGCTAGAACTCAACGACTTCGGGAGGTTGTGGTAAAGGAAAAACCTTTGGGTCCGATGTGCTATGGCTGCGGCGAGAGGGGTCATATTCGGAGTAGTTGCCCCAAGGGAAGATGGCCGCGTAGAACGACAGTAGCGTCCTCTACACAGGTGGATGCAGAAGAGCTGTCGTTAAACTAGAAGGAGCCAGGGCCGTGGGGCGGGCGCTGGCTGGTCAACATCGAGCCCCTACCGTTACTGTTTCACAGATTGGCAATGGGAACAACCTTACAGTGGTTGGACAGCTGAACAGCGTAACGTGTCACTTTACTATTGACACCGGTGCTTTAAGGACAATATTGCGTCCGGAGCTATTGAAAAGGACTATTTCGTGGAATCGCAGACCATCCGTTCAGCTTCAAACAGCAACAGGCCAGCCAGTTACCGTCTTCGGTGAGACGATGGCGAAGATAACCATTGGAGAACAAACCTTTGAATACGGCGTTCTCATAGCCGACATCACGGACGATTGCATCATCGGACTTTTTAAGAGACTAGAAGTGTGTGGTAGACGTCGCCAAAGGAGTACTTAGTTTCCCCGAACAAGAAGTATTCCTAGAGGGAGCGAGATCATGCGCAGTTTACTGCCTGAAAAATACGACCCTACCGCCGTGATCTGAAACTCTGGTCAAAGTTAGATATCCTGCATGTCAAGGGCGAAGCGTCGTCATAGAAACTGCGGCGACCATCCGAGTTGGATCACAGCAAGAACTCTGGCAATGACCGGAAAAGGAGCGCTGGTGCGAGTCATCAATCTTAGCGAAGATGAAGTGCAGCTACAAAGAAACTGTGTCATTGGACGGTGCGATGCAGGTCAATCCATCAGAAGGCTGAAAAGGGCCCGGGAACCGGAATCCTGTCAACGAGATGACGTCACGCCGCTCCTAGCAAATTGTAAGGACAAGCTCTCTGAGCGGGAACTCGAAGGGTGACCATGATTTGTTGAAGGACAGGTCTCGTTAAACACAGAATAGACACGGGAGACGCGCCACCAATAAAGCAGCGGCCTAGACGCTTTCCATTTGCCAAAGAGAAGGAGGTAGCAGACATGGTTGCCGAGATGCAGAAGAACCGCATCATAGAACCTTCAACAAGAACGTTATAGAGCTCGTTGTCCCACCAATACGTTTGCTATTCTGGTGTACAAAAATAACACATCCTACTACAGTCCCCTGGTTAGGATGTGCCGTACATATAATCATCTGGCAAGGTGTAGCACGGACGTTGTCGTTGATATCTTTGACAGTAAATTCCCTAGATATAAAAGACTTATCTCTGAGATACTTGGGGAGGGATGAGGATTCCTCCACGTCTTTCTGATAAATCAAACTGTTGTAAACTGTATATCTTTTAATAATAATTTATATACTATTAGTTTAATAAATACAAAGATATGTAAACACAAAGCATGCTGTGTACACTACTTAGGAATACTATCTAGGCTATGCTCAATTGTTACAACCAACCAATACGTGTAATGACAGTTTTCTGTTTGTGTACCATAATTAATAAATAAATTAATAAATAACAAGCCCTTGGTCTTCGCCAGTAGTCCTAGTTAAGAAGAAGGACGGCAGCACCAGGTTTTGTGTGAACTACCGGTTGTTGAATAATGCAACGAAGAAGGACAGCTACCCTCTGCCCCGTATAGACGACACACTGGACATGTTGTGCGGCATGAAATGGTTCTCAACAGTGGACCTTAAGAGTGGTTACTGGCAAGTAGACATCCATCCAGTAGACAAAGAGAAGACGGCTTTTACGACCGGAACTAGGAATGGATTGTGGCAGTTAAAAATAAAAAATAAAAAAGTAAAAATGTGTTTATTATACCTTAGAGAAACTTACAATCTAACACAGTTAAAGTACATTTTAAATAGAGATCTCTTTGTTTCCAGAGGTTGCCCAAACTAAGCTTAGCTTGTATCTTGGGAACCATATACAATTTTATACAGAGAAATTAATTAACAAAAGGAAATACTACATTAGCACAAGTGTGTTTGGCTGTAGGAATTCATGTGTGTGTGTATGTGTGTGTGTGTGTGTTGTGTGTAAGTGAGTGTATGTGTGTGTTGTGTTTGTTTGTGACTATCTTTATGGAATTAGTGCTTCTGTTTCATCATAGTCAAGGGGGGATAAAAGCTGCTCAACTTTGATTTTTACTTCCCTTAAAGAGCAATCTTTCATGCAACATCTCCTAGATACACGATTGTAAACTGAGACTTGACAATAGCGTGGGAATCTCTTTGCAAAACTTGTTTTAACAATTGGTACTGGAAGTCTATAAATTCGTCGGTCAGTCAACTGTTTTTCAATCTTTGCAGTAGATTTATGGACGGATAGACAGGCATTAATAATATACAGCTGTCTTATACGAAGTACCTTCACTTCATTGTACAGGGAATCGGTTGGATACCTGAAAGGCTTTTTAAGCATCACCTTCAGAACTGCACGTTGTGCCCTTTCGAGTTCAATCAGAAAAGATTTTGCTGATCCACCCCACACTCCGATACCGTACGAGATGATAGATTGACATATTGCATAATAAACCATTTTCAGACAATTTATATTTGCGGAGTCCCTTAAGATTCGCATGATACCTATGACTTTTCGTACCTTTTTAGCCAGATTTTGGATATGTGTTTGGAAGGTTAAGTTTTCATCTAGCAGAATTCCCAGATACCTGACGCTAGCCTTCCGCTCTAACGTATCACAGTTGCAGACCGATGTATCCTTGGAACAAGTGTGGATGCGCAACTGAAAGTTGATAGGGTTAGAGGCAGAAGTTTTATGTAGGCACATATATTGTGTTTTTCTGGTGTTCAGCGTTAGCAAGTTCTGTTGTAGCCATCCTGAAATTGTATGCATGCCCTTTTTTGCCGACAGCTGAACCGCACCCCAGTCTCTGCCACTAAAAAGAACTGCTGTGTCGTCAGCGTAGCAAATCAATTCTGCGCTGGGTATTCTTAGTTCGTGGATATCGTTTAGATAGATTATAAAGAGGGTTGGGCCAAGGATGCTTCCCTGTGGGACTCCAAATTTAATAGGCATCTTGTCACTCTCATATCCCTCCATTCTCACAACCTGACTCCTGTTAGAGAGGTAGCTTCTGAACCAGTCCAAGGCTTTTCCTCGAATACCAAAAGTTCCAGAAAAACTGCCACACAGTGAGATCCACCATCAAGATACGAAGATACAAGGTTAGTCAGCAGTTTGACCGCATCTTCTGTGGATCTTTTTCGCCTAAAACCAAACTGTCTATCAGACAGAAGATATTGAGACTCCAGATATTTGACTAAACGGTTGTTTACTATTTTCTCCAGCAATTTTGAGAAAACACAGAGGAGGGATATAGGTCTGTAATTGCTGGGTAGTTCAGTAGGTCCATCTTTATATATTGGTGTGATTGAGGCGATCTTCCAGGCGGAGGGGAAACTCCCAGTAGCCAAGCTCAGGTTGAATATGTGTGCCAAAGGGGCTACGATCGAAGTTTTAATAGATTTTAGTAGACGATTAGATATTCAATCCATGCCAGTGGAGTGCTTATTAGGTAATAGCGCGATCAACGAGCCTACCTCGATGGGGTCCGTTGGTGAGAGAAAGAAAGAGTTCGACGGGCTGCTTGTCTTGCCACCGCTTTTGGTTAGTTCCTCCTCTGTTTTCCTCATCTTCAGTCAGAATGTTTTCCGCTAATTCTTGTCCCACTGAGGAGAAATAGCTATTGCAGGATTTTAGTGAATCTATCGGACATTCTTTAATGTTTAAAAGTTCACTAGAGCTCTTGTTTTTTGTGGCGAAGTGACACATAGTTTTTATTTTAGACCATAACTGTTTAGGGTCATTTTTGGCCTGCTGGAGTTCCGAACTGTTAAGAGGAGTGAAGATAGTTTTTACGGAGAATTTCTTAAGTATGTTCGAGATCTTATCTGTCACTCCTTTTACATATGGCAAATAAGCTGGATGCCGGTCTACCCTATAATCCAGGCGTTTATTACGTGTCGGTCTTGATATTCGCCCACTATATCCATTCCTCTGTAGGACGTCACTTATGTGTTTAAGCTCATCATTTATATGTTCCTCGTCACATAGATTATATGCGCGGTCTGTAAGCGACCTCACTACAGAGTTCAGTTGGCGTAGATGGTGATGTGATTCTGCATGTAGGTAGCGATCGGTATGAGTTGGCTTCCTGTATACCGAATGGCTAAAAGAACCGTCCTCACGCACTTGAACCAACACATCTAAAAAGGCAATGCTCCTCTTATATTCCATCTCGTACGTGAAATTCATCTTCCTGTGGATGCTATTTAAGTGAGCCAAGTAGTTTTTCACGGTGCTTTCATCACCCTCTATTATACCAAAAATGTCGTCGACGTACCGTTTCCAAATCCTAATACTATAAGGGGCAGTGGCAATGGCTCCGTTTTCAAAATGTTCCATCATAAGTTTGCAACTACTGGGGCCACAGGACTGCCCATCGTCACACCATCTATTTGGCGGTAGTATTCGCCTTGGTATATAAAGTAATTAGTAGAAAGGCAATATTGCACCAATTTGGCATATTCCATAGGGATATCATTCTCTTCCATTCTACGCTTAATGACTTCAATGAATGAATTAAAAAAAAAAAAAAGTTATCGCAGTTTCTACGCTCAACGAAGGATAGTTTTTCTTTGGAAAAACCAGGCGTTTATAAAATTGACTGCAGCTGCGGGAGCTCGTACATAGGGCAAATGAAACGGACGATTTCGTGCCGGGTGAAAGAGCATAATTATCAGGGCAGTCAAAAACAATGAAGCACAAAAATCGGCAATCGCTCAACATCTTTTAGAATCGGGAACGAACCACTGGATTGAGTTATATAACCCTAAGATACTTTCGACAGAACGCCATTACATACCACGACTGGTCAGAGAAGCTATTGAAATTGAGAAATTCAAAAACTTCAATCGTGAAGATGGATTTCAACTGTCGAATGTATGGCATCCAGTAATACGTTTATGTAAAAATAAAAATGTGTCCGTTTTCGAGGAAGAAAGAAGTGATACCGTGAGTGTAGTGTGTCGTGATCGAATTCGGAGTGACAATATTGTGAACGAGGGTAGTGGTGTCTTGCGTAATAAAAGACTTAGAAAGAGGGTAGACCAATATGTCTGCCCTTAGACCTACCGTCATTCTCGCAGTCCTACAGTTCACCCGTGATCATGGCGCTTGCAACAGTGCCGAAATATCGGGAGCTCATTAAAACAAAACAACATGGTAAATATCCCGGACACTTTCAGTCTTCAAAACAAATTAGATTGGCAATAAACGTATCGGACGGTGACGCGATAGTTAATGAGCAAACATTATGTAATTGCATTATTTCAGAGTGTCTTACTAAAGTACGTAATAACCGTGGATTTAAAGAAGTATTCAACCCAACAAGTAATGATATCATATTTTCCTTAGACCGACCTGCCGAAGCACAGTTGTTTAATGCTGAAACATTAGATGTTAAGTACACGCGCACCGAACATGTCGATAGCTCACGAATTAATAACGTAATTTCAAAATTAAGAACCGAACATTTAAATCCAGAGGAGAAAGCGAATTTAGTAAGTCTTTGTTCAAAATACGCGGACATATTTTATTTAGATGGTGAAACATTGACGTTTAGTAACAAAATTAAACATTCAATAAAAACGACTGATGACATGCCTATTTACACGAAATTACCGTTATCCGTTTGTACATCGTGAAGAAGTTCGTGAGCAAATTGCAAAAATGTTAGAACAGGAAATTATACGCCCTTCTGACTCCGCGTGGAGTTCACCAATTTGGGTAGTACCCAAAAAGGTCGATGCGTCGGGAAAACAAAAGTGGCGTATAGTTATAGACTTTAGAAAATTGAATGATAAAACAGTTGACGACAAATACCCTATTCCAAACATATCCGATGTCTTAGACAAATTGGGTAAGTGCCAGTACTTCACAACCCTGGATTTGGCAAGTGGATTTCATCAGGCCCAAATGGATCCTGGCGACATTCATAAAACCGCGTTCAATGTGGAGAACGGGCACTTTGAGTTCCTAAGGATGCCCATGGGCCTGAAGAATTCTCCATCAACCTTTCAAAGAGTGATGGACAATGTCCTCAGAGGGCTGCAAAACGTGGTTTGTCTAGTCTACTTAGATGACATCATAGTGTTCAGCACCAGTCTCCAGGAACACATCACCGACCTGGAGAAAGTGTTTCTGCGACTTAGGGAATCTAATTTCAAGATCCAGATGGATAAGTCTGAGTTCTTGAAATTAGAAACAGCGTATCTAGGACACGTTATAAGTAGAGAAGGGATTAAACCCAACCCCGATAAAATTAAGGCAATAGAGGGGTAAGGGGTAATTTCCCTTGCCAAAAACACGTAAACAAATTAAGCAATTTTTAGGACTCTTAGGGTATTATCGTAAATTTATTCCGGACTTCGCCAAAATTACTAAACCTTTAATGCAATGCTTAAAAAAGAATAAAAACATAACTTTAGATCCAAATTATATTAACTGCTTCGAAAAATGTAAAAGATTACTTACCAATGACCCAATACTTCAATATCCAGACTTCACCCGCGAATTCAATTTGACAACAGACGCGTCAAACTTTGCTATAGGCGCCATATTATCACAGGGACCAATAGGTTCGGATAAGCCGATCGCTTATGCCTCTCGCACGCTTAACGATAGCGAGACAAACTATAGCACAATTGAAAAGGAATTGTTAGCTATAGTTTGGGCCACCAAGTATTTCCGTCCGTATCTATTCGGAAGGAAATTTAAGGTGATTACAGATCACAAGCCTCTCCAATGGCTAATGAACTTGAAGGAGCCGAACTCCAGGCTCACAAGATGGCGTCTAAAGTTAAGCGAATATAATTATAATATCATTTACAAGACAGGAAAATCGAATACCAATGCCGACGTTCTTTTTAGGGTGCAAATTAACAACGAGGAAACTAGTTTTATGTCTGTGAATCCTTCCGAACGACCTCCCAATATAGACAATACCTCTGACACTGACACTGTACATACCGACTTAGAAAACCCTATACTTGAAGTACCTATAACCGATGACCCCTTAAATAAATTTCATCGTCAATTATGTTTAACAATAGTAGGAGATATAAATTATTTCATTTCATTAAATTATTTCATTTCATTTTATTTAGGCATGTATAGAATAGTTCCGATTCTACAGGATAAATTCAAAAGCTCTTCTATGAATTTAGTCATTGCAAAATTTGAACTAGAAAACGTTAAGGAATATTTGCGCCAACAAGATATTATTAGGCACTATCATGAGGGCAAAACAAATCACAGAGGGATCAATGAGTGTCATCTGTCATTATCTCGTAAGTACTATTGGCCCAAACTTAAAGAACACGTCACTAAATTTATAAATGAATGTACTGTTTGTGGTCAAGCCAAGTATGATCGGCACCCTATACGTCAACAATTCAATATTGTACCTCCGGCCACAAAGCCCTTCGAAATAGTCCATATGGACCTATTCACTGTACAAAGCGAAAAATACGTTACCTTTATGGACGTATTCTCTAAATATGGTCAAGCCTATCATCTTAGGGACGGCACAGCTCTTAGCGTTATTCAAGCTTTATTACAGTATTCTACCCATCATGGGTTACCTCTTACCATTATCACCGACCAAGGTGCATAAAATCACCCATCATAAAACCCTTGCCAACGCACCCAATGATAACGGAAATATTGAAAGGTTCCATTCCACACTATTAGAACACCTTAGAATATTACGACTTCAGAATAAAGACAGACTAGTGATTAACCTGATGCCATACGCGATTTTAGCATACAACAGTTCAATTCACAGTTTTACTAAATGTAGACCATATGACATGTTAAATGGACATTTTGACCCCAGAGACCCTGTAGACATAGACATTACCGGACATCTTATGCAACAATATATTGATAACCATAGAGATCAGATGAAACAAATATATGACTTAATTAACGAGTCTAGTTTGGCTAGTCGTACCGCTATTATCGAAAGACATAATAAAACACGTGAACCTGAACAAGAATACCAGCCTCAGCAACAAGTTTTTATTTCGAACCCCATGGCAAACCGACAAAAAATTGCCCCACGTTATACACAGGATAGAGTATTAGCTGACTTACCGATACACATATATACTTCAAAAAAAAGAGGCCCTATAGCTAAATCTAAATTAAAACGTGTACCAAATAGTGCAAAATTGTTGCAGGATAATGCTGACTTTGACTTTGACAATGGGACGAGCGCAAGAGATACGACTTGAGAGTTTAAATGATGGACCAGGACTTCTACCATTTAAACTAGGACCCATGAATCTTGTGACACACTACCATAGCTTCCTTCAATATATACAGTTAGATGATATTCGTAATAAAATTTATTTAGTTAGAGATCAGATAGTAGAATTGGAAAATAACTTACCTAATACAACTCAGCTCTTACTAGATATACAGATTGAACACCTTAGATCTAAATTAAATAAAGTTAGTTATCAGTTAGAAAGCTTAAAGCCCCACAGGTCAAAGCGAGGTCTTGTAGATGGTTTAGGCTCCGTTATCAAATCTTTAACAGGAAGCTTAGATTATTCTGATGCTATTAAATATAGTAATGCCATAAAAATACTTCAGGATAACCAAGACAAAATTAATTCTCAAGTAAATAAGCATATCAGTCTAAGCAAAGACTGGATATCAGAACATACAAGCATTATTAACAATATAGTACAGAACCAATTAAAAATTAATGATACCTTACATATGGTGCGAGATGCCGAATCTTATCTATATATGTTAGGTATTAATAAATTAAGAAAATGATTAATAGCTTAAAGAATTCTTATAGTAAAGATCAATTATTAGATATAGAACTTAGAGAATATTATGACGTCATAGAAACAGGATCATTTTACTCCGACATGCAAATAGTTATAGTTTTAAATTACCAATCATTTCACCTCATACTTACGAACTTTATAAACTTCCTATAGCACCCAATAGACTTAATAAAGCCATCATCCCACCTTATCCCTTAGTAGCAACCTATGAGGATCTTTACGTGTACATTGAGGCTGAATGCCCGAAGTATAGCACTCGTTATCTTTGTAATGAAAAATTTAACCAACGATTAAGATCTGGCCCAGATTGTATTCAAGATCTTCTCCAGCACCAACGATTAGATGAAAACTGCAAGCTCACTCAGACAACCATAAGAAGAGAATCCATTCAAAGACTAGATGATCGGCACTACGTAGCTGTTTTTCCCGAACCAACGCAAGTTCAACTGAGTTGCGAACGCAGTGACTACCAGACACTAAGAGGTAGTTATCTCGACACCATTCCATCTCGATGTTCATTGAAGACGAAAGATTCTGCAATCTACCACACGAACGACAAGATCGAAGGACAACCTGTAAAGATACAGAACATCTCAGATAATTCGATGCCAGATCACGTCCCTTCTGTCGCTGTAATACTATCATCGATTAATCTCAACGATCTTCAAGTCATACAAGATAAAGTTTCATCTCAGAGTACATTACAACTCAAGAAAATTCCGGCAGACGCAATCTACCACACTACAATACCATTATATACGTTGCTGTTCGGTGCATTTGCACTCGTTATCGTCTTGCTATGCAAAAGATATGCGATGTGTTCGAAGAAGCCCATCATGAAACCTGAAACAACCCAAGAAATTCAGGATAGTTCCCACACATACGCAACACCGGGACCTAGCAAAAATGGGAAGAATCTTCCAGCAATATTTTTGAACCTTGCTCAAAAATAGTTGCTGTTCTTCAGGAGCGAGATGTTACATTATAATTAAATATGGAATATGTTAAGTCTGCAAGTACATCGATCAACATTGCGCACGGCTCCAATAGCTGAATTCGCATTTTGACGATGACCTCCATCCGCCAGCGCGGAATATGCTGACTCCGATCCTCGTGTCGCATTCGCCGTGGCCTACGTGACTTCACTTCGATACTTACATCGGTCGGGTCAACACTTAGAATTAGCCATAGTAATTAGTTTCATTGTAACCTTTTTCTTTTTAATTAAATATTTGTAAAGTAAATTCGTTTTTTTTGAGTCCTTCGGCTATCGCTTCCGTAATTAGTGTAGGTAATTAAACTATGTAGTTATTACGAGATCGTATAATGGCGTTTGCAAAATCACCTTCAGTGGTTTTGTTTGTCATGAGTTCTACGACTACATGCTATCGGAGTCAAAAAAAATGTAAATGTCCTTGTAAGGCTTTATTTTACTTCTTTGCACATAAATCAATATTACAAAGGTAATGTTTGCATTATAAGCATATTAAATTGTGCTAGCTAGCACTAGCACAAGTATTGGCAACACCTGAAAAATAAATGTACTGGTTAAAATTAGTTTAATTAACATTTAAACAACATAATATTAATAGCAGTACTAAAGCTGCACTGTCAGCATAACCATATGAATAATCACATGTTTGTACACATATATACACAAAGTTAGGTCTTAGGATACTACCTTAATCACCTATTGTATACATAGTTGCGAAAGTAATATTTACATATAATAATAATAATTTATTTTCTCCACAAACTAAAAAGGTACAATATTTATTTATTTAATTTATTTATTTATTTATTTATTACACGTTAGCCAATGTTTGATAATATATGTAAAATGATTTTGTATAAGTGTTTGTGAGTATGTATTTATGTTTTGTTTACTGTGTATACAAATATAAATAAGTGTTATCGTCTGAACTATTGATAAATTTTTAAAGAAATACAATTTTTCATGTTGAAATAAAAGTAGAAATATAAAAAAGCAGTTTGATTGAAAATAAACCAATAATAGTCACGTAGATTGAAGTTTCATCAAGTCATCTCTCTTCGAATCTGTATATGTGTACTGCCTTCAGACTTGCGAAGGTACACAAGCCCATGAGAGGTCCAGCATAAACGGTAATTGTTTACACTTGCGAATTTGCGGGCTTCCGCATAAATTCTTCTAGCTCTGTATGTTAACTTTTCGGACACGTATACCGATATTTAAATAAAGTATGCGTATGCGTATGTTTCTCCAGACTGCGTCTACAGTCCGTAAAGTGCTGAGCTGTAAACTGTAAGAGCAGTTGTCTGCTTACGAAAATTACTTAAGCTCCTGGGAGAGGGTCCTAAGGGACCGGGGGATTCACCCCCCCCCCCCATTTTTACAGCTAGGGAGGATAAATTACCCACCTTCGGCAAATACCTGTGCGCTGTCAGGTCTGAATTTAAACATTATACATATAATATGCCTTAAACAACCTTCCGTAGGTTCTCTTCTGGATAGGCTCTGCTTTGGTAAACTGGGGAAACACCCCAGAATTTATAGCATTAAAAATCAGATTATTTTTAAATAAAAAATTCTTTGCGGCATCTTCATGCACAGTCATCTGACCACAAACTATGTGAGAAATGAATTGTTAATAAATATAAAATCATTATAAAATCAATATTTACATAAGGTGGGGAATGCCTAGCCCAAACATCAGTCCCACTGTTAATTAAATTGTCGTAATGTTTTCCACACAAAAAATAAAGCTAGTAAAGGTAAAGATAGTAACTTTGGTGCGACAATCGACACCACGCTGAGAGTTTAATAGTGGGTACGTCCAAAACTGAAATTCTTCCACTTATTTTATTCGCGGCTGCTAAAAAGTAGGCAGCTCGCAATTCTGGTTAATCTCTCCATGAGACAAGTGACCTAGCACTATGTATCAGTCTTTTTCACCCTTCAGGTAAGACACAATAAACTTTACTTTTGCAATCATTTTGATTGCATCTTATTAAAAAACCGGTAAAAGTAATAGTTAGTGTTATAATGGAACTGTTATAATTGTATTGCGGACTCCGACGGTGGTAAGCTATCTTAAATCAGGCGGCTTACTGCTTAGTTAAGTTGTAGAAATCTACATCTGAATGTAGAACGTCAGTAAGCCTACTTATAAAGTAATATGCTTGATCGCGATTGACTCGCAGTCAATCCCGACATTATTTGGTACATGTTATCACACAGTAAAACGAGTTACCGAACGACTAACTTAGAACATCCGTAAGCCTACGTATAGTCATATGCATGACTCATGATTAGCCCGCAGCTAATCATGTTATCGGGATTGATCCGCAATAATTCCCGATTTATTTGGTCTATCTATACTTATGTTGTCCAATTGAAACATGTATGTGGGTAGGGGAGGAAATAAAAAGATTATTTAACAATATAAATTTATTTTAGAAAACACCTTCTAGGTAAATTAGATCGGAGAGCGAGGGACGAGGGTCGAGATTGAGCTGTGATAATCAAACCGCTTAGGAAAGCTACTGTCCTGGTAGGGTAGTCCGCAGCCGTTGAGGGTAGGTCGTGCAGGCAGCTTCTGCACGAGGTTGTAGCGTGCGCGGGTCAGGACACGCAGTAAGGGCGTAGGCACGTGGTAGGCGGTCAAGCACGTGGTGTAGGCAAGCACATGGGATTGCTGGTAGCAGCGAAGGTAGGTGGTCCCGCTTGCACTAACCCGTGTACCGCTGGATGTGTGCCCCGCACTTAAAATTCAGTCCAGACTTGGAACCCTGGAATGTTGATGGTAGGGTGTCACAACACATCCTTGTCCCCGCAATGGACCGCACCCACCTCGAACAACCACCAGTGGGAGCAGCATTTCCACTAATTAATTGCTGAGGTAAGGGAATCCATTACATTGACAAGACAGTAAGAAGTACATAGAATTGAATAACAATTTGGAAAATAGAATTAAAGACAGCAAGTAAAAGTAAAACTAACGAAATTTGTAAATTGTAATTATGCCGGTAGATGAACAAAACTAAACAATAAGAAGGCATAATTACGACCTAAATATGCAACCTATTAGCCTATTGCAACACACTCACCCGATCTGGGGTATCACTGAATCTAATAAGATGTGAACGTAGAAAACTAAGGTGGCAATGGGAGCCGCAAATTCGCGTTAAATTACAATAAGTTACAAAACTACTGCTACTGATCATCCGATCAGGAGCAAAAGAGGAACCCCCCGGCGTCTGCGCCGCTATTTATACGGTCGATGACAGCTTCTTGACGTTTGAAGTTTGAACTGACATTTCTTTTGTCGTGCACTAATTGCACGCGGCAAAAGAATAAAGCTATGGACAGCTTTAGGATATTTGGTGTCTATTGCAATATATTTATTGATTATTTATTATTTAATTTATATATTGAAATTAAATAAGAAAAAATATTAGGAAAATAACGTACTACGTTACACAATAGACAATAAAATGTAATTAACTATCGTCTAACATAGCACATCCGTAAGCCTACGTATAGTCATATGCATGACCCTTGATTAGCCCGCAGCTAATCATGTTATCGCGATTGATCCGCAATCAATCCTGATTTATTCAATATGTTATCCAATAGATAAAAAAATAATTGTCAACGAACGTCTAACTAAAAAAATTCGCAAGCCTACGGTAGTCATATGCATGACTCATAATTAGCCCTCAGCTAATCATGTTATCGCGATTGATCCGCAATCAATCCCTATATTTTTGGCATATACGTAATATTGTCCAATAGACAATAAAATGTAATTAACAAACGTCTAATTTAAACATCCGTAAACTTAATAAGGTATATGGTAATACACAATGGGCTCATAATTATTAGCCCTCAGCTAATCATGTTCTCGCGATTAACCCACAGATATCTGATATTCATTAACCATAAGAGCCCATACCCAAGGCTCCCAATGTACTCCAGGGCCCTGTTCAGTGTACCAATGTAGGACTGAACTGATAGTGTATTTTTATGAGTATTAGACATAGTCACCCGCCGACCATCAATAGGATTACAACTTGTAAGTCCTCAAGCTTGACAGAAAAGTAAGAAAATAAAAATCATTTTTATAATGTACTTTACCAGCTTTTATGAATCTATAGCAACAACATGATTTCACGACCATGTTGGTCATCAATCAAATGTCAACAGTACATGTCATGTGTAGGCACAGGCACACACTATAATGGGGATATGGATATCTCTACTTCAGTAGTGTGTAAATTAGCAGCACTGTGTTTATTGTTATTGATCACAACACTCAGGTCCTGCTATATTGTAAATCAAAATCATATTATTTAAATTCAAAATGAAACATTTTAGTAATAGTTACCAAAATCTTGCTAGATATTAACCTTTATTTTAACTATAAAACAATATAATTGGATGCAATGTTTTATTATCATTTAAATCTGTTACATACTATGTACTATATGTTTAGTACTAGATAGGCATAACACATAGGTGTTTAGTCCTTAAAAATAGTTTACTTATTATGTAATGATTAATATTATAATCATATGTATTCCTTATGGACATACAAGAACGTGTATATCTTATTAACAACCCATCCTAAGACTATTGTGGTTCTAAAAGTTTCTGCAACCTGAGCGTTTTAGCAGAAAATTAACCTATTAACAAAAAGAAATTGAATTGCATGTGCACTTAGGAGTGCAGATTAATTATATCTAAATAGATAGATATGCAATAATTTGGTTAAGTCTCTATGGACCTGTAAGTACATGTTGGTTGGGTCTGTGTCCCCATGCAAATCCCAGTGTAGACATTAAAAAATACTGTTTATAAATAATAGTGTTATAAAGTACTCAGAGGAATCTCATTCCTGCATTTATATTGGCCAAGTGAAGGTAAGCCATACTTAAAACCTACATTTACTACATAGTTTGTAACTATAGAAGTATATTAAACCGGTATTTATATTAAACTGGGATTATTTCAACTTCAGAAAACCAAGAAGTAATATCGCTACCTTAAATCTCAAATGGCGTAACCGCCAATTTGGTCAAAATGACTTTTTAATGCAGTTTTATTCAGTTTTTTTTTCTCTATCGATCTGTATATTTAAAATCCTCAAATTCGCAAAAAAAAGGTTATTACGACCCAATGTTTTTTATAGATTTGAACACCTTTCATAAGGTAAACAGGTCGTAAAAGGCTTAGTCTAATTTACTTGGTGGTTACGCCCCTAGAAATTATTGTGACGTAAAAAAAATATAAAAAAAAAAGGGTGTAAGGGACATAATTTTCCGGCGTAACTCGTAAGACACGCTATTTTTCGAAATTGCAATACAAAAGAAAGGCGTTTACACCCAAAATCGCTAAACACATGATTGTCATTATTATTGTTAGTATTGATGCGCGGGGGGATTAAGATTGCGGAGACATTGGCTATTTATTGCTTTTCCTTGTTTCGGCATTTTAAATCAATGTCCAAACACAAATCAGAATCAAAGACCAATAACGCGCCAAAGTCAACGTAACGGTCACAAAAATAATAAATACACGGAGGAACGTAATCTATGCGCACAAGTACGCAAATGGCTGAATACATAGATAAATGTATGGTGAATATACAGCAGCGGGGGTTACGAATGACAAAATTAATCGAATTACGTATAACTATAAGTGAAATTTCCCATGTACAAAAATTCTTCATCCTGTTATAAAACTTACAAGGTGAGTATTACCCATTACATCACTATGAAAACGTGACATATGGCGTAACTTTGTAAAAAGCGTAATACAGAGTGGAAATTTTACGTTTTCTTTCATTATTAAGTTATTTTAAAGCACAAAAAACAATTATTTTCGGGAGATACGACCTTCACCTCTTAAAAATCATATTTTTTTATGAGGCGTAAACGTCTTTTCGTAATATTTTCACAAGCGTAACCGACTTCTAGTTTGTTAAATATAAGATTTAGGTGCAAAGAGTTCTTACTAAAGCCTTTATCTTTAAATTCTAAGAAATTTGATGTATAAAACATTTTCACTGCATTAAAATTGACAAAGTTATAAAAAAAATAAACTTTTTTTTTTAGTTTTTTTGCTCTCCTGAAAAGTTGCGTTTTGGTGGTTACGCCATTTGAGATTTAAGGTATCGATATAATCATTAGATAGGTAACCTTCTGATGTATCGGTTATTGTAATTTCCTGATACAAGTAACATAAGTCTGAAGAATGCTCCAGCTAGTTTAATATTACACTGACTGGCTCGGTGGAACAGTGGTTAGCGACCCTGGCTGGAGGTTCCAAGAGTCGTGGGTTCGATTCCCACTCGGGACAAATATTTGTGTGATGAACATCGGTGTTTGTTCCGTGTCTGGGTGTGATTATGTATTTAAAAATATATAATATACATTTTTAAATACATACATATATACATATTATGTATGTTTATCAGTCTCTGACGCCCATAGTACAAGGTCTGCTTAGTTTGGGGTCAGATGACCGTGTGTTGAAATGTCCCAGTCCCAGATATATTATTATGATGTGTGTCAATTTTTAATAAAGATTTTTTTTTCTTTTTAATAATAAGTATGTTATTACTTGCAACCACTTAAGAGGTCAAGATGTAAAATGATTATATACTTAACTAGCTGTGCCCGCGACTTCGACCGCGTGGACCACCCTCATCACTTAGGGGTATGAAAAATAGATGTTGGCCTATTCTCAGACCTACTCAATATGCTCACAAAATTTCATGAGAATCGGTCAAGCCGTTTGGGAGGAGTACAGGAACGAAAAACTGTGACACGATAATTTTGTATATAAGATTTATACTATATGCATCTTGCCTCAGACGACTGTCTGAAATAGTGTGATAGTCACATTTTTGTTTTATTTACCTGTGCCAGGTGCTATTAAAGTATTTGTCTATCTTACAAGGATAATGCACTCTATTTTTATGGAAATATACTTCACTCCTCAATAAACATAGTAATTAGCTAAGACTCAGAAACTTTATAAATAGGTAGTGATAGCAAGCATGCACTACATTATACTTGTAAAAATAGCAATTCTTTATCTGTTACGAATATCGTAAGCTAGTTATTTCATTAACTTTATCTGAAAACAAACTTTTCACGCACAATATACTATACTTATGCCATCATTTTGATTGAATATTTAAATAACCTGTATGAGTAATAATTACAGCTCTAATTGAACTGTAATAAACGTATTGTGGTGAGAAAAGATCAAGCGTATGTAGGTAGGTAGGTAAATATTGGGGATTTTTTACCCGTTAGTACCTGTTATCGCTTCGTCCCCCTTCCGATGATTCTATTACCCGAATACAAGATTCGTGTTTATTTATTTATTTATTTGACACAAACACATTGCAAGCTTACAGAATGTCCAACACGCTTACAATCTAAATGTTCACATTAAGTAATTATTGTATACAATACATAATACAAATACAATTTCAATAATTAGAATTACAATAATATTATTTATACCCATGTCTAGTCAATATTATTATGTAGTTAAAATATAAAAATTACAAAATTATAAGTCAGAAAATTACAAAATTATTGGTCAGAAAATATCAAAATTATAGGTCAGAAAATTACATTTTATTTATAAATTCTAGAGCTTTGGCACAAAGTTGGCCAAAGTTGTCGGCAAATAGGTCAATATTAAAATTATGTGCGAGCATAATATCACCTATGAGGCGTATAGCGCGAGTGGTAGGTGCATTAGCAGCGTACCTGGTGCGCGTGGCAGGACGCAACAACAGCCGTGGCCGCCGTCGAGGTGCCACCGTCCCCTCGTCGTTCCAACTTATACGATTAGGAACTAGAAGCCCCACTTTACTAAGTATAGTTGGGATATCGATCCTATTATGTATGACAGATAAATAATGTAAAATAGTCTGCATTACTCTCCTAAATTTAAGTGTATCTAGTCCTACCATGCCAGATACAAATAAGGACGGATACAAACCTGGATAGTACCCGTATTTCTTCTTATAGAGCCAACGTGCAAATTTACGCTGTATTTTCTCAACCATTATTATATATTTCTCCTCATATGGATCCCATACGAGGGCACAATATTCTAATTTGCTTCTAACATACGCATTATAAAGAACCATAGCAACCTCTAGTTTGTTGAACTGAGATGAAGTACGAAGAACAAAGCCAAGCATTTGACTGGCCTTTTTACACACAGTAGTCACATTGTTATGAAAGTTTAAATTAGTGTCCAATATTAATCCTAAGTCACGAATTTCGTTTACTCTTTCTAAGGGCGCGTCAGACAGTTTATAGTAACGTTTTGTGGACAACGTTTACGTGAAAAGGTCAATGTTTTACATTTACTAATGTTAAATGGCAGATGGTTAAGCAAGCTCCATTCCATTACAGCATCAATATCTCTTTGTAATGCCACGCAGTCGGACGCACTTTCTATACCCAAGCTTAGTTTAAGGTCGTCAGCAAATAGTAGGCATTTGGAAGTCCTAACGCTATCTGGTAGGTCATTGATGAAAATGAGGAAAAGTAATGGCCCTAACGTACTTCCTTGACTTACCCCTGATCTGGTAAAGTAGTCTCCAGACATGAATTTGCCTAATCTAACATTTTGTCGACGATTGCTTAAGTAATTTGAAAAGAACTCGACGAGTTTTGTTTCAAAGCCTATTAACGCCAATTTTCTCAACAAGATGTCATTGTGCACCAAATCAAATGCCTTCTTGAAATCAAAGTAGGCGGTGTCTACCTGCCTACCCGCATCCACCTCAGCATAGATGTAATCCAAATGAGCCACAAGATTAGTAGATGTCGAACCAGCCTGTCGAAAACCGTGTTGGCTATCATGCAGCAAATTTGCTGTTTGTTTGCTAATCCGCCGACATAATATTATTTCAAATAATTTAGCAAAAACTGAACGCACAGCAATCGGCCTAAAAGCTGTTACATCGTTACCACCACCAGCCTTAGGAACAGGTGTGACCCTAGAAATTTTCCATAAATCAGGGTACTTAGCTGTATCCAGAACGAGGTTATAAATATAGAGTAGTGGACTCTCAAGAACAGATATGCAATCCTTTGCTAAGAAAACTGGAATACCATCTGGCCCACCCGAAGACCTAGGTTTAAGACGCCTTGCTGCCTGCTCCAGATCAGATTCATCTACGGATCTTACTGAGATACAAGTAGCGTTACATTGGCTATTCGCGGCACGCATCGCGACTTCAGGATTTAGTAAAGGTATCTCGTTCAGATACACTGAACTGAAATAGTCCGCAAAAGCGTCTGCTGCTGTCTGCTCAGCAACCTCAACATCCCCGACCCGAAAAACGTCCGTACATTGCCTGTTTTTTTTTCTTATCTTTGATGTATTCCCAAAAACTAGCTGGTTCGTCAATTAAATTTTGTTCCGTCATTTTAATATACTGCTTGTGTTCAAAGTCAATCAAATTCTTGACGTGCCATCTATAATATTTAAATAACTCCTTATCATATGCTTTACCTTCAATCTTAAAGCGTTTCAAGTGATAGTATTTTTTACGTATGTTGTTAATAATATCAGCATTAAACCATTTCGGGTATACGTATTTTTGACTATCCTGTTTATGAGTAGGTTTTGTGGGTACGTGTTGTCTAATACAATCATAAAGACCATTATAAAATAGTTCAACGGCGTTATTGATATTGTTACGACCACGAGAGACCGTGCAAGCGAAATTAGTCTTATCGTCGTATGGATAAGGTCTATATTCGCTTGCACGATATTACGTCACACTCTCTGGTCGGTACTAGCGAGCTCTAGCGTGTTCTAGAGTAGTAATAATAATAATAGAGTTTTCGCCGCCCGGACCGTTCGAGAACATTCTCAACACTACGCGAAGAGACTAGTTCGTCCTTGCTGTGTATAAAAGCGGGATGTACGACCCGACGGGACAGTTCCGATTTGGAAAAGCGAAGCGAATCAGTCTCCTGCGAACTAAGAGTGATCGAGTGCGTTAACTGCGAATAGTTTCAGTGCAATTCAGTGTATTAGTGTGATTCAGTGTTTTAGTGTAATTTAGTGTTCCGTGTTTAGTGTTGTAATTAAGTGTTTTTAATTGTGTTTTTTAAGTGTTTAATTGTGTAATTGTTAGTCGATAAATAAAGTAATTGTCTTTTGGTGACTTTTGGCGTATCTTGAATTAAACGTACCCCGTTCCCGCAACAATTGGTGTCAGAAGTGGGATTCAAGATGCCTCTTACACCACGAGAAGACAGTGAGGGTCGAGTAACAAGGAGTCAAACCGCGGCCCTGCAAGAGGGTGAAGGCACTTCAACGGAGGGATCAATTCAAACATCAATTGGGCCTGTGGAGCTTGCAGACTTATTTAAAATGCTGCAGACACAAGCCAGCCGTCAGGAGGAGCAAGCCCGTCGCCAGGAGGAGCAAGCCCGTGAGCAAGCCCGCCGCCAGGAGGAGCTAGCCCGTCGCCAGGAGGAGCAAGCCCGTGAGCAAGCCCGCCGCCAGGAGGAGCTAGCCCGTCGCCAGGAGGAGCAAGCCAGCCGCCAGGAGGAGCAAGCCCGCGAGCAAGCACGCCGCCAGGAGGAGCTAGCCCGACTTCAGGAAGCACAATTCGCTAAACTGAGGGAAGAACAAGCCCTTCGCCAGGAAAAGCAAGACCTTCGCCAGGAAGAGCTAAGCAAGAGTTTGTTGGGGGCTATAGAGAAGAAGCACGAAGTATTAGAAAAGCAGATTGATGCTCTCAAGGATGATGTGCTAAGCGTCAAGACCCAACACGAAGATCGACTCACCCAACACGAAGATCGACTTATCCAACATGAAGATCGATTCACCCAACATGAAGATCGATTCATCCAACATGAAGACCGATTCACCCAACACGAGGATCGACTGAGTCAGGTGGATGCTGAGATGCGACAACTGCATACCAAGATGGCAAGAGTGGGGACCCGGGGTGCTACGGTAGTGTCGGATTCTCCGAAAATCAAAGTACCCCACTTCGATGGAACGACGTCTTGGGCAGCATTTTGGTACCAGTTCGAGACGGTGGCTAAAGGAAAGGGGTGGAACGAGGAAGAGTCCTTGATAGCTCTGACTCTGGCTCTTCGTGGAGATGCCCTGCTCACGTTGGAAAACCTGCCTTCGGATAACAGAACTTTAGGTGCTCTCCAAAGAGCACTAGAGGGCAGGTACAGCGACAAACACCTGGAACACGCGTATAGAGCACAACTCCGCGACCGACAGCAGAAGCCTGGTGAGAGTCTGCAGCAATGGGCAACGGAAATCGAAAGGCTAGTCAGACGTGCCTACGTGTCATGCCCTACAATGGTGGAATCAATGATCCCGCAAGCTTTCTGTGATGGAATTAGAGACGCAGACGTCAGACACACCGTGAAATTGAGCCATCATCAGACCTTACAGGAAGCTCTAGCCCATGCTTTGGAGGTGGAAGCCGTGCGTCAAGACGCTAGAACTCAACGACTTCGGAGGTTGTGGTGAAGGAAAAACCTTCTTTGGGTCCGATGTGCTATGGCTGCGGCGAGAGGGGCCATATACGGAGTAGTTGCCCCAAGCGAAGATGGCCACGTAGAACGACAGTAGCGTCCTCTACACAGGTGGACGCAGAAGAGCTGTCGTTAAACTAGAAGAAGCCAGGGCCGTGGGGCGGGCGCTGGCTGGTCAACATCGAGCCCCTACCGTCACTGTTTCACAGATTGGTAATGGGAACAACCTTACAGTGGTTGGACAGCTGAACAGCGTAACGTGTCATTTTACTATTGACACCGGTGCTTCAAGAACAATAGTGCGTCCGGAGCTATTAAAAAGGACTATTGTGTGGAATCAGAGACCATCCGTTCAGCTTCAAACAGCAACAGGCCAGCCAGTTACCGTCTTCGGTGAGACGATGGCGAAGATAACCATTGGAGAACAGACCTTTGAATACGGTGTACTCATAGCAGACGTCACGGACGACTGCATCATCGGATTGGACTTTTTAAGAGACCAGAAGTGTGTGGTAGACGTCGCTAAAGGAGTACTTAATTTCCCCGAACAAGAAGTATTCCTAGAGGGAGCGAGATCATGCGCAGTTTACTGCCTGAAAAACACGACCCTACCGCCGAGATCTGAAACTCTGGTCAAAGTTAGATTCCCTTACACTGCGTGTCAAGGGCGAAGCGTCGTCATAGAAAACTGCGGCGACCATCCGAGTTGGATCACAGCAAGAACTCTGGCAATGACCGGAAAAGGAGCGCTAGTGCGAGTCATCAATCTTAGCGGAGATGAAGTGCAGCTACGAAGAAACTGTGTCATCGGACGGTGCGATGCAGGCCAATCCATCAGAAGGCTGAAAAGGGCCCGGGAACCGGAATCCTGTCAACGAGATGACGTCACGCCGCTCCTAGCAAATTGTAAGGACAAGCTCTCTGAGCGGGAACTTCAGCAAGCTAAAAGGTTGTTGCTAGATTTCAACGACATATTTTCGAAGGGTGACCATGATTTGGGAAGGACAGGTCTCGTTAAACACAAAATAGACACGGGAGACGCGCCACCAATAAAGCAGCGGCCTAGACGCCTTCCATTTGCCAAAGAGAAGGAGGTAGCAGACATGGTTGCCGAGATGCAGAAGAACCGCATCATAGAACCTTCAACAAGCCCGTGGTCTTCGCCAGTAGTCCTGGTAAAGAAGAAGGACGGCAGCACCAGGTTTTGTGTGGACTACCGGTTGTTGAATAATGCAACGAAGAAGGACAGCTACCCTCTGCCCCGTATAGACGACACACTGGACATGTTGAGCGGCATGAAGTGGTTCTCAACAGTTGACCTTAAGAGTGGGTACTGGCAAGTTGACATCCATCCAGAAGACAAAGAGAAGACGGCATTTACGACCGGAACTAGGAATGGATTGTGGCAGTTCAACGTCATGCCCTTAGGTCTTTGCAACGCTCCGGCGACATTCGAGCGGTTGATGGAAAGGGTACTGGTTGGACTTCTGGGTGATGCATGCCTGGTCTATCTGGATGACATCATTGTCATGGGTCGAAATTTTACAGAGCATGTCAGTAACCTGAGGAAGGTTTTCACCAGAATACGAGAAGCAAACTTGAGACTCAGCCCAAAGAAATGCACGTTTTTCAAGGAGGAAGTCGCCTACTTAGGCCACATTATTTCATCGAAAGGTGTAAGGACTGACCCAGAGAAGATAAAAGCTGTTCAAGAATGGCCTATACCAGTGAACAAGACCGACGTAAGATCATTTTTGGGTTTATGCGCATACTACCGGCGCTTTGTAAAGAACTTCTCTGATATAGCGAAACCTCTTCATCGGCTCACGGAAGATAAACGAGTATTCGCCTGGGACTCGGAATGTGATCAAGCATTCGTCAGATTAAAAGAACACCTCTGCACCAGTCCTATACTTGGCTACCCGAACAGAGAAGGAAGGTTTATCGTGGACACCGATGCCAGCAATACTGGCATAGGCGGAGTTCTGTCGCAAGAGCAAGGTGAACGGGAAGTGGTGATCGCCTATTTCAGTAAGTCACTTTCAAAACCTGAAAGGAACTACTGTGTGACTCGTAAGGAACTGTTGGCGGTAGTGAAGACTCTACAGCATTTCAACAAGTATCTCGTTGGAAGACAGTTTACCCTGCGGACAGATCATGCTGCGTTAAAATGGCTCTTGCAGTTTAAGAACCCTGAAGGACAAGTGGCGCGGTGGCTAGAGCAACTACAGGAGTACAACTTCACAACAGAACATCGGAGTGGTAGAACGCATTTGAATGCCGATGCCCTATCAAGAAGACCTTGTCCAGTGGCCTGCAGTCATTGTTCTAAGACGGAGATTAAAGAAGAAGTCCGGATGATTACCACCCAGGGACTTGATAATGAATGGAGCGAAGACGCTATCAAAAAGGCTCAAAAAGAGGATAGTGACCTGAGGAAAATATTTGAATGGAAAGAAGTAGGTCAAAAACCTTCTTGGAGCCATGTAGCATCATCAAGCCCCATCACGAAAAGTTACTGGGCACAATGGGACAGTTTGGAGATTAATGATGGAGTACTCTTCAGGAAATGGGAAACACCAAAAGGGGATCAAACGACCCTACAGCTGATTGTACCCCGTAAACAAGTTGCTTCGCTACTGAGGTACATACACGATGGGGTATCCGGGGGACATTTAGGCGTGAAGAAGACCCTAGAGAAGCTGAGACAGAGGTTCTACTGGATACACTGTCGGGAGGACGTCGAAGACTGGTGCAAGAAATGTACGACTTGCGCATCAGTAAAGGGCCCACAAACCAGAAGTAAGGGCAAACTCAAGCTGTACAACGTCGGCGCTCCATGGGAAAGAATCGCAGTAGATGTAGCTGGCCCCTTTCCAGAATCCGATGAGGGAAACAAGTACTTCATTGTGGTCCAAGATTACTTCACTAAGTGGCCTGAAGTCTTCGCTACGCCTAATCAAGAAGCAAAGACGGTCGCCAAGAAGTTAGTCCACGAGGTAATTTGCCGATTTGGTGTGCCTCTTGAGATACATTCTGACCAAGGAAGAATCTTTGAGTCAGCACTGTTCCAGGAGGTCTGTCAACTGTTGGGTATGCATAAGACCCGTACTACACCAGCACACCCGCAATCCGATGGCATGGTCGAGAGATTCAACCAAACGTTGGAAAACCACTTGGCCAAAGTTGTGGACGAGCATCAACGAGACTGGGACCAGTACATACCGCTTTTCCTGCTGTCCTACCGATCTGCGATCCACGATAGCACCAGCGCAACCCCAGCAATGGTAAACTTCGGTAGAGAAATGCGGCTTCCGGTAGACGCGTTGACTGGGACACCGCCAGAAGCTCCGAAACCAGTAACCGAATACGCGGCTGACCTACAGAAGCGCCTGGATGAAGTACATGCTCTCGTCAGAGACTGCAGTCTAAAAATCCAGCGAAAGAATGAAAACCCGTTACGACCGCAAAGCCAACACCGACGGTTTCGATGAAGGGAGTCTGGTTTGGTTACACAACCCACTCAGGAGGAAGGGCAAATCACCGAAGTTCCAGCCAAGGTGGGAAGGACCATACAAGATCATCACTAGGCTGAACGACTTAACCTATCGGATCAAACAAGGGACAAGAGGCAAGCCGAAAATTGTTCACATTGATCGATTGGCTCGTTACCATGGGTCAAATGATGCTCGGGACGAGCATGACTAAGAGGGGGATAATGTTACGACCACGAGAGACCGTGCAAGCGATCTTATCGTCGTATGGATAAGGTCTATATTCGCTTGCACGATATTACGTCACACTCTCTGGTCGGTACTAGCGAGCTCTAGCGTGTTCTAGAGTAGTAATAATAATAATAGAGTTTTCGCCGCCCGGACCGTTCGAGAACATTCTCAACACTACGCGAAGAGACTAGTTCGTCCTTGCTGTGTATAAAAGCGGGATGTACGACCCGACGGGACAGTTCCGATTTGGAAAAGCGAAGCGAATCAGTCTCCTGCGAACTAAGAGTGATCGAGTGCGTTAACTGCGAATAGTTTCAGTGCAATTCAGTGTATTAGTGTGATTCAGTGTTTTAGTGTAATTTAGTGTTCCGTGTTTAGTGTTGTAATTAAGTGTTTTTAATTGTGTTTTTTAAGTGTTTAATTGTGTAATTGTTAGTCGATAAATAAAGTAATTGTCTTTTGGTGACTTTTGGCGTATCTTGAATTAAACGTACCCCGTTCCCGCAACAATATCTTTCTCATTAAGTAAATCAGACCAATCTAAGGTACACAAGGCTGCGTATATGCCTTGAAAGTCAGCCTTCCGCCAATTCCAGTTTACACTAGGGACTGGGGACTGATTGGGCGGAGGAGAAGAAAGTGGCAATGTCGATGCACCGAAACGGTATTTTACATTTATCTCAAGCGGTGGATGGTACTCGTCAATAGGTACTAAGGGTTCAGTTCCCGAGGACACTGTTATCTGTTCATGTTTAAGATTGCTCAGAATAAGATCCAACATACTGCCACGCCTGTTGAATACAATATTATGTTGTTGTAGTCCGCAGTAATCACAAAAGAACTTAAAATTAGACTTAACATTAGCACTAGAAGAGTTTAAATTAAAATCACCTAGTATTATTACATTAAGAGAGGAATATGTCATAAGAGCGTTTTCTATACATGTCAAAATATTTAAATATTGGTCATCATTATAATTTGGTGGCAGGTAAACTACACAGCATAAAAACTTATTCATATTTTTTCCACTTATAGTAGCGAATATTATTTCCATGTCAGGCATTAAACCATCAATGTATCTACATGTTGTAACGCATAGCAATTACGCACAGCCAAAAGTACTCCACCCCATCCGACATCGCCGGGGCGATCCCTCCGCAACACCATGTATTCAGGGGTAAACAATTCCTCGTCAGATACAGAACCGGTAAGAAAAGTTTCAGTTAAAGCTATTACATCAAAATTACATTAAGTGACATTATTCTTAAAAATATTAGTTTTGGAACGTAGTCCTCTAACATTTTGATAACAATAAACAAGGTTACGTACTTTTTCTGTTTGCACGAAAGTTCTGGCGCCAAGGTTTCACACAGATGTCTTCCGCCCAGTTCTTGGGTGACATGACGCTATCGGCAATCCTGGATGGCACACCTAGTTTGAACGACGAATAACGCCCCCTGAGTTTCAGTTCTTCCACTGTACAGTCTTCCTTAGAGATGGAATGGAGATGGGCACGTACCTGTTCCACAGTGGTACCCTCTTGGACGTAGTATAGGTGCAAATATCTCCATCGCTCGGATGCACGTAGCGTAGTGGTTCCTGGGGCTGCAGTGCCACGAAGAACGCTAGGCAATGACGCACGTTGCTTCCGCTTCACCTGTGTCCACTCTTCAGGTCTTTGTTGAAAGTCGTTATTCTCGAAAATGTCACCAGATACATCAGTACTTTCCTTATTTATTAGCTTAAGTGGAGTGCCAGCTGTATATGGAACCGGAGCCAAAGATGAGGTAGGTGTGTTAGACTTAACCGACGTTCCCTGCTTGATCGAAGTTCCCTGCTTGATCTTCATAGGGCCAGATTTAATTTTTTTGGGCTTAGTTTTCCCATTTTCTAAGTCTGAAGAGTTCTGAATTATTGTTTCATCACCCTCGTTATGCACGTTATTGTGTTTATACATTGACTGTACTTGTTTTTCCAATGTTTAAAGTTAAATGGCAAATTTTTTCGAATACCGATGTATTAAATTCATTAAATTGATCAGTCAATAAAGTAGAGATTTTGGTAATAAGACGATTTTCAAATTCTTCTTGCAATAGTTTATTATCTTGTACAACCGGAGTCAAATTAGGAGGACTTGCAACAATTTTCGCCGGCACCCGTCCAGGGCGCCCACTATTACGGAATGTGATGTTATCGGGGCTGTGCATCGATATATCCAAACAGTCACTAGTGATATTCATTTCGTGGTTCGACTGCTGACGCACGGGTGTATGTGTATTGTCCTGTTTAGGAATTCTACTACGGCATTCAAAACATATGCACATCTTCTTAAATTCTGATGCAAGTGTTTTATATGTATCGGCCGTAAAATTGGCACATAGAATATCAAAGTACTGCTTACATTTTGCGCATCTCATAAACGCGCTGTCCTCCATGATAACACCGCGGCATCCCGCACAGTTTACTTGGCGTGATGTCATCTCGTCGAAACTTATTACTTCGAAAAAATAAACAAACAAATAAGTTTTATTTTTTGTATGAAGATAGTGCCGGATTTGAACCTCCGTCCACTCGCGTTCGTAGCGACGCCCAGTACCACTGAACCAGATGATTTTGTTGGCAGCGGGCGAATTTAGCAGTTATTAGCTAGCGCGTGCAGTCGGTTAACTTCGGCTCGTGTCGGGATGTTGTCGGGCGCAGCGTAAGTACTCGTCACAGCTGAGTCACAGCTGATCGTTGCGGTAGCTACTGTTTTTCAAACCGGCACTATTCGCAACGATTATTTTGATATTTGATTTGTTGTTACGGTTTATAACCGTTGCATACATCGAGATCACCAAATACGAGTTCACATTAATTTAGGTGTTGTTAATGACCACAGATTGAACAACACACAGAAGTTAGTTTTTACACTGATTAAGATATTTAAATACGGAGCTACTTCAAAACACAACCACTCGTACGCGGGGTGCGCGGGGGCATATAGTGTTTCGCTCTTGTTCTTTTTACGTATTCACCTTTCGTAACGTTCCACTTTTGCGCCGCGCTTCGGAATTTTGAAGAGGCGCGTGCGTTCAGTGAACTTGTTTTTAATCGATTGAGATACTCTTAATACGTGCGAATGTTGCCTGTAGGATAAAGGGACTACATTGTATTGAATTTATATCAAAGAATAAAGCGACGAAATGTAATTATTTTTGTATTTATACATTATTATTGAAATCTGAACTTCAGGCTGACCTTGAAGTCACTTTTGAGGTCAAAGTTTTGGAGTACAGGTCTGGTGTGGGTTAGGGTTTCTTAAAGGGACCCGAAAATTTCATCCATTTTGTGATAGGACGCCTCGTTTTCGAGATACGTCAAGTTTTCTTTTTACCTAATTTAGGATTTTGAGTCTCACTTGAGAAGTGAGTCTAATGCCGTATCGTTTTGTTTTTATATGAAACAACGGAGCAAGATAAGAATCGCCGATTGAAAACTCCTACGTGAGGCGCTGGTCGCACCGACGACGATGGAGGCAGTCGCGGTCGGCCACGGAGCGTGGTGCATCGCGCTCGCATAAGCGGCGAAATATAACGAGAGTACGAGCGATGGAGCGTCACAAACCGGAGCAGCAGAAAACGAGAAACAAGCAGAGGACTCCCCGGCTCACCCAAAGAGAATATAATCACTACGTTTTAAGAGTCGGGACTCACGTACTAGCCAATAGAATCAGTTTACATGGCATTTCAATACCAACATAAAACATTTAAATGTCAAATGGCAGTAGTGCCAATATGACGGACCAAATAGTGCTGCTGAGAAATAATCAGTACGTTTTCATTACAAAAAAAATTTTGACACTTTAAAAAAAAAGGATGTAATGTAATATTAATATATTAATAATACAAGGTTGAAATAATGTGGACACAAAATAAAATACTATGCACACTTTTTTTACATAATTCGGATTTATTAAACGATTTTATTTAGCTCGACCCGTACGGTCTGATCTGAAATTTGGTACACACTTTTGATTCTGGTCTGGTGATTGGTTTTCTATGGGCACATATATTAAGTCTTCTTTCCCGCTAACCTCACCCACGGTCGGCATCTGAAAATAAGTTAAAAGATTTTATTAATGTACTTACTAAACTTCGTCCGCGTTTTCCCTTGTTTTTCACACATTTTTCATTATTTCTTATTAAAATATTTTTAATTTTTCTATGCCCCCAGGCCAGTGTGGTCGGGCCTCATGCAACAAAGTGCTCCCTTAGATAGAATGTGATCTTTACTTATTCTTACAAGTTATCAGTAACAGTACAACACTAGTACACAATACGAATGAAAATCTATTTTAGCATAATATGTTTGTATTTGGCTTGCTTACCTAGTAATTAATTATCAGAAGGTAAAATGTATTTGATTCTATGCTTACCGGGACTCATCCAAAGGAAATTTTGCCATGAACTTCCTTTTTTCGCAGTCTCTACGTTGAGCACGAACTCCACACATTTCACACGTTAGAAACCGCTACTTTGGTGCCATTTTATTAAATTATTGCAATATTAACTGATAAAAATTATATTGAAATGTATGTAAGCAAAATGTCGTTCAACATTCAAAATAAAATGGCCGATTCGAACCAAAGAGAATATTATAATCACTCTCCGACCAAAGAGAATATTGTTGCGGGAACGGGGTACGTTAAATTCAAGATACGCCAAAAGTCACCAAAAGACAATTACTTTATTTATCGACTAACAATTACACAATTAAACACTTAAAAACACAATTTAAAGCACTTAATTACAACACTAAACACGGAACACTAAATTACACTAAAGCACTGAATTACACTAAAACACTGAATTACACAGAAACTATTCGCAGTTTACGCACTCGATCACTCCAAGTTCGCAGGAGACTGATTCGCTTCGCTTTCCCAAATCGGAACTGTCACGACGGGTCTTACATCCCACTTTTATACTCAGCAAGGACGCACTAGTCTCTTCGCGTAGTGTTGAGAATGTTCTCGAGCGGTCCGGGCGGCGAAAACTCTATTATTATTATTACTACTCTAGAACACGCTAGAGCTCGCTACAACCGACCAGAGAGTGTGACGTAATATCGTGCAAGCGAATATAGACCTTATCCATACGACTATAAGACTAATTCCGCTTGCACGGTCTCTCGTGGTCGTAACAATATAATCACTATGAATTTGACACTGAATGAAAGAGAAATCGTACTGAGTGAGCAGGACAGATATATCCGCCATTATTTGCCGCTCAAACTCCATAGTAAACTTTTTTTGTTCGAGCTTTCGCTAGACTGGGCTCACCGAGTGCTGGACTTGACAACACACAAGGTTATGTACTCCTCCCTTTTATTTTTTTCTTCTACCTCAAAATATGTTTTGCAAATCATTCCATCAAAAGTGGCCTGACATTGTTTGTATGGGAGGAATGGCAGGTTTAACTGTTAGCTGTTATCCATGGGAGCTTTTTAGTCGGTCACCGGAGGATATGCTAAGGTGTATAAGAAAATTTAAAGAGTCAATCAAAAGCATTATTGTGAGAAGCTAGCCTTGTTAAACCAATTATTATTATTATCATTTTGTTTTATCTGTTGGGATGATCACGGTAAGGGTTAATTTCCCGGCCCTTTTGGAAGGCTTGCGTGTAGGCACAGGCCCAACACGTAGTGGCCCCTTGAGACGTTCACTATAAGTGTGAAATGGATATGCTACTCATGTATGCACAAAACGATGCACTCTGCAGTAATACCCGGTGCAGAAATATATAGGACGGATTGGAATGTAAATACATATTTGGGCCTATGGAGTGAGGTTTTGTGGACCGTATATATGGGCTGATGATGATGATGATGATGATGATAATAAATATAACTTATGACTATGACACCTAATAAGTTCGGTTATGGATGTTTTGTTTTACACAAACAATTTCTTCTGTTTAGCCTTTTGGCACAGCACATTATAGTACCATGACATGATTATGGTCCATACTGAGAACAATTAATCAAAGCAAAATCATTTATTGCTGAAATGATGAAACTTAGTAAAGTAATTCCTTTATTCAAGGTAGGTAATAAAAGTGACCCATCCAATTTTCGCCCTGTTTCTATACTACCCGCACTTAGTAAAATTTTCGAAAAATTTATATACACTCAATTAATGTCTCATTTCAATGAAAATAATCTATTACATAAAAAACAATTTGGCTTCACCAAAGGAAGATCCACCACTGATGCGGGAGTGGCACTTGTCAAGCATATCTTTGACGCATGGGAGGATAAGCAAGATGCAATAGGCATCTTCTGTGACCTGTCAAAAGCCTTCGATTGTGTAAATCATGAGATATTGCTAATGAAATAGAATCATTATGGTATCTCAGATGAGGCGAATAATTTGTTGAAATCATATCTTAAGGATAGGGTGCAAACAGTTAATGTCAATGGAGTTGATTCTTGTGGCGCTCCCATTCTCATGGGAGTGCCTCAGGGCTCAATTCTGGGACCTTTACTGTTCTTGATTTATATAAATGATCTACCTTACTTAACTGCGGATCTATGTGAGACGGTACTGTTTGCTGATGATACATCTTTGATTTTTAAGGTTGACAGAGGTAAAAATAACTACGACGAGGTAAATAGTGCCCTCTCGCAAGTTCTGCGCTGGTTTAATACAAATAATTTATTGTTAAATGCAAAAAAAAACTTAATGTATAAGATTTACAATGCCTAATGTAAGAAAAGTTGATACAACATTATTGTAAATAAGGAAATTGTAGAATTGACTGAATCTACAAAATTTTTAGGAATCACTATAGATGCTAAGTTACAGTGGGGACCTCATATCTCTGTTCTGGCAGATAGACTAAGTTCAGCTGCGTATGCAGTCAGAAAAATCAGGATGTTGACTGACATTGAAACGGCAAGATTAGTTTATTTCAGCTATTTCCATAGTGTTATGTCATACGGTCTTCCGCTGTGGGGATCTGCTACAGACATTCAAACCATTTTTGTACTACAAAAAAGGGCCATCAGATCCATATATGGCATAAGACCGCGCGACTCCCTTAGAGATATTTTTAAAGATATAGATATTTTAACCGTAGCTTCTCAGTACATTTTAGATTGTATCGTATATGTTCATAAAAACATGCACTTATTAAATAAAAAGTCGGATTCTCACAATTTTAACACCAGAAATAAATATAAGCTTTCCGTTCCAAGACTCAGGCTTCAAAAAGTTGGAAAATCGTTCATAGGTTTAAGTATAATATTGTTTAATAAGATTCCGCAAAATATTATTGAATTGCCGTTGTATAAATTTAAAGTCTATATTAAATCTTGTCTTATGAAGAAGGGGTACTATAAAGTAGAAGACTATTTGAATGATAAGAATCCATGGACATGATGTGCTGCTCGCTTGGACATCCAAGAATTATGTAACTTGTACATATCGCCGTTCCCGGCGAATAAAATGGTAATCGCAAAAAGACAACTTTTCAGGAAAAATAAAAAACATTTTTGGCGCATAAAAAAAATATTAGATATGCTACAAACTTGACTGACCATTCAAATGAAAGTTAATTTTTGTACCTTTTAAGATGTGTAAATAAGTTATTTTTTAAATGTATATATAAAGAAATATAACATAAAATTAATAATAGTATCAATCAATTAAAGATACTTTTTACTAATACACTATTACCATTTTATTCGCGGTTTCTGTCATACATTTATGAATTTTGTAATCGAAGATCGCAATATTATTCGCATGAATAGTTTGTTGTAAGTAATGCAAATAATGATCGATTACCATTGTATTCTGGTTTCTCATTAAAGGGATGTTGTATGGTTATTCACTCTGTACGTTTATTTGGAGGTTAGGAAATAAAGCACGGCTCATGAAAATCAGGTTAGTTTATTAAGATAATGTCAGCGTTCCTACATGACATGATTGATTAATAAGAGTATTTAAATTTTTAAGAATTAATCTTGCTGGCGCCCGTTCATTTCAGCTCTCTCAATCACAATAGCTTCTCAATTTGCTAGCTGATAGTGCCAACCCTTGCGCCGGGTAGAATAAAACATGGTGAAGTTATAGATTGGATACTTTCTCTTGTAATGAAATATCCCGACCTGAGACTGCGGAATACTCACCCTAAACCTCTTAGTCCGAGCCACCAGCGCCTGCATTGTATGTGGATGGCAGCGCTGATCCAGCACGTGTCGTTCGGGAGTGGAAAGGGGAAGGAGGGACTGGCTGAAATAGCTCTTCAGAGCATTCCCCATTATAGAGACGGTAGAGAACACTTAGACCGGCAATGTTTCTACGTAGTTTAAGAGGCTTAGGGTTTCGGACACCTCTACATCACCGACAATGCGGATAGCACGTCGCTGCAACCTATCGAGGTGACAGCAATATTCAGCACATGGGCGAACTTGTGCCTTATAAAGAAGGCAGAGCTGCACCGGTGTGAAAAATCGCCGCACTCTGTTCAGGATCCCCATTTTGCGGGAGGCTGTTCTAATGACGCTCTCGATGTGATCCCGCTGGTTCAGCTCGCGGCGAACATCTAAGCCAAGGATGCTTAGGCTATCCTATATTGGTAAGGGGGTGCTCTGAAGAGTAGGATGGGAAAGGAAAGGAGACACTTTACTAGAAAAAACACACACCTGTGTTTTCTTGGCATTGAACTCGACAAGATTGCATGATCCCCATTCGGAAATGCGGTCCAAGACCCCGTCAAGCTCGGCGATTCCTCTTTCCCTCGGTTTCGGTCTGCTTTACCCCAGGTCTTCCGAAATAACGTGCGTGGACAGTGCTGTCATCTGCATAGCAATGAATATTGCCTAGTGACAACATATCATTGATATGCAGCAGAAACAATGTCGGCGACAGAACGGAAACTTGAGGTACACCGGAATTCATAGGATGGAAACAAGGAGTACGTCCGTCGCAAAGTATACGAATCCTGCGTCGCTCCAAAAATCTCGCAATCCATTCGCATAAGCGAGGTGGCAGACCGTATGCCGGGAGCTTGGAGAGAAGCAAACGATGCCATACACGGTCAAACGCTTTAGCGATATCAAGGTTAACTGCCACACATTCACCATGCTTCTCCATAGCCTCCCCCTAGAAGTGCGAAACGTACGCTAGAAGATCACCCGTGGACCGTTTTGGTCTAAAAACCGTATTGACGGTCATGCAGCAGCGAGTAATCCGGTAGCTAGGTAGCGGATGAGCTGGGCGTTAATAATCCGCTCAAACACCTTACCCAGTACTGAGGTTATAGCTATGGGCCGGTAGTTAGCAGGATCGGACCTGTCCCCTTTTTTGGGAACAGGCTGAACGAACATTCGCCTCCTTCCAAGCCCAGGGTACAATGCCCGAGGTACATGAGAGGCGGTACAGACGTGTGAGTACTGGAGTCAACTCCGCTGCGCAAATTTGAAATACTTACGCTGGAATACCGTCTTGGCCACTAGTTTTCCTTACATCAAGTGCCTGCAACTCGGTACGTACATCCGATTGCCTGATTCGGATCCCAGGCATATAAACACCGCAATTTTAGGCGGCTGTGCTCCACCGTCATCAATGCAGGAATTGGCCGCAAAAAGATTGGCAAGCAGATCTGACTTCTCCCGCGGCTGATGATTCTGGAACCGTCAGGATATTTCAGCGGGGGCAACGAAGGCAGACAGAAGTTGGATTACACGTGTTTAGCCAGACGCCAAAAGGAGCGGCTACCCGTGGGATGCGTAATAAGGTCCTGGCCAACACGTGCAACTCGCTGGGCATCTGCTCTGTTGTAGGCCCTTTTGCTGGCCTTGGCTGCTTTGATCAAAGTAATATTAGGATCCCGGAGTGCTTGAGCTGTGGCCCAGTTGCGGTACGCTGTCCGTTTCACTTCCTCCAAAACAGGTCTGATCCCAAGGGATGGATGCGAAGTATTTACGCATACCATCCCAATCTACCGACGAGTAGCACCACAGTCTCCGCGTCACCTCCACGGGTTGTAGGGGAGCGGTGCATGGCACTGTTGCACCCACCAGGCAGTGGCCGGAGGACTCCAGCGGGGCACAAACTGACACTAGGTACCCGGATGGGTGGCTCGTCAACAGACGGAAATCAATACTCTGAAGGATAAAGATTGATTAGCCGCAAGCGCTCGGCATGTTCTTTCGCGAATAAAATGGTAATGGCTGTTAGTAAAAAAATAATGTAGTAAAGATTTTACTATTATGTTGTTGTAATGTTTTTAGTGTAATTATGAAAATGATAAAAATCATGAAAACTATTGTAATTATTTTCTAAATTTTTTTGTGAAGGAGATAAAATTCTACAAAAAATTTATGTTATGTATTGCAACTTTTGTATACTAAAACATCAATAATCGGAAAAACATGACAATCGCCATTATCATTTTATACGCCGAGGACGGCGATATTATTATTTATAATTTATTTGTAATCAATTAACCTGTGATTTGACATGCGAAAGAATTTCTTGAAATCTACTTGCAGAATAAATTATTTCATTTCATTTCATTTCATACATGAGTAGCCATGGTGGCTGCTCATGTTGGTCTCTGATGCTGTCTGAAAATACGTCTAATATCAGGCTGAAGAGGAACGGACTCAGGACGGAGCCTTGGTGTACTCCGACGGTTATACGGAAGGGCAAAGTGTCGCCAACAGCGGTCCTAACTACAGAATCGGAATCACAGTACATGTCTCTAATGATATCAACATACGTTTCTGGCACTCCCTTGGACCTCAGGGCCCACCAAATCATCTCACGCGGAACACAGTCGAAGGCCTTCTCTATGTCCAGAAATAGGAAGTGAAGAGGCGTATTCTTCGTCCTGTATTTCTCCATGATCTCCATCCATAGGGCAAAAACGGGGTCCATAGTCCCGTGACCGGGGCGGAAACCATATTGACATCCTGAGACATTGCACTCCTGACGGATTCGAGAGTTCACTATCCGCTCGAATAGTTTCATGGTGTGGGACATGACCTTTATACCGCGATAACTACCGCACTCCTGCACTGATCCCTTGCCCTTGAAGACCGGGGTGATAACACTCAGTCTCCATTGGCGAGGAATCCCGCCGGTGCTTAGTATGCGGTTATAAAGGTTAGTTAGGATGCCCACACCACGCCCACCCATTGCCTTCCAGGCTTCGATGGGGACTCCATCGGCTCCGACAGCTTTCCGATTCTTCATGCGGCGAAGAGCCTTCTCTACTTCTTCAGGCGTTACCGGTGGCACATGTTCAAGATTCGGAGGGAGGTCCGGTGGCTGCACTTCTCTATGCTGTTTATTTAACAGCTCGTGGAAGTAAGAGCGCCATCTCTCCTTCACCGCGAGGTCCTCGCATAGTAGGTTACCGTGAGGGTCTTTAACACAGCGGCACTTAGAGATATCCTGTGCCGCTTTGACCCTCGAACGTGCCAATCTATAGATAAGCTTCTGCCCCTCAGACGATTCCAGCCTATCGTAGAGCGGCTGTAGGTGGGCTCGCCTGGCTCTGGCAACAGCTTTCTTAGTTGCACGTTTTGCGGACCTGTATGCGTCGCGATCTTCGGGAGAGTTGGGCGCTTGCCACTTTTTAAAGAGGGCTTTCTTCACCCTTGTCTCCCTCTGGACTGCGTCGTTCCACCACCAAGTCTCCTTGTCAAATTTGCGTCCACCCTTAGACGTGCCAAGCACTGACTTCGCCGCTTCGGTTATGGTTGCCTGAATCCTGTCCCAGTGGTTCTGAACTGGTTCGCTTTCAGCCTCAGCGCACTTGTCACCGATAGCCGAGACGAACACCTGGGATTTGTCTTCGTCAAGCCGCCACCACCTTATTTGGCGCCGACAGCGCTCAAAGCTTTTGGCTTTAGGCTTCACGCAGAGATCCATGACAAGTAGACGGTGTTGTGCAGTGAGACTCTCTCCGGGTAAGACCTTGCAGTTGACTACTTTGCCGATGTGGTGCCTCCTAGTGAGTAGGAAGTCGATCTGGGTAGCGTGCCGCCCACTCCTGTAGGTGATTAAATGTTCAGGCCTCTTCTGGAAAAACGTGTTCACAATAGCCAGGTCGGCAGCCGAACACAACTGGAGGATGTTCTCCCCTTCAGTGTTGCGTCTGCCGAACCCATAGCCACCATGAACACGCTCGAACTCCTCGGGCTCCTCACCCACATGACCGTTCAGATCGCCCCCCAGAACGACTCCCTGAGATGGTGGGATTCCACGCAGCACCTCTCCAAGTCTATCCCTGTGGAGCGTATGCGCTTATCAAGTGGGTAGTAACCCCTTCGATAAGCACCGTTACGTCCATTAAGCGGTCGCTGTAGCGTTTCACCTCCAACACGTCATCCTGCAACTCCCCGGACAGCACTACCGCAACCCCGTTCTCTCCACTAGGTGCTCCTGTGTAGATCAGCTTGTAGTCATTCCCAATGGCCCTGGATCTGCTGCCTTTCCACCGAGTCTCCTGCAGGAACGCCACTGCCACCCTCCGCCCGGTGAGTACGTCGGCCAGCTCTCTCGCGCGACCGGTAAGCGTGCCCACGTTCCACGTCGCGAAGCGGAGTTTCCGTGGGGTTGGGGCTAACTTCTTTAGCCGCGTCCGTCCCCAGCGCGGTAGCCCTTGCCCACTTGCCACAGGAGTCGGGCGAAACTCCTGCGCGCCGTTTTGCGGCGGCGCCCTATTCCTGGCACTTTTCTTGATTTTACTTTCCATTTTTTAAAGTGGCGTGTTTCACTTTTACGGGAGCGACTGCCGTCTGACCACCCAACCCCGGAGGGAAAGGTGGTGCCAGAGCCTCGTTCGTTGGTCAGCAGGGTTATGCACTTGCACGTGAGGTTGGCTTGGGCCCAAAGATCTTGGTAGGGCCCCATCCCCCCGGCAAAAGCTTTAAATAAAGCTATTAAATGACCACAAGTCTAAGCAAATAAAAACCATTTATTTGGTTTTAGCTGTACAAAATTTATGTAATAATAATACATGAACCAACGAAAACAATTTAAGGCAACATATTTTCTATCACTTGTACAAATTTAGGTCAAATTCAGTAATAAGTTTATTTATTGCGATTGAACAGAAGCTGTTACAGATGTTGTTACATTTACCTTGTTTTCACCTTAAGTATTTTGGGATAAAAATACTGTATCGCTTATTTTGTTTTACCAGTCGATGGAGCGTAAAAAACTACATATAACTACATTGATACTTCTTTTTCGACATAGAATGCATTTATTATGTTTTACCAGTAAGCCGACGATATGATGTGGTTTGTGTGAGACTGCCGCCTTGTGATAGGTATAAGTATATCTGTTTTTCAGGTCATCAGGCTCCCACCACCCGGTATTCCTAGTTATACTTGATGTTAAAACACTGAAATTATATTGATTTTAAAACATATTAGAAGATGTTAGTTTGTCTGTAGAGTATAGTTTGTGCGTGTGTGTGTGACGTGTATGAGTGTGTGTGACGTGTATGAGTCTGTGTGTGTGTATGAGTGTGAATGTGAGTGTATGTGCATGCTTATGCCAGATATATATTTCATGAGTATGTAAATAAGTAGTTCTCAGTATCATCATAATTTTTGGTCAGTAGCAAAGAGCATACACGGTGTTTAATTTCAAGTAGAGAAAGATTATAAATAGGTATTTCCGCATTAACTTTATTGTACAAAGAAGGGCCAAGGTAATTAGAACATATTTTTGCGAAAGTGGAAGGGGTCGAAGGAATCCCATCAAAAACATCCTGTAAAAAAAACTAGCCATGTCTCGATGGAGCAGATTGCTCATTAGAAAACTGTAACTGTCCGGGATATTTACCATGTTGTTTTGTTTTAATGAGCTCCTGATATTTCGGCACTGTTGCAAGCGCCATGATCACGGGTGAACTGTAGGACTGCGAGAATGACGGCAGGTGTAAGGGCAGACATATCAGTCTACCCTCTTTCTAAGTCTTTTATTACGCACGACACCACTACCCTCGTTCACAATATTGTCCTAATTCGATCACGACACACTACACTTGTTTATTTTTATTTTTACATAAACGTATCACTGGATGCCATACATTCGACAGTCGAAACCCATCCTCACGATTGAAGTTTTTGAATTTTTGAATTTCAATTGCTTCCCTTACCAGTGGTGGTATATAATGGCGTTCTGTAGAAAGTACTTTAGGGTTATACATAACTCAATCCAGTGGTTCGTTCCCGAATCTATAAGATGTTGAGCAATTGCCGATTTTTGTGTTTCATTGTTCTTGACTGCCCTGATATGCTCTTTCACACGGCATGAAATAGTTTTTTTCGTTTGCCCTTTGTACGAGCTCCCACAGCTACAGTCAATTTTATAAACGCCTGGTTTTTCCAAAGGGAAGCTATCCTTTGGGGAGCGTAGAAACTGTGGAAGCTTTTTAAGAGGAGTGAAGATAGTTTGTTTATAATGTTAAGCAATACTTTGCTGGCGTGTGAGATTAGGGAAATAGTACGGAAATTGTTACATTTCTTAGTAGAGCCTTTTTTGTGCAGAGGGACAAACACCGATTCCGTCCATTCATCAGGCCATTTTCCGGTAGTCCATATGGCATTACAGATATCCTTGACATAATCAACTCCTTTAACGGTTAAATTCTTAAGGAGCTCTGCTGGGACACCGTCTTTTCCAGGAGATTTGTTGGTTTTGAGGCACCTAATGGCATGCTCAACTTCGGAGCGCAAAATGTCTGGTTCTCGTTCATCTATGTTCATTTCTGAGCTATCGATATCGGAATTGGTGTTGTAGAGGTTTGCACAGTACCTTTTCCATCTGTCAAGAAGTTTGTCCATCTCTGACAGAAGTTGTCCTTGCTCGTCTTCCACAGCACAGGTTTTTGGGGACTTTTTTTGAGTTAAAGCACGGACTTTCCTAAAAAGGTCTCTAGTCTCGTGTCTATCCGAGTGTCGCTCAAGTTCAGAGCAAATATTATTTATGAATGCGGATTTGTCACTACGGCACAGCCTCTGTATTTCCTGGCTCAAGTATGAGTATTTCTGACGATCTTGATCAGACTTTATGCCGCTCACTTTAAGTAGTCTTCTTTCTAAGATTACCTTTGCAGTCTCAACAGTGATGTACTTTTTTCATCGCGACTGCATCTATGGGCAGGGCGTTACTAGTGGCTACTTGTAACACGGCTGCTATCTAGACTGGCAGATACCACAAGAACAAGCGGGTTTTGTAAAGGGCAAAGGCACGAGAGAGCAAATCCTTAATGTGCGTCAAATAATTGAAGAGTCGTGAGTTTAACACACCTGTCATCTTGTGTTTCATTGATTACACCAAAGCCTTCGATTGTGTCAGATGGGACAAACTGTGGAATGTTCTGCTGGAAATGGGTGTTCCGGCTCATTTTGTAGCTGTGATTAGAGGTCTATATAGTAACAATCGCTCGTACGTGCGGATTGACTCCGAATGTTCAGATGTATTCCAAGCAAAGAAGGGAGTTCGACAAGGCTGTATACTTTCACCAATGCTTTTTAACATCTATGGCGAATACATTATGCGCAAGTGCTCAGAACAGTGGAACAGCGGTTTTACTATTGGTGGTAAGAAGATCACTTATCTCAGATACGCGGATGATAGTGCTGCTAGCACCTGATATGGCAGTAATGAGAGAGATGCTGGACGCTCTAGAAACAGAAAGTGAATTGCTGGGGCTTTTCGTCAACAGAAGCAAGACCAAGCTCATGATTGTTGACCGAGCCGGTTCTCTTTCTGATCTCAAACCTGTTCCTGGTATAGAAACGGTTAAGGGTATGATGTACCTAGTGTTAGCGTGAAAATCGGACATCCCTATTCGACTACTGATCGTGCGCATCCCTAGCGCGATGACATTGACACTTCGCTATTCCCGCGCAATTACTCTAACGCGTCTCTGTACTACTGTTTTATTCAATAAATCCTATTTAAACTAAATACCGAGTTTAATATCTCAGAAGTGAGATTAAAGAACTATCGACTAATAAGAAAAATAAGTCATATATCTGGTTTTGTGAAGTTTTTATGAATACGAAAAGTCGACCGCTTGGTGAACTTTGGTTGAAACTCGAAGTTTTGGTTTTAAGCTTAAAAGTACGCAAACATGAAGAAATTAACGTGTTATGCGCATGAACAGCTGTTTTCAATAAATAACAAGTTGGTAAACTTGTAAAGCGTCACACACGCCCACTATGCTGAAGGAAGTACCTATCGGGTTTGGTAAATTGTTTTAGCTTAGGTCTTGGCAATTAAGACCAAAGGTATAGAATATGCTGCATGTGCACTTATACATAAGCTTAGCATATAGCTTATGATCGAACTAAAAAGGTGAGCTGTATCTTTTTCAATAATTTTCATAGTGAATGTGATTGATAAAGGGGTCGTTGATCCTGTTTCATATAGCAACTAGAGCATTTTGTAATGTAAATGAATTACAATCCTACTAAAAGAGTGACCAATACTCTAATAGATCACATACTGTTTTGAGTTTTGATATGATACCTACAATTTAAATTGGTTCTGTTGTTTGACTTGACTGATGCGCTGGTTCTTAACCAAAATATTTTATATTTGCTTGAGCATGTACTAAAACTATTTTGTTTGTGTGTGAGTTTTAGAATTATATAGGTAACTTGCCTGGCTAACGAGTTGAATCCAAAGTACAACCTACTCTGAACAATGTGCTCCGCTGCAGTACCTAAGTCAGCTTCTACACCTATGAATGACTAGTATAGTGCAAAGCTGAATGATTATTATCAATTACATTAATTTATATGTATAAATATATGCAGTGAGTGAACTGAAAAGCTTATATGAATATTTCCATGTATATAAAATAAACTATCACAAATATGAGGTAACTGATAAACCAGGTTCCGTTGCAAGGTGAGAATTTCATTGATTTCAATTATCATTAATTATTACCAAAGGTATCATTGATGCTATTGGAGGCTCATGTTTGGTCAGTGTTGTGAAGAAATTTCCTCATTATTTATTTATTAAAATAATATAATAAAATTAAATATGCCAGCAGTAACTCATCCAATGCCTACATGAAAAGAATGAAAACTATAAGAAGATCCACTATCTTCTAAGTTCAGCATAATTAATCATTGCTAAGGTTGTGTGTTTAAGGTAATTAATAATTATAATTAAAAAATTAAAAAGCCTTAACAGGTCAATATTACAAAAGCAATTGTAAGATTTATAGTGCATATCATTTGGATATTGGTGAGTTTACCACATGTTATACTTGTTGACTTTAGGTCTTGAAAATAATGAAACTGTACTCAAACTTTCTAATGAAAGTGTATAATCTTCACTTTACATAGTCAAAAGTTCTGAACATAATGATATACTAGGATGTTAACACTATGTGCTTTACCTGGGTCATGTGGTGAATTTGAGATATTATATTCTTGGATGGTGAGACATTTAAATCTTGCAATTACATACTTTCAGCACAAGTAAGTTACAGCTTCAGTATAAGCAAATGGAAGTTTGAAAGGACAGTGGTTCTATGAATAATTTAATTTATTAATATTTTTATTATTAAAACATTGAAATTTCACATTGTATTAATTACAGATTTATATTGAAAGCATTGGCTTCTACTGATCATAATTAGTTATTCCAGTTCTAGAAGTGACCATAATGCTGATGGAAATGAAATAATAATAAAATGGAATTGTACCAGACCAGAAACTTTGTTCTGGAAGCCAAGCTCTTTAGTTACTAATAAAATTTGCAACTATTTGTGCTTATCATTACAGATTGCAGTTGATATAAATAATTATGATGTTTGGCAATATAATATTACTGAATGAGTAATAATGAGAAAGAATAATAAATGAACAAAATCATGAATATGACCACTGAATGTGACAATAAAAGTGTATCTGCCTTATTGGCAATACCTATGTGCTGTTGACTAATAGTAACAGATGGTTTATTCAAAATTATTATTTGATTTTTATTAGATGATCATGGACAATTGGAATGGGCAAATATATAATGGCAATGTATTGGGTTCACTTAATGTGAATAATTCTATTAGCTACTTCATGTGATTGCAGGTGGTGTAACTGCCATGACATTATGGTGTAAAAATCAAAAATTGTGGACACCATAGTACAACATCTGTGTTGATAAAGAATCATGGCATTGTGATTAGCTTCAAGTGGCTTGACTGGGTACTTTTCAGGTATTATGATATTTATCTGTAAAGATATGCATATATTGAAGCATGATGACATAATCCAGGTCAATTATGAACAGATGAGTTGGTAATCAATCATGGGGTATAAAAGTCACTACAGGTATTTATTTGTGTATTGCTAATGATCCAAATGTATTAATGCAAGGTGGTGTACTTTGTGTTGTTATGACTACCTGAGCTGATAAAGAAACATGGAAAACTCTAGTGTAGTCTATTTTGGGTAACTTTTCAGGTATATATTGTGAAGTAATCTTTTAAATAACCTGAACTTATTATATTAAACAATGGTTTTAATCCAAATAGGTAACTGAAACCAATTTTGTAATGAAGCATTGCACATAACCAGTTGATATGGCACACAATGATTATCTGGTTATTTCAGTAATATTTCAGCTACTATCAAAGTAATCTTTGGAGATCTGAATTTCTTGTAAAATGTTTTAATTCAGATTTATATTGGCGATTATCATGCGATGGAGCATGTGCTATTCACTTTTGTTCCTACACAACTGATCAGGCAGATTGGACACCTTAGTCGCACGATTATAAGCGCATTGCTGCGCGCGTATGTTTGAACTTTAGTAAGGCCGAAGCTTATCATTATAACATGGCAAAAAGTTGGATATCAAAACCACTGTTATCCAGTTGGTAGTAAGTTCCCTTTAAATTAATTTCGAATTTTGTGCAGCCTAGATTTCAAATGGATTGATACCTTTGTCAGGGACATAGTCGTGGTGCAACATGATATCTGCCCTACTCTATCCATGGATAAATTATTGAAATAAATCTGGGACCATTTAAGCTTATAGTGTGGTTAACACAAAATTGTCTGTTTGGCAGAAGTTCCAACATAATATACCCTCAAGAATATCGCAAATTATATTTCAAATGTGGATATGAAGAAATTTATAACCTGTGTGGTTTGTATAGCTTGACTGCTAATCATGGAGCAGTGATTCAGAGGCCACCCCTGCCTGATAATAATATTGTCTTTATCTGTTTAGGCAATGCTTCTGCAGTTCGGGCACTTGTCGCTTGCCAACTGGGCCTTCACAGCGTTCCCACAGTGCCTGAACATTTGAAAATTGTCTCTGGAGATTGAAGAAGTTTGGGCACTTGCGCTTGCTTTCGGGGCCTTCACAGCGTTCCCACAGTGCCTGAACATTTGAAAATTGTCTCTGGAGATTGAAGAAGTTTGGGCACTTGCGCTTGCTTTCGGGGCCTTCACAGCGTTTCCACAGTGTCTGAACATTTAAAAATTGCATCTGGAGATTGAAGAAGTTTGGGCACTTGCGCTTGCTTTCGGGGCCTTCACAGCGTTCCCACAGTGTCTGAACATTTGAAAATTGCATCTGGAGATTGAAGAAGTTTGGGCACTTGCGCTTGCTTTCGGGGCCTTCACAGCGTTCTCACAGTGTCTGAACATTCGATAATTGATTCCGGGCTTAAATGAGTTTGGGCACTTGCGCTTGCTTTCGGGGCCTTCACAGCGTTCTCACAGTGTTTGAAGATTTGATACTTGATTCCGGACTTAAATGAGTTTAGACATTTGCGCTTGCTTTCGGGGCCTTCACAGCGCTTGACAATGAATGGACATTTGCGCTTGCTTTCGGGGCCTTCACAGCGTTTGACATGGAATGGACATTTGCGCTTGCTTTCGGGGCCTTCACAGCGCTTGACAATGAATGGACACTTGCGAAAATGAATGGACCTTCACAGCGTTCTCACAGTGTCTGGATATTAGATGCTTGCCTCCGGGGCCACACAGCACTTACGAAATAGGGTTTGGAAACTTGATGCTTGCCTTCGGAGCCTTGACCGCGTGCTCACAGCGTCGGGACATTGAATGCCACCCAGCATTTACGCAGTGTTGGATACATGTCGCTTGCCTTCTGGGCCACACAGCGTTCACAGAGTGTTCGAATACAAGACGCCTCATGACAAATAAAATATCAAGATAAAAAGGGTCTGTATAGCAACTACACATAGCTTTTCGCTGAACATGATCTTCGTTCAGTCTACCACTAATGACGAGAGTCATACATCGCTTACCTCCGGGAATCTACACAGCGATTACACCTAGCTCTTCATTGAGCATGATCAATGTTAAGTCTATCACTAATGAGTAACATCGCTTGCCTTTGGAATCTACACAGCAATTACACTTACACCTAGCTCTTCACTGAGCATGATCAGTGTTAAGTCATCATTAATGAGTCATACATCGCTTGCCTTCGGGATCTACACAGCGATTACACCTAGCTCTTCACTGAGCATGATCAGTGTTAAGTCATCACTGATGAGTCATACATCGCTTGCCTTCGGGATCTACACAGCGATTACACCTAGCTCTTCACTGAGCATGATCAGTGTTAAGTCATCATTAATGAGTCATACATCGCTTGTCTTCGGGATCTACACAGCGATTACACCTAGCTCTTCACTGAGCATGATCAGTGTTAAGTCATCACTGATGAGTCATATTTCGCTTGCCTTCGGGATCTACACAGCGATTACACCTAGCTCTTCACTGAGCATGATCAGTGTTAAGTCATCATTAATGAGTCATACATCGCTTGCCTTCGGGATCTACACAGCGATTACACCTAGCTCTTCACTGAGCATGATCAGTGTTAAGTCATCACTGATGAGTCATACATCGCTTGCCTTCGGGATCTACACAGCGATTACACCTAGCTCTTCACTGAGCATGATCACCGTTAATTCATCACTATTGAATTATTCATCGCTTGCCTTCGGGATATACACAGCGATCACACATGGCTACTCACGGAGCCCTATCAATCATAAGATCGTCGCCGCCATTAGGCGTTCTTGAAGTCTACAGTATTAGACGGTTGCTTGCTCGACAAGTCTACACCGCATCTATACAATACCGTCAAATCTTGCTATTACCGATTGTAATTGCAATATGTTTGTTTACAGGACTATTAATCTGTATTGATGACGGAATGTGCGTTTACCCCTGAGGGTTTCATAGCGTTTAATCCCGTCTTCAGTATTTAATCCTAGGATCTGATCTGATGGGGTGAACCACGGTCCGGCACGAACAGAAGCCTGATGGGTGTGAGTCGCCTGCACGCATCGAGATTCCTTCGGGGGCCGAAGGACTGCAGGATGACCGAGCTGTTAGCGTGAAAATCGGACATCCCTATTCGACTACTGATCATGCGCATCCCTAGCGCGATGACATTGACACTTCGCTATTCCCGCGCAATTACTCTAACGCGTCTCTGTACTACTGTTTTATTCAATAAATCCTATTTAAACTAAATACCGAGTTTAATACTAGGTGCCTTCATAAAAGATGACGGTGACTGTTGCGACGATATCCGACGAAGGATTGAAATGGCAAAGGATGCTATGACCCGTTTACAGAGAATCTGGAAGGACCGAGGGATAACGCAGAAAACGAAGATCCGTTTAATCCGTGCGTCCGTCTTTCCGATTTTCTTGTATGGCGCAGAAACGTGGACAATCCGAGAGGCTGAAAGGAAGAGAATAGACGCATTCGAAATGTGGTGTTGGCGACGCATGCTCCGAATATCATGGACAGCGTTTCGCACTAATGTGTCTATTCTGAAAGAGATAGATATTAAAGTCCGTCTATCCACAATATGCCGGCGACGCATCCTCAGCTACTTTGGCCATATTATCCGACGTCAGGATGAGAACTTGGAGAAACTTATCGTCTGTGCAAATGTGGAGGGCAAACGATCAAGAGGGAGATCTCCATTACGGTGGTCGGATCAGCTAAAGCCGGATAGCTCCCACAAGTTCGAGGAAGTTGTACGTATGGCTGCCGACCGCAACATTTGGAAACGCCTAACGGACCGCTGGATGAAGAATGGTGACCGCGATCTTCAGTCATGAAGGATCGACCACAGAGAGAGAGAAGATAGTTTTTACTGAGAATTTTTTAAATAAGTTCGAGATCTTATCTGTCACTCCTTTTACATACGGCAAATATGCTGGCTGCCGATCTACTCTATAATCCAGGCGTTTACTGCATGTCGGTCTTGAAATTCGCCCGCTGTATCCATTCCTTTGTAAGACGTCGCTTATGTGTTTTAGCTCATCATTAATATGTTCCTCGTCACATAGATTATATGCACGGTCTGTAAGCGACTTCACTACAGAGTTCAGTTGGCGCGGATGATGATGAGTCTCTGCATGTAGGTAGCGATCAGTATGAGTTGGCTTCCTGTATACTGAATGGCTGAAAGAACCATCCTCTCGACCTTTGACCAGCACCTCTAAAAAGGCAACGCTCCTCTCTTTTTCCATTTCGTACGTGAAATTCATTTTCCTATGGATGCTATTTAAGTGTGCCAAGTAGTTCTGCACGGTACTTTCATCACCCTCTACAATACCAAAAATGTCATCGACGTACCGCTTCCAAATTCTAATACTATAAGGGGCCGTGTCAATGGCTCTGTTTTCAAAATGTTCCATCCATAAGTTTGCAACTACAGGGGCCATGGACTGCCCATTGCCACACCATCTATTTGGAGGCAGTATTCGCCTTGGTATATGAAGTAATTAGTCGGAAGGCAATGTTGCACCAATTTGGCATATTCCACAGGAATATCATTTTCTTCCATTCTACGCTTAATTACTTCCATGCAGTCAGTAATAGGAACGTTTGTGAACAGTGATTCTACGTCAAAACTGACCATCACTTCGTTCTTATTGATATTACTAAGTCGCAGAATGTCAATAAAATGTCTGGAGTCTTTCACGTACGATGTGGTGCCACCCACCAATGGCTGTAGGCTACATGCTTTGCCAATTCATAGGTCGGAGAATCAATTTGACTCACTATTGGCCGCAGAGGTACATTTGGCTTATGAACCTTTGGTAGTCCATACAATTTGGGAGGTTGGAGGTTTCTCGGTCGTAGGAGATACGTAGCAATATCATCACCAATAGCCTCCTTGCACTCCTTGATGAGCTTTTGGGTTGCCCGATTCGTCCTACTCGTCGGGTTATAGCTCACTTTTTCATACGTACTTATGTCACTTAGCAGGTCTCTGACTTTCTTATCATAATCAGTGACATTTAAAAGTACTGTCGCATTGCCCTTATCCGCCTTCAACACTATTACGCTCTTATCATTTCGGAGGTCTCTCAGTGCGGAAAGCTCTTCAGAAGAAATATTTGCTTTGGGAGGTTTCGCATGACGTAAGGTAACGGCGACATCTTGCCTTAAGGTTTCCGCGTCCGCCGCAGGAATCCTGTTACGTCTAACTACCTTCTCAACTGTGCCTATAATTCCTTAAGCCCTTTCTCCAGTATTTTTAATGCTGCGTTAGTCAACAATTTATCCGAATGATTTATCACAGTGCATCGCTTCGGTGTGTTATCATGGTAGGGGACACTCTTCTGTTTACTTAATAGTGACTCAAACTTACCATTCTGTTTTAAAGCACTTAGTTCTCGCGAACGTTGTCGCGAAAATTCAAAAACTTCAATCGTGAGGATGGGTTTCAACTGTCGAATGTATGGCATCCAGTGATACGTTTATGTAAAAATAAAAATAAACAAGTGTCCGTTCTCGAAAAAAGATGTGATACAGTGAGTGTAGTGTGTCGTGATCGAATTCGGAGTGACAATATTGTGAACGAGGTTAGTGGTGTCGTGCGTAATAAAAGACTTAGAAAGAGGGTAGACCGATATGTCTGCCCTTAGACCTGCCGTCATTCTCGCAGTCCTACAGTTCCGTAATCATGGCGCTTGCAACAGTGCCGAAATATCGGTAGCTCATTAAAACAAAACAACATCGTAAATATCCCGGACAGTTACAGTTTTCTAATGTGTGTAACCATGACAAATTGCTCATCTCTAAAAAGTAATGAAATCTAGACAAATCGTGCCAAGCCTAAGGTTCCTTACTGCGATTTCTGCATTATTATAGTTAGTGTTGTGGCACTTGGCCGTTGAAGGGAACACAAGGGTACATAACCAGGTTCTCCGTAACAATATTATACCAATCTGTCACCAGAACCGCTACATATTGACGATAAAAAATTGCCAATTGGACAACGTTGAATGAATAACAAGTGAAAATTAAGGCTTGAAATTTTGGATTTTAAGTATGTTATCATAGGTTACTAGATGATAAAAATTTCAGCGTTCTGGTCTTATTCAGAGATTCTCAAATAGGGGCCTGAAAATGCGGCGAAATGGCCCCCAGATACGGCATATCCTGTCCTTACGGTGTTTTGTAATTTTTGCTAGAGGTGTCTTACTGTGTTGGTGCTGTATGACATCCATGATGAATAGCTGGCGAACGGTCAGCACTTTGCAAATCCTATAGAGCTCGTCTGTTGGAAAAATTATACTGCGGAATGTGGCCACTTTAAGGACTGCGCGTTGTGCTACTTCAATTGTGGATTTTGGTACACCACCCCAGCTTACAATACTGTAAGATATTATGGACCTACATAAGGCGTAGTATACCATCTGAAGTACTGCTGGATTTGCGACATGTCTCAGGACTTTAAAAACAAAAATTAATTTGCGTACTCTGTTAGTTACTTTTTGAATATGTATCTTGAAGTTTAGGTATTTATCAAGAGTAATGCCTAAATATTTGATAGAGTCAACATGAGAAATTGAGGGACATTGGCAAGATGAGTTCAATGCCAAGAAGACACAGGTGTATGTTTTTCTAGTAAAGTGTCTCCTTTCCTTTCCCATCCGTCTCTTCAGAGCACCCCCTTACCAATACAGGATAGCCTTAGCATCCTTGGCATAGACGTTCGCCGCGACCTGAACCAGCGGGATTACATCAAGGGCGTCATTCGTCGTTACATCAACAGCCTCCCGCAAACTGAGGATCCTGAACAGAGTGCGGCGATTTTTCATACCGGTGCAGCTCTGCCTTCTTTATAAGGCACAAGTTCGCCCATGTGTGGAATATTGCTGTCACCTCTGGGATGGCTCCGCAAATTACTTGTTCGACGCCTTCGATAGGTTGCAGCGACGTGCTATCCGTATTGTCGGTGATGTAGAGGTGTCCGAAACTTTAGAGCCTCTTCAACTAGGTAGAGACATTAAATAAATAAATAAATATTGCACAACATCACATACATTGATCTGATCCCGTGGTAAGTAGCGTAAGCACTTGTGTTACGGATATCAGAATCAACAGTGGATACACAAATAAACTTAAATATATTTAATAATACACCCAGACAGGGAACAAACACCGATGTTCGTCACACAAATATTTGTCCCGAGTGGGAATCGAACCCACGACTCTTGGAACCGTAGTCGTATGAACCTGAGTCACTAGCCACTGTTCCACCGAGTCAGTCAAACATTGCCGGTCTAAGTGTTCTCTACCGTCTCTATAATGGGAAGTGCTCTGAAGAGCTATTTCAGCTAGTCCCTCCCTCCCCTTTCCACTCCCGAACGACACGTGCTGGACAGCGCTGCCATCCACATACAATGCAGGCACTGGTGGCTCGGACTAAGAGGTTTAGCTCCTCATTTCTGCCTCATTAAGGCATGGAATGCCCTTCCAGCTCATGTTTTCCCTCCCTCCTATGATCCCGGGTTCTTCAGGCGGGGCGTGAAACGGCATTTAAGCAGGCCTTCAGGGTGAGTACGACAGGCTCAATACAATCTATTGTGCCTGTCGACCTCATATTTGGATCTCACTACCGCTTACCATCAGGTGGAGTGAGGTCATCTTGTTAGCCTTTTATAAAAAAAAAAACAGAAATTCTCTCCTAGGGAGTATACTTAAGCATCCTGCGCACGTAGTCGCCATCTTGTGGTATCGGACTATCGTTTTAGTTCAATACTGGCTCAACAGATGGCGGATTTAATGTAGCGCCATCTAGCGGGGAATAGTAAATCTTCTTAGCGGTGGACCGTACTGTACCTTAGATGCTTTTAAGCGTTGTTAAATTGTTCTGGTCATAAGGAAGATGGCGTTGTAATCAAATTGTTGATATGAGATATGTTAATGATGATTCACTTCAAGTTATTTTTTAGGTTATTGTTTGTCTAATGAATTTCTGCACCTGGTATTAGGGTTCACAGGATAGGTTCACCAGTATTAATAGTGTCTTCTTAGTAAATTTCGTTGGTTTCTTTCAATCAATGTTTTGTATTTGATCGTATATTGTGGTTGCCGGCCGCAAATTTGTTTAACTTGTTTCAATTATAAATACACTGCATTTTTTGGAGATAACACTATTCTTAATAATTTAAGCGTATTTTATTTATTTAAAATTATGAATTATTTATAAGTTATGCTGCACTTTTACTATCGTTATTTTAAAAAATGTACGGAGACTTGTTAACACGGCTACTGGCGCCCTCTCCCCTCCACCCTGCGAGCATGTAGCTCTGACGCCCAACTCTTTCCGGCCGGCTTAGGCAAGCCAGAGGTGAGAGACCTGCGGTCCCAGTGGGGTCCATTACCAACGGCCAACTTAGGCAAGCGGTGAGAGGGGCCTGGTCGCCTCTTAGAGGCACGGGTCCCAAGGGGTGTCAATCCCATTCAGCCCGCCACAAGCTGCCCCGGGGAGACTGGTTGCTCTAGTAGAGAGTCGTTACCTTTCATGGTGCGAAAATCGGCGACTCCCACCAGGGGGCGGTGGGGTTGTCTCATCCTTACGCCTTTATTTAACATTATTATCATACCGAAGAAATTAACAATGTAATGTAAATCGCATAATATAATTTTAATTTCTTCTTCAACTTATTTCTCTCTAAGAATCAATAAATCAGCCTTTCATTTATATTATAAAATCAGCTCCTTATTTACTGACGTACAGAAGTTAAATAAGATTGATTAATCGTGATGATCTTCCACATCATCACTTTTGCTACTGGAATACGCTGCGCTACGGTAATAATAAGTCAAGGACTCGTAAAAACCGTGGTAGTAACATGGAATATCTTCTGCACCTGCAGAGGCACATAAGGTCATCATAGTAAGTTTTGCTTATTGGAATTGATTCGGTGTAAACGTTTGGCGTTCGAGTACATATCCAGGAGGACTTGGGCTTGGTATCTGACTGGTACCCCGCCTACTTCTTATTCTTCTACATTCGGAATTCATCAAATCAAAGTTTTCATCATCAGCTCATATACCTCCCCACTGCTCGGGCACGGCCTACCATATTTGGGCGATAAGGCCTTAGTCAACCACACTGGCCAAGTGCAAGTTGGTTGACTACACAACCTAAGAATTTCTTCGTAGGTTTGCAGGCTTCCTCACGATTTTTTCCTTCACCGTTAAAGCGTCGAATAATCGTACATAATGAATTTCAAATTTGAAAAACACAGTGGCACGTGACGGGATTTGAACTGGCGACCTCTCGCAACGACCTCAATCACTCGGCCATCGACGATTCAAAGTTGTATTTGTATTTTAAAATTGATACCTACATTTGAAACATTTACTTCCATAATTTTAGTCCACGATAATTTTGGGCCGTCCTCATTTTTAAACCAGTTCTTATTATTTATTAACACCATTATATTGTAAAACTATATTTGCGTCATATCTTTATACCCAACTCAACAACTTTCTCTCCTCAAACTTGCTCCCCTCCAACTTGCTCCTCTTCAATTTGCTTCCCTCCAACTTGCTCCTCTCCAACTTGCTTCTCTCCAACTTGCTCTTCTCCAACTTGCTCCCCTCCAACTTGCTCCTCTTCAATTTGCTTCCCTCCAACTTGCTCCTCTCCAACTTGCTTCTCTCCAACTTGCTCTTCTCCAACTTGCTCCCCTCCAACTTGCTCCTCTTCAATTTGCTTCCCTCCAACTTGCTCCTGTCCAACTTGTACCTCTCCAACTTGCTCCTCTCCAACTTGCACCTCTTCAACTTACTCCCCTCCAATATATTAATTGATAATTTCCAATTTGCCCCTCTCCGACTAGCTCCTCTCTAACTTGCTCTTCTCCAGCTTGATCCCCCCCAACTTGCTCCTCTTCAACTTGCTCTTCTACTACTTGTTCTTTTCCAACTTGTTCCTCTCCATCTTGTTCTTTCTAACCGACTTCAAAAAAAGGAGGAGGTTCTCAATTCGTCTGTATTTTTTTTTATGCTTGTTATCTCATAACTTTCGCCTAGGTGAAACGTTTTGGATGATTATTTTTTTATTTGAAAGCTGGGGCTTTCCGTTTGGTCCCATAGCAATTTGGTCAACTCCTTAAATGTTAGAAGTAAAAGGATAATTATTTCAATACTGTTTGCATATTCAGACTACTAGTTATAATATGAGTAGTAAAAAATGTAACACCAAAAATTATGAAAAAAAAATTAACAAAAAATAGAAACGTTCCATCAAAAAACCCGACATACTAAAAATTACAGATATAATACGAACACATATAATTATCTGGGTAGGAATATGATATGTTTTTGAAAAAAAAAAATTCCAACTTGTTCTTTCCTACCAACTTGCTCCTCTCCCACTTGTTGATATTAAGTTTTGTTCTAACTTTAAAGGTCGTTTTGCTTACTCAACTATATACTTAGCGATTGGTGCATTTCGAACGAGAATAAAATGATAACTCCGTGTATGCTTATCTAGTTGAAATATTTTTACGAGAATACAATTATATGACTGTTTGTCATACTAACAAGTAAGAGTACATTTCGATAATGTTATATTAAAATTTTACTCTCGTAATTTATGGCATGTGTTAAATCTATAAATACTATTATAACACGACAACGAAGTTACAAAACTTCGTGAAATGACTTCATAAAAATAAAAAATTAAAACTTCATAAAAATTAGCAGATGTAGTAGCACATCCAGAAAATGGCATAACACTAAAACCAAGATATTGGCAGTTATAATTTTATTCTGCGGGGACGGCGAAATATCAATTGTGTTCACAAATCTTTACTCCTGTGAATCATTTAGAAAGTTACAAGTCCTCTTCTTTTAATAGAATTAAAAAAAGCAAAAGAATTTAAAGTCTGCATGAATTGTTTACGCTTTGAAATAGAGTGACATAGAAAACGCTGTAGATTTTCCCGCTGTAAATATTGTAAAAGTAGACATAGTACCTTGTTGTACGTGGATTCACATACATACATACATATATACATAAAATCACGCCTTTTTCCCAGAGAGGTAGGCAGAGATCACTTCCAGCGATCCACTTTTCACCTCTGTGGGAAACGTGACGTGACGGGTTGTGGACCACTGTAACGTAGTACGTTATTTTCTTAATATTTTTTATAATTTAATTTCAATATACAATTTAAGTAATAAAAATCAATAAATAAAATGCAATGGATACCGAATATCCTAAGGCTGTCCATAGCTTTATTCTTTTGCCTGCGTGCAATTAGTGCACGACAAAAGAAATGTCATGTCAAACTTAATATGACAAGGAGCTGTCACCGACGAGTATAAATTGCGGCGCAGACGCCGGGGGCTTCCTCTTTTTCTCCTGATCATCCTTATTAAAATTAACGCGAATTTGCGGCTCCCATTGCCAACTAAACTTTCTACGTTCACGTCTATAAATTCTGTGATACCCCAGATCGGGTGAGTGTGTTGCAATAGGCTAATAGGCTGCATTCTTAGGTCGTGGTTATGCCTTCTTATTGTTTAGTTTTGTCAACCTACCGGCATAATTACTTTTTATAAATTTCTAGTACTTTCTTTTGCTTTTGATAAATGTTTTAATGTTCTGTATTCCAAATTAATATGTCCACCTATGTGTTTCTAAATTTAACAACTTCTTGTCACTGTAAGGATTCCCTCACCTCAGCAATTAATTAGTGGGAATGCTGCTCCCACTGGTGGTTGTTTGGGGTGGTAGGAGTCCATTGCGGGGACACTTAGTGACACCTACCTACCATCATTCCAGGGTTCAAAGTGCGGGGCGCATATTCAGCGGTACACGGTTAGTGCAAGCGGGACCACCTACCTTTGCTGCTACTAGCAGTCCCAAGAGCTTGCCTACACCACGTGCTTGACCGCCTACCACGCGCCTACGCTTTACTGCGTGTCCTGACCCACGCCGCCTACAACCTCGTGCAGAAGCTGCCTGCACGACCTACCCTCAACGGCTGCGGACTACCCTACCGGGACAGTAGCTTTCCTAAGCGGTTTGATAATCACAGCTCAACCTCGACCCTCGTCCCTCGCTCTCCGAACTAATTTACCGAGAAGGTCTTTTCAAAAATAAATTTGTACTGTTAATTAATCTTTTTTTATTTCCTCCCCTACCTACATACACTGTTTCATTGGCGCCCAGCTAAGTAGGTGAGATTTTGAGCAGTGATTATCTTACATGCAGTGAACTTTTTAATTGTGTGGTGTTGGGAATTACAGTTTTAGTTTTAAGTGTGTGTGACTAAAGTGATTAGTGCTATTCGCGAACAATTGCAGTGGTAGAGCCTTACTGTCTACACAGTACTAAGGGCAGGCTCAAACCGGGGAAGTACCACCCTCTCACATAATATACCGGCGTGAAATAGCAGTAGATTCTACAATCTACTGCTGTGTTTCGTCTGGTTTGTGGGAGCGCCGGAGGCCCAATTGCAGTGGTAGAGCCTTACTGTCTACGCAGTACGAGGGCAGGCTCAAACCGGGGAAGTACCACCCTCTCACTTAATACCAGCGTGAAATAGCAGTAGATTCTACAATCTACTGTTGTGTTTCGTTTGGTTTGTGAGAGCGCCGGAGGCCCAAATTTGGGGGGTTTTTAATTGGGGTTTTTTTTTTGTAAGTATACACCTACCTAAATTTTTTTTTAAAATTATTTTCGACCGTCAATTTTTTTATAATTTACACTAATCACTTTAGACAGGCACTGCGCCTATCTTAGTGTAAAGTCTGTGCAACACATCAACCGATTAGGGAGGACTAAAATATAGGGATGATCACGGATTAGGAAAAATATTTTTTTTTCTTAAATGATTTTATAGTAATTTTTTTTAAATGCCTAGTGTCTACTATGGATGCTAATCTAGTCCATCAGTATGAATGGAAACTTTAGTATACCATTTTAATTTTAACTTAAACTATTTACAAGGAATAATTATTAATTTTTTTTTAAAAAACCTACCTAGCGTTAGATTATCTTGTACTTTTTTACAATTTTTTTTAAAAATTTTAATTACCAACCTATAAATACATATGTACTACTTATTAATTCTATAATTTTGCTAATAATTTTAAATTCACCTACCTACACATTAGTTTAATACTACCTAAACCCAACCACTATTTGACTATAGATTTTACCTTTTGGCTATTAATTACTACTATTAGGACTACAGTCTACCCTGTATGTTCCTACTTAATACTATGGTCTACCCCATTAGTATACTAAGAGCGGTTGCAACTCTATAAATAAGCCATTGCAGGAGCGGGTTGTTACTCCTAAAATAAGCCTTAATACATCTACTATTCGTTTCTACTACACTAATGGTCTACCCCATTAAGTGTTATAAGCTGTATCAGATCGTCAATACTATGTCGTATCTCTTGATTAGCTATCTATTAGAGCGAAATACTGTTGGTCTACCCCTTCAGTAACTATTAATGAGCGGTTTGCAACTCATAAAATAAGCCCTTGCAGGAGCGGTTAATTACTCCTTAAATAAGCCTACAATTATTTTTTTCTCTAAATTCTAACTTTAAATCTATAGCATTAGTGGTAATTACTGTCTTGAATCTTGTATTTAATATCAACACCTACATGATATTAGCGTTGAGTTTTTGTTAATATGTAAAGCAAATTACTCTTTCGGAAGGACGCATAGTACAACTCTAAAGTGTACTCTGCTATGTGAAGTGACGATGTATGTTAGGGAAGTATGTTCTATGATGGATGAATGCGTAAGCGCAATTGTTTGTAACTACAGCAGTTTAGTCAGCGGATTTTACTTAGGAAAAATCCTACACTAAAAAGGGGGGTATGTAACGTAGTACGTTATTTTCTTAATATTTTTTATAATTTAATTTCAATATACAATTTAAGTAATAAAAATCAATAAATAAAATGCAATGGATACCGAATATCCTAAGGCTGTCCATAGCTTTATTCTTTTGCCTGCGTGCAATTAGTGCACGACAAAAGAAATGTCATGTCAAACTTAATATGACAAGGAGCTGTCACCGACGAGTATAAATTGCGGCGCAGACGCCGGGGGCTTCCTCTTTTTCTCCTGATCATCCTTATTAAAATTAACGCGAATTTGCGGCTCCCATTGCCAACTAAACTTTCTACGTTCACGTCTATAAATTCTGTGATACCCCAGATCGGGTGAGTGTGTTGCAATAGGCTAATAGGCTGCATTCTTAGGTCGTGGTTATGCCTTCTTATTGTTTAGTTTTGTCAACCTACCGGCATAATTACTTTTTATAAATTTCTAGTACTTTCTTTTGCTTTTGATAAATGTTTTAATGTTCTGTATTCCAAATTAATATTTCCACCTATGTGTTTCTAAATTTAACAACTTCTTGTCACTGTAAGGATTCCCTCACCTCAGCAATTAATTAGTGGGAATGCTGCTCCCACTGGTGGTTGTTTGGGGTGGTAGGAGTCCATTGCGGGGACACTTAGTGACACCTACCTACCATCATTCCAGGGTTCAAAGTGCGGGGCGCATATTCAGCGGTACACGGTTAGTGCAAGCGGGACCACCTACCTTTGCTGCTACTAGCAGTCCCAAGAGCTTGCCTACACCACGTGCTTGACCGCCTACCACGCGCCTACGCCTTACTGCGTGTCCTGACCCATGCCGCCTACAACCTCGTGCAGAAGCTGCCTGCACGACCTACCCTCAACGGCTGCGGACTACCCTACCGGGACAGTAGCTTTCCTAAGCGGTTTGATAATCACAGCTCAACCTCGACCCTCGTCCCTCGCTCTCCGAACTAATTTACCGAGAAGGTCTTTTCAAAAATAAATTTGTACTGTTAATTAATCTTTTTTTATTTCCTCCCCTACCTACATACTTTGTCGCCGCCATTCTGCCTTGTGCATTGTTTTAACGAGGTCATTGCGTTCCCACAAGTAGCAAGGATTCACCTTAGCCTCATTTAGAAAATCTAATGCCTTCTACCTCTTATGACAATGTTGCGCTTTCGACTAATTTACAGCCTACTACTCGTTGCCATGTCTTATTATCCACAGCACTGGAGAAGGTGGTGGACGCCGCGGGCGTGACGCACAACGCCCGGGCGCTGCCGGACAACGGTAGTACGGTCAATGTCATTACTGACAGCTTATCTACCTAACTGGGATTGTCTCGATTGGGAACATACTCCAAAGTAGTAGGTATAAACGAATTTACGAATTACGAATTACGAATCCAGGTCTCAGTTAGTAGGATAATGTGCACTTTGTTTGGTATTGCATGTCATCATCATCCTCCCGGCCGGTATTCGGCCACAGCGACTTGGTAATCTATTTATCGGACTATTGAGAGCGCCGCATGTATGCTCTCTGGTGACTGACATATCCGATTTTTGCGGCGAACGTACGTCCGCAATCGCCACAAGTCAGCACTCCTCCGATATAATTATATTGGATGGCCGCAGGTGGTCGGACCTTGAGCTCGTCTCGTTTGGCATCAAGCTCTGTTCTCCACCTATCTTCAAACTCAAACACCTTAGTGTTAATAGTACGCCTCCATCGCACCCGGTCAGCGGCCACTGCCTCCCACTGCGGGGGATCTATATCGCACCTTGTCATGTGTCGTTTAAGCACATCTTTGTACCGCAAGAATTGGCCGCCCTGCTTACGCTGCCCATTCTGCAGTTCACTATAGAAGATGCGCTTAGCGAATCTGTCGTTAGATATCCGGGAGACGTGACCGCACCACCGCAACTGCCGCCGCACCAGATAAGCCTCGATTCCTCCGACATTAGCTCACCTCAAAACTTCTGTGTTTCTAACATGATGCGACCAGTGAACATTCATAATGTCGCGTAGGCATTTAAGATGGAATCTATCTAATGTGCGGATGTGCTTACGGTACAAGACCCACGTTTCAGAGGCGTACAAAAGATTCGGCAGAACAATTGCCATGTAAACAGCTACTTTTGTAGAGAGCTTTATGTGATGCGACCGGAACACCTTGGGACGAAGCCTGCCAAACGCTGCAGCAGCTGCTCCAATCCTATTGTTGACCTCGTCATCAAGGAGGCACCGTGATGTTATGGTGCTGCCCAGATATTTAAATTTGTCTACCAGCTTGAGCGAGTCGTTGCCAATGTTGATGTCGATTGGGGCACTGTTCATTAAGCCAGAGACCATCACCTCTGTCTTCTTCACGCTTATCTTAAGGCCAAATTTGCGACATGACACATCAAGACTGGACATAAGCATCTGTAGACCCTCCGGGGATTCCGACACAAAACATAAGTCATCTGCGTACATAATCTCAGTGATGGTAGCATGAGACACTTTGGTGTGAGCTTTCAGTCTTCTCAGGTTAAAGACACCTCCTCCATCGGTACGGAAACGAATACGGATACCCTCAGATAAAGTTTGTATTGTTTCCCGAACTACAACTGCAAAGTACAGGGAGAACAGAGTTGGTGCGAGCACGCAGCCCTGCTTAACACCGCAACTCACAGAGAAGAACTCTGAGTCTTCACCCTGTACATGGACACAACACTGCATGTCATCGTGCAGTAGACGGATCAATCGGACAAACTTTTCTGTGCATCCAAGTTTCGTCAGTACAACCCAAAGGGCTTCACGAGGCACACTGTCGAAAGCTTTTTCTAAGTCAACAAAACAAAGATACAAAGGTTGCCCTTGCTCTCGGCTTTTCTCTTGAAGTTGACGCACTGAGAAAATTGCTTCGCAGGTACCTCGATCAGGCCGGAAGCCAAATTAAGATTCGGGAAGTATGCCTTCGGACAATGGTAGCAAGCGGTTCAGGGGAATTCGTGCAAAGACCTTCCCTGGAGAAGTCAACAGGAAAATTCCTCTGTAAGAATTGCAATCTGCTCTGTCACCCTTGCTCTTGTACAAAGAGCAGATACGTGAGACTTTGAAGTCATCCGGTACCCGCTCTTCCTCCCACATTCTCATAAAAAGCTTCCAGATAGCTTCATGCAATTCTGATCCTCCATACTTCAGAAGTTCTCCAGGTACATTGTCGATGCCAACAGCTTTCTTGTTCTGCTGCTGTTGAACGGCGAAAATGACTTCGCGCAGTGACAGTGGATCATCCAGCTCATTGATCGTTGGTGATTGGTACATCGACACTATGTGCGGAAGATCCGCAAATCGGTCAACGTTAAGCAGGTTGTGAAAGTGTGGGGTACTAAGTCGGAATACCTCCTCGTGGTGTATCCTGGGCAACGTGGCCGACTAATGGCCGCGGCTGAAATTCCGACACGGCAGGAGGGAGGGTGTTCATCTCCCTCTTGCGGCGTCACCGCCTTTCTTGGTGGCGCGCGATCTTCCGCTCACTCTCTTTTGGAGAGAGGGTGGCAGAGCGCTGTGATGGAGTGGGACGACGTTGTTCGTCGTTCTGCTGCGACGTGGGTGGGTTTGCGGAGAGTCTCCGCGGCGCGGCGTGACCTGCAATCTGCGGTCCCGTCGGGCAACCTGCTTTTAGCTGGGCCGCACTCTTGCGGGTCGCCTAGGAGTAGGGGGGTTTGCATGCTCGCGCGGGCGGCCCCAAGAGGAGAGCACCTCGGTAAAAAATCCAAATGGTGGGGGATTTATGGGGCTTAGAGGGCAGGCTGTACCTCTTAAAATTCGGCCAAATCATATCATGGACGCAAAGATAAATAGAAATTTACCCCAGGAGGGTTCCCACAGCTCCGCTGTGGGGGAATCCCTCCCGTCGCCTTTGGGTGGCGGCCGGCCCACGTATTCTGGGGGGGGGCCAAATCTTGCGCCGATGATGTTGCTGTGGGTGTAGCCGGGGGTAGCGCCCCGAGGCGTTATAGTAGTAGAAGTGCAGAAAGGAAGGCTGTGAGAGAATCCACCAGGCCTAGCCAGCCTAACACCCTGGGGGCGTCCGGCATCCTGTCGACGTCGTGCCGGGATCTGCGAGTGCGGTCAACCCGGCTTGACGAATCGAGCTTATCGGGGAGCCAGCCTGCGTTGACTAGTTCTGAGGCGTCGACGGCCCATAAGACCAGGGCGTCGTCGACGAGCAGTGAAAGAAAGGAGGGAGTAGCGTACATGAGTACCTCGGAAACGTCAGGGAATGAAGACTCGTACACGCTAACGAACGGAGCAGACAGGACCCGCAGCAAGATTCCGTTGAAGCGGAAGAAAAACTCGAGTTCTGATGGCTCCAAAAAGAGGCCTACTAAGAAGAAGTGTGGCCGCCTTCCAACCACTGGGGAGTGGAGAGAAAGGGCGGCGGCCATGCGGGAAATGAATGCGGCCAAGAAAGAGACGACACAGGCCGACCTCGAAGTGGCAGTCGCTGCCAGAGAGCAAAAAGCCATTCTCGAAAGAGCGGAGCAGGGCTATGGTGTCCGCCCCAATCCCACCGGCTTCGCCAAGCTGTCAGCGTGGGAGATAACAAAACAGGTGGAGGAGGACTATAATGAAATTGTCCGAATGTCCTCCGCCTCGAATAATTTAAAAGGAACGTTCCAGCGGGCCTTCGTACACAGGGCGGAAGCCATGAAGTGCGCAATGACGGAGCTGGCGACCCGCATGTGCAATGTACAGGCACGGGTAACGCTGGTGGAAAAGTCGGCGACTTACGGCAAGGGTAGGGAAGCCGGGGTTCATCCCGGGTGCAGCACCCGGTCTCCATCGCCGGTGTCTACTCTAGCAGCGGGGGCGGAGTCAATAGAGGTGGAGAACCTTCACCCCCCCTTGACATCGTCGATGCCGATACCGTTCAGCCTGGACGAGCTAGCAATAACGGTCCGCCGAGTGTGCGAGGAGGAGCGCCTCAAATATTTACACGAGGATCGCAATTTCGCGCGCACATTGATTGAGGGGATCGAAGACAGACTTCTCCCCGTCAAAAGAATTCGCCCACCCCTCGCCGCCGACAAGAGGCGGGAAGTGGAAGAGTTGAAGGAGAAAGAAGCAGCGGAGACTGCGTTTAAGGTACCATTGGCGCCTCAGATGCAACGTGGGAAAAAGTCTACCGGGCCACGTGCTGGAGCCTCGGCTGGAAGTTCAGCACCTGGCCCGTCAAGAGTAACGCGCTCGCGGTCCGTCTCAGAGGCTGCTCCGCCTGCGCCGCTCGTATCACGATCTATACCGACGGACACGGAGGAAGAACATGATGCTCTTCTTCCTTCGACCACTCCCGCCAGACAAGCATGGACCGAGGTTGTACGGAAGAAAGGGAAGAAGAAAGGGAAGAAAGCGGCGGTTTCAGCAGCTGAACTTCCCCCAGGTGCCGGCCCGAAATCGGCCAAGAAGAATGACGCCAATAAAGTGAGCCCCCCGGTTAACTCAGCCGCGGCAGGGCCAAAGACCAAAAGTCCCCCTTCCAAGGGGAAAAAGCTGGTCGCTCCCAAGAGCTCCGCCGTCGTTGTAACCTTGACGGCAGACGCTCTCAAAAAGGGGGAGACCTATGTGTCAGTCCTCAAAAAGGCCCGCGAGGGAATGGACACGGCACAACTGGGACCGGCTCGGGTGAGACAGACGGCCACGGGGGCTCGTAAATTCGAGTTCCCCGGAGCCAAGAGCTCGGAACAGGCGGACCAAGATGCGAGAGGCAATTTCCGGTCTAGCGATCGTCTCTAGGCCGCAGAAGATGGTGGGGTTGATCGTCGCTGATCTGGACGACTCGGTCTCCAAAGACGAGGTGGTGCAACGGGTAGCCACAGTGGGTGGCTGTGCTCCCGAAATAATTAAGGCCGGCGAGCTTCGTCCGGGTCGCGGGGTCGTGGGCATGATCCGCCTACAATGCCCAATCATGGCGGCAAAGAGAGTATTACAGGGGGGCCGACTCCTGGTTGGATTTAGTTCCGCCTTTGTCCGAGCAGTGGCAGAAGATAGGCTCCGCTGCTACAGGTGCTTAGGTCTGGGCCACACCATTGCCATGTGTCCATCGGCGAAAGCACGGTCCGAGCTATGTTATAGATGCGGCAAGGAGGGACACAAGGCCTCCACGTGCTCGGCCAAACCGCACTGCGCAGTTTGCGCGGAGAGCGGGAAAAAGGCGGATCACGTAATGGGGAGGGCCACCACCTTCCCATGGTCCTTCCCGCCTTCCGGCATACGGACCGAATCATAGGAGTCGCACCCATGTACTTGCGTCGTGGCTCTTTCCACGGGTGCGTTGCTTGATGCTCCATACAAATTTCTATACCCGTGTCCCTGTGCGATACCGTACTCTCCCCTAATGGGGCATACACATCACAAAACAGCACTTCGCGCTCTGCAGCTCCATAACTAATTGTCCAGCTCAATTCTTCGCTTCAACCATCTGTGCGCGAACGCACACAACCTCCGAAAGCCGTCCTCAGTGTTTACCATCTCCTGATGGTAAACCGGTCCCATCATGTCTCGTTCCCACATTCCGAGCATCTCATCTCTCTCCTCCTGGTACAACTGACATTCCCACAAAACATGGTCCCGAGTCTCTTCTGCCTCTCCACACGGGCACGCCGGTGACTCCCGAAGGGTCATAGCGTGCAGTCGGCAGTTGAAGCTCCCATGCCCTGTAAGAATCTGTGACACGGCGTAGTCGGGCTCCACCCAACTGGCAGCTAATCTCACTGAAACGTCGGGGAAAAACTGCGACAACTCCCTACCCTTGTCGCTGGTCGACCACCGCACCTGCCACTGAGCAACAACCTCCCGCATGACCTTCCGCTTCACGGCATTACGCTCCTTACCTGTGGCCCCCTCCGGACATTCCTGCACGATTCGTCCCGCACGAGTAACTTCCAAGTCGGCCGGCAACACCGCCGCTAGCACGGGCAGCGCCGATGTGCTAACCGACCTGTAAGCCTTCGTGAGCAGAATCAAGGCCGGTCTCTGAGTTCTAAGTAGCGCTCGCTGAACAACAAAGACGGATGAGCGTCGCCACCAAACCGCAGCCGCATATGTGAGGCTCGCAACGTAGGTCCCTGAAAACAGAACTTTAAGTGCCCTGAACCGTACTCCCCAGGTCGAAGACGAGATCCTCGCCATTTTCCCGAACGAGTTGGATGCCCTCTGGCCAATGTGAATCGCATGCTGAAGAAAAGAGCTAGACTCGTCCAACACCACACCCAGCAGACACGCCTTACTGACACTCGGGATCGATGCGCCATCCATGCGAATCGTAGGAGGACGCTTAAACTTGCCCTTCACAGTCATAGTCTGTGACTTGGCAGCTGAAAAAGACAGACGGTTCCGAAGTCCCCATTCGGACACCGCCTCGAGCACCGAGAGGGAATCTCTCTCGATCTTAGCCCGAGATGGCGCCTCGATCACAATTGTCACATCATCCGCGTACGCCACCATACTCACCCCATCGGGCATAGGTAGACGCAGGATGTCGTCGAGCAGGAGATTCCAAAGCGTGGGTCCCAACACCGAGCCTTGGGGGCAGCCCATAGTGGACCGTTTCCACACCACATGATGTCCCATAAATAGCCCTACTCTCCGGTTCGTGAAGTAGCTACTAAGTATACGATAAACATTAGGTGGACAACCACCCTGTCTCACTTTGAGCAGGACCATGGGCCACCATGCGTTGTCGAAAGCCCCCGAGATATCCAAGAATATAAGCTGTACGTAGTTCGCGGAGGTACTCGCAACTCGGTCTAACACGGCGTTAATAGCCGTGACCGTCGACTTTCCACACCTGAACCCGTGCTGTGAAAAAGAGATGTTGCTGTGCAGGCAAGGGGCGCATGCAATAATCAAACGTTCCAGAATCTTACCCAAAATCGGTAGAAGAGTTACTGGTCTATACGCCTTCGGATCAGTCAGCGGTTTGCCGTTGCCCTTTGGCAGGACGACTAGCCTACCCGTCTTCCAAATGTCTGGGAACACGCCCTCCCTCAGGCACGCGGAGTACATGAACAGCATCTCGTGTCCACTCGCTCTCCATGCGTGCTTGATGATTCTCGGCGTGAGTCCATCCAAACCCGGCGCTGTCTTCGGCAGGTTCTTGATTATGCTGGCCAGTGCGTCCCAGTTGGGTGGCTCCGAGTCCTCTCCCGTCGGTACGCAAGCGGCGGCGATCCTGACCTGGCGGTGGTACGCGCTGTCTCTGTCTGGGTCGTCGTCCGGGCACAGCACACGCAGAAGTTCGGCCATGCTCTCACCAGCTGTCTCCGCATGTCCCTCCAGTAACTTCGTGCCATGCATGACGTTGGGGGGTGGACGCACACGGCCGGTAGCGGCCCGGTACGCCAGTCCCCACGGGTCATCGTTGCCAGTCTCTGCTATACCGCGATAGAAGGTCAGTTCTGCACTCCTCATAGCCTCTTTGTAGCGATGTCTCACTTCAGAGAGTACCTGTTTCAGATGAGTTTCCTGCTCTCCACCCTTCTTCCGCGACTTCTGCCAAGCTCTGCGTGCGCCATACACCTCTCTTCGTAGTCCATCGAGCGTCGGCGACCACCACTCGTACCCACCGCGGTCAGTATTCCTGCGCTCGCCCAAACAGTCGAATGCCGTGCGTGTCAGAATGTCAGTGTACTCACCGCAGATGACTTCGGCCGGTCTCGTGAAGTGCATTCGCCCCACCCGGTGGTGCAAAGTAGAGCAAAATCTTGCCCAGTCCACGCCACGGTCTCTAAATGACGGTTGCATCTCACCCTGGCCTCTGCGTACCCGCGGTCGCAACATGTCGTCCAGCTTGAATGTGATCAGCTGATGATCACTCAGACTTGCGCCTTCACTCACTCTCCACTCCGAAACTGCAACTCCTCTCGTCGTTAGTGTCAGGTCCACATTAGAGTATCCATTGGGGCCGTGAAAAGTAGGGGGTTGACCTTCTTCGTTGTGCAGCAAGAGATCTCGTCCGAGGATGAGTCCCTCCATCTGAGTCCTCCTGTGCTCGGTGTCTGGTCCTCTCCCGGTGTACTGTCGCTGCTCGCAGTGCCACAGTGGTGAGTGGGCGTTGCTGTCCATGCCTATCAGCACTCTCTTACCAGCCAAGTGGTCCATCACTCGGGACAGGTGTTCCAAGTGACGGGCAATGTCATGGCTATATTGACAGTAAGCTGATATCACGTACAAGTCTCGCAGCTGGTCTCCGCACCCGATGTGTGCGACCGCGCAGTACTCGTTGCTCAGATGCTCCATGATGGTGACCGTAAGCTGAGTGTTGGTAACCAGGAATCCTGCCTTCGGTTTTTCCCCTGCCTGGACGAAACAGCTTTCACTCTGCGCGTATTGCTCCTGTACCAGTACGAGGTCCAACCTCCGCTCCTTGGCCACAATGGGCAGCTCCGTCGATGCCGATGCCGAACCTTGCAGATTAAGCTCCAACCTGTATGCCGCTGCTCACCGCCATTGAGTCTGGTTACTCACCTGCTGTTCAGCATAGATGCGCGCGGGACAACTAAGCGCTGCTGTCTTGTGGTCCTCGTGCGGGCGCTTGAACCGCTTGCATGTGGCGCACACCGTCTTCTCTACCTCCACCTTGCAGTCCGCCGCTCTATGCCCCTCCTCCCCGCACTTACTGCAGGTGGCTTGTCCTGATCGGCAAAACTTCTCCGGGTGTCCGTACTGGTGGCATTTGGTGCAGCATGTGACCCTTATGAAGTCACACACTTCAGCCTCGTCCTACGCAATGTAAACCCTTTCGCGGCCGATCAACAAATCTCGCAGGGTCGGCGTACACTCTAGAACCACTGTCGTGGTGGTCCCTCCCTTCTTCCCTTTTCGAAAGGCGATCTTGCATTCCTTCTTGAGCCGGTTCGCCGACCAATCAGGGACGTCCGACAAGTTCAGCTCGAACAGGTCCTTCAGTATGGCCTCGTTCCCATTATCCTGCCGAAGGTTTCTGATAGCCACCAAGGGCTTTCGGCTCTTCGGGTCTGAGGCTTTCAGCGTCGCTGGCGCTGCGGCCTCTGACTTCCGCGCAGCCTCATGGGACGCAGTCTGGACGATGACTCCGGCGTTACCTACTCGCCGGACGCCCTGCACCTGGATTCCGGCCGACCCTGGCTGCACCGCAGACTGCAAAACTTTCTTGGTTTGCTCCGACGTTTTTATGTCCTCACTAACTGGGTAGAAAAAGACGGCTGGACCCTTCTGTGGCAGGGCTACTTCCGGCTTACCTTTCGGGAGACGGAGTTTGCTGGCGTAGGTTAAGCTAGCAATCTGGGGTAGACCAGCCGGTTGCGTTCCGACTGACGCCATCTTGACCTCCATGCTGGCCACCTGTAGCTTCATCGTTGTGACGGCGTGCTCCATCTCCGCAAGCCTGATGTTCAGAGCTGCTACTACTGCTAATATCTCCTGGCTGTGCCCGGCGATGCTGCTCTTGTCCGAGATGTTTAGCTTGTTTGTTGCATTAGCTACCGCGCTAATGCCCTTCACTGCGTTGTAAGCGCGGTCGATCAGCTCGACTTTACTCGCCTCTGCCAGTCCGAAGTCCCCTCCCAGGCTGCTTGCTGGAGCCTCTTCTGGTACCTGCTGCTGCTGCTGCTGCTGAGGCGTCGCTGGTGCCGACGTAAGGATCCCCCCCACTGGGGGGACCACGGACTTCTTTGTGGCTACGCGTCGCCGTACCGCCTCCTGAACCTCTTGCGGTGACGCTAGTCGTCGCTTGCCGGCCTGGGGGGGTAGCTGTTCCTGCGGTGGGGGTGGGGGGCTAAACGAGAGCAGCGACGCAGTTGGCGGCGTCCTCTGCAGCGACTGGCGGGGGCGGAAACCGGCTTCCCGAGTAATAGCCTCGAGAGCCCGCATTTCCTCTTCCTTCTCTGCCATCTGGTCCTCCAGAAGCCGCCGATACTCCTCCTCGTCCGCTTCAGCACTCATGGCTAGTCCCTAGGGGCTAACCACTAACACTAACACACTCAAAAGAAAAACCAAACAAAAATCTTAAAAACTAAAAACCACTTCGTGGATTGGAACGCACCCTTAATTCGGTTACGTTCCAATGCTCGAAAGTTGGTTTACAAAAATAAAAATAAAACTGTCAGTGTCAGTGTCAACGTCACTGTCACTGTCAACGTCAACTGAAACGTCAACGTCAACGTCACTGTCAACGTCAACGTCACTGTCAAACGCAACTGTCAGTTTGCAATTCGACTACCATAAACGGAAGTACGAATATGCACAGACAAAAATAAATTGAAATAAGAAAAAAGAAAAAAATAAAAAGTAAAAAGAAATAAAAGTAACACAGAAAAAAATATGAGTCCAAACCGTTGACGGCCCAAAGCGATCGCCGGACGCACGCAATATAACCTCAAAAGTGACGTTATGGCGTCCGACCGATTTCAGTCATGGCGGCCGATCTCAATTGAGATCAGCCAAGTGCGCAGGACATATTATAGTGCACAAGTGTACGCGCAAACACAAGTGCACTCTCTGTTCCCTTACTCTCATAGTTCGGTGAGACGGCAATCCGACATGAGAGATCGGGCGCAGGACCACCGGCTTAACGTGCTTTCCGAGGCACGGGCGTTCAACCGCCAACTTCCTAACTCCGGGCTGAGTAATTTCATTACAGAAAAACTCACACAAATTTTGCCCGACCCCGGACTCGAACCAGGGACCTCTCGGTCCTAACGCAGCACTTGCTACCAATAGACCAACGAGGCAGTTAAATGACCACGAAATGTGAGGTTATGACCACGTGCTCCACACGCGGTTTCGCTTCAGCCGCCTGTAGCGCTGAAAACCTGTGACGATCCCAGCGCCCTTGCGTTCCCCAAGCCGAGAGCCCAATCGGTGTCCCGATTTAGGTCCCCAGCAGGGAGAAATAGCCGGGAATAACAGACCACGTGCTCAGAGCACGCGGCTATTATAAACACTTGCACAAAACACACTGAAATCTTCACAAATTTTCACTAAAAACAACTTCACTTTATGCGTATACACAACACGAATATACACACACTGAAATACTGAAAATAATATGCGAAATTCCCACTGAAAATAATTTTCAAAGCGAGAGCGCGCGCGTTCACGTCCGTCCGCCGAGGCAGTCGAGCGCGAATGGGGAGGGCCAAATGTAACCCTCCAATCAGAAAAGGGAAGATGAGGACCCCGCCCCTGGCAGAGTCCCCTACAGCTCCGGAGGCTCTTGTAGCTGGGCCGGCAGTTGAAATGGAGGGAATTGAGTCCACCGAAAATGTCCAGGTCCAGCAATAGAACATTTATGTTGGCGAACACCAACCATTGCCGCTCAGCCCAGGACGTCTTGTCTCAGGCCATGGCGAAATGGTTGGTGGACCTGGTAGTGGTCTCAGAACCGTATTGGGTCCCCCCTCGTTGGACGGGAGACCTGGACGGGGACGTGTGCGTGGGGACGCGAACAAAATCTGACGCTCCCCTTCCATCTCTTCTGGAGAGGGGGAAAGGCTACGTTGCTGTCGCTTGGGAGGAAATTGTAGTGGTCGGAGTCTACTTCTCGCCTTCCCGTCCACTCCAGGATTTCCGAGATTTCCTAGACGCCTTATCGGGAGTCTTTGGTCGCATCAGGGGCCGGCAGGCCATTTTAGCCGGCGACCTGAATGCTAAGGCGGAGGCATGGGGAAACCCTGCCGACAAGGTCAACCATCGCGGTCGTCACCTGGAAGAGTGGGCATCGGCCTCCGGTTTGTCTATCTTAAACCGGGGGTCCACCCAGACATGCGTGCGACAGAACGGGGGATCCATCGTGGACGTTTCGTTCGCGACCCCCGCCCTTGCTGCGCGCGTGTCCGACTGGAGGGTGGAGCTGGGGGAGACCCTCTCGGATCACCGGTTCATCCGGTGGGAGGTTTTCCCCCGTGACGACGCTGCTGCGCCCGCTCCGAGCCGTTCTCGTTTCCCCAGAAGGGCTATCAGCCGCCTGGACAGGGATATTGCGAGGGAGGCCGCCTTCGTGCAGGGCTGGTTCGCTCCCCCAGTAGACGGCATGGATGTTGACGTGATGGCCCTGCGAATCCGAGAGGCGCTCACAGAGGTATGTGATTCATCCATGCCTCGGGCACGTCGACCAACACCACGCCGCGCTGTCTACTGGCGGTCGAGCGACTTGGCGGACCTCAAGGCGGCATGCTACGCGGCCCGCCGCGCTTATCAGCGTTGCCGCCGCCGCAGGAGGAGGAACCCAGACGTTGAGGCGCGCCTCTATGAGGCCTATCAAGATGCCAGAAAGGCCTTTAAAACCGCAATCGGGGAGGCCAAAGACCTGGCCAGAGAAGAAATGCTCCGGAGTCTCGACGACGATCCTTGGGGGAGACCATACAAGGCTGCGCGACAACAGCTGCGCCCAATAGCTCCCCCAGTCACTGAGACCTTGGAACCATCTCTGCTCATGCAGGTGGTACGTGGGCTTTTCCCGCGCAGAGATAGGGACTTCGTGCCCCCCAGAATGCACAGCCGCCCACGTGCGATCCCAGTGTCGGAGGACATTCCACCTCTGACGCCCGAGGAATATGAGACGGCAGTGCTCCCCTTCCGGGCGAAGAAGACCGCCCCTGGCCCAGATGGCGTCCCGGCCAGAATCCTGGCCCTTGTCTGCTCAGAAATGGATGGGACTTTTCGGGGTCTCTTCGACCGATGTTTTACGGTCGGGAAGTTCCCAAAAGTCTGGAAGGAGGGCCAGCTGTGCCTCATCAAAAAAGAGGGTCGCCCTGTTGACTCCCCGTCCGCCTACCGGCCCATAGTTCTACTTGACGAGGCCGGTAAGCTCTTTGAGCGCATCATAGCTGGGCGAATCAACGACCACCTGAGGGAGTCTGGGCCAGATCTATCGGACTTACAGTTTGGCTTCCGGGCGGGCCGTTCGACTATCGATGCCCTGTCAAAGTTGAAAAATCTAGTGCTGGGGCAGTTGGAGCGTGGAGGTGGAGTCCTGGCGGTGTCTTTTGACATCGCCAATGCTTTCAACTCCATCCCCCACTCTACTATATCGCAAGGTCTACAATACCACAGGATCCCAAAATATCTACGGGACCTGTTAGCAAGCTACTTGGAGGATAGATGCGTGGCATTCGTCACGCTCCGGCGATTGGTGCGGCACGGCGTTGAGACCGGTGTTCCACAGGGGTCCGTCTTGGGTTCCCTTCTGTGGAACATCGGCTTCAATTGGCTGTTGCGCGGTGTTCTTCCCCCGGGCACGGGTACCATCTGCTACGCTGATGATACCCTCGTAACGGCCCGGGGGAAGGACTTTGAAGAGACGGCGAGAAGGGCCACAGCCGCCAGCAACATAGTGGCGGAAAAGATCCGGCGTCTTGGGCTTCGTCTGGCGCTGGAGAAAACCGAGGCCGTTTACTTCCACGGGCCTCGGAAAGGACCTCCCACCAACGCTTACATCTTAGTTGGGGGAGTCCGAGTGGCGATTCAGCGCCACATGAGGTATCTGGGTTTGGTGCTGGATGCGCGGTGGCAGTTTCTCCCACATTTTAGTGGGCTGCCACCGCGCCTCCTCAAGGCGGCGGACTCGTTGAGGTGGCTACTCCCAAATCTGGGGGGGGCCAGGGCTAAATGCCGGCGGCTTTACGCCGGCATTATTCGTAGTATGGCCCTCTACGGAGCTCCCATCTGGGCGGATTCCCTCCACCACAGGGGGAACACCGCCCTACTCCGTAAACCCCAGCAAGTGATTGCGTGCCGGGTGGCGCGAGCCTACCGGTCGGTGGGCTTCCCGGCGGCGTGTGCATTGGCTGGCACCCCGCCGTGGGAACTGGAGGCCATATCAATGGCCATAACTTACATGTGGCAGGCCGAATTCAAGAATCGGGGACTCCGCCCCTCACTAGAAGAGCGAGCGGCGTTTGTGCGAGAGGAACGGGGCGAGTTGGTTCGGCAGTGGTCGCGTGATATGGCGGCCGCACCATCTGGTCGCAACCTAATGGATGCGCTTGGGCCCATACTGGAACAGTGGCTCGAGCGGGCGCATGGATTTTTATCCTACCGCCTGGTGCAGGTGCTGACCGGGCACGGCTGCTTCGGCCAGTTTCTGCACCGCATCCAGCGGGAGGATTCGCCCATCTGTTGGGCGTGTAAGGTAGACGCAGACACAGTGGACCACACACTCTTTGTGTGCCCGTCGTGGTCTGCAGAAAGTTCGGCCCTCTACACCGTGGCCGGCCAGATCGACTCCCTTCCCCAACTTTTGGCGGGGATGGTCCAAAAAAGGGAGGTCTGGGTGGCGGTCGCCTCCTTCTGCGAAACAGTTATTTCGCAGAATGACCCCTCCGCGCCGGCGCATCGAAGGCGCAGAAATTGACGTGCGCGGCGCAACTTTGTGCGTCAGTTTGCGCACTCCAGCGGAGGCCCGTCGGCGGTGAGTGTGGGGACACTCCCGCCGGCATTGCACCAACGGCCGACGCTTAGGGACGGGAGCGACCCCATGTACCGGGTTACTCCGTCGCCCCCCTCGGGGGCTTGAATGGAGCCCTTTGGGGCTGATCGCCGGTGGCTTCGTGGTAGTTGGGCTATGCCAGGAACCATGACGTCGCCAAGGCATGGAGGTACATCGCGGTGTTTTAGTCGGTAGACCCCCTGGGCATTGCACTTCGCCCAAGAGCAGCGGCTGGCATTTACCATCTTCTCGCCAGCCGCCGGGGAGTCCGACACACCACCGGAAGACAACCCCCTCTCCCGGTAAAGGTGCGTCACGCATTTCACCGCGTCAAAAAAAAAAAAAAAAGGTTGTGAAAGTGTTGCTCCCAACGACCTTGTACTTCATTCCTGCTAGTAAGCAATCTGGTGCCATCGAGGGATCTCAGGGGCACCCTGGCACGAATTGCAGAACCAACAAGTTTGCGGACCTCAACATAAAATGCGCCCAGCTGGTTAGTGTCCGAGAGCCACTGTATGCGCTCGGCTTTATCTTTCCACCACTTGTCCTTTATTTCCCGTACATATCTACGTAGCTCAGCTCCACTTTGCTTGACTTAATTCGCTTCGATGTTACCGCGGTTTTAACGCAAAAGAGACCGATGCTTCGGTGCTGTATCGCTCCGGACAAGATTTCGTCATTGTCATCGAACCAGTCCTCGTGATTATTGGCTTTAGCACCAAGTGTCTCCGAAGCAGCCTTGACTAGACAAGACAAGAGCGTTTGCCAGTTAGCCACTGCATCACCGTTCTCAAAGTCCAGCGCCTGAATAGCGTCACCAACTGCCTGAGAATAGGTCTCACAAACGTCTAGACTCTGTAATTTCTCTGTGTCTAGGCGCTTAGGTTTCACTCCTCGGGATCTACTAGGAGGGTGCAGACGAAGCCTTAATTTGGTGATAACAAGCCTGTGGTCGCTAGAGCAAATTGCATTAGCATCACGCATAACACGAGTGATACATACTTGGGAAATATTACGTTGTCGGACAATCACATAGTCAATAAGGTGCCAATGTTTCGACCTCGGATGCATCCACGTAGTCTTATATTTAGCGGGGAGTCTGAACATGGTGTTGGTGATAGCCATGTGGAATTCGGCACATAGAGTTAATAAAAGTTGTCCATTTGAATTAATGTTTCCAACACCATGCCTCCCCAAGACCTTAGGCCAAGCTTCAAAGTCACGCCCAACTCTCGCATTAAAGTCACCCATTAGAAGGATCTTCTCTCTAAAAGGAATCCTAGAGAGAGTTTGCGTGAGTTCTTCATAAAACCGGGCCTTGATGTCATCATCCTTGTCCAGAGTTGGCGCATATGCGCTGATGACGTTAAGGTGATTGTCATTTGCCAGATGCAAGCGCAACGTGGTAACGCGGTCCGAGATGTGAATAGGACATTCCTCCAGTTTTGCTGCGATGCTATTTTTGATCGCAAAACCAACACCTGATCTCCTACGCTCCGAGGAAGGAGTACCCTTCCAGAAAAAGGTGTATCCACCCAGGCGCTCTACCCTTTCCCCTTCATCAGCTAAGTGAGTCTCACTGAGTGCAGCAACATCCACACCATAGCGTCGAAGTTCTCGGGAAACGAGGGCTGTTTTGCGAGGTGGACCAATGTTGCCCTCGCGATCAAGGAGGGTACGTACATTCCACGCTGCGAAAGTCATGTCCTGTTGCTTAATGATTTTGTTTCTTAAATTCTGTTTCTTTCGACCACGTGTTTAATGATGCAGAGACAGCCGTGGTAACTACCTCCGGATATGATGGGCTAAGCCATTTTTAGGACACCTTTTCTAGTCCCCTCCCCGGATTAGGGAAAGCAGGGCCTCTCTAAATAGAGCTGCTTTGTCACTCGAAGTGCTGCCGAGTTGCACTGTTAGCCCAGCGCAGTGCAGAAGCGACCACTCTCTTCGAGCCGCCTGCGTGCAAACATTAGACAAAGCCGGGGAGCATCACACCCGACCTCTCTACCTCCGTCCATCGCCGCAGGACTTTTGAAATCGTAGTCCGCTTAGAAAAACCAAGTCATTTGCGCAGGAGATATTATAGTGCACAAAACATGAATGACAGTGTACGCGCAAACACAGGTGCACTCTTACCCCTACCAGCCTAAATCCAATGGAGCAGTGACCCGCTACGATCGGAGACAGGTAGGGACGTTCGATGCCAGCGCTAGCGAGGCCTCTAGCGTGAACATGGGCATGCGACGCCCTGTGGCTGACCGGGTTCGCCAGCCGGTCTTAGTGTCTGTCCAGTCTGGTTTAATTCCTGGCGCCTGAGTGGAAGACTCAGGTCGCGTCGACAGGGGGGGTGGGAGAATGCATGAAAACTTAATCATGATCTCAAGAGAGGGGTGGTACTGGTCAATTGGTACTAGGGGGTCAAGTCCAAGAGACACTGAAATCTGATCACATCCATAATTGCTCAGCACGAGGTCCAATATTCCACCATACCATATATATTCTGTACTTTATTGTATTGCTTAAGGTTACAAAACTCACAAAATAACTGAAACTGCGTTCTTACATTGACACTACAGGAATTCAAATTAAAGTCTCCAAGAACCACTGTACTCATAGTGGGATAAGAGCATATTGCATTCTCAATACATGTCAAAACACTAAGATATTGTTCATCCTTGTAATTTGGCGGCAAGTACACAACACAACATAAAATGGAAGCAAATTTGAAGTTAACAATTGCAAATACTACCTCCTTGTCAGATGTCAGGCCTTCAATGTCAGTTATTACCCTGACCAAGAAGCAATCACGAACTGCTAACAAGACTCCTCCCCAACCAGTATCACCAACGCGATCCTTACGAACTACCACGTAACCAGGAGGAAAAAGTTCACCATCTGCTACCGAAGACGTCAGGAACGTCTCAGTTAGAGCTATAATATCGAACTTGGCTTGAGTTACACTATTATGGAACACACTAGTCTTTGAGCGCAGACCACGCACATTTTGATAGCACATTGATATGTTCCTGGCCTGCCAACGTTGTTTATGTGCTATTTTCTTTGAGACGAAAATTCTGGCGCCATGGTTTGACACATATATCTTCTGCCCAGTAATGAGTAGACATCACAATTTCCGCCTTTTTGTACGGAACACCCAGCTTGAAAGACGCATACCGTCCACGCGACTTCAATAGTTCAACTGTACACACGTCTTCACCACATATAGAAGCTAGATGGGTACGCACTTCTTCCACGGTAGTGCCCTCATGTACATAGTACAGATGTAGGTATTTCCATCTGTCAGCTGCACGCAGCGTCGTAGTTCCCGCAGCTGCTGTACCCCGAAGCACACCACGCAGAGAAGCACGACTCTGCCGTGACTTTACTTCCGTCCAGCCATTATTATCTATTGTGTCTCTGGAATTCATAGTGGTAGCTGGAGCACTCAATCCGTTAGTGATGGCATCTGAATTCGAGTAAGACAATTTTTTGGGTCAACAAATTTATCTTATCCAAGAACTCTGATTTAAAGGCAATGAACTGGTCAACAAGCAGATGTTCAATTGTTTTTGCCAATTGTGTTTCAAAATCCATTTGAATTTTTTTCAGTTCATCTAAAACAGAGCTCTTAATGTCGAGCAAGCTATCGTTCAGCTCAGTATTTTGGCTATGAGCCAATCGAGCCGTAGTCCTCAGTGTCACATTGTCAGGAGTGTCTGTATAATTACTAGTATGCATATCCTGATTGTGGTGATGGCGCACGGGAGTGCTCGAATTATCAGTCTTTGGAAGCCTGCTGCGACATTCCATGCATATCCATGATCTTCTATACTCCACCGAAAGCGCACCAAACGCAGATGCATCAATACCAGCGCATAGAATATCGAAAATCTGCCTACATTTGGTGCATTTCATGTATGGGCCATTTTCACTCACCACTGCACGGCATCCCGCACACGCAGCCTTCCTCGGTGACATCCCGTAGTGTAGAAGCAGCCGCACAGCACTATGCGAGCGACGGTTGGCAGCCGGTGCACGGTGAGTCAGAGAAGCGGGCGCTCGGCGAGTTGTCGTAGGTCAGTGATGAAAGCCGTTAAGTAAGATTTTTATACTTGTTTTGCTTATTTCTCCGTATTTACTCTCCAGAATAAAATTTCGGTCACACCACAAGGAACTAGGGTTTAGTAGCTGTGCAAAATGTATAAACACTGCTTTGAAAAATTACTTTTTACACTGATAATGATTATTCTCCACGGAACAAACCGATATAGGTGTTGCTTCGTACGTATTTTGGACGGACTTTTTTATCTATTTGTCGTCGTATGATGTCGTATGATGTCGGATATCTATTTGTCGTGGAATATTCATATTGATCACTTAATAAACAGACTAAGGTCACTCCATGCCTCCCTTCGGATCAATATTCGATATATACCACGGAAACTTCGGTATACAATTTACAATGCTCTTGTAAAGCCACATCTAATTTATCTTGTGGAAATCTGGGGAAGTGCTGCGAAGACCAGACTAGATAAATTGCAGGTGCAACAGAATTAAATAATAAAAATGTTATTCAATTTTAAGTTTAGAACGGCAACCGAAAAAATATCCACCATGATACGCAATTAATGAGTATTAAACAATTATATACCTACCACACATGCATTATCATCCGCAAAATAATGAAAAATAATGTCCACACAAACTTAAAATTTAACATGCGGAATAAAGTTGGTCGCCCCTGCACTCGACGCGCGAGCTTCATCGTTCTGCCTACGACGCGAACAAGATACGGCCAAACCTCAATAACCTACGATGGCGCGCGCCTTTTTAACAAAATACCCTCGAACATTCGAAGTATTGACTCATTTAATATATTTAAAAAGCGGCTTGCAAAGTACATACTCACAAAAATACCCATTTAAACGTGTGTTTATATGTATAAGTGGATCATGGTGTTATGTTAAACCAAGCTCATGTCTTAGTGTGTAACTTTCATTTCATTTTATTTATTTGTTTATGTTTTTTAAGTTCTTATTTATGATTTATGTTTATGTTTCTTAAATTGTGCGACAGTGAAAACAAGCTATTGTTATTATGTATTTATGTTCTCATGTAAGTGATGTTATTATGTCTTTATGAGAATAAATGTCTTTAAACCTAAACCTATAAACAAGTTATTTATTTAGAAAACTGTAACTGTCCGGGATATTTACCATGTTGTTTTGTTTTAATGAGCTCCCGATATTTCGGCACTGTTGCAAGCGCCATGATCACGGGTGAACTGTAGAACTGCGAGAATGACGGTAGGTCTAAGGGCAGACATATCGGTCTACCCTCTTTCTAAGTCTTTTATTACGCACGACACCACTACCCTCGTTCACAATATTGTCACTCCGAATTCGATCACAACACACTACACTCACAGTATCACATCTTTTTTCGAGAACAGACACTTGTTTATTTTTATTTTTACATAAACGTATCACTGGATGCCATACATTCGACAGTTGAAACCCATCCTCACGATTGAAGTTTTTGAATTTTTTAATTTCAATTGCTTCCCTTACCAGTCGTGGTATATAATGGCGTTCTGTAGAAAGTACTTTAGGGTTATGTAACTCAATCCAGTGGTTCGTTCCCGAATCTATAAGATGTTGAGCAATTGCCGATTTTTGTGTTTCATTGTTCTTGACTGCCCTGATATGCTCTTTCACACGGCACGAAATAGTTCTTTTCGTTTGCCCTATGTACGAGCTCCCGCAGCTACAGTCAATTTTATAAACGACTGGTTTTTCCAAAGGGAAGCTATCCTTTGGGGAGCGTAGAAACTGTGATAGCTTTTTAGGAGGAGTGAAGATAGTTTTAATTGAGAATTTTTCAAATAAGTTCGAGATCTTATCTGTCACTCCTTTTACATACGGCAAATATGCTGGATGCCGATCTACCCTATAATCCAGGCGTTTACTGCGTGTCGGTCTTGAAATTCGCCCGCTGTATCCATTCCTCTGTAAGACGTCGCTTATGTGTTTTATCTCATCATTAATATGCTCCTCGTCACATAGATTATATGCACGGTCTGTAAGCGACTTCACTACAGAGTTCAGTTGGCGCGGATGATGATGAGTCTCTGCATGTAGGTAGCGATCAGTATGAGTTGGCTTCCTGTATACTGAATGGCTGAAAGAACCATCCTCTCGAACTTTGACCAGCACATCTAAAAAGGCAATGCTCCTCTCTTTTTCCATTTCGTACGTGAAATTCATTTTCCTATGGATGCTATTTAAGTGTGCCAAGTAGTTCTGCACGGTACTTTCATCACCCTCTACAATACCAAAAATGTCATCGACGTACCGCTTCCAAATTCTAATACTATAAGGGGCCGTGGCAATGGCTCTGTTTTCAAAATGTTCCATCCATAAGTTTGCAACTACAGGGGCCACAGAACTTCCCATTGCCACACCATCTATTTGGAGGTAGTATTCGCCTTGGTATATGAATTATTAGTCGAAAGGCAATGTTGCACCAATTTGGCATATTCCACAGGAATATCATTTTCTTCCATTCTACGCTTAATTACTTCTATGCAGTCAGTAATGGGAACGTTTGTGAACAGTGATTCTACGTCAAAACTGACCATCACTTCGTTCTTATTGATATTACTAAGTCGCAGAATGTCAATAAAATGTCTGGAGTCCTTCACGTACGATGTGGTGCCACCCACCAATGGCTGTAGGATACCGGCTACATGCTTTGCCAATTCATAGGTCGGAGAATCAATTTGACTCACTATTGGCCGCAGAGGTACATTTGGCTTATGAACCTTTGGTAGTCCATACAATTTGGGAGGTTGGAGGTTTCTCGGTCGTAGGAGATACGTAGCAATATCATCACCAATAGCCTCCTTGCACTCCTTGATGAGCTTTTGGGTTGCCCGATTCGTCCTACTCGTCGGGTTATAGCTCACTTTTTCATACGTACTTATGTCACTTAGCAGGTCTCTGACTTTCTTATCATAATCAGTGACATTTAAAAGTACTGTCGCATTGCCCTTATCCGCCTTCAACACTATTACGCTCTTATCATTTCGGAGGTCTCTCAGTGCGGAAAGCTCTTCAGAAGAAATATTTGCTTTGGGAGGTTTCGCATGACGTAAGGTAACGGCGACATCTTGCCTTAAGGTTTCCGCGTCCGCCGTAAAAAGCTATCACAGTTTCTACGCTCCCCACAGGATAGCTTCCCTTTGGAAAAACCAGGCGTTTATAAAATTGACTGTAGCTGCGGGAGCTCGTACATAGGGCAAACGAAAAGAACTATTTCGTGCCGTGTGAAAGAGCATATCAGGGCAGTCAAGAACAATCAAACACAAAAATCGGCAATTGCTCAACATCTTATAGATTCGGGAACGAACCACTGGATTGAGTTACATAACCCTAAAGTACTTTCTACAGAACGCCATTATATACCACGACTGGTAAGGGAAGCAATTGAAATTAAAAAATTCAAAAACTTCAATCGTGAGGATGGGTTTCAACTGTCGAATGTATGGCATCCAGTGATACGTTTATGTAAAAATAAAAATAAACAAGTGTCTGTTCTCGAAAAAAGATGTGATACTGTGAGTGTAGTGTGTTGTGATCGAATTCGGAGTGACAATATTGTGAACGAGGGTAGTGGTGTCGTGCGTAATAAAAGACTTAGAAAGAGGGTAGACCGATATGTCTGCCCTTAGACCTACCGTCATTCTCGCAGTTCTACAGTTCACCCGTGATCATGGCGCTTGCAACAGTGCCGAAATATCGGGAGCTCATTAAAACAAAACAACATGGTAAATATCCCGGACAGTTACAGTTTTCTAATGTGTGTAACCATGACAGTTTAAAATTAAGTTATTTATTTATTTATTATTATATATTATAGTATATATTTGTCCAGTAATAGTACAGAGTCTTGCAAATTAAGTATAAAATCTGCATACAGTAATTATAAAGTAAATATTAGTTGCTTTATTTTGCCCGAGATTACAAAAATATTGCCGTCGTCGTATATTGACATTTGGATATTCTGGGCATAACAGAAACACATATGAGAGGATCAGGTTTCTACACGATCTTGAATGGCCACACTCTCTACTTTTCTGGCCCGAAGAGTAAAAGCATCAATGGAGTCGGTATATAATTTTAAACTGTCATGGTTACACACATTAAAAAACTGTAACTGTCCGGGATATTTACCATGTTGTTTTGTTTTAATATCGGGAGCTCATTAAAACAAAACAACATGGTAAATATCCCGGACAGTTACAGTTTTCTAATGGAGTCGGTATCTGCGTCTCTCCGAATATTAATAAGTGCGTAGTAGGATACAATCCGGTGAGTGAACGAATGATTACAATGAAGTTAAATACCACACCATGCCGCCTTAACCTTATTTTGGTCTATGCGCCCACGAGTATGTCAACAGAGGCAGAAATCGAGGATTTTTATAGGACGCTTGAGGATACTCTTAAGAATCTACCAAGAAGAGAAATCACTGTATTGATGGGTGACTTAAACGCGAAGATCGGATCTACTATACACGATGACCACTTAAGACATGTGGTAGGAAAATATGGTCTCGGTGAGCGAAATGAACGAGGAGAGATGTGGTTGCAATTCTGTGCAGAGAACTCCCTGACTATAATGAATACCTGTTTCAAACACCATCCTAGGCGTCTTTATACATGGGTACAACCAGGAAACCGGGCAAGAAACCAAATAGATTATATAGCAATAGCTAAACTATGGAGATCCTGCATAAGTAACACAAAGACCTATCCCGGCGCAGACTGCGGCAGTGATCATAAACTCCTGGTGGCAGAAATGAAACTGAAACTGAAACTTCGGAGATGTGAGAGAACCATAGCAAAGAGAGATAGACGACTTTCTGTACAAGGTCTTTTAGCTTTTAAAGATAGTTTCAACACCAAAGCCACCAACCTAGTTTTGGCGAACGATGAAGACATAGATACCAACTGGTCTGCAGTGAAAGAAATTATACTTGAATCACGTAAAGAGGTCCAAATCCAGAACAATGATTTGCCAAAAAAGGTGTGGATTTCAGAAGAGACTTGGCAAGCGATTAAGGAAAGAAAGGAAATCCTAAAATGTGCAACTTACCAAAAATCCCACTATCGGTCTCTCTCAGCGAAGGTTCAAAGGCTATGTCGAAGGGATTACAATCAATATCTGAACTCTATATGTCAAGAGATTGAAGATCATGCTCAAACCCTTCACACTAAAGATCTTTGTCTGAAAGTAAAGAGCATTACGCGAGAGTTCAAACCCAAAACTTGGGCTATTAAAGATGACAAGGGCGTTTTATTAACGGAAATAGATCAAGTGACAGACTTATGCCGGCAGTACTGTGAGAGACTGTATAAGGACGACGGAGGGTCAATGTTGGTTTCTGTCCAGGATTTTGATTTTGATCTGGAGCCGGGAATCCTAGACTCCGAAGTGAGAAATGCTCTGAGAAAATATAAGCATAACAAATCAGCCTGAAGGGAACTATATTCGCTGAAGAGTTAAAAAATCTCGGAGACAAGGGTATTTGTATCTTACAGAAAATTTGCAACCAGCTTTGGAGATCTGGGAAATGGCCAAAGGACTGGAAGGAATCCCTCTTAGTCCCTTTACATAGGAAAGGCTCGACGATGTCATGTGGTAACTACCGAACGGTTGCCCTTATATCAAATGCTAGCAAAATCATGCTCTACATTATCAATGACCGACTGCGATCTTATTTGATCCATCAAATACCAGCCGAACAAGCCGGTTTTGTCAAAGGTCGATGAACACGTGAACAAATTGTCAACATAAGACAGATCATAAAAAAAAGCCGCGAATTCTATGTGCCGATGCTGATCTGTTTCATTGACTACTCCAAAGCTTTTGATTGTGTCAAATGGGACTGTATGTGGAGTATCCTAAGAGAGATGGGTGTACCTCATCACCTGGTCTCCTTAATTGCGAGCTTGTATGAAGACGGAGAGTCAATGGTAAGGGTGAATAATGTGGTATCGGGTACTTTCAAACCGCAAAAAGGAGTGAAACAAGGATGCATTTTGTCCCCCCTTCTATTCAATATCTACGGCGAATACATTATGAGGATAGCCTTAGAGGAATGGGAGGGTGGTATTTCAGTAGACGGCAAGAAGATCAGCAACCTCCGATATGCTGATGATACCACTTTATTTGCTTCCTCAGAGCGGTAAATGGCTGAACTGTTTGAAAGGGTGGAGCGCGCAAGTGAGATGGTGGGTCTCTCGGTCAATAATTCTAAGACTAAGCCCTCCCGCACGAACAACGACCATGACGGTCGTTGATCGTGCGGGAGAGCTCGAACGTACGGGAGAACTTTCTAGTCTGGAATATGTGGGTGAATTTGTGTACCTGGGCTCATTGATTACCAACCAAGGAGGATGCGAGAGAGAAATTCGGAGACGTACACAGATGGCCAAATCTGCAATGAGTAACCTGATAAGAATTTGGCAGAATCGAAATATCTTGAACGTCACCAAAATGAGATTAGTGCAAACGTTGGTCTTCTCGGTATTTATGTACGGCTCCGAATCATGGTCTATACGCGCAATTGATCGAAAAATACTTGGTAAAGAAAAAAGGTGGCGACTATAGACTTTGCGTCGATTATAGAGCTCTGAATGCGCGAAGTGTAAAAAACCGTTATGCTTTGCCCCATATAGAAGACCAAGTGACTCGGTTGTCCGGGAAATGTTTCTTTACAGCCTTAGATCTAGCTCAAGGCTATTACCAAGTGCCTATAAATGTAGAGTCAATAAACAAAACTGCGTTTGTCACCCCTTCAGGACAGTATGAGTTCTTAAAAATGCCATTTGGTCTGGCAAACGCACCTGCTGTTTTCTCTTGACTTATCCAAGTGACTCTAGGTAAAATATGCAAGGATATAGCCCTATATTTAGATGACGTTATGATACCTACTCTTACTGTCGAAGAGGGGTTGGCCTTATTAGAACAAGTTTTGCAGCTACTGGCAGAAGCAAACTTAAAACTAAACTTAAAAAATGCTCTTTTCTGAAACCCAGTGCCACTTATTTAGGTCATGAGATTACTGCGGGGACAATACAACCGGGTCAGGCTAAAATAATCTGTGTGGCAGAGTATAAGCGGCCTAAAAATGTCCATGAAATTAGACAATTTATAGTTTTAACATCTTATTTTCGAAAGTTCATTAAGGGCTTCGCTGAGATAGCCCGTCCGCTTACAGAACTTACAAAAAAGGGGATTGAATGGCACTGGGGTCCAGATCAAGAAACTGCTTTCGAGACATTAAAGAGTCGATTGGTAGAACGCCAAGTTCTTGGGAACTATGATAAAGACTCCAGAACCAAACTTCATACCGATGCTATAGTATTTTTCACCTAAGATGATCCCTGTGACACTTCATTGTGTTCTGAATCACGCATTTTACGTTTGACAAACGAAAATAATTTTGTTGCACACTTTTTTCATTTTAATGCGGCGTCATTAGGCAAAATATTAAAATAAATATTTCTATTCTTTTAAGTGACAAACAGTATCGTTTAGTTTAATTTAATGTAATAGAACATTTTAAAAAAATACCTATGCAGTTCGTATACGTAGAATGGAATGTAGTAAGTTCCATTCTACGTATACGAACTGCATAGGTACTTTTTTTTAATTTTCTATTACATTAAATTAAACTAAACGATACTGTTTCCCTTTTAAAAGTTTAAAATGATTTATTTTAATATTTTTCCTAATGACGCCGCATTAAAATGAAAAAGTGTGCAATAAAATTATTTTCGTTTGTCAAACGTAAAATGCGTGATTCAGAACACAATGAAGTGTCACAGGGATCATCTTAGCTGAAAAAGAGTATAGTAGGACAGGTCTTGGCGGAATGTTACTGCAAGAGCAAAAAGACGGAAGCTTAAAACCAATCGCGTATTTTAGTAGGGTTACGTCTAATGAAGAAAAGAACTACCATAGTTACGAGCTCGAGACTCTCGCTGTGGTAGAGTCTATCAAACGTTTTCGCATTTATCTGACCGGGATACCAGTTAAAGTAGTGACCGATTGTGCTGCGCTTAGAACTACGTTAGTTAAAAAGGATTTGATTCCTCGTATTACCCGTTGGTGGCTGACAATCCAAGATTTCGATTTAGAATTAGAGAACAGGCCTGGTAATCATATGCAACACGTAGATGCTCTAAGTAGAAACCCAACATCATTGCCAGTTCTTATGATAGAAAACTCTGACTGGTTGACGACTCTACAAATGCAGGACGATAATATCCAGGGTATTCTATCTCAATTACGCGATCCTGAAGTGAATTCAGATATTAGATCTAATTATGTAGAAAGGGACGGTTTCTTATTTCGGAAAACTCTTGCAGGGGAAAGATTTATTATACCAAAATTAGCCAAGTATGGTCTATTACAAAAGATGCACGATCAAATAGGGCACCCAGGTTTTGAAAAATGCGAAAAGCTCAATTTTGGTTTCCCAAAATGACACGATTTATTCGCAAATATATTAACTCCTGTCTTCAATGCGCATTCGGGAAAGGGAACCATGGTAGACTAGAAGGGGAATTAATTCCTATCCCTAAAGCAGCGATTCCAATGCATACGTTGCATGCAGACCATTTAGGCTCGTTTGTCAAAACCCGAAAAGGGAATACTTACGTTTTGGTAGTCATAGATTCCTTTACAAAATTCGTGTTCGCAAAAGCAGCTAAAAATTCTAGTTCAATAGAAACCATTCGGATATTGAAAGAAATTTTCAATCAATTCGGTAATCCCACAAGAGTAGTCACTGACAGGGGAAAGGCATTCACAAATCGCTATTTAAAAATTTTTTCAGAGGATATGCAGTTCAAGCACGTTTTGAACGCTATAGCAAGTCCCCGTTCGATTGGCCAGGTAGAACGGGTTAATCGTACTCTACTAAACGGTTTAAATACAATGTCAGAGAGCGAATGTACCTGGGATAATGAAATGAAATGAAAAAAATGAAAAAGAAAATGAAACATTTTTATTGCTTTCAAAATTAGGTTTAGCAAGTTGAGTTAGGAATCTCCCTTTAAGTGTTTAGACACTTGTGCCAGGAGAAGCCGCTCTTAATAAAATGTGGTAATATGGCAACCAAAGACATGTTACAAAAAAAAAAAAAATTAAAATCCAATCAAAAATTAAATTATAATTTAAAAATTAAAATCAAAATAAAAATCAAAATTTAAATTAAAAATAAAATCAAAATCAAAATCAGAATAAAAATTAAACCAAAATAAAATTTAAATAAAATTTTAAAAAAAATTAATCTAATTAAAAATTAAAAATAACATATACTATTTGAGTGTGTGTGTGTGTGTGTGTTTGTGTGTGTGTGTGTGAGTGTGTTTGATTATGTTCTGTTATGAGCCGACTAGAGATATAAGGTTTTCTGTTTCCACATAACTTTGAATTTTAATCCAGTCCACCAATATGTGCTTCCATTCAAATAAAATAAAATTTTAAATAGCCAAATCAGCTTTCTGATCCATACATACATACATACATACATACATACAATCACGCCTTTTTCCCAGAGGGGTAGGCAGAGATCACTTCCAGCGATCCACTTTTCACCTCTGTGGGAAACGTGACGTGACGGGTTGTGGACCACGTCGCCGCCATTCTGCCTTGTGCATTGTTTTAACAAGGTCATTGCGTTCCCACGAGTAGCAAGGATATATGAAGGAAAGGGGGAAGGAAAAGGGGAGGAAGGATACTATCGCCTCGGATGATTTGGACTGAGTCGATAGTAGCTCGAGGAGCCGGGGTCGCTTACCCGTATTCCGCTTTCTGATCCTGCTTGAAATAAGGTCTATTTGACGGTGCCACGAAAGTTTTTCATCAATCATGATGCCCAAGTATTTGGTGGTGCGTACCTACTTTAGTAATGGACGGGCAGTGGCAGTTCAAAGAGTCTACGTTATCGCAGCTGTGTATAGTAAGACCATAACCAAGGGGTGGCTGGGTTCTACTATTGATGGTGAAGCACATTAAGTTTGTTTTAAATGTGTTTAATGAAAGCAGGTTACATCTCAACCACAGAGCAATCTCAGAAAGTGCAGAAATAATCAGTTGTAGGATGTTGTTTGGGGCATTAATAACACTCCTAACTCAAGTTTGGACACACGAAAACTCGTTTTCCTGCTTTTCCTGTAGACTCTCCCCTAGATTTTGAGTCTTAAAGACAAAACCTAGAAGCTAGGAGGAAAACAGCGAAATTGCGTATTGATAGAAACATGACTCTCATGAAACAACAAAATACAATGCTGGCCAACTTGTGTTATGGAAAGGAGGAGTATCTAGAGACACTACTGCCAAAGTTACGCGAAAACTTGACGGACTTTACACAGGTCCTTACAAAGTATGTAAAGCTGATTATTTATTGAATCGCTACATCATAGCCAGCATCAAGGGTATGAAGGGATACAGACGGTTAAGCGCAGTAGTTGCAGGTGAATCCCTCCGGCCATATAAAACTACAATATCTGATGACGACACTTCTGGTAGTGATCACGAAGTAAATCGCGATGATTTGATAGACCTTTTAGAAAGTTGAATTTCTGTGTTTTATAGATGTTTATTTAAAAATAGATCGCATTAAATGATTATGACGTGTTATCATCGACTGTGTGAGACAAAGCAATAAAAAAAAATCATAAGAATTCTTACTGATTTCAAAAACTAATTAGTACTTACGTATAAGCAATTATAGTTGGTTTGGATAATATTCATAGATATTTTGTTAAATTATGACGTTAAATATCAGAATTAAATATATAGCTTTCTAATTTATTCAATCTACAAAAGAAAAAAAGAGTTAAAACCAACATTATTGTTTATTACATACACCGTGAAATTTTAGTGGTTATTTTCCCGTGGCAGAACGCTTTGCCTTTAGTAATACTATCGAATCATGCAAATTATTTCCTGAAAAATTTTTTTTTTTTTTTTTAATTTTCTAAATATTAATTTTCCAACTCGAAAACGACAGAAGCTATCGTTGTTTTGATGTTACGTAATCAGGTACTGCTTGCCGCATGAAATCGATGCTTAAAGCTAAAAAAGCTCTACACCATAAGTCATAAAACGGTTCGAACGTGCTTTCGAGTTTCGGTTAAACCTTTCGTAAAACCGGCATTTATTGATTTTAATAAAAAAGAACTGCACAAATCTATTGTGCTACTAAGATAGAATCATTTTACTGCGGGAAAACAACCACTAAAATTTCACGGTGTATAATTCAGGTGGGAGACGTTTTGTCGACCGGTTGCTGTTACCACCATACAGTTGCGTAAAACCCGCCAAGTGACTCTGGCCTCTCTCGGTCAGGTCGCGTTCCGGGATCAGCACTGTACGAACCGGAGCCAGGGGGGACCATTTTTGCGGCAAGCGCCGGACCAGTGGAGTCTTAGGCGGCATTGTGCGGGCGGAGCGGGTCAGCTCGCCAGCCTGAGAAACGGGGGCCCTTCCGTCCAGCGGACTGGCCAACTCGGACCCGCACAGCTCAATACCAATGCGAGACTCCACGCCTTGTCTCGTTGTTGCCGCAGCAGTGGTCTCCTCTTTAAGCGGGCTTTCAGGGTGAGTGCGACAGGCTCAATATGGTCTATTGTGCCTGTCGACCTCATATTTGGATCTCACTACCGCTTTCCATCAGGTGGAGTGAGGTCATCTTGTTAAGAATATCCCGGACACTTTCAGTTTTCTAATGTGTGTAACCATGACAGTTTAAAATTGTATATAGGTCATCTTGTTAGCTTATTATAAAAAAAAAATTGATTAAAATAGATATTAGATTTATTTAGCAATTTATTTAATGATCAGAAGAATATATGGGGACTGAATATAAATTCGATGTGGGAATAATAAATAATAAGTCTGATGTGTAATTATTGAAATGAAATGAAATGAAAATCTTTATTTTCAGTGTTTAAGTCGATACAAAGTATTGTTCGTTTTAGTTCCGTTAGGCCTCAATAGATGGCGTTGTACAGTTTTTGCATCGCGCAAGCGTTTTGTTTTCTGGGAGCCATATAGGTCAAACTGTGGAAATTAATAAATAATCTACTCTATATAGTCAAAGTTGGCTTTTGTTTTTATTTTGATCCCTTAGTATAGGGAAGGTAGTGGTTTACCACTAGGAAGCGACCCCATTTTGTTCATGGTCCTTCGCAAGCCGGATATCCAGTCTGGATTTTTTTGATTCTCCGCAACTACGGGCAGTGGATCGCTGTCGTGAACGTAGTGCATAACAGGGGTCAGTGGATCTGACCTCGGATGGCGCTTGGCTGAGGTGCAGTCAGCGGTCAATCAGGAGTGCAGCGGAGCGGGTGCAGCCGTAGTGCAACGGTTGCAGTTGGTGCGGTACAAGTAAGGAGGTGCTATTGCGGTTCTCAATGACTGTCTTGCTGCCTTAGATAACATAGGTGTAAATGTAAGCAGTTGGGACGTCATAATTATACATATATTGTGTCTGAAGTTGGATCCGGAGTCCAAGAGACAGTGGGAATTTCATGTCAGCAACAATAATTCAGCAGAAGAGTTACCAACTTATGATAAATTTAAAGAATTTTTAACAAATAGATATCGCGCAATGGAATTCTTGGACTCCGGATCGAACACAGCAAAAAGGGGTTCAACTTGTAGTAATCCTCCTATAAATAAAATGAAATCACTACATGTAACCAACTATAAATGTTTGTTTTGTTCGGGAGCACACACACTTGCATTTTGCAAAGAGTTTAGCAAAGAGGCGACTGATGCCCGTCGTAATTTTGTTGAGACCAATAATGCTTGTTTCAATTGTTTAGGTATTAACCATTCTGCCAAAATGTGCCGCATCAATGTAAGGTGTCGTGTTTGTAAGAGAAAACACCATTCTCTTTTGCACCCTAGTGGGAAAACTACTTCGGAGACCATTGAAGTCAGGGAAAAGAGTAGACCGGTGGAAGGGATTGCATCGCCTTCAAAGGAGTTACAAGAGGTAGTAAAATTGTCGGTAGGTGAACAGCAACAATCGTCTGTATCCTGTTTTTCTTCAGGTAGGGTATACAATCAGGCTCTTCTAGCAACTGCACTAGTAGGAGTCAAGTCGAAAACAGGTCATGACATTGTACGAGTACTTCTTGATCAAGGCTCGCAATCTTCTTTCGTAACAGAATCTACTGTACAGCGTTTGGGGTTGAGGAAGATTCCTGCACTGGGACAAATTTCTGGCCTAGGCGAGCAGGAGTCCACTTCAAAAGCTATGGTAATTTTGGATCTTCAATCTCAGGTAGACTCTAATTTTAAAGTCAAGGTTGAAGCATATGTTTTAAAGTCAATCACAGCTCCGTTGCCAACCTGTAAGGTCGATCCATCAAAATGGATTGAACTTAAGGGTCTGGTTCTCGCTGATCCAGAGTATCACACACCAAGTCGTATTGATGTTTTGCTTGGTGTGGGTATTTACAATCAGATACTCTTGGAAGGAATGGAAAGAAGTCCAGAGGGCGCGCTATTAGCGCAATCTACTTCATTTGGATGGGTCCTTTCGGGACACATCGATATAACTGTTAAACCAGTTAATAAAATAAACGTCCTGCATTGTCGTACGGATGATAATGATCTTCTCAAAAAGTTCTGGGAATTGGAGGCAGAACCTGAAATAAGTAAAGAGAAAATGTATACAGATGAAGAAAAAAGATGTGAAGAGATTTTTGCCGCTACAACTGTAAGAGATGAAGAAGGTAGGTACGTCGTCCAACTTCCTTTAAAGAATAATCCTCCTCAGGTAGTTGATTCAATGGAAATATCTGAAAAGAGGTTAAAATCATTAGAAAACAAATTAAACAAAAATAAAGAACTAAATGATAAATATTCAAGGGCAATGCGAGAATATATTGATAACAATCATATGGAACTGGTACCAGAGGAGGAGCGGAATAATCCAAAGGCCATATATTTACCACATCATGCCGTGCTGCGTGAGGATAAAGACACGAGTAAGGTCAGGATAGTGTTTGATGCTTCCTGTAAAGGTAAAAATAGCAAATCACTCAATGATAACCTCCTAGTGGGACCTACCTTGCAGCCGGAGTTGCGACATTTGATCATGCGATGGCGCATTCCGCCTATATGTCTTACTGCTGACATTTCAAAAATGTATCTGCAGATTAGGGTAGCTGCTATGCATGTGGATTTCCAAAGGATTCTCTGGAGAGCTGAAGATAAATCTGAAATACAACATTTTAGAATGCCTCGAGTTATGTTTGGAACTGCACCTGCACCTTACCTAGCAGTTAAATCATTGCAGCAGCTGGCACGTGATGAAGGCGATAATTTTCTCATGGTGGCTGAAAGAGTAAAGAAAGATTTTTACATGGACGACCTGCTTACAGGTTGTCAAACAAAAGAAGAAGGATTGAAGATATTTCGAGAAATGAATGAGTTATTGGCTAAAGGCGGATTTCAATTAATGAAATGGACAAGCAACAGTGAAGAGCTAATTGAAGCTATGGGTCAAGAAAAAGCAGTAAAGGGTGTTCAGGAAGCATTAAAGATTAAATCAGATGAAACTATGAAAATAGTGGGACTTACCTGGAACCGAAACGAAGACGCCTTCCGCTATGATGTCAAACTCCCGAAGCTGGAACAACCTGTAACAAAAGAAAAATTATTAGTGACATTTCACGATTTTATGATCCACTAGGCTGGGTAGGACCAAGCATCATAAAATCAAAGATTATTATTCAAAAACTATGGTTAGCAGGAATTGAATGGGATGAAAGAGTACCGGAACAAATACTAAATGAATGGCTTGCTTACCGGGAGGAGTTGAAACAGTTGGAAGCGCTCATCATACCTAGATGGGTCGGTACCAAAGTCGGAGATATAGTCGAGTTGCACGGCTTCTGCGATGCATCTAAGGCTGCATATGCTGCGGCTGTGTACATCCGTGTGATCGATTCGTCTGGGAAAATCCATGTTTCTCTTCTAACTGCTAAAACAAAGGTGGCTCCTGTAAAGCAAGTATCAATTCCAAGATTGGAATTATGTGGAGCTGTTTTACTGACGCGATTAATAGTAGAAACATCTAAAGTGCTGGGAATAGACAAAAGTAACATACGGGCGTGGACAGACTCTACAGTGGTTTTAGCATGGATTAATAGCCATTCAAGCAGATGGAAAGTATTTTGGATTCTCATAATTGGTCACATATAGGCACCAAGGAAAATGTTGCTGATGCTGCATCCAGGGGATTGTCTCCAGGAGAGTTGGTAAAGAATGAGATGTGGTTCAGTGGTCCAGAGTTTTTAAGAAACGCAACGATCAATTATGAGAAGCCAAAAGAAATAGCAACCAATTTAGAAATAATTCAAACTCATTGTTCGGTGAAGGAAGATAGTATATGGGAGAGGTTTTCATCCCTTACAAAAATGAAAAGAGTTATGGCATACTGTCTGCGGTTTATAAACAATTTGCGATTAAAGCCCTCAGAAAGAATAAAGGGTTATTTAACGACTCAAGAACTAAAACTGGCACTACATTTGTGTATAAAGCAACATCAAGCAGTATATTTCAAAGATGAGATTTTATTAATAAAACAACAAAGAAACTTACCTAAGAAGAGTGTCCTCCGATCGTTGAACCCGTTGCTGGATGAAGATCAAATATTGAGAGTCGGGGGAAGGTTAGAACATTCCGATTTAAGTCACAACCAAAAGCATCCCATTCTAATAGCCAAGAAGTGTCATTTAGCAGCATTGATAATTTCTGATGCACATAAGCAGACACTTCATGGAGGTCCCCAGCTTATGATCTGTTTTATCCAAGCAAAGTATTTTATTTTAGGAGCAAAACAATTAGTCCAGTCGTATTTTAGAAAATGTGTTACTTGTGCTAGGAACTCTGCTAATCTCCAGACGCAGCTGATGGGTCAGTTGCCGATTTCAAGAGTGACTCCAACGCGACCGTTCAAATGTAGTGGCGTTGATTACGCAGGACCAATTCAACTACGAACGTCCAAAGGTCGTGGCAATAAATCATACAAGGGTTATATATGCCTTTTTATTTGTATGGCGACAAAGGCCATTCATTTAGAGGCAGTCACCGATCTCAGTTCTCAAGGGTTTTTACAGGCGTTTAAGCGGTTTGTCTCTAGGCGGGGCCATTGCTCGGATATATGGAGTGACAACGCAACAAATTTTATTGGAGCATCAGCCGAGTTAAAACGACTGTTTCAGACTGAGAAAGGTTCCATGCTTCAAGAAGTGGCAGAGGCATTAGCTAGTAACGAGTGTAATTGGCATTTCATTCCTGCTCGCTCACCGAATTTCGGTGGTTTATGGGAAGCAGGGGTAAAATCTGTGAAATATCACCTGAAAAAGATAATTGGGCAGTCAACACTAACGTTCGAAGAAATATCGACAGTTCTAGCTCAAGTGGAGGCTTGTCTCAACTCGAGACCGCTGTCGGTTATTTCAAGTGACTCGGAAGATAGTCTTATATTAACTCCAGGTCATTTTCTTGTGGGAGAGCCTATTGTTACCCCCCCTGATCAAAATTATGAATCTCAAAATGTAAGTTCCTTAAGACGGTGGCAGTACACTCAAAAAATGCTGCAACATTTTTGGCAAAAATGGTCTCAGGAGTATTTAAATAAATTTTTGCACCGGTACAAATGGTCATCACAGCAACTACAGCCTAAGGTGGGCGATGTTGTTTTGGTGAAAGAGGACGGACTGCCGCCCTGTCGTTGGTTATATGGCAGAGTGGTTGCTACTCATCCCGGTCAAGATAATTTAGTTAGGGTCATTAGTTTAAAAACAAAAAATGGGACGTACAAGCGTCCTATTTCCAAAGTATGTTTGCTCCCAATTTCCAAAGAGTAAGTCAATAAATTAAATGTATATGTATAAATAAGATGTAGTATAAATAAGATATATACCTTTGTTGATTTTAAGTTTAAGTTGTTTGTATGTACAAATGTTAAGTTTATCCATATTTATCTAAGAAATAACTAATTGTTTTCTTAAAGGACAATTAATGTCATATTGTCCTTGGCGGGCGAAATGTTTAAGTCGATACAAAGTATTGTTCGTTTTAGTTCCGTTAGGCCTCAATAGATGGCGTTGTACAGTTTTTGCATCGCGCAAGCGTTTTGTTTTCTGGGAGCCATATAGGTCAAACTGTGGAAATTAATAAATAATCTACTCTATATAGTCAAAGTTGGCTTTTGTTTTTATTTTGATCCCTTAGTATAGGGAAGGTAGTGGTTTACCACTAGGAAGCGACCCCATTTTGTTCATTCAGAATGCACAGATTCCATAAAATGTTAGTAGAATTTACATAAAGATAAATAAAATAAAAATAAAAATAAAAACAATGTTAGTAAAACTTAATTATTGGATTGGATATGGATGGACCTCCAGTGATTAATCATTGGACTGTCCATCTTGTCTGCAACCACCTTCAGGAGAGTGTTGGAGCTGTCCCGCACCCTTTCCCACAGAGAAGCCACTCGCTTGCGCAAAACGGCATGGAACCCATCCGTGTTACAGGTGGCGAACATTCCTGAGGCACTGCAGCGCCAGGGCAATCCCAACAACCCCCTAAAGGCGTTATTATACTGGACTCGCAGAGCACTGAAGGTTTTTTTGGTGTAACTGCTCCAAAGGTTGCACGTGTATAAAGTTTGGCAATACGCTTTTAAGAGTGATTTTAACTTCACTCGAGCAACGTGCAAACCTACGTGACAGCATATTACCTCTTACTGACAGTGCTCTACGCTCCCTCTCCATATCAGTGTCGTCTTTTAGGTTATCTGTGACCCAGTGACCCAGATATTTAAATTTAGTAACGATCGGAAGAGGACACCCATCCAGTGTTATTGGCGGAAGTGGATAGGTTTTTGTGCCAGATTTAAATACCAATATCTCACTCTTTTTCACATTATACCTGAGTGATACCATGGGCCTCAGCATACCTTTCACAAATAGAAAGCATCAATTTTAATGCGTTGACTGAGGGGCTCAGCAGCACCATATCATCAGCATAACTAATATTATTAACGGAGTGGCCATCAACTGAACAACCTACCCCTGCGCTGCTGAGCGCCTCAATCAACCCATGAAAAGCGTGGGTGACGTTAACCCCCCCTGTCTCACGGCACACTTCATTTTATAGACATCTGAGTACTGCCCCGCCCATCTTACCACGTTGGTTTGATTATCGTACCAGTACTCAAATGTTTTAACCAATTCAGTCGGCAAATTCGTTTTACTGTGTAGTTTTTCCCACAATAAATCATACGACACAAGGTCAAATGCCTTTGATAGATCCAAGAAACATGCATACACTGGCGTATTCCTATCAGTGTTGAACCGTGTGCTTAAGGCATAGTATTGCTGACTCGGTGGATAGGCCAGAACGAAAACCAAACTGAGCGTCATGCAGATTTATATCCTGTGTTAAATGCTTGTTAAGTACACTGTCCAACACCTTAGCCAAAATAGTTGCCAGGGAAATTGGTCTGTAATTATTTCCATCAGAGACATCACCCGTCTTATTCTTGACTATGGGAACAACTATGGTCTTCATAAGTTTATCTGGTAAGTAATTGTGACGGATACAAAATGTGTATAACATGGCTAGTACTCTCGGGAGGTGAGGCCCCGCATGCTGCAAGTGTTCGACGCTGAGGCCATCGTGCCCTAGTGACTTACCTCTAGTCATTTGTCGAATGACTTTAGCAATTTCAGCCGATGTTATTTTTATGAGGTTTCCGTCAACACGATTCCTAGCGTCGGACACCCGCACACCTGCTGCCGTCACCCTGGGCTCTACTTTGAAGCGGTTCATGAAGTGATAAGCTATTTCAGTGGGCTCATTAACATTGTCAACACTTACTGGTGGACACACCCTAGGGTTTAATTTGTTAGTGGATTTCCAAAACTGAACAAAATTTTTAGCTTTACGATGAGAAGCAATTATATCCATTTTTACCTGGTCTTTATTATTTTGACAGAATTTAAGTTTTGATTTGAAGGCTTTTCTGGAACAACACATTTCATCGTAAATTCGGCCTGTCCTAGGCTTACCGTTCAAGCACCATTCCCGAAAGCAAAGCCTTGCCCTGTGGTGTGCCCTCTAACATACTTATTCCATCCTGAGACGAAGCCAGCCCCACTTCGACGGTCTTTAATACAACAAGCAACAGAGGCTTCACTCAATATTGTAACTAAAGAATTATACATACTATCAATTATTTCTCTATGGGAAGTATTATTACATAGATTATCACAACAGAGTCGAAATTCCTCAGGAAAGTTAATGTTTCTCAATTTACTATTACAAAGATGATTATTATGTATATTTCATGTTTTAATATTAATGTAAGCGAAGTAAGATGGATAATGATAATTATAATGAATAAATTACAATACATTCAAATTAATCTGGATTATCATTAGGTACTTCTTCACTTATTATTTTATAATATTCTACTTACTACTGTACAAAATGATACATTATTTACAAGTATTGTGAATAATTCAATACTAGTTTGAGATATATACATCGCTGTGTGACAATCAGATCCTTGTAGCAGGAGCAGCTATGTTTAAAAACTATTAAGAATATAAACGCATACCTGTGTGACTAAATCTTTTCCTTAAAATAGCGGCTGTGTGATCAAGCTCGATAGATAAAATAAATAGTAAGCTGTGTGATCAAATCCTTTCTCCTAATAGTGGCTATGTGATCAAGCTCTATAATCAACATACATATACATAGCTGTGTGACTAAATCCTTCCTTCTTATAGCGGCTGTGTGATCAAGCTCTATACAACTTAATACAAAGCTGTGTGAGTAAATCATAACTTCCAATAACAACTGTGTGATCAAACTATACTTTATTTACTTTAGCTATTAATTATGTTTCATTTATTTTATTCAATTCTATCCTTCCAAGATTGTAACTGTGTGACTTATCCAGTTAAGATATTTATTAATTACAAGATCAATCAAGATATTCATAATAACAGTGGCTGTGTTATCAAATCTTATATAGAGTATATAGAGTATCTGACTCTCAGCTTATCAACTATAGGTATCAACATATGTATATGCGTGATTAAGACTGAACTACTTACATCTTATTCTCTTTAAAAAGTTAAATTCAAAACAATAATATAATTGATACGTTCATTTTATTTAGAGTTCTTTCGGAAAAGCTACTGGCTTTATTGTTTTGTTTACAGATCTCCAACAGCAACATCGAGAAGAATGACGATTATTCCGAACCTGACCCGAAATCCTGACCCGGTCGCGGGTTAGGTTAGGAATATGAAAAAATAATCAGTTTTCATTCCGAACGTAACCCTAGTCCTAACCTGACCCGATGTGTCGTTCCTATCCTAACCCGAATTGCGAAGTAGGTAGGTTTTCCCTAAAAAAGGAACGAAGATTCAATTAACCGAGATTTATGGATTTTGTATGTTGTTAGTCAAGTCATAAATGGAAAGATTACTGTAGGTCACTTTTTAGAAATGTTAAGGTAATTTTATATTTGACAAAAATATCTTTACTCCATAAATCATCGATAAGGAGATTTCATTTTTTTTATTATGATGTTGATTCTGTGAAATTTTCATTACTAAATAATTAATGAGGGGATAAAAATACCGAAAAAATGGTACGGTGAGAGGTGGACAGTTTAGAAATATCAAAACATTCGACACAATTTTTTTATATTTTGTAAATGTATCAGTAATGATATAAAAGATTTTTATATGTATATTAATATTAATAATTATGTTGATTCTGTGATATTTTTATTACTTAGGTGTTTAAATATTAAACTCAGATTTGACATTTACGTTCTTTTTATTAGAAAGGGGGGAGGGAACCTACCTACTTCGCAATTCGGGTTAGGATAGGAACGACACATCGGGTCAGGTTAGGACTAGGGTTACGTTCGGAATGAAAACTGATTATTTTTTCATATTCCTAACCTAACCCGCGACCGGGTCAGGATTTCGGGTCAGGTTCGGAATAATCGAAGAATGAGGGTCGTGGGACACGACCAGTGCAGGATGGCCGAGTGTTACCGACTACATCCGGGGGACCAACACGTCCCGCCTACGGAAGTTCTGCTAATAATTATAAATAATTAAGTTAGGGTCTAAAACTACATTGAACTTTATAGAAATCTTATAAAAATATTTAAATATAATTTACATTAATTTAGATTGTTGCAATATATTAAAATTAGATTAATTATAAATAATAGTTCAAAATCAAAATCAAAATTTATTTATTTTGTGGTCCACAGGTAATTATGTAGGTCTTAAACTATTACATATAGCATCGCCGTGTCCTGCCCTTGGGCGTACAAAATATAATATTATGTATTTAATTTGGTATAATTACAAAATTCATTTAAAATGTATCATTCATTTTTAAATTTTAATTATAATAAATAAATTAAATTGCAGTGTATAATAAATGTCAAATTAAATATATTAATATGGAAAGATTGCATTATATGTATATCGGACATGTCATTCGATTTTATCAATTAAATAATCATTCACGTCATAGTAGACTTTGGTCAAAAGCAACTTTTTTAAACTATGTTTAAATTCGATGATATGATCAATTTCCCTGATTTTCTTTGGAAGTTTGTTAAATCTCCTTGAAGCCATACCAAGAACACTTTTACTGAACATAGCTGTCTTGAAAGTTGTTTGACGAATTAGATCTTTTTTGCGCTTAGAATTTAAGTGTTTGTATAGATGTAGGTTAGATCTGACATATATGGCCATTTCATAGATGTACATAGCGGGCAAAGTTAATATTTTCAGTTCCTTGGAAAGTGGTTTGCAAGTTTTATCAGGACGTAACTTACAAATGACACGAATGCATTTTTTCTGGGCTTTAAAAACTTTGTCTTTTCCGGTAGCATTTCCCCAAAACATAAGGCCATACCTTAGAATGGACGCTACATAACTATGGTAGGCGGTAACTACAACTGGCTTGTCTGCAATTTTAGCAAGCATATAGAGCGCATAAGAAAAACTATTTAATACATATACTGTCAATTTGTGTTTTCCATGTCAAATCATTATTAATATATAGTCCAAGAAATTTCGTCACATGTGTTTCGTCTATTGATTTACCTAAATAATGTATGTCAAGATTTTTTGATAATAATTGAGGTCTTTGCCTGAAAGTCATAAATTGTGTTTTGTCCAAATTAATGATAAGATTATTTGATTCTAACCATTTAATCAAAACAGCTAACGATCTATTAATTTCCTCTTCAAAGTTATTGTTACTTTTGTCAAATTTGAAAATAACGGTGCTATCGTCAGCAAATAAAACCATTGGATGTTCTATACATTTTGGGAAATCATTGACATAAATAATAAATAGTAAGGGACCCAGGACACTGCCTTGTGGGACACAATATCTACTTTCTTTTACATCAGACGAATAAATGTGTTCGGATTTGGAATGACAACAGATTCTTGTTATTTGAGTTAGTTGCTTCCTATTAAGCAAATATGATTTTATCAAGTCTAATACATTACTTCTGACTCCATATCTAAATAACTTGTCAATTAAAATTTCATGGTCAACAAAATCGAATGCCTTAGTCATATCCATAAAGAGCGCACTGACTTGAATTCCAGTATCGACACATGTTATAACTTGTTTAAAAAAATTGTATATGGCCATGCTAATAGTTTTATTTTTCCTAAATCCCATTTGTTCGTCAGTAAATAAATTATTAATGTCAAAGTACTCATATAGTGACTTATAAATAACACTTTCAAATTTTTTTGAAAATATTGGAATAAGAGCGATAGGTCGGTAGAAATTCATGTTTTCCTTGTCATCTTTTTTAAAAAGTGGCTTTATTATAGTCACCTTAAGGCGGTCAGGAAAGGTTCCTTCCTCAATACACATGTTAATGATATGTGCTATAACTGGAGAAATTATGTCACTTACTGATTTGACTACTTTCGTACATATATCATCATATCCTGTGCTATTGGTGTTTTTCAACATCTTAATAATAGCCAAAATATCATGAGGTATTACTGGTTTCATATATAATGAAGTATGCTGAAATCCTTTGAGTGTATTTTTGTTACTTCTATTAATCGTCGTACTGGCTTGTTTAGCAAAAAAGTCATTAAATGCATTTGCTATTTGATTAGGATCTTTGATTGTGTGGTTGTTGTGTTTTATCTGTTTTATTTCATCCTTTGGATACTTTAATCTGGTTTTTTTAATTGTTTGCCAAGTAGCTCTTGCTTTACTGGAAGAATTGTTAATGAAATTTTTATTTTGAGCCCTTTGTGTCAAATTTATAATTTTCTGTAAACGTTTGGAATGTAGTTTGAAATTATCTTTATTAATTTTATTTGGGCGCTTTCTATATTTCCATAGCAATTCACGTTTGCGTTTACTGCATAATTTGATACCATGGGATATCCATCTTGGTTTATTTGTAGTAAAATTCTTTTTGTTCGAATTAGGAAAACACAAGTCGTAAAATAATTTAAATGTCTCGTGAAAAGCATTGAAAGCATCATTAGCCTTATGACATTTATAAACCTCACTAAAAGTTAACCTCATCAAGCTTTCCCGAAATTTAGCAATGTATTCTTTACTATAAATGCGTGTTTTAGTAAACCAGAATGGAAAACAGGTCTTTTTGACAGGAAATTTGACAAGCTGTGCTAGATGATCGGAAACGGCCAGTTCTAAAGTTTTACAAATAGCACCCCTAATATTATGAAAAATATTATCAATACAAGTACCACTCGATGGACGGGTGGAAGTGTTTATTCCAATTGTTAAATTATACCCTAGTATGATGTCAATAAAATCGGATGTCAGCTTAGTTTTCTTAAGAATGTCAATATTGAAATCTCCACATAGTATTAGTTTTTTTTCCTTTGTAACAATATTGGTGTATAATTTCATTTAGTTTATTTAAAAATACGTTGATATTTCTGAGATCTACTTTAGGGATTCTGTAAATACATATAATAATAATACCATGGTCAATAAGTTCCAGCCCACAGCATTCTATAACATTTGACACGCTCAATTTCGAAATGTCTTTAAACTCTTTAAATTTGTAAAAGTGTTTAATCATTATACATGAACCGCCATTCCTATTATTACGACAAAAACTAGCACCCACTTTAAAACCAGGTATGGATAATTGTGATATATCATTAGCCATCATATTATGTTCAGTGAAACAGATAACATCAGCGTGCTCCCCTTTTTCAGTCAAATCATTTAGGCCGATACAAAACAAGTCCGATTTACTAAGAAGGCCATTGATGTTTTGATGTAGTAAGTAAACATGCTCAAACACGAAAAAGCTCGTCGTCTTCTTTATTAAACATATTATTCGATGTGTTCAGGTCTTGATTAATTTCAGAATCAGAAGAAGCAAAATTTAAATCAATCGTGAATTCAGTTTGAGTACCTTTACTTACAAAGTCCTTATTATGAGATTAGTCAGTAACATTTTTAATATCATTGGAGTCCTTGATATAACGCTCATAGTCTATTCTATATTTAATATGGAGTAGCTCTTTTAACAGGCAACGGCATAGATTTAAGACAAAGTGTCTTGGAAAGGGCAAACATGCACTATACATCCTTACTAATCCTTACTAATATTATAAATGCGAAAGTAACTCTGTCTGTCTGTCTGTCTGTTACGCTTTCACGCATAAAGTACTGAACCGATTTAAACGAAATTTGGTACAGACATAGTCCAGAGCCTAGAAACGGTTATAGGCTACTTTTTAACCGACTGCGCTATAAAGAAGTAATGTTTTAGCCGTTAAACATCTCTACGCGGACGAAGTCGTCACAGCCACTGGACGGATCGAGATGAAATTTAGCATGCAGGTAGATGTTATGACGTAGGCATCCGTTAGGACAGGATTTCCCGAAATTCCCATGGGAACGGGAAATAACGGGAAAATCCTTTTGTATGAAAAATACTAACCGTATAAGTTAGACGCTTGAAATTTGACATGCAGAGGTACCTTAATAAATTAAAAGCTTAGTTGCAACAGGACATTGTAAAATTCCCACGGGAACGGGAGTAATAGGAAAAAAAACTTTTGTATGAAAAATTCTAAACCGCGATATAGATAGACGATTGAGATTTGGCATGCAGGTACCCTAATGAACGTTAAGCTTTCTTCCAACGCGATATTACAAAATTCCCATGGGAACGGGAGTTATTGGGAAATAACTTCTGTATGTAAAATCCCTTACGGGGTTGAAATATATTATATAGAGATAGAGATATACCCGAAGCGAAGCGAGGGCGGGTCGCTAGTCATATCTATAAAACTAACATATTTAAATTTACTACAGATGTGTCTAAGCTCATAATTTAACTTTCGTTCATTTAAACTCTTGTTGAATGGAACCTCAACCATGATAATGTTTGTATTACTTAACGTAGATGTCCACGATATAATACTGCTTAGAAAATTATAAGGATTTTTGTCGTTCGACCCTCCAATAACAATGTCATAGTCGTTTTTTGTTAGTCGCCTGATTTCTTCAATAGCAGGGTTAATAATGTTTGCAATTTCGACTCCAGATTTCCAAACACAGGTAACTTCAAATTCTGGTCCGGCTAGTGATTGAAGGATTCTTCGAACTTTTCCTCCTTGTTGATCAGCTAGAATAACTACTTTTCTCTTCACTACTTCAGAGTTACCAGTAACATGTTGTACTACAGCTTCAGAGGATAGCTTTTTCTATATGTATGGTGCCAATGCTTTCATCAAATTTTTCTTCTATCGAAACAGTTGGTGTGTTGATAGGTGATGCATTATTTTGAATCTTATTAGAATCCTGCGGGTGAAGGTGAACCAATTCCACGAGGGGGAGTTATTTTCTGTGTGATTATTAAAGATTGGACGTTTTCTACTCGACGTCGGTTGACTTTGACTTTGTCCTGTTGATTCAAATTTGGTTCGAGTCCGGCGTTTGCGGGTTGATTTTGGTGTTATGATTTTTGCGTCTAAGTATTGTACCTTTTATAAATTTCAATTACTTTGTGACTTTCTCCCAGATCTGTTTTTAATCGTTTATTTTCTTCGTTCAGGTGTTCTATTTCTGTGTGAGCACTTTGCAATTCATTGTTAAGTCCCTTTATGATTTCATTTAATTCTATTATACTTTGGCTCTCGTCAAGTGTTGCATTAGGTAAGCTCCTCATAGTTGCATCAAAAAGAGAAGTGTCGTCCTGAACACACTCTAAACTTTCATCAAGAGATAATGAGCGTATTCGGGGTTGTCGATAGGTAATATTATCTTCCATAGTGCTGTTCAAGTGTTCATATAACTTTTTATGTAGAATAAAATATGTTGTTGTTTGCTTCTTTTTCATCAGATATTTTCTTTCTTTTATGTTATGCGTATACTAATAATAAATAAAATCCAAAAAAATAAAAATAAAAAAATATTACAAGTTGGCAATCCCAGCGGGTTTGAACCGCGGACTACTCGTGTACGCGGCGAATCAGATGGCACTCGGCTGTCTGGAGCTTGGAAGTAGCGCGCAAAATTGTCTGTTATACTTTAGCAGCTAACGGAGAACAGTGTCGGTAAAAAACCCGTCGGTGGTAATCGTTTTTTGTCGTCAGTTGACTCACCGACAGGTCATTAGCGGCTTACATTTTTGAATATTATTAAGACCATACAGCAGTATGAGGAAGACATCCGCAGTCAAGACTTAACCAATACGCAGAGCTTGTATGAAGAACTGATCGGGTCTCCGGCAGCCCATATTGTCTCTTGCCCCCCTGAAGCAGATTGTTTAGACCAAGTCAATAGTATGCCTAGTTTTAGTTTTAACAGTAGGAATAAGTTGAAGAAGAATATAAAAATTAACAAATATATAAAAAAAAACTGACAAACTTAATAAACGTCAGAAATCTTTTTACAAAAATGTGGCCTTAAGAAAGCAACGGGCTGATTTATTAGACAGCCTAGAGCTTTATAGTACAAAATTAGAAAACAGTAGATGTAGGTATGAAAATGACACAACAGAGTTAAATGAAAATATTTCACGGCTACACAAAAATCTAGAAAGCATGACTGATAAATATAAGTCTGCTCAAGCTCAAATCCATGAGCACATATTAGCAGCAAATGTGCTTATTCAACAGCAGAGTTGTGTCTTAGACTCTGGTCCCTCTGACCAGCCACTTATTAGCAAGGAAAATGGAAAAGCACTAGATACCAGCAATATAACAGCCACATCCACATCTGTCTCTTATAATAAAATAAAACAAAGAGGCAATATATTATTATTTTCTGATCAATTAGGGGTAGGATTTGGTTCACTATTAACAACTAAATTAAATTGCAGTGTGGTAAATCATTGCTACCCTAATGAAAAAAACACATTTAAAGAAATTAGAAAATATATACTTAATTACAACTATAATAAAAATTCTATATTATATTAATGATAGGTGATGGTCAAAATATTTGTAAAAAAAGATATATTATATGCATTTTCAAAACTTTTAGCACTAAATGTTAAAAAAGTGATCCTGTGTGGTATTCCTTTCTCCAAATGTTCCACAATGGAACAAAATAACAGTATTCACATATTGAATACACAATTATATAATTTATCCCATAGTCATAGCGACCACTTTGTGTTTTTTGACACAAATAAGTTTATAGATAACTAGCGACCCGCCCTCGCTTCGCTTCGGGTATATCTCTATCTCTATATAATATATTTCAACCCCGTAAGGGATTTTACATACAGAAGTTATTTCCCAATAACTCCCGTTCCCATGGGAATTTCGTAATATCGCGTTGGAAGTAAGCTTAACGTTCATTAGGGTACCTGCATGCCAAATCTCAATCGTCTATCTATATCGCGGCTTAGATTTTTTCATACAAAAGTTTTTTCCTATTACTCCCGTTCCCGTGGGAATTTTACAATATCCTGTTGCAACTAAGCTTTTAATTTATTAAGGTACCTGCATGTCAAATTTCAAGCGTCTAACTTATGCGGTTAGTATTTTTCATACAAAAGGATTTTCCCGTTATTTCCCGTTCCCGTGGGAATTTCGGGAAATCCTGTCCTAACGGATGCCTACGTCATAACATCTACCTGCATGCTAAATTTCATCTCGATCCGTCCAGTGGCTGTGACGACTTCGTCCGCGTAGAGATGTTTAACGGCTAAAACATTACTTCTTTATTGCGCAGTCGGTTAAAAAGTAGCCTATAACCGTTTCTAGGCTCTGGACTATGTCTGTACCAAATTTCGTTTAAATCGGTTCAGTACTTTATGCGTGAAAGCGTAACAGACAGACAGACAGACAGACAGACAGACAGAGTTACTTTCGCATTTATAATATTATATTAGTAAGGATAGCGACCCGCCCTCGCCTCGCTTCGGGGATATCTCTATCTCTATGTAATATATTTTAACCCGGTAAGAGAAATCTATTTTTTTTAATCTAAAAAAGCCTATGACACTCAGGGATAGTGTAACTTTCCAACAGTGTAAGATTTTTTCAATTCGGTGCAGTAGTTTTGGAGCCTATTCGAAACAAACAAAAAATCAAACCTTTCCTCTTTATAATATTATTTTATTATTATATTACATATAACATTGACTCCCCCGTACCCCAGTGACGCTTACATGGATCCTACATCGCACGCTGGCTAGCTGAGCGCGGTGGCGGCAACCACGCGACTTTTTTCTAATACTTGCATTTTTAAACTCGTGATATCTTCCGAATTAAATGTCCGAATTTAATAATTCAAATAGTTATAAAAAGGTATTGAAGCCGTCTTGAATATAAAGTAACTTATTTTTTTAAGGATTAATACCAAGGTACAAATAAAGAGCCCTTTCAAGCGGCGGCATATAAATTAAATTTTTAGAATAAAAAACCGCTTGCTGTGACATAACTATAATATTAAGACATATGCTGTCGCGACACTTTTCGTAGATAATGATGAGTTCTGCAAAGTCTTAGTAAATGGTTTTGTTCTATCTTCAATAGTTTTCGCAGCGCAGGCGACGTAAGGAATTTTTCAGGTCTATTTTTTACACCTTGGTTTACATTATTGGAGTTTTAGTAAGGATCCCTAATTTTTTTTAAAATATAATAAAGCCTATGTTACTTCTGAATAATGCAGCTTTCTAATGGTGAAAAAATTATTGCAATCGGTCCAGTAGTTTTTGAGTTTATTCATAACAAACATACAAAAATACAAATCTTTCCTCTTTATAATATTAGTATAGATATAGATAAGTGTATGTTGACCGGAAAAACCTTTTATTTGTCTATTAAAATTAAATTTAAATGTAAGACAATAGAGGACGTCTCTAGCTATTCAATGACAAAGGAGAAGCCTAATAATCTTAAAATAATACACCAGAATATACAGGGTTTATCTGGCAAGGAATTAGAGTTAGAACTATTTTAAAACGAAAAAAATGTCCATGTATTATGTCTCACTGAACATTGGCTTAGACAACATGAATTAATCGTTAGTATTGATAATTATATAGTCAGTAGCTCTTTCATTAGAAAAACATTAATTAGAGGGGGGTCACTCATTTTACAAAAAAAATCGCTTAAATGTAAGGAGCGTCAAGACATTGCATCATTGTCAATTGAACGGACAATTGAGCTGTCTTGTGTAGAATTAGAACAATGTATTATTATTTGTGTATATAGGCCTCCATTAGCTAACTATTTCTTATTTGAGGCGAATATGGAGGAAGCCTTAAGGAAAGCATGTGCCAGCAATAAAAAGGTAGTTGTCTGTGGAGATTTTAATATAAATATCTTAGAAAAATCAATCAACTCAATAAGGTTCTTAAGTCTTTTAAAATCTTATAACTTAATTCAAATTTTTAATGAACCTACTCGCATTATTCCTACCTCGGCAACATGTATAGATAATATTTTTTGTAACTGTTCTGTAAAAGATAAATCTATAATAAATTTTATTAACTCTGACCACTGTGGTCAAATTTTTGCATCATTTGAGCATCACTGGACTCCTATGCCGGCTGTCATAACTTGCAGACCAATAACTACTACTAGTAGTCGTATAGAAAAGTTCAAAGATAATATTAGCCATAAAGTTTCTTTAATGAATGTTCTACCTAACCTAAATAGTAATAAGTTATACGAAAAGTTATTTAATGTTGTAGAAAAAGAGTTTAATGGGATATTCACTAAAAAAGAAATTAAAATTATTAGCTCATAAATTAAATTTAGTGATTGGGCTACAACAGGAATTTTCAAAAGTAGACGGAGGCTTTTTGAGCTGTATGATCTCAAAGCCTACTCTAAAGATCCGTCTCTTACGGATTATATTAGGAAATATTCCAAGATTTTTAAAAAATTGTGTACAATAGCTAAGTCGCTCTATCTTAAAGAGACGTTAAGAGAATCTTAACAGCTAAACTAACCAGGCATTTTGTAGCTAAATATGGAGCACATGCAGTTCCATATGTGACCGTGTTTAGTGTATAAGATTTTATAGGCTCTGAAGGATCCTTTCTAGACACAATTTTTTGTAATGATCGCTGATCAGGGTCATATGGCACATAAATGGCTCGGTACAATTTCTTTATATCACCCGAGACCACATATTCACTGAGAGAATTCACTGGCAACACTGGCCAAAGTAGACGTCAAATGTCACAGCTGATTTTAATTATTTAAAACTAGCGACCCGCCCTCGCTTCGCTTCGGGTATATCTCTATCTCTATATAATATATTTCAACCCCGTAAGGGATTTTACATACAGAAGTTATTTCCCAATAACTCCCGTTCCCATGGGAATTTTGTAATAACGCGTTGGAAGTAAGCTTAACGTTCATTAGGGTACCTGCATGCCAAATCTCAATCGTCTATCTATATCGCGGTTTAGATTTTTTCATACAAAAGTTTTTTTCCTATTACTCCCGTTCCCGTGGGAATTTTACAATGTCCTGTTGCAACTAAGCTTTTAATTTATTAAGGTACCTGCATGTCAAATTTCAAGCGTCTAACTTATACGGTTAGTATTTTTCATACAAAAGGATTTTCCCGTTATTTCCCGTTCCCATGGGAATTTCGGGAAATCCTGTCCTAACGAATGCCTACGTCATAACATCTACCTGCATGCTAAATTTCATCTCGATCCGTCCAGTGGCTGTGACGACTTCGTCCGCGTAGAGATGTTTAACGGCTAAAACATTACTTCTTTATTGCGCAGTCGGTTAAAAAGTAGCCTATAACCGTTTCTAGGCTCTGGACTATGTCTGTACCAAATTTCGTTTAAATCGGTTCAGTACTTTATGCGTGAAAGCGTAACAGACAGACAGACAGACAGACAGACAGACAGAGTTACTTTCGCATTTATAATATTAATATATAAATAATACATATAATATATATTATAATATATATATATATAATATATATATATATATATATATATATATATATATATATATATATATAATATATAATATATAATATATATATATAAATATATATATAAATATATAATATATATACTTTATGCGTGAAAGCGTAACAGACAGACAGACAGACAGACAGACAGACAGAGTTACTTTCGCATTTATAATATTATATATATATATATATATATATATATATATATATATATATATATATATATAATATATAATATATAATATATAATATATAATATATAATATATATAAAATATATAAAATATATAATAGTAAGGATAAATTGTTTTAAGTGACAAATAATTACTAAATTCGCTTTAATTATACTTATTTAATGTTAAGCTATAAGTGAAAGTGTTCGCAACAACAAAGTGCAAGTTTAGCAAAATCTTGGTTGCGTTTCGAAATTTAACGGCGATCCAGCGATCAAACAGTGGACTTCTACACACCTAAACCGGGGGAGTACTTGTTTTTTATTCCATTTAACCATCCTTACATGACATATAACAACAGGCCTACACACTACAAACAAGCGATATTATGTTTTTCGCCTATACGCGAGATTCGCCTAATATCATAGACACCGGCACTGTTGTGGCTCTCTTTGCTTGACGAGAGTGAAGTAAAGTTGAGATTTATTAACCCCCTGCCTTACACAAACACATACTACACATCCTCTATATATTATATGTAAATTAAGACAATAATAATAATCTTACACATTACCTACCTACAGATTTTATTTGCGTAATTTTTTATGTAATTTAACCTATAGTAAGACATTTTTGAATTTGTTCTTTGTTTGTTGTAATTCCTATGATTGCAACCTATAGCTAAGTATTGTCTACACATCTATTATACACAACTACCTTAAACAATTTCAGGAAAGGACATTACACAGAAAAAAACAAATATGAAGACCCGGAAGGCTACAACACAAGACTTGGACATGAAACTCAGACGGGCACTCAAGGAAAAAGAGCAATTGAAGAAGGACAACCAGCAACTTCTTCAGGAACGCGAGGAAAATGAGGAAGAATCCTTGAAGATCCTTCATTCTAATACACAGCTCAAGCTTGAACTATCTAAACTGCATGAACAACTTATGGATGTAAGTGATCAACGGGACCAGCTTCTCGGCACAGTCAAGAACTTTGACCAGTGCAGTGATGTATACGAGCGGACCCTGGAGCGCATCCATGACCTGGAGGTGGATCTCCGTGATGCCAATAAGACCATACAGCAGTATGAGGAGGACATCCGCAGTCAAGACTTAACCAATACGCAGAGCTTGTATGAAGAACTGATTGGGTCTCCGGCAGCCCATATTGTCTCTTGCCCCCCTGAAGTGGATTGTTTAGACCAAGTTAATAGTGTGCCTAGTTTTAGTTTTAACAGTAGGAATAAGTTGAGGAGTATATAAAAATTAACAAACATATTAAAAAAACTGACAAACTTATTAAACGTCAGAAATCTTCTCTCTGAAAGTGAATGATATTATATTAGATTCTGATGCTGATATAGCAAATGCATTTCAATCATTTTTTTCCAACATAGCTGTAACAACGACAAGTAGTTTGTCTTCCAGTCCGGCTCTTGCTATTTCCCTTTTAAAGTCCCATGTAAGTGAATGCACATCTTCTTTCAACTTTGCCTAAATTAATGCTCAAGAAATTGTGAAAGCCTTTAAAGGACTCAACCTTAAAAAGTCAGAGGATCTATGGGGACGTGTTAAAAAATATAATATATACAGTTGCTCCACTATTGGCGATGATATTCAACAAATGTATTAATGAAGGTCATTTTCCTGATCTGATGCAGTTAACCAAAATCATTCCTTTATTCAAATCAGGCGATGACAGTGACCCATCTAATTTCAGACCTATATCCTTACTACTTACTGCAGTCAGGGGATACTAATCACAACTACCTGTCCGGTGGTTTGTGAACGGTATACGGGTATGCGACCCCGGCTCCTCGAGCTACTATCGACTCCTGTCCAAATCATCCGAGGCGATAGTATCCTCCCCCCCCCCCCTTTTCCTTCCCCCTTCATATATATTCCCTTCATTCCTATTTCCTAATCCATTCCAATTCCAATCCAAGGTCTGCCGTGCCGATGGATGCATGGCTAAGGGAGAGCTTAGTCGCAAGCGTGCCACATTGCCCTGGGACCAGGTGACCCCAGATGAAGGCTAACCTTCTTCCGGTATGCGGGGCTCTATCGGAAGACAACATTTTAATTCCCTTGCTACTCGTGGGAACGCAATGAATTTGGAATTTAAAAATCAAAATGGCGGCGACGTGGTCCGCAACCCGTCACGTCACGTTTCCCACAGAGGTGAACAGTGGACCGCTGAGAGCCGGTTTGCTACGTTGAATGTGAGGGGAGGAATGGATAGTAAAATTGATGAAGTGTGCCAGATGATGGATGAAAGACATTTGGACGTGTTATGCGTGACTGAGACCAAGCGGAAAGGTTGTGGCACTACGAACGTAGGACCCTACACTGCATACTGGTCTGGAGTACCCAGTGCCAATCGAGGCTGCCAGGGAGTTGGTGTACTCCTTTCCGCTAGAATGGATGAATGTGTGGTTGAGTATGAAAGTGTGAGCCCTAGACTTCTCTGGATTAGGCTTAAGGTCGGACTTTTGCGGATCTTTATCCTTGGTGTCTATGCACCGACGGATCTAGGTTCTAGTGGATCCGCTAAAGCAAAAAAAAGATAACCAGGATTTCTGGGAGAGTGTGAGAGACACCTTAGCAAAATGTAAAAGTAATGAAAGAATTATTATGTTAGGTGATTTTAATGCGTGGGTAGGAGTAAAACGTGATGGGTATGAAAGTGTCCTTGGCACGTATGGTGACGAGAGAACTAATGATAATGGGAGATGTTTGCTAGAGATATGTCTGGTGTGGAATCTACGCGTGACGAACACAATGTTTGCTCACAAAAAGATCCACATGTATACAAGAGAAGAAGGAAGTTCGAGAAGTATGATTGATTTTATTATTGCTGATGAAAGGATTAGACAGACACTCGTAAACACCCGAGCGTACCGTGGTATCTCCATTGATACAGATCACTTCCTGGTTGTATCCCGTTTGAGTGGTCTATTCAATGGCTGGCGGCATCGGGTCAAAGAACCAACGAGTGTTCTGGAAAGAATAAAAGTTGAAAACCTACAAGAAGAGGAAGTGAAAGGAAAATATTGTAAAAGGTTGAAAGAAAGGTTCAAAAATCTGAATGAGATATGTGAGATAGATGATTTGTGGACGTCATTTAAAGAGGGTGTGGTAAATGTTGCCACAGAAGTATGTGGGAAATCTAAAAGGAGAAATGGAAAGAGTGATAGAAAGGTATGGATGGATAAAAGCGTACAAGATGTTGTAAATAGAAAGAAGAAGGCTTGGCACGACTGGTTAGCAATCAAAGCTAATCACCGAATGCAAAAAGCGACGAATGATGATGTGAGTGACGCAAGAAAGGAATATAAACGTTTGAAAGAGTTAGTCAAAGAAACTGTGGGAAGAAAGAAAGAAGAACGAAAAGATGATTTCGACAGAAGACTTTCTGAAGATTTCCGGACAAACATTAAAGTTTTCTGGAAATCCATACGGGCGGCCCGAGGCAAAACAGCAGAGTCGGTGCTGACTAAAATCAGAAACATGGATGGAAGTCTTGCAAAAGGAGAAGCATGTGTGTTAAAGAGATGGAAGGAATATTTTGAAAGTCTTTTCGAAAGGGAGGAGGTGCGGGTACAGATGCCTGTATTTCATCAAGAGAACGAGAATGAAAGTGCAGAGGATGATAGTATTAGCATGGATGAGATTTTGGATGGGTTGAAAAGAATGAAGCTAGGTAAAGCTGCGGGATTTGACAGGGTTTCCGTAGAGATGCTGAGGGCTGGAAATGGAGTGGTGGCTACTCAGCTGCACCGCCTTTAACCTTTGTTGGGCGAGTGGCCGAGTACCAGAAGATTGGTGCAAGGCCATGATTGTACCGTTGTACAAGGGAAAAGGGTCGCAGCAAGAGTGCAAAAATTACCGCGGAATCAGCCTTCTAAGTGTTGTCGGAAAATTGTATGCGAAAGTATTAATTGAAAGGGTAGTGAAAGTAACGAATGAAAAGATTTGGGATGCACAAGGGGGATTTCGAAAGGGCATGGGATGTACGGATCAAGTCTTTTCTTTGCGATGCATAGCTGAAAAATTTCTGGCTAAAAGCCAAAAAGTCTATTGCGCTTTCGTGGATTTGGAAAAGGCTTATGATAGAGTGGTGAGGCATGAGTTATGGTCGGCATTATCTTTGTTTGGGGTGGGCAGTAATTTGATACGAGCACTGAAGTCTCTTTATAAGGACTCTAGTGCTTGTGTCAGAATCAATGGGACATGCACTGATTGGTTTAACATCGAAAAAGGTGTTAGACAGGGATGTGTAGCGTCACCATGGCTGTTCAACCTATTCTTAGATAGTTGCTTGACTAGTCTGAGAGAGTGTGAGAAAGGTTTGAGAATGAATGAGTCAATCGTCCAGTGTCTCCTTTACGCTGATGATCAAGTCCTTCTTGCTTCATCGGCTGCGGAGTTGCAGGATATGATGACTGTTCTATATGAATCTTTAAAAGGGAAAGGAATGAATGTGAATGTCAGTAAGACGAAAGTCATGGTTTTTGAAAAAGGTGATGATATGACAGTTTGCGATGTTATGATTGGAAGTGAAAAAGTAGAACAAGTGAAAGAATTTGTATATTTGGGATCCAAGCTCACAAGAGATGGTAAGTGTGATAGCGATATTGAAAGGAGAGTGAATGCTGGTAACATGGTGAACGGAGCGCTGCACACCTTTGTGAACAGTCAGAAGGTGTCCAAAAAGGCACGTCTGGCGGTTCATAGAGGAGTGTTGATCCCGACACTAATGTACGGAAGCGAAAGTTGGGTATGGCAGAAGAAGCACGAAAGTAGGATAAATGCAGTGGAGATGCGAGCACTTAGAAGTATGCTAGGAGTGAAACTGAGTGATAGAATAAGAAACGAAATAATTAGAGAACGTTGTGGTGTGAAAGAAGATGTAGTGACTAAGGTTGAGAAAGGTATGCTTAGATGGTTTGGTCATATTGAGAGGATGAGTGAAAGACGATTAACGAAGAGTATATATAGAGAGGGTGTGATTGGAGATGTCGACAGGGGAAGACCAAGAAAGACCTTTCATGACCAAATAGGTCAAATCTTAAAGAAAGGTCAAATCAAAAGTACCCGTAATCGACGAGCGTGCATGAAGAGGTTGATGAATGTGGATGAAGCGAAAGTGGTGTGCCAGGACCGTAGCACATGGCAGGAAGTGATCTCTGCCTACCCCTCTGGGAAAAAGGCGTGATTGTATGTATGTATGTATCCTTACTACCAGCATTAAGTAAAATTTTTGAAAAAATAGTTTTTAGTCAACTGCTTTGCCATTTTAATTTAAACAATTTGTTAAATAAAAACCAATATGGATTCACTAAAGGTAAATCCACCACAGATGCTGGTGTTGCTCTTATAAAACATGTTTTTGATGCATGGGAAAGAAAACAAGATGCCATAGGCATATTCTGCGATCTATCCAAGGCGTTTGATTGCGTTAATCATCAAACTCTTCTACTTAAATTACGCCATTATGGCATCTCAGAAAATGCACTTAGTCTAATTCAGTCTTACCTGACCGGCAGAACCCAAAAAGTCAATGTAAATGGGGCTAGTTCTTCCGGCGCCCCGTTAGTTATGGGAGTGCCCCAGGGCTCGATATTAGGACCTTTATTATTTATTATTTATATTAATGATCTTCCGTTCTTTACTGAAGACACATGTGAGATAGTTTTGTTTGCAGATGATACATCACTTCTTTTTAAGATTGATAGACAGCAAGAAAATGTTGACCACGTAAACAAAGCCCTCTCACGAGTCTTGCACTGGTTTACTACTAATAATCTTATGTTGAACGCCAAAAAAACCAAATGTGTAAAATTTTCAATGCCTAATGTAAAGCAAGCCAATACTAAAATCATAATGAACAATGAACCCATTGAAGTCCTAAACTCAACGGTGTTCCTTGGAATCACTCTAGATTCCAAATTGCAATGGGGACCTCATATTGGTACCCTGGCAGGAAGACTTAGTTCTGCTGCATATGCTGTAAGAAAAATTAGACAATTGACTGATGTTGAAACGGCAAGATTAGTTTATTTCAGCTACTTCCACAGTATTCTATCCTACGGCACGCTTTTATGGGGATCAGCAGCTGATATTGATAGTATCTTTGTATTGCAAAAAAGAGCAATAAGGGCCATCTACAAACTCAAACCACGCGATTCCCTCAGAGATCGTTTTAAAGAGTATAATATTCTCACAATGGCCTCTCAGTACATTCTAGACTGCTTAATGTATGTGTATAAAAATATACAATACATTCCTAAAAAATCAGATACTCACCGATTCAATACTAGAAATAAGCATAAACTTGCTATTTCACATTTCAGACTTAATAAAGTTGATAGCTCCTATGTTGGACTCGGAGTAAAAATGTTCAATAAGTTACCTGTAATTATTACTAAATTACCTTTGCAAAAATTCAAAGAATGTATTAAGAAGGGTCTTGTTATGAAGAGCTACTATAAAGTAGAAGACTATTTTAATGATAAAAATGCTTGGACAAATTGCGTTAACTAAAATTTGACATTTGTAATAAAAAAATTCTATTATATCAATTATTTTAATCATTGACATTTTTTATGAACTTTTGTTCTTATTAATATTTTTTTATTAATTATGTATTTTAATTTATTGTTGTAATACAGTCATATAGTATTAAGATTCTACTCTGTGTAAGCTATGTCATGCAGGTTGGAATTGTTGTAGTTATTTCATTGATTTGTTTTGTTTCATTATGATTTTAATTATTGTCCGGAAAGCTCGAATTGTCATTATTCTGATCAGGTGCTACTCTTGGGCCCTGGACTGTTCAATCTTACCTTTTTTTCTATTTTTTATTATTAACAGTGATTGTAGTATACGTTTTTTTTTTCTCTCTTTGATACTGTGACATACTCAAACTGTACGACATGGCAATTATATTTAACAAGGTTATGTGATAATCGGTTAAAAAGAGTAACTATCGAGTTTCTTGCCGGTGTCTTCTCGATAGAATCGGCTTTCTGAACCGGTGGTAGAATCACTTATATTTTACGTATTTATTTAATATAATGACGATTTATAAGTGCCTGTAAATGCCTATATAAATAAAGAAATTTTGACTTGACTTGACTTGATATTTATGTTGCCTAAATCGCAACAATATCGACATTAAGTCACCTATACCACGGGACCTACTAACTGGAGGTCATTCAATGACACTCCTGAGGACGTTTTCGCAGATGGCTCAAACACTGCTGCACTGCACACACGGCCCGAATGACGCCGTGGTGAGGTAAAATAGCTAACTCCATTTTCACTGTTTTGTTTTTAGTTAGTTTCCTCAGTCATGTGATCTAATTTTTCGTATTCCTGCATGAAGTCAAGGTACATAATTTTAAAGCTGGGATCACGTTCAAAACGTTTCTCTAAGGAATAAAATCGCATTTTGTCTAATGAGTATGAGTCCCCTAGAACATTTGGATTAATTTTAAGCGGCATTTTCACAACGAAGCGACCTTTACCATCGCGATAGGTATTATTTTTAAAATGGTCTTCGCATGCACGCTCGGTTAATGATAGTAAATGTTTTGCTGACACTGAGTGAAGTTCCCAAAACCTATTTTAATTTAAGTTTGAATCTACAAAAGAAAAATTACAATAATATGAATTATTTAAAGTACAATTATCAATATTAGAAACTATTCCTGAGACAAAACACCCAATTTTTTTGCCTAAATTTATATGACCACTATGAAAAACACTCCAAAATACTTCGGCCCCTAATAAAATATCAATGTCGGACGGGACATTGAATGAGGGATCTCGCGGGCTTGCTCCTCCTGGCGGCTGGCTTGTGTCTTCAGCATTTTAAATAAATCTGCAAGCTCAACAGGCCCAATCGGTGTTCGAATTGATCCCTCCGTTGAAGTACCTTCGCCCTCTTGCAGGGCCGCAGTTTGACTCCTTGTTACTCGACCCTCACTGTCTTCTCGTGGTGTAAGAGGCATCTTGAATCCCACTTCTGACACCAATTGTTGCGGGAACGGGGTACGTTTAATTCAAGATACGCCAAAAGTCACCAAAAGACAATTGATTTATTTATCGACTAACAATTACACAATTTAACACTTAAAACACAATTAAAAACACTTAATTACAACACTAAACACGGGACACTAAATTAAACTAAAACACTGAATCACACTAATACACTGAATTGCACTGAAACTATTCGCAGTTAACGCACTCGATCACTCTTAGTTCGCAGGAGACTGATTCGCTTCGCTTTTCCAAATCGGAACTGTCCCGTCGGGTCGTACATCCCGCTTTTATACACAGCAAGGACGAACTAGTCTCTTCGCGTAGTGTTGAGAATGTTCTCGAACGGTCCGGGCGGCGAAAACTCTATTATTATTATTATTACCACTCTAGAACACGCTAGAGCTCGCTACGACCGACCAGAGTGTGACGTAATATCGTGCAAGCGAATATAGACCTTATCCAAACGACAATAAGACTAATTCCGCTTGCACGGTCTCTCGTGGTCGTAACATTATATTTAACTTCTTAACAAAGTTCTATCGCCCCGTCCGTAGTGTCTGAACCACTCAAAAAATCATCGGCATAGAAGTCGCGTTGTATGCTGTAACGTAGTACGTTATTTTTCTAATATTTTTACCTATTTAATTTCAATATATTAATCCTTACTATCCTTACTCCTTACTAATATTATAAATGCGAAAGTAACTCTGTCTGTCTGTCTGTCTGTCTGTCTGTCTGTTACGCTTTCACGCATAAAGTACTGAACCGATTTAAACGAAATTTGGTACAGATATAGTCCAGAGCCTAGAAACGGTTATAGGCTACTTTTTAACCGACTGCGCTATAAAGAAGTAATGTTTAAGCCGTTAAACATCTCTACGCGGACGAAGTCGTCACAGCCACTGGACGGATCGAGATGAAATTTAGCATGCAGGTAGATGTTATGACGTAGGCATCCGTTAGGACAGGATTTCCCGAAATTCCCACGGGAACGGGAAATAACGGGAAAATCCTTTTGTATGAAAAATACTAACCGCATAAGTTAGACGCTTGAAATTTGACATGCAGGTACCTTAATAAATTAAAAGCTTAGTTGCAACAGGATATTGTAAAATTCCCACGGGAACGGGAGTAATAGGAAAAAAACTTTTGTATGAAAAAATCTAAGCCGCGATATAGATAGACGATTGAGATTTGGCATGCAGGTACCCTAATGAACGTTAAGCTTACTTCCAACGCGATATTACGAAATTCCCATGGGAACGGGAGTTATTGGGAAATAACTTCAGTATGTAAAATCTCTTACGGGGTTGAAATATATTATATAGAGATAGAGATATACCCGAAGCGAAGCGAGGGCGGGTCGCTAGTTAAATAATAAATCATCAATAAATATATTGCAATGGATACCAAATATCCTAAGGCTGTCCATAGCTTTATTCTTTTGCCTGCATGCAATTAGTGCACGTCAAAAGAAATGTCACTTCAAAACTCAAATGTCAAAAAGAGACGTATAAAAAGCGGCGCAGACGCCGGGGGCTTCCTCTTTTTCTCCTGATCATCCTTATTAAAATAACGCGAATTTGCGGCTCCCATTGCCACGTTAACTTTCTACGTTCACATTTTTATAAAATCAGTGATACCCCAGATCGGGTGAGTGTGTTGCAATAGACTAATAGGTTGCATTTCTTAGGTCGTGGTTATGCCTTCTCATTGTTTTGTTCACCTACCGGCATAATCACTTTTTATAAATCTTTTAGTTTTACTTTTTACAAGCACAAGGGATTGGCCGCCTACCACGTGCCTACGCCTTTACTGCGTGTCCTGACCGCGCCGCCTACAACCTCGTGCAGAAGCTGCCTGTGCTTGCCTACACAACGTGCTTGGCCGCCTACCACGTGCCTACGCCTTTACTGCGTGTCCTGACCGCGCCGCCTACAACCTCGTGCAGAAGCTGCCTGCACGACCTACCCTCAACGGCTGCGGACTACCCTACCAGGACAGTAGCTTTCCTAAGCGGTTTGATAATCACAGCTCAATCTCGACCCTCGTCCCTCGCTCTCCGAACTAATTTACCGAGAAGGTCTTTTCTAAAATAAATTTGTACTGTTAATTAATTTTTTTTATTTCCTCCCCTACCTACATGCATTGTTTCATTTTTTTTTTTTTTTTTTGTTTTTTTTTTTTTTTTTTTTTTAACATTACAGCGACAGGATAGTTATAAGAACACAAGAAAGCAGCTACAATTTGGAAGATAGGAAATGTTATTAAAGTAAAAGTAAAACTAAAAGATTTATAAAAAGTGATTATGCCGGTAGGTGAACAAAACAATAAGAAGGCATAACCACGACCTAAGAAATGCAACCTATTAGTCTATTGCAACACACTCACCCGATCTGGGGTATCACTGATTTTATAAAAATGTGAACGTAGAAAGTTAACGTGGCAATGGGAGCCGCAAATTCGCGTTATTTTAATAAGGATGATCAGGAGAAAAAGAGGAAGCCCCCGGCGTCTGCGCCGCTTTTTATACGTCTCTTTTTGACATTTGAGTTTTGAAGTGACATTTCTTTTGACGTGCACTAATTGCATGCAGGCAAAAGAATAAAGCTATGGACAGCCTTAGGATATTTGGTATCCATTGCAATATATTTATTGATGATTTATTATTTAATTAATATATTGAAATTAAATAGGTAAAAATATTAGAAAAATAACGTACTACGTTACATACCCCCCTTTTTAGTGTAGGATTTTTCCTAAGTAAAATCCGCTGACTAAACTGCTGTAGTTACAAACAATTGCGCTTACGCATTCATCCATCATAGAACATACTTCCCTAACATACATCGTCACTTCACATAGCAGAGTACACTTTAGAGTTGTACTATGCGTCCTTCCGAAAGAGTAATTTGCTTTACATATTAACAAAAACTCGACGCTAATATCATGTAGGTGTTGATAAAATACAAGATTCAAGACAGTAATTACCACTAATGCTATAGATTTAAAGTTAGAATTTAGAAAAAATTAATTGTAGGCTTATTTAAGGAGTAATTAACCGCTCCTGCAAGGGCTTATTTTATGAGTTGCAAACCGCTCATTAATAGTTACTGAAGGGGTAGACCAACAGTATTTCGCTCTAATAGATAGCTAATCAAGAGATACGACAAGGTAGATTGACGATCTGATACAGCTTATAACACTTAATGGGGTAGACCATTAGTGTAGTAGAAACGAATAGTAGATGTATTAAGGCTTATTTAAGGAGTAACAACCCGCTCCTGCAATGGCTTATTTATAGAGTTGCAACCGCTCTTAGTATACTAATGGGGTAGACCATAGTATTAAGTAGGAACATACAGACAGAACATATAGACTGTTGTCCTAATAGTAGAATTAAAACCAAAATGTAAAATCTATAGGCAAATAGTGGTTGGGTTTAGGTAGTATTAACTAATTTGTAGGTAGGTGAATTTTAAAAAATTAGCAAAATTCTAGATTTATGATATTAAGTAGTACATATTAATTTAAAGTTAGGTAGTTTATAAAAAAAAAAATTGTAAATTGTTCATAATAATCTAAAGCTAGGTAGGTTTTATAAAAAAAATTAATAATTATTCCTTGTAAAAAGGTTAAGTTTAAATTAAAATGGTAAACTTCTAAAGTTTCCATTCAAACAAATTTACTAGATTAGAGTTCATAGTACTCACTAGGCATTGAAAAAATTAGCATGTTGACATTTAAGGAAAATAAAAATTTTTCCTAATCCGAGATCATCCTTATGTTTTAGTCCTCCCTAATCGGTTGTTGTGTTGCACAGACTTTACACTAAGATAGGCGCAGTGCCTGCCTAAAGTGATTAGTGTAAAAATTTAAAAATTTTAGGTTGAAAATGATTTGAAAAAAAAAATGTAGGTAGGTGCAAAAAAATTAATTTAAAAAATAAAAACCCCAATAAAAACCCCCCAAATTTGGGCCTCCGGCGCTCTCACAAACCAGACGAAACACAGCAGTAGATTGTAGAATCTACTGCTATTTCACGCCGGTATTTAGTGAGAGGGTGGTACTTCCCCGGTTTGAGCCTGCCCTTCGTACTGCGTAGACAGTAAGGCTCTACCACTGCAATCCCTTGTGCTTGCCTACACAACGTGCTTGGCCGCCTACCACGTGCCTACGCCTTTACTGCGTGTCCTGACCGCGCCGCCTACAACCTCGTGCAGAAGCTGCCTGCACGACCTACCCTCAACGGCTGCGGACTACCCTACCAGGACAGTAGCTTTCCTAAGCGGTTTGATAATCACAGCTCAATCTCGACCCTCGTCCCTCGCTCTCCGAACTAATTTACCGAGAAGGTCTTTTCTAAAATAAATTTGTACTGTTAATTAATTTTTTTTATTTCCTCCCCTACCTACATACATTGTTTCATTTTTTTTTTTTTTTTTTTTTTTTTTTTTTTTTTTTTCAACGCGACTTCTATGCCGATGATTTTTTGAGTGGTTCAGACACTACGGACGGGGCGATAGAACTTTGTTAAGAAGTTAAATATAATGTTACGACCACGAGAGACCGTGCAAGCGGAATTAGTCTTATTGTCGTTTGGATAAGGTCTATATTCGCTTGCACGATATTACGTCACACTCTGGTCGGTCGTAGCGAGCTCTAGCGTGTTCTAGAGTGGTAATAATAATAATAATAGAGTTTTCGCCGCCCGGACCGTTCGAGAACATTCTCAACACTACGCGAAGAGACTAGTTCGTCCTTGCTGTGTATAAAAGCGGGATGTACGACCCGACGGGACAGTTCCGATTTGGAAAAGCGAAGCGAATCAGTCTCCTGCGAACTAAGAGTGATCGAGTGCGTTAACTGCGAATAGTTTCAGTGCAATTCAGTGTATTAGTGTGATTCAGTGTTTTAGTTTAATTTAGTGTCCCGTGTTTAGTGTTGTAATTAAGTGTTTTTAATTGTGTTTTAAGTGTTAAATTGTGTAATTGTTAGTCGATAAATAAATCAATTATCTTTTGGTGACTTTTGGCGTATCTTGAATTAAACGTACCCCGTTCCCGCAACAATTGGTGTCAGAAGTGGGATTCAAGATGCCTCTTACACCACGAGAAGACAGTGAGGGTCGAGTAACAAGGAGTCAAACTGCGGCCCTGCAAGAGGGCGAAGGTACTTCAACGGAGGGATCAATTCAAACACCGATTGGGCCTGTTGAGCTTGCAGATTTATTTAAAATGCTGAAGACACAAGCCAGCCGCCAGGAGGAGCAAGCCCGCGAGCAAGCACGCCGCCAGGAGGAGCTAGCCCGACTTCAGGAAGCACAATTTGCCAAGCTGAGGGAAGAACAAGCCCTTCGCCAGGAAAAGCAAGACCTTCGCCAGGAGGAACAAGCCCGCCGCCAGGAGGAGCAAGCCCGTCGCCAGGAGGAGCAAGCCCGCCGCCAGGAGGAGCAACTGGTCGAACTCAAGGAAGAGCTAAGCAAGAGTTTGTTGGGGGCTATTGAAAAGAAGCACGAAGTATTAGAAAAGCAGATTGATGCTCTCAAGGATGATGTGCTAAGCGTCAAGACCCAACACGAAGATCGACTGACCCAACACGAAGATCGACTCACCCAACACGAGGATCGATTGAGCCAGGTGGATGCTGAGATGCGACAGCTGCATACCAAAATGGCAAGAGTGGGGACCCGGGGTGCTACGGTAGTGTCGGATTCTCCGAAAATCGAAGTACCCCACTTCGATGGAACGACGTCTTGGGCAGCATTTTGGTACCAGTTCGAAACGGTGGCTAAAGGAAAGGGGTGGAACGAGGAAGAGTCCTTGATAGCTCTGACTCTGGCTCTTCGTGGAGATGCCCTGCTCACGTTGGAAAACCTGCCTTCGGAGAACAGAACTTTAGGTGCTCTCCAAAGAGCACTAGAGGGCAGGTACAACGACAAACACCTGGAACACGCGTATAGAGCACAACTCCGCGACCGACAGCAGAAGCCTGGTGAGAGCCTGCAGCAATGGGCAACGGAAATTGAAAGGCTAGTCAGACGTGCCTACGTGTCATGCCCTACAATGGTGGAATCAATGATCCCGCAAGCTGTGATGGAATTAGAGACGCAGACGTCAGGCATACCGTGAAACTGAGCCATCATCAGACCTTACAGGAAGCTCTAGCCCATGCTTTGGAGGTGGAAGCCGTGCGTCAAGACGCTAGAACTCAACGACTTCGGGAGGTTGTAGTGAAGGAAAAACCTTCTTTGGGTCCGATGTGCTATGGCTGCGGCGAGAGGGGCCATATTCGGAGTAGTTGCCCCAAGCGAAGATGGCCACGTAGAACGACAGTAGCGTCCTCTACACAGGTGGACGCAGAAGAGCTGTCGTTAAACTAGAAGAAGCCAGGGCCGTGGGGCGGGCGCTGGCTGGTCAACATCGAGCCCCTACCGTCACTGTTTCACAGATTGGTAATGGGAACAACCTTACAGTGTGTCATTTTACTATTGACACCGGTGCCTCAAGAACAATAGTGCGTCCGGAGCTATTGAAAAGGACTATTATGTGGAATCAGAGACCATCCGTTCAGCTTCAAACAGCAACAGGCCAGCCAGTTACCGTCTTCGGTGAGACGATGGCGAAGATAACCATTGGAGAACAGACCTTTGAATACGGTGTACTCGTAGCAGACATCACGGACGATTGCATCATCGGATTGGACTTTTTAAGAGACCAGAAGTGTGTTGTAGACGTCGCTAAAGGAGTACTTAGTTTCCCCGAACAAGAAGTATTCCTAGAGGGAGCGAGATCATGCGCAGTTTACTGCCTGAAAAATACGACCCTACAGCCGAGATCTGAAACTCTGGTCAAAGTTAGATTTTCTTACACTCAAGGTCAAGGGCGAAGCGTCGTCATAGAAAACTGCGGCGACCATCCGAGTTGGATCACAGCAAGAACTCTGGCCATGACCGGAAAAGGAGCGCTAGTACGAGTCATCAATCTTAGCGGAGATGAAGTGCAGCTACGAAGAAACTGTGTCATCGGACGGTGCGATGCAGGTCAATCTATCAGAAGGCTGAAAAGGGCCCGGGAACCGGAATCCTGTCAACGAGATGACGTCACGCCGCTCCTAGCAAATTGTAAGGACAAGCTCTCTGAGCGGGAACTTCAGCAAGCTAAAAGGTTGTTGCTAGATTTCAACGACATATTTTCGAAGGGTGACCATGATTTGGGAAGGACAGGTCTCGTTAAACACAGAATAGACACGGGAGACGTGCCACCAATCAAGCAGCGGCCTAGACGCCTTCCATTTGCCAAAGAGAAGGAAGTAGCAGACATGGTTGCTGAGATGCAGAAGAACAGCATCATAGAACCTTCAACGAGCCCGTGGTCTTCGCCAGTAGTCCTGGTTAAGAAGAAGGACGGCAGCACCAGGTTTTGTGTGGACTACCGGTTGTTGAATAATGCAACGAAGAAGGACAGCTACCCTCTGCCCCGTATAGACGACACACTGGACATGTTGAGCGGCATGAAGTGGTTCTCAACAGTGGACCTTAAGAGCGGTTACTGGCAAGTTGATATCCATCCAGAAGACAAAGAGAAGACGGCATTTACGACCGGAACTAGGAATGGATTGTGGCAGTTCAACGTCATGCCCTTTGGTCTTTGCAACGCTCCGGCGACATTCGAGCGGTTGATGGAAAGGGTACTGGTTGGACTTCTGGGTGATGCATGCCTGGTCTATCTGGATGACATCATTGTCATGGGTCGAAATTTCACAGAGCATATCAGTAACCTGAGAAAGGTTTTCACCAGAATACGAGAAGCAAACTTGAGACTCAGCCCAAAGAAATGCACGTTTTTCAAGGAGGAAGTCACCTACTTAGGCCACATTATTTCATCGAAAGGTGTAAGGACAGACCCAGAGAAGATAAAAGCTGTCCAAGAATGGCCTATACCAGTTAACAAGACCGACGTGAGATCATTTTTGGGTTTATGCGCATACTACCGGCGCTTTGTAAAGAACTTCTCTGATATAGCGAAACCTCTTCATCGGCTCACGGAAGATGAACGAGTATTCGCCTGGGACTCGGAATGTGATCAAGCCTTCGTCAGATTAAAAGAACACCTCTGCACCAGTCCTATACTTGGCTACCCGAACAGAGAAGGAAGGTTTATCGTGGACACCGATGCCAGCAATACTGGCATAGGCGGAGTTCTGTCGCAAGAGCAAGGTGAACGAGAAGTGGTGATCGCCTATTTCAGTAAGTCACTTTCAAAACCTGAAAGGAACTACTGTGTGACTCGTAAGGAACTGTTGGCGGTAGTGAAGACTCTACAGCATTTCAACAAGTATCTCGTTGGAAGACAGTTTACCCTGCGGACAGATCATGCTGCGTTAAAATGGCTCTTGCAGTTTAAGAACCCTGAAGGACAAGTGGCGCGGTGGCTAGAGCAACTACAGGAGTACAACTTCACAACAGAACATCGGAGTGGTAGAACGCATTTGAATGCCGATGCCCTATCAAGGAGACCTTGTCCTGTGGCCTGCAGTCATTGCTCTAAGACGGAGACTAAAGAAGAAGTCCGGATGATTACCACCCAGGGACTTGATAATGAATGGAGCGAAGACGCTATCAAAAAGGCGCAAAAAGAGGATAGTGACCTGAGGAAAATATTTGAATGGAAAGAAGTAGGTCAAAAACCTTCTTGGAGCCATGTAGCATCATCAAGCCCCATCACGAAAAGTTACTGGGCACAATGGGACAGTTTGGAGATTAAGGATGGAGTACTCTTCAGGAAATGGGAAACACCAAAAGGGGATCAAACGACACTACAGCTGATTGTACCCCGTAACCAAGTTGCTTCTCCTACTGAGGTACATACACGATGGGGTATCCGGGGGACATTTAGGCGTGAAGAAGACCCTAGAGAAGCTGAGACAGAGGTTCTACTGGATACACTGTCGGGAGGACGTCGAAGACTGGTGCAAGAAATGTACGTCTTGCGCATCAGTAAAGGGCCCACAAACCAGAAGTAAGGGCAAACTCAAGCTGTACAACGTCGGCGCTCCATGGGAAAGAATCGCAGTAGATGTAGCTGGCCCCTTTCCAGAATCCGATGAGGGAAACAAGTACATCATTGTGGTCCAAGATTACTTCACTAAGTGGCCTGAAGTCTTCGCTACGCCTAATCAAGAAGCAAAGACGGTCGCCAAGAAGTTAGTCCACGAGGTAATTTGCCGATTTGGTGTGCCTCTTGAGATACATTCAGACCAAGGAAGAAACTTTGAGTCAGCACTATTCCAGGAGGTCTGTCAACTGTTGGGTATGCATAAGACCCGTACTACACCAGCACACCCGCAATCCAATGGCATGGTCGAGAGATTCAACCAAACGTTGGAAAACCACTTGGCCAAAGTTGTGGACGAGCATCAACGGGACTGGGACCAGTACATACCGCTTTTCTTGCTGTCCTACCGATCTGCAATCCACGATAGCACCAGCGCAACCCCAGCAATGGTAAACTTCGGTCGAGAAATGCGGCTTCCGGTAGATGCATTGACTGGGACACCGCCAGAAGCTCCGAAACCAGTAACCGAATACGCGGCTGACCTACAGAAGCGCCTGGATGAAGTACATGCTCTCGTTAGAGACTGCAGTCTAAAATCCAGCGAAAGAATGAAAACCCGTTACGACCGCAAAGCCAACACCGATGGTTTCGATAAAGGGAGTCTGGTTTGGTTACACAACCCACTCAGGAAGAAGGGCAAATCACCGAAGTTCCAGCCAAGGTGGGAAGGACCATACAAGATCAAAGTCAAAGTCAAAGTCAAAAGTGTTTATTGCATTCATGAATGTAACAATACAGGTGGTATAAACATATTCCAGTACATCATGTCATCATTATTATCATTACTAGGCTGAACGACTTAACCTATCGGATCAAACTAGGGACAAGAGGCAAGCCAAAAATTGTTCACATTGATCGATTGGCTCGTTACCATGGGTCAAATGATGCTCGGGACGAGCATGACTAAGAGGGGGATAATGTTACGACCACGAGAGACCGTGCAAGCGGAATTAGTCTTATTGTCGTTTGGATAAGGTCTATATTCGCTTGCACGATATTACGTCACACTCTGGTCGGTCGTAGCGAGCTCTAGCGTGTTCTAGAGTGGTAATAATAATAATAATAGAGTTTTCGCCGCCCGGACCGTTCGAGAACATTCTCAACACTACGCGAAGAGACTAGTTCGTCCTTGCTGTGTATAAAAGCGGGATGTACGACCCGACGGGACAGTTCCGATTTGGAAAAGCGAAGCGAATCAGTCTCCTGCGAACTAAGAGTGATCGAGTGCGTTAACTGCGAATAGTTTCAGTGCAATTCAGTGTATTAGTGTGATTCAGTGTTTTAGTGTCATTTAGTGTCCCGTGTTTAGTGTTGTAATTAAGTGTTTTTAATTGTGTTTTAAGTGTTAAATTGTGTAATTGTTAGTCGATAAATAAATCAATTGTCTTTTGGTGACTTTTGGCGTATCTTGAATTAAACGTACCCCGTTCCCGCAACAATATTTTATCAACCGCCAATTTTAACCTCAGGAAATGTGTTAGTAATGGAACGTAAACATAATAATATTGTAAAACGAATGTTAGAAACGCATCCTTAAGTTTTACTTCTAAAGCTTACGTTTCTTCTTCTACTTCTTAAGTTTTAATCTGCCGCTGCGCGGCGCTAATTTCTTTCTCTTTGAATCCGAACCGCCGTAACAACTGTACTTTCTTTTATATCAATATACGTTATTATTGCAAATACTTCGCTTTATTCTACTATTCCTACATGGTAGCAGAGCGTAGTTGATTAGCAAGTATCAGTGCAAATAATCGTACCGAATTGATCCGAGCTTTGCTATATACGCGTACTGAGAACATTGGAGGTTATACGCGTGCAAGTGACCAGCCGGCGAAAATTTGAAAAATGAGTTTGTCGCATCACATGTTTAATCTAGAAAAGTTGATTGGGCGTGAAAACTTCGCAACATGGAGGTTCAGTGTAAAAACTTACCTAGAACACGAAGACTTGTGGCAATGTGTGGAGCCGAAGACCGATATACCTATCGATTCAAGTAAGGACATCAAGGCGAAATCCAAACTAATACTATTGTCAGATCCGCAAAACTATGTTAACGTACAAACCTGTAAGACTGCCAAAGAAGTGTGGAAATATCTGCAAAGAGCATTTGACGATAACGGATTGACAAGAAGAGTTGGACTGTTAAAGTACCTTGTCAACACTACTCTGGAATCAAGCAGTAATGTGGAGTCATATGTTAATAAAATAATGACCACCGCCCACAAGCTACGTAACATAGGGTTTGAAGTCAACGACGAGTGGCTAGGCACCCTAATGCTGGCAGGTCTGCCTGACATCTACGCTCCCATGATCATGGGGCTTGAGAGCTCCGGCGCGACCATTAGCGCCGATCTTATCAAGACCAAGCTCCTACAGGAAGTAAGATCAGCAGATACCAGTACTGCTTTATATGTAAATTCAAGTCACAAGAAATATCACCGAGCGCCACACCAATCAAAGGTTAAGAAGGGGCCAAGATGCTACAATTGCAACAGTTATGGCCACTATGCCAAGTTTTGTTCAAGTGCAAGACCGAAAATGAAAAAAGCAAGAATGATACAGGTTTTATTGCAGCTTTTTCAGCATTTTCAGGGAAAAATCAAAACAAATGCTTCATGGACTCTGGTGCATCCATGCACATGACTGGAAACAGGCATTGATTGTACAACGTCACAGAACCTCCGGTAAGGGAAGTAACAGTAGCTAACAAGGATACACTGATGTCAGATTAGCAAATGGTAAGAACATTCAACTTAAAATGTTTTGTATGTCCCTGACCTAGCCGTCAACCTACTCTCAGTGAGTGCTATTGTGAAAAGCGGTTACAAAGTAACATTTACTCAAAGAGGCTATAATGTTAATGATTCACATGGTAAATTCATATGTTCTGCAACTCTAGATAATAAACTATATATTTTGGATACACATATTAGTCGCCGTGGGGTGCCGGCAGAATAGAATAGCACCTACCCAAATCTTCCCGCGGATGTCGTAGAAGGCGACAGAGGGTTTGCAAGGTATGGAACATGATCGGAGATCGGGCAGCAGCGCTCTCCGCATTACCTCGAACATGAAAACTGCGATCACCAACCCGCCTGCCCAGCGTGGTGATTATGGGCAAATCCTCTAAATGGTGTACAAAAGGCCACGGCCCCCAGTTCAGGGCGGCCCCGCTATTCCTGGTCATGGTGGCAACCATGGTAACGGCGGGACGGGGGGTGCTAAGAATCCCCGGGCTACGAGAGGCCACCAAAACACACTGACTCTGGCGACATACAACGGACGCACGCCACGGCTCGACTCGCATCTGGCGCAACTTGAGGTAGAGCTTGAGAAGATTAGGTGGCACATTCTGGGGTTGTGCGAAGTCCGAAGAGCGGGGGAGGACACCTTAACCCTAGAATCAGGCCACCTGCTGTACTTCCGCGAGGGAGACAAACATTCTCAAGGTGGCGTCGGTTGTCTGGTCAATAAGTCCCTCTCTGACAACGTGGTGGAAATGTCTAGTGTTTCGAGCAGGGTAGCGTACCTCATCATTAAGCTCACCGAGAGGCTTAGCCACAAAGTGGTGTACGCACCGACCTCTTCACACTCAGACTATGAAGTGGAGAAAATGTTCGATGACATATCGAAGACCCTCCACTCCACCACTAAGACCCACTACAATGTTGTGATGGGGGACTTCAACGCTAAAGTGGGAGTACAATTTTGCAGTGAATCGGTAGTAGGGTCCCACGGTTTTGGAGCTAGAAACCACAGGGGGCAAATCCTTGTCAACTTCCTCGAACGGGAGGGGCTCTTCTTGATGAACTCTTTCTTTAAGAAGCAGCCTGCAAGGAAGTGGACTTGGCAAAGTCCCGATACTGTGACTAGGAACGAGATTGACTTCATCATAGCGGATAGGCGGCACATATTTAGAGATGTCTCCGTGCTCAACAGGTTTAACACCGGCAGTGATCACCGTCCTGTTCGAGGCACTCTGAATATCGATTTTAAAGCCGAACGTGTTCGCTTAGTGAGGTCGAGTCTCCGACCTACTCTGCTCCAGACCATAACAGGATCCGAAACGTTCCAGTCAAATCTGGAGAACCGATTTGCAGCAGTGGAAACCTCAATTGACGTTAACCAGAATCTTGAAAATATGGTTCGTGTCCTCAGGGAGGAAGGATCGAGATTGTGCAGCAGACGGCGCGGAGGTAGGAAGTCTAAACTTTCCGAGAGGACCTTAAGGCTAATGAGGCAGCGACGTGAAGACCCACCCGCTACTGCACTGGAAGCTCGGGCTCTCAACCGGGAGATCAATAAATGTATGCGACGCGACCTCCGGTGCTACAATACTCTTTTGATTGAAAGAGCTATTGAACAAAATCGGGGGTCAAAGGTGTTTGTACAATCTCTCGGAAGAAGCCACCTAACGAAGCTGACCACAGCGAATGGGGACATTGCTGCTTCAAAGCCGGCAGTCCTCTCGGAGATAGAGGACTTCTATGGCCGGTTATACGCCTCGCATGCATCTCGCCCTGATCCTGGCAATGAGGACACTAGAGCCATATTGACACGCCAATATACCGAAGACCTGCCAGAAGTTAGCAATAACGAAATCGAGATTGCTCTTGGGCAGCTTAAAAATGGAAAAGCCCCTGGAGAGGACGGCGTTACAACAGAGCTGCTAAAGGCTGGAGGCAAACCCGTACTGAGGGAGCTTCAAAGGCTTTTTAACGCTGTCCTATTTGAAGGGAGAACTCCGGAGGCATGGAGTAAGAGTGTGGTCGTCCTGTTCTTCAAAAAGGGTGACAAAACCCTTTTGAAGAACTATCGACCTATTTCCCTTTTATAAGTCTATAAGCTTTTCTCAAGAGTAATCACGAACCGTCTTGCGCGAAGACTCGACGAATTCCAACCCCCGGAACAGGCTGGATTTCGGAGCGGATACGGCACTATAGACTACATCCACACAGTGCGGCAGATTATACAGAAGACTGAGGAGTATAATCAGCCCCTGTGCCTAGCATTTGTGGACTATGAGAAAGCCTTTGACTCGGTTTAAATCTGGTCAGTTCTGGAGTCCCTGCAGCGATGCCAAGTAGATTGGCGATACATCCAGGTGATGAAATGTCCCTACCAAGCCGTGACTATGTCCGTCCAAGTACAGAATCAGCAGACAAAACCCATACCATTGCATAGAAGAGTGAGACAAGGGGACGTCATCTCCCCGAAGTTGTTCACAAATGCAATGGAAGATTTTTTCAAGACGCTGAACTGGAAAGGACGTGGCATTAACGTAAATGGTGATTACATCTCTCATCTGCGATTTGCAGATGACATCGTCATTCTGGCAGAGACGCTGCAGGACCTACAACAGATGCTGAATGACCTGGCTGACAATTCTGCGCGCATCGACCTACGGATGAACTTGGACAAAACCAAGGTCATGTTCAATGAACATGTACTACCGGAACCGATTGCGATTCACGGCACCGTCCTCGAAGTTGTTCAAAAATATGTGTACCTCGGGCAGACTACGCAGTTGGATCGAAACAACTTTGAAGACGAGGACAATAGAAGAATTTAGCTGGGTTGGGCAGCATTTGGGAAACTACGCCGAGTCTTCTCATCGTCAATCCCACAAAGCCTAAAGACAAAAGTCTTTAATCAGTGCGTCCTACCGGTCATGACGTATGGAGCCGAAACGTGGACACTGACGGCACGGCTGGTCCACAAGTTAAAAGTCGCTCAGCGGGCTATGGAAAGAGTTATGCTCGGTGTTTCTCTGCGGGATCGAATCAGAAGTGAGGCGATCCGTCAGAGAACCAAAGTTATCGACATAGCTCATCGCATTAGCAAGTTGAAGTGGCAGCGGGCTGGCCACATCAGCCGTAGAACCGACTACCGTTGGGGTAGACGGGTTCTGGAGTGGATACCGCGTCTCGGCAAACGTAGTGTAGGACGCCCGCAGGCCAGGTGGTGTGACGATGTGCGCAGGACGGCTGGTAGGAGCTGGATGCGAGTGGCCGAGGATAGAGAGAAGTGGCGTGCATTTGGAGGAGCAGTGGACAGATATGGGCTGATGATGATGATGATGATGACATATTAGTTCTGAAACTGCACACTTGAGCTCTAGTGAAGAGAAGTGTAGTGATACCTACTTGTGGCACCTCCGCATGGGACACTTAAATGTTACAGATGTCAACAGGCTGCCTAACTGCGTCAAGGGTGACACTTTAACCAACACTGAAAACTGTGGGACGAGATATGTTTCCTGCTATGAAGGCAAGCAATCCAGGCTCCCGTTCAAGAATGTTGGTTCCCGAGCAACAGCACCTTTAGAGCTTATCCACTCTGACCTCTGTGGACCGATGGAGAACTTGAGCTGCTCAGGTATGAAGTATTATATTACTTTCATAGATGACTACACTAGAATGGTGTATGTATACTATATGCAGGATAAAACTAAAGTGTTAGAAATTTTCAAGGACTATAAAAATAAAGTTGAAAACCATTGTTCTCAGAAAATTAAAATATTAAGAACAGATAATGGTACTGAGTACTGCAATACTCATTTTGAAATTTTTTTATCCAACAGCGGTATAGTACATCAGACTTCCACTCCCTATACCCCTCAACATAATGGACTAGCAGAGAGGATGAACAGAACACTAGTTGAAAAGGGCAGGTGCATGTTGTTTCAAGCCAATCTGCCGAAGAAACTATGGGCCGAGGCAGTGGGGACAGCGGCATATATAACCGATCTCCTAGTAAAGCTTTACATGGTACGACACCTTTTGAACTGTGGAATGGATACAAACCTGATCTGTCACACCTAATATGTGGCTCCGAGGCTATGGTGTTTATACCTAAAAAAAAGCGCCAAAAGTGGGATAAAAAGTAAAAAAAGGATGATTCTAGTCGGATACTGTGACAATACTAAAGGATATCGTTTATTAGATGAAAAAACATTTAAAATCACTAAAAGCAGAGATGTTGCGTTCTTTGAGATCTGCAAGAGGGATTTAGTGACTGATAATGATGTTTCAGCTTCGTATAACAGCCATGATACTGATAACCGAGTGGAGTCACAGCAGTGTGGTGATCACCCTCACCTCCGAGGTGATATACCTCGGGCATCGTGCCCCGGGCTTGGAATTAGGCGAATGTTCAGCCTGTTCCCAAAAAAGGGGACAGGTCCGATCCTGCCAACTACCGGCCCATAGCTATAACCTCAGTACTGGGTAAGGTGTTTGAGCGGATTATTAACGCCCAGCTCATCCGCTACCTAGAGGATCACTCGCTGCTGCATGACCGTCAATACGGTTTTAGACCAAAACGGTCCACGGGTGATCTTCTCGCGTACGTTTCGCACCTCTGGGGGGAGGCTATAGAGAAGCATGGCGAATATGCTATGGCAGTTAGCCTTGATATCGCTAAAGCGTTTGACCGTGTATGGCATCGTTCGCTTCTCTCCAAGCTCCCGGCATACGGTCTGCCACTTCGCTTATGTGAATGGGTTGCGGGATTTTTGGAGGGGCGCAGAATTCGTGTCCTTTGTGACGGACGCACTTCTTGTTTCCACCCAATAAATTCCGGTGTACCTCAAGGTTCCGTTCTGTCGCCGACATTGTTTCTGCTGCATATCAATGACATGTTGTCACTAGGCAATATTCATTGCTATGCAGATGACAGCACTGTCCACGCACGCTATTTCGGAAGACCTGGGGTAAAGCAGACCGAAACCGAGGAATAGAGGAATCTTCTTGTCGCCGAGCTTGACGGGGTCTTGGACCGCATTTCCGAATGGGGCTCATGCAATCTTGTCGAGTTCAATGCCAAGAAGACACAGGTGTGTGTTTTTCTAGTAAAGTGTCTCTTTTTCTTTCCCATCCTACTCTTCAGAGCACCTCCTTACCAATACAGGATAGCCTTAGCATTCTTGGCATAGATGTTCGCCGCGACCTGAACCAGCGGGATTACATCGAGAGCGTCATTCAAACAGCCTCCCACAAACTGGGGATCCTGAACAGAGTGCGGCGATTTTTCACACCAGTGCAGCTCTGCCTTCTTTATAAGGCACAAGTTCGCCCATGTGTGGAATATTGCTGTCACCTCTGGGATGGCTCCGCAAAATACTTGCTCGACGCCCTCGATAGGTTGCAGCGACGTGCTATCCGTATTATCGGTGATGTAGAGGTGTCCGAAACCTTAGAGCCTCTTCAACTACGTAGAGACATTGCCGGTCTACGTGTTCTCTACCGTCTCTATAATGGGGAGTGCTCTGAAGAGCTATTTCAGCTAGTCCCTCCCTCCCCTTTCCACTCCCAAACGACACGTGCTGGACAGCGCTGCCATCCACATACAATGCAGGCGCTGGTGGCTCGGAATGAGGTTTAGCTCCTCATTTCTGGCCCGTGCCATTAAGGCATGGAATGCCCTTCCAGCTCATGTTTTCCCTCCCTCCTATGATCCCGGGCTCTTCAGGCGGGGCGTGAAATGGTATTTAAGCAGGCCTTCAGGGTGACTGCGACAGGCTCAATACGATCTTTTGTGCCTGTCGACCTCATATTTGGATCTCACTACCGCTTACCATCAGGTGGGATGAGGTCATCTTGTTTTGATGTCCAAGCGAGCAGCTCATCATGTCCATGGATTTTAAGACACGACTTAATAAAAAGTTTAAAATTATAAAAAGGTAATTCAATAACATATTGTGGGATCTTATTAAACAATTTTGTGCTTAAACCTAAGAACGACTTTCCAGTCTTTGGAAGCCTGAGCCTTGAAACGGCAAGCCTATGTTTATTTCTGGTGTTAAAATGGTGAGTATCCGATTTCTTATTAAATGATTGTATGTTCTTACAAACATATAAGATACAGTCCAAAATGTACTGACAGGCTACGGTTAAAATATCTTTGTCTTTAAAAATATCTCTAAGGGAGTCACGCGGTCTTATGCCATATATGGATCGGATAGCCCTCTTCTGAAATACAAAAATAGTTTGTATATCAGAAGCAGACCCCCACAGCAGAAGACCGTATGACATAACACTATGAAAATAGCTGAAATAAACTAACCTTGCCGTTTTAACGTCAGTTAAATTCCTGATTTTTCTAACTGCATACGCAGCTGAACTAAGTCTACCCGCCTAAACTGAGATATGAGGTCCCCAGTGTAACTTAGGATCTATAGTGATTCCTAAAAATTTTGTAGATTCAGTCAATTCTACAAGTTCGTTATTCACAATAATGTTAGTATCAACTTGTCTTACATTTGGCATAGTAAATCTCATACATTTAGTTTTTATCGCATTTATCAATCGGAAATCAAATTAATGTTGTCAAGTGGGCAGATAAGCTATCAGAGCCTTATAGACTGAGTTGTGGAGTAAGGCAGGGCGGACTTAGTTCTCCTCTGCTTTTCAACCTCTACATTAATGAGCTGCTGGAGAGACTCAGCAGCACTCAGGTCGGTTTTCATATTGATGGTAAGTGTGTAAACAACCTAAGCTACGCGGACGATATGGTGCTGCTGAGTCCCTCTATCAGTGCACTCAGGAAGCTCCTGGGTATTTGTGAGACCTACGCTGGTTCGCATGGACTTATTTACAACGTAAAGAAAAGCGAATTCATGGTTTTTAAATCAGCGAATAAATGCCCCATAGTTATTCCTCCAGTTAAACTGTATAACACCGCACTAGCAAGGGTCACACATTTCAAATACCTAGGACACTATGTAACTGAGGATCTGAGAGATGACATGGATATAGAGAGAGAAAGAAGGGCTCTAGCGACCCGGAGTAATATGCTGGCGCGAAGGTTTGCACGGTGTAGCAGTAACGTGAAGATTACTTTATTTAAAGCCTACTGCCAATCCTTTTACACGTGCACCCTCTGGGTCAAGTATACACAAAAGGCGCTACAAACATTAAAAGTGCAATATAACAATGCATTCAGAGTGCTGTTGGGGCTGCCCCGATTCTGCAGCGCCTCAGGCATGTTCTGCGAGGCGCGCACCGACGGGTTTGACGCGATCATGCGCAAGAAGTCTGCCTCCTTGCTCAGCAGAATAAGGGGCAGCACCAACAGCATTCAGGAGGTGATAGCGCAAAAATATGACTGTCCTATTATAAGACGTCAAATAAGAACCCTATGTAGTTAATTTATGACTAGCACCCCCTAGTAATGTATTGTTGGGCTTGCTTTGTTTTAGTTTAGTTTATTTTTAGTTTTAGTTATTTTAATTATTATTTTTCTTTGTATCTTTAATTGTAATTTGTGGATCTCAGTTATCTGTTAATAAAGTTATTATTATTATTATTATTATTAATGAATTTTTTAAAGCGTCTGTAAAGTAAAACCGCCGACCGCATGTGTCTGGGAGTAATGAATCCTGATTTAACAATAAATTATTTGTATTAAACCATTGTGAAAGGGTACTATTTACCTCGTCGTAATTATTTTTACCTTAAAAATCAATGATGTGTCATCAGCAAACAGTACCGTCTCACATAGGTCTGCAGTGAAATACGGAAGGTCATTTATATAAATCAGAAACAGCAAAGGTCCCAGAATCGAGCCCTGGGGCACTCCCATGAGAATAGGAGCGCCACACGAATCAACTCCTTTGACATTCACTGTTTGCACCCTATCTTTGAGATATGATTTCAATAAATCAATCGCTTTATCTGAGACACCATAATGATGCAATTTTAATAACAATATCTTATGATTTACACAATCGAAGGTTTTTGAAAGGTCGCAGAAGATGCATATTGCATCCTGCATATCCTCCCAAGCGTCAAAGATATGCTTGACAAGTGCCACTCCTGCGTCAGTGGTGGATCTTCCTTTGGTAAAGCCAAATTGCTTATTATGTAAAAGCTTATTTTCATTAAAATGGGACATTAATTGAAAGAATATATATTTTTTTTTTAATTTACTAAGGCAGATGCTGAAACAGGGCGAAAATTGGATGGGTCACTTTTATTACCTGTCTTGAATAAAGGAATTATTTTACTAAACTTCATTAAATTTGGGAAATGACCTACCTCTATACACATGTTAAATACTTTGAGTATAAAGCCACTGGAGATGCCATACACGGGCGACCCCCTCCGGCAAAGTACATTGTTCAACTGTTCAAACACGTTAAATAAAACTACTTGTCGCTGCACCACCGCCATTTTGCATTAATCCCTGTCGCGTGACGTTTCTCTTGAAAAATGGTTAGTTGTGCAGAATTCTCATGTAAAAGGCGATCGAGAGTTCAAATTCGCAACAAGAGCGCGTTTCGTATCATATCTAAGTATTTTAATTAACTTTTAAACGTGTATTTAAGAAGAATTGCCATTTAAATAAAAAACCGTTACGATACGTAAACGACAAAATAAAATAAACATGAATACAGTGGTACGGGGGCTAGTGATGTTACAAAGTCAAAAAAGCGACTCGACATTTGAATGAATCATTCACTCCCTGCAGTTAGTTGTATAATCCGTTTTTTACTTTAATTATAAATGTCCCCCTAAATGTCCTATGAAGACTTTATAACGCATCCCCTGTAGTGTCAAATGAACAAACGGTTGTGCATAACGCAGCCGGTGACGTCAGAGGCCATCAAGCATAGACTTACAAGTAAAGATGGCGAATTTAAAAATTATACGTAATAGCCAGAAACATTTATAATATTATGGATACACTACGGATGTATGTACTGCAGGCCACGGCTGTAAAATAATAAAATAATGCAAGTCATGCCCGAGTTCGTCGTCATCATAAAGTGTTTGACAGCCGTCGTGAGAAGCAACGTTCAAGATCGTGAATCATGCCGAGAGAAATGAAAAGGTATGTGATTATTGATACTTATATTACTGGAAATTTTACGTAGAATGCGTTTTTGATATTAGTTTTAAGTATTTTTAAAGAAAAATCAGCGAAAAAGTGTCTCAACTTTTGAAAAGCGTCAAAAAAACCGAGCACGTGTTTTTTACATGGTGATAAATACTGTTACGTGGTGTTTGTTTGTGATCTAATATAGATAAGTTTGGAGGAAATTTATCGATAAACCCGATTTTCACATCAGTTATGTGTATTTATTCATAACTTTGGTGGATTTTTGTTTTAAATCGGATGTAAGCCGAAACTGCAAAGATGGCGGCCATTTTAGGTCGTCTCGGTCTAAATGTCAGTGACAGTGAAAGTACTGTAGAAAACAAAAATCATTTAGTACTTTTTTCCAAGATTTATACTGAAAGCCGATGAGATGGTTTTTTATTTTATCGGAGTTAATTTTATTAATGTGTGCTAAGATTTTTGTGTGTATTTGTTGCAAATATTTTTGGCAGGTGCCTAATTAATATATGTCTATTATTATAGAAAATTGTCATCAAGGTCGCGCTTGTGACCCCGGTACCTACGGAGCCACGTCGCTCTGATGAGGGTCCCCGGCACGCCTGACGGATGCTCATCATAGATGCGGCTGCCCTGTCCAAACGCGAGCCGTTCAACGAGCCTGAGCCTGTGCTGTGGCAACCTCCTCTGTGAGTACATAATACTGAATATTAACTATTATTTTAATTATTAGGTAGAACTTCGATTATCCCACACTAAACCGTCACTTCTTTCTTTATAAATAAATTCTTCACTGCTTCTGTAGCTGATATTTTATTAATTAGCGTATGTGAGTGTTTTTTTTTTTACTAATTTAATTTTTTAAATCCAGTTATATCACGCATTAGGTAAAACAATGTTTCTAGAACAGTGATCAATAACTTATGACGCAAGTAAGCCGTTGTCTTAAGGATAACCGCCGCTAAGCTTCAGAGAATTTCTAAGAAGCAAATAATGGGCCACATTATGTATTAAGTTTAATGTTTTTTTATTCAAAAGAAATGTACAGAGTATACCACTTACATAAGACGTACACATACATAATATTTAAATAACTAACGGTTAGTTTCAAGTGCATAACGCACTAATCAATATGACTTCGCTACAAATGTCCAATAAGAAAGGAGTAGCAATAATTCACAATGATTACCGTGTTTTATAAGTATTCCATAAATCGTATAGGCAAAATACGGTTTATTAATAATAAGAGTAGCTAAGTACAACAAGCCAAAACACAATCATACAATTCTTTTTTACAAGATAAGATTCACGCTCCATGATTACCATCCTTATGGTTGAAATTTTAAGGTCTAAAATTATTGAAGTAACAAATGCTCGAATATTCTTTTGAAAACAAAAGAGCTGCGCGCCCGCCGGTATGCGCCCCATTGTATTAAACAAAAGAAAGCGATAAGGACTCGGGCGCTCGGGGAGTTGTAGGTACGCAAAACAAATAGATACTGTACTGCACATTTTAAGTCGCATAACATTTATGATAGTAGTAATTAGGTCAAGTTTTATTTATAATATTATACATAATATTGTTACCATAAATTCATATCTAATTTAACATAACGAGAACTCATGTTGTGAACTGATACATGATTTTTTTTTGTATAATACTCGTTTATGCCTATTTACTACATCGAACTCCTCATATAGCTTCGTATTATTGTTTACGTTAAGAATTTAACTAGTGAACACGTGCAAGTAATAAAAACAGAAACCTTTTGTTAGCAGCAGAAACTTATTGAAGTTAATGCATATAATAGAGATTTTTTATATAGTCAAAATCAAAGTCAAAATTTCTTTATTTATATAGGCATTCACATGCACTTATAAATCGTCATTTTATTAAATAAATAAGTAATTCTACCACCGGTTCGAAAAGCCTATTCTATCGAGAAGACACCGGCAAGAAACTCGATAGTTACTCTTTTTAACCGATTATCACATAACCTTGTTAAATATAATTGCCATGTCGTACAGTTTGAGTATGTCACAGTATTTTAATAAATCAAACTCAGTTTAGCTTACTTCTATGTTTTATTACACTTGAACAACTTATATCAGCAGATAACAGGCATAGATTTGTGCCACACTTTATACTTATACTTATGTCGGAATAACCGTTCAGTTCGTTTTTCAGGAGTAAACTGAGTAGCTCAATCTACCACAGACCTTTTTATAAACTACTTTTCAAATAACAAAGCATGGTAATTTTCGATTGGTCAAACGTTCTCGCACGTGATTGGTCGGTTTACACCAACCAATCACAGGCGAACCGTGTTGCCAATATCAAAAATTATTCAACAAAATAAGGCAAACAGAGTTGCCAATACTAAAAATTATAGGTTATAACATAAAGGCAAATTATGTTGCCAGTATCATAAAAAATACTTAAGATTATATTTAACTAAATCAAATTAATTACAATCTTTTAAAAATCACCACATTCGGCCATCTGAATAAGTGCACCTCCTGGTGCAAAATTATAGTTTGAAACAGCGGGCATAAATAAAATAGGCTCAGACAATAATCACACTTTTATTATAATTTCGGTAAATAGGTACAAATTTGGGCAGGGTTTCGGCCTACACCGAGGCTGATACGAAAAAGATGCTCAGACTGCGCTCGCAAGGCATTTTATGCGCTAATCCCCACCACTGGCGTGCGGTGGTTGACGTTTGGCTATGGCTTGGCTGTGATTGGCTGGCTATGATGGCGGGCTCTGATTGGCTGTGGCGGTGTGACGTAACATTCGGCCGTCCTGAAATAATAAATTGCTCCCGCAATGGGAGGACATGGTTAGCTTTCCAGTAAATCGAGAAGGTCTTCGGTTTCAAGCTGTTCGTCAGAACTACTGGCACTGTCAGATACAGGAGTTATACTGACATAAGGTCTTAAAGAGTCTGCTGCGACCAAGCCGGTGAATGCCTTGTAACCCCGGAGACCTTTGATACTCCGAATTCTATATCTATCATTGCCTACTACCTTGATTACTACATAAGGTCCAGAGTAGATGTCGTCGAGCTTTGTATTTACCTTAGCTGCACTGCTCGTGGGAGCTTGTCGCCATAAAACTAATTCCCCCTTCTTGTACACACGACTTGGTTTGCGTTTCCTATCAAAGTTACGTTTCATCCTATCGCTCGCTATCTTCAAGCGAGTGCTCGCATTCTTACGCCTAACCTCAACGGACTCACTAGAACTCCCACCAGTGCTAACGTCACATAGCGGCCTAGCACTTCTGGCAAACATCAGGTCGTAAGGTCGGTAGGTCGTACTTTCGTTCCTAGTATTATTAATGCCCCAGATAATGTCAGGTAAGCTGTTTGCCCAGTTGTTAGAGGCTTCGCTAGGGTTAGTGGCTCGTAATGCATTTAGGATGGTTCGATTCGAACGTTCTACTTGACCATTGGCTCGCGGACATGCAATAGAAGTCAAAATATGCCTGAATTGTTTTTCACCCGAAAACTTTTTAAAATATCTACTTGTAAAAGCTTTTCCGTGGTCACTTACAACTCTGTCAGGGTATCCGAATAAACTAAATACTTTCTTAAGAAGTCTAATGGTTTCTACGGAATTAACGGAACGGGAAGGCTCTGCAATAACAAATTTTGAAAAAGAATCTGTAATCACTAACATATACTGATAACCTTTTGCAGTCTTACAAAAGGGTCCCAGGTGGTCTATATGAACCATGACCATTGGCTCTGTGGGTTTAGGTATAGGAAATAATGTACCTTCTTTCTTTCCGTAATCACCTTTGCCGTACGCACAACTAAGACATGCAGAAACATATTTACGAACAAACCGGGTCATTTTAGGAAACCAATAGTCTTTTTTTATCAAGTCCATACACTTTTGTAGGCCTACATGACCAATCTCATCATGGTGCATTTGGACTAACTTCCATCGAGCCAGGTTTGGCACTACCAGACGATTGCCGTATAGAGTTTTTCGATATAGCCTATCGTTTAGGAAAACATAGTTGTTAGTTATTTCGGAGGTAGCTGAACCATTCTTAAGCTGATCGATAATCCGCTTTAACTTGTCATCTTGGTACTGGATAGTATAGAACCAGTCAGACACTTCAAGGCGGTTAACGTTCACAGCATCGATCGGGTTCCTACTTAACGCGTCAACATGTCTCATACGCTCCCCCGGCCTATATTCTACGCTCATATCGAAATCCTGGATCGAAAGCCACCACCTAGCAATGCGAGGAATTATATCGCGTTTAGTTAATGTGGCTCTGACAGCCGTGCAGTCAGTCACTACCTTGACATGTTTACCTACAATATATACCCTAAACCGACGCAACGACTCGACCACGGCAAGAGTTTCGAGTTCATAACTATGGTACATGCTTTCTTCCTTACTAGTTACTCTACTAAAGTACATAACGGGACGTAGTGTATTATCAGTTTGCTTTTTGTAATAAAATTCCCGCGATACCTGATTTACATGCATCCGTGTGAATCTCCGTTGGCAGTGTAGGGTCATATAAAGCTAGCGTAGGTTTTGTACATAAACACACTTTCAATTGCTCAAAACTATTAGAATGTTCGCTACTCCAATTCCACACCGCGTTTTTCTTGGTCAAATCAGTTAACGGTCGGGCAATAACAGCAAAATTTTTAATAAACTTTCTAAAGTAGCTACACAATCCGATAAACTGTCGAATATCATGTACGTTACGGGGAACAGGAAACTTCGCAACAGCTGCCAATTTGGACTCACCCGGCTGAATGCCATCAGACGAGATCTCATGACCTAAATATGTTAATCTATTTTGCAAAAATGAGCACTTACTCATATTTAGTTTTAAGTTTTCAGTTTTTAACTTGTAGAGCACTTTTTCTAAAATATCCAAACCCGACCGAACATCAACAGAGGGTAATAATAAATCATCTAAGAAAGCCAACACTTCGTACTCACTAAACAACACATTACTACTAGTTTTTAAACTACCTGCGTTATTTTCATTTTTTGAACTGTCAGTGGCGTTTCTTATCGAATCTACAATTTTATTTATAAGTCGCATAAAAACAGACGGTGCGTTGGCTAAGCCGAACGGAACGCGCTTATATTCATAGTGCCCCTGAGGTGTTATAAAAGCGGTTTTGTGTACATCTACTGGATCGATTTGCACTTGATGATAACTTTGTGCTAAATCAAGACTTGTGAAAAGTTTTTGCCGGCTAATTTGGAGATTTGATCGTCTATGTTTGGTAAAGGATACCTATCCTTAACGGTGATCGCATTAAGGGCGCGGTAATCGACACAAAGCCTACTATCACCGTTCTTCTTCTTAACAAGGATAACTGGAGAAGCAAAACACGATTCTGACTCTTGGACTACACCTGCATCTAATAATTCAGCAACTTTGGACCTTACTATAGCTTGTTCGCTGTGAGATAAGCGGTAAGGCTGGCGATATATAGGTTGATCACTTGTTAAGTTTATTTTCATTTTCAATAAATCTGTGCAACCTAATTCTTGTGTTTTACTAGCGAAACAGTTATTGTACTTGTTTAGTAAATTAAATAAACTATCCCTATCGCTTTTATTTAATGGACCTATTTTAATCTCATGAACGTTTATCCCCCCTATAATGGTAAGTACATGAGCAATGTTTTGGTGCAACATGGAGGCTACGGGACAACAATAACTGGCTTTGGCTTTAGGCGGAGGCAAAATATATTTTTGGTAGCTAACCTGAATCTCCGGTGGCGGGGGAGTGATGCAGCTGTCAGCTCTTGTCAATACGGCACCGGCTTCCCAGGTGATGTTGTTGGTGCCGCTGTTGACGACTTTGATGAACCCAGTAGTTCCTCGCAGCGCGGTGGCAGGGATTGAGTAGGCCACGCCTTGTAGTTCGTAATGCTGTGGTGTGGTGACGACATCATTGTCTTCTCGTTGTTGAGTACATTCACTTTGATGATGGAAAGGCCAGGCAATAAACATTCTTTCTCGGCAGTGATGATCTTGAAGCGGGTGCGATCTTCAACTACGTCAAAGTTTCTTGAAAAATCAACATCTTGCGTGAGGGTTGCCTTGCCGTCGCTGACCACTAAGGACATGCCTTCGCTGTTGATAATAGGTTGACCAATTAACAAATTGATGCTTCCCATATCAACGTCAGTCAAATGAGCTTTGCAGGCGATGCGCATACCATCGATATCTAGCTCAAACTCAACCTCTCCACGGCTGGGTAATGCTTCACCAGAAAACCCCTTCAGTATTGTACTCGTACGGTTAATTTCGAGGTCTAGTAAGCGACACACGTGAGTGCTGAGTACATTTACTTGACTACCAGTATCAATGTAGGACTTTACGTATATACCATTGATCTTAACCACCTTCTCATAGACCTTGTTGCTGTTTTGTAGAAGCTTAATTTCCTTGATCTTCTCGTCTGCTGACGTCACAGATTTCGTGGCTATTATGCACCGCGTAGCGTATGTGCCCTTGTTTGCCGCATTTAAAACACGATCGTGTATCTGGATAGGGGCAGTTACGCAGTATGTGGCCAGTCTTTTTTACACCGTGGACATGGATCTACGTCTGGATTGAAGGAAATAAGTTTTCTATCCGTTTGACGGTTATTGAAGTCTTTGTTTGGCGCTCGTTGTGCGACTGTTGGTTGCGGTGGCTGATAGTCATCCAAGGAGCAGAGAAAACCTTCATACAATTCTTCTGGCCGTTCGCACTGGAAGGCCCTCGCGTTGGCTTGAAGAGATGTTGGTAGTCCGCGAATAATGCAGGAGATAGTAGCGCTGTCAGAAAGTTTGCACCGGAAGCACATGGAAACTTTGTCTTGGTAGTACTTAGTCATCGATTCGGCAGGCATTTTTCGACGGTTCATCATTTCTTCCAACATGTTGCCGTAGTCACGATGTCTAGGGAAAGAACGAGTCAACATGCTCTTCCATTCGTCCCAAGAATAATCATATTCGTCGAGGCGATTATACCATCTTCTAGCTTGACCTCTCAGTTTATCTTGTAAGTAGAACGCCTTTGTGGTTTCGCTCCAGTTGTGGATCTCTCCGAGCTGGTCAATCTTTTTAAGCCATGCTGTTGCAGTGGCACACTCTTCACTATCGGGATCGAATTCGGGGATTAGTGACGATGCACGATGGTCTTTTCTTCTTAAGGGCAGTTCTTCGTCTAGATCCCGAACGGCTTTTTGTACTTCCGTCTCCAGAAGTCTTCTAAGAATTTTTTTTGCCGGAGGCGAACCTGGTGCGCTACCTTCGTTTTCACTTGATTCAGGCGATTGTACAGGTTCGTCGCTCCATCCTTCAGGGCGCACTAAGTTTCCTATATTTCGCGCTGTGGTGTGATTGCGCTTCATAGCTTTTTTTTATTTATCCCACTTCTGAGATGAAACAGCGGGCATAAATAAAATAGGCTCAGACAATAATCACACTTTTATTATAATTTCGGTAAATAGGTACAAATTTGGGCAGGGTTTCGGCCTACACCGAGGCTGATACGAAAAAGATGCTCAGACTGCGCTCGCAAGGCATTTTATGCGCTAATCCCCACCACTGGCGTGCGGTGGTTGACGTTTGGCTATGGCTTGGCTGTGATTGGCTGGCTATGATGGCGGGCTCTGATTGGCTGTGGCGGTGTGACGTAACAAGTTATTAAATTACTAGCTTAATCAAAGTTTCTCACATTACTATACCTACATCCTGCATGCTTATTATAATTAGGTCTTTCATTGCTATTTGGACAAAATATAAAATAAATCCAAAAGAAATCACAACACTCCTTAAAATTATCACCACATTAGATAAAAGCAAGTAGCTAAGGCACTTGATCTGTTGTCGCAATTTGGATAAAGGTAAATTATCTTCACCTTCATAATGAGACGAATCGTCATTAGGTTTTGTAGCTTTAGGATTAAGCGCATATATTAATACAAGTCCTCACTCGATCTGCAGCGACAACAGTTTCAAATGACTTATTAGTCTTATTGAATCCTGGAGAGTTTTACAATCCTGTACGCCTCTAAATTTCGACAAAAGTTTACTACCGTTACATTTGTTATAAAAATAATTTTGGTCATTTTAACTACATCCCCTGAAAATCGTGTTATATTTCCCGACATCATAAATAATAAAACAATACTATTCGCAGATGACGATTCCATAATAATTACCACCAATAGATCATTTCCTATAGAACAACATAAAAAAGATATTTCCGCCATTCTCACATCTGTTCTTGAATGGTCAAATAAAAACAATCTCCAAACTAATATAGCTAAAACAAAAATAACGAATTTTAATAACTTAAAACATCATAATATAATTTAAATAGATCTTTAAAGGACAAACTCTTCAACATAATTCTGAGGCAATCTTCCTAGGCTTAGTGATCAATAAGAAACTAAATTGGCAAGAACACATAACAAAAGTTTGCTCCAAAATAAATAGATTTGCTTTTGCACTGTATAGATTAACAAAAGTAACTCCATTAAATACAGCATTAACCGCTTATTTTGCATATGTAGAATCGATTTTGAGATATGGTCTATTGATATGGGGTAATGGCAGTGACATTCATACTGTGTTTGTCGCTCAGAAAAGATGCATCCGAGCCATATGCAATATCGCGCCAGACGTCTCTTGTAAGCCATATTTCAAATCTCTAAATATTCTCCCACTTCCATCTCTCTACATACTTGAAGTGGGCACATTTGTTATAAATATCAAACAATTATTTGTCTTATGTAAAGACCACACACACAGACAGACCAGACAAACTAACAACTTAATTATTAATATCGCTCCTAACACCACCCGCTTTCTAAAAAATAGTTATATGATGTGTCTAAAAATCTATAATAAATTGCCAGAGCATATCAAATGTCTTCCAAATAATAAATTTAAACCAGCACTTAAGAAATGGCTATCGGAAAAATGTTTTAATTCAATTAAAGATTTTTTTAGATTATAAGGATAATATATAATAACTATTACTTGAGTTCTTAAAATATATATGAATATTATACGGATGAATAGATTAATATTAAATGTAGATTCAGTATAAATTTTATATAAATAATAACTTTATGTATAAATTATATTGATGTAAAACATCATGAATGTACCTACTGCCTACCTCATAACAGGCAAAATATTTGCATGCTATCATCATCATCATCAGCCCATATACGTCCCCACTGCTGGGGCACGGGCCTACCCTAAACTAGGGCGATAAGGCCTTAGTCGACCACGCTGGCCAAGTGCGGGTTGGTCGACTACACAACCTAAGAAGTTCTTAGGTGTGCAGGTTTCCTCACGATGTTTTCCTTCACCGTTAAAGTTCATTTGCATGCTATATTGATAGCTAAATAGGTTTTAAGCTACTTTATTTTTAATTAACATCTACACAATACTGTAACCTACCCTATTTACAAGCGAATAAAACAATTTTGATTTTGATTTTGATATAGTGTTGCATCTACGTGAGCCATGGGTACCTGGTATAAATTAAATGTCAAAAGTAAATTCACTAATTTGAAACCCTTAAAATGTACAAGTAAACTCTAAATTTTCTTAGTGCGCAGACAATAGCTAAAGTTTATATCTCATACTGATGCAGGTTTCGATACTCAGGTGTAGTTTGCCTGCTAAAATTAACAAAACCCTTTTACAAACTTTCTAAAATATCCTGCCAGTGCTGAAAACTGTCAAACCTAGTGAACCCATTTTGGGACTGGGAATTCTTTTACAGCCAATATTTTATGTTCATCAGGTCTTATGGTTCCTTACAAGTCAATGCTTGCGCGCCATTTCCGATAGATTTATCAAGTATCCCGTGTATAATACAGTCAACTGCTTTACGACCCTTTATTTCGCAACAATTTAATAAGCTTCAAAATAATCCCGTAAGTTTTCGTTACTACGAGTGGTACGCGCAAGCATTTCTTCTAGAAGCCGACCATAATTTTGCTCGTTTGGAAATGCCTTAAGAAGCCTTTCTTGCCATTCATCCCAGTTATAATTTACTGAAGGCAAAGCCTCGAACCATTTTTTTTTTTGCTTAACCCGATAACTTTTGAAGAGCAAAATGCATGGTCTGCTTCTGATCCCATTCATATATACTAGTACATTCATTAACTTTTCTTAACCAACTATCAATGTTTTGAGACTTACTAGATGGATCAAATTCTGGTAATACATTATTCATATGATTAATAATAATTATCATACATTATTTAAATGGTGAGATTTGGCCCTATGGTCTTCTTGGTAGGACGACACAAGTTGAAGTACCTCATTAATGGTAAGGCGAGAAGTTTGTTGCTCCGTTGTCGACTGCGGTGCTGTCTGTTCAGATAGCTCCTGTGTTGACGAAAGTGCCGCAGATTCAGCAATGCTTCCGTGCGGTTCCAAATCTACTATTGTCCATTCAGATGCTGTAGTTTTTCTCCTCTTTCGAGCAATTTCCACGATAGGTGGTTGCGTCAATCTTCTTGGCTGCATATTTGAGTATCTATTTCGTTTGCAACTCATAAGATTTCTTCAAGCGAGTCTCTCAGCTGGCTCCGTAAGCTCGAAAGGAAATGATTAATTGCATTAGTATTAATAAAAAAGTCTACAAATTTGAACACAGGTATCACAATGTACTACGCTTATGCATATGCGTGGCTTAGCTATGGTGTCATTGTTTGGGGAAATAGTACCAATTCACAAGATCTATTTATCCTCCAAAAGAAGTGCATACGGATCCTTACTAACATCAAGCAGACAGATAGCTGTAAGCCCCATTTCAAAAAACTAAAATTATTAACATTGCCTTGTATCTACATATTAGAAATTTGTAAATTCATCAGAAAACACCCATCTTTATACTAAAACAATTGACGCTCCTAGACGTAACATTCCCCGTAATAAAAATGATCTCATTCAAATCCCATCTAACTTATCAATGCATAGCTCTGGACCCTACCCAATGTCAGTGAAAGTGTATAAAAATACTGAAAGTATATAAACTACCGAATCATTTAAAAGAAATAGAAGAATATCCTAAATTCATTAAAGAAATTAAGCATTTTCTTATTAAAAATAGCTACTACACAATAAATGAATATTTTGAGGATAAGTTTAAATAAATATTAAATAACACCAAATTCGAGCATTTACTATTATTTTGAAATTATTTAAATGTCTGTCCTTCACTCTTCCACTTTGCAATGCCTTTCAAGGTACATATGAAACTATTTATGATCACAATGGCAAGATAATTAAACTTTAACAAGCTTTTAAATTAATGCTGTACACATCTATCACTAATGCATATATATGGAACACCAGCTTTATTTAGGTCGGTATAATCATATCGTCAATGAAATATATCTAGACTTTGTTTTCTCAACGAGTACACTATTTAACCATGTTTTAAGTCCTTCCTAGCCTTAAATTAACCAAGGCACGTGGGGTGTACAATGTACGATCATAGGTGGCAGCATAAGAGTCATTGAAAATTGAGTATTATTGAAAACTTATCGAATGTACGCTTCCCTGGCATACATAGCCTTTCTAAACTAGAAGAACGTACATAGTTCCCAGGCATATATAGCCTTAGTGTACTAGAGGAAAATACATAGCTCTCACGCATACTTAGCCTTCCTATACTATAGGTACATACATAGCTCCTAGGCATACGTAGCCTTCCTATACAATACTATAGGAACATACATAGCTCCTGGGCATACATAGCCTTCCTATATAATACTATAGGAACATACATAGCTCCTGGGCATACATAGCCTTCCTATACAATACTATAGGAACATACATAGCTCCTGGGCATACATAGCCTTCCTATACAATACTATAGGAACATACATAGCTCCTGGGCATACATAGCCTTCCTATACAATACTATAGGAACATACATAGCTCCTGGGCATACATAGCCTTCCTATACAATACTATAGGAACATACATAGCTCCTGGGCATACATAGCCTTCCTATACAATACTATAGGAACATACATAGCTCCTGGGCATACATAGCCTTCCTATACAATACTATAGGAACATACATAGCTCCTGGGCATACATAGCCTTCCTATACAATACTATAGGAACATACATAGCTCCTGGGCATACATAGCCTTCCTATACAATACTATAGGAACATACATAGCTCCTGGGCATACATAGCCTTCCTATACAATACTATAGGAACATACATAGCTCCTGGGCATACATAGCCTTCCTATACTTCGAATTTTAAAAAAAAGTCACTTCCTGGAAAGAACTCGACTATGAGAGTACCGAAACTTTACTCAGACGTGACATGTAATGGTAACAACACTATTGCGAGTAATGAACAGTTTAAATGAATTAAAGTATATTTATTTATGTATTGATTTGTATATATATATATATATATATATATATATTCATTAAGTACTACCTAAATCTTTAACTTTTAGACTTTTAGTTAAATTTAAGACCATTAGTAACTAACATCTGGAGGAGCGTTCTCATCCTACTACAGGTTCTAGAAACTTACCAGGATGAGATCTATATCCCTTTTGTAAAATGATACTTTTGTTATGAATAAAGATTTTTGTATTTCTTTTTGTATTTAGTATACTAAAGGAACATAATAGCTCCCAGTGAAACGTACAGAAACCTAAACAATGGCTAACTTAAAGCCTATACCTATAGCTATATACAATAATGACAAAAAATAAACATAGTATTTCTCTCTCTGTACCCTCTAAATTCCTTAAATATAATATAATACAACCATACAAGCAAACAGCCAGAAGTCAGATACTTTATCGCAGATCAACATTATCAAGGAGTAGCCTTGACCAAATGGATCGCATATACGATAAACCATCATAGACTTACGCGAGTTATATTAACAGAGAGTCGCCCTGTTCAAATATCACTCGAGCTGCAGTCAGTTGTAAAACTAGTGTAAGTACAATCAAAAACTAGCACAAACATTATCCATAGATCCTATCGGGAACTATTATCAAGGAGTTGCCTTGACCAAATAGCTCACACGACAAGTTCAATCTGGACTAATAAGAATAATATTATCAAAGAGTAGCCTTGATCGAATATTATTCAAGCTGTTGACTGTGCTAGCGTATCATTTTAAATAACTCACTATATTGCCACCAAGAGACACTATCAGAGAGTAGCCCTGATCAAATGATCTCGGCGGCACTATTATATCTACATAAATAGGGTAGAAAGAGAGAAAAATATTATCACGGAATTTTAGCATTTAACGAATCATTTTACGTCTTACCTTGTGGGTTGCAGATCTATTCCCGCTTCTGAGTTTTAATAAATCAAACTCAGTTTAGCTTACTTCTATGTTTTATTACACTTGAACAACTTATATCAGCAGATAACAGGCATAGATTTGTGCCACACTTTATACTTATACTTATGTCGGAATAACCGTTCAGTTCGTTTTTCAGGAGTAAACTGAGTAGCTCAATCTACCACAGACCTTTTTATAAACTACTTTTCAAATAACAAAGCATGGTAATTTTCGATTGGTCAAACGTTCTCGCACGTGATTGGTCGGTTTACACCAACCAATCACAGGCGAACCGTGTTGCCAATATCAAAAATTATTCAACAAAATAAGGCAAACAGAGTTGCCAATACTAAAAATTATAGGTTATAACATAAAGGCAAATTATGTTGCCAGTATCATAAAAAATACTTAAGATTATATTTAACTAAATCAAATTAATTACAATCTTTTAAAAATCACCACAGTATCAAAGAGAGAAAAAAAAAACGTATACTACAATCACTGTTAATAATAAAAAATAGAAAAAAAGGTAAGATTGAACAGTCCAGGGCCCAAGAGTAGCACCTGATCAGAATAATGACAATTCGAGCCTTTTGGACAATAATTAAAATCATAAAGAAACAAAACATATCAATGAAATAACTACAACAATTCCAACCTGCATGACATAGCTTACATAGAGTAGAATCTTAATAATATATGACTGTATTACAACAATAAATTAAAATACATTATTTATAAAAAAATTATTAATAAGAACAAAAGTTCATAAAAAATGTCAATGATTAAAATAATTTATATTGTTGCGGGAACGGGGTACGTTTAATTCAAGATACGCCAAAAGTCACCAAAAGACAATTAATTTATTTATCGACTAACAATTACACAATTAAACACCTAAAAGCACAATTAAAAACACTTAATTACAACACTAAACACGGAACACTAAATTACACTAAAGCACTGAATTACACTAATACACTGAATTGCACTGAAACTATTCGCAGGTAACGCACTCGATCACTCTTAATTCGCAGGAGACTGATTCGCTTCGCTTTCCCAAATCGGAACTGTCCCGTCGAGTCGTACCTCCCGCTTTTATACACAGCAAGGACGAACTAGTCTCTTCGCGTAGTGTTGAGAATGTTCTCGAACGGTCCGGGCGGCGAAAACTCTATTATTATTATTATTACTTCTCTAGAACACGCTAGAGCTCGCTACGACCGACCAGAGTGTGACGTAATATCGTGCAAGCGAATATAGACCTTATCCATACGACGATAAGACTAATTTCGCTTGCACGGTCTCTCAAGGTCGTAATATTATTATTACTCTAGAACACGCTAGAGCTCGCTACAACCTACCAGAATGTGTAGCGTAGTATCGTGCAAGCGAATATAGACCTTATCCATACGACGATAAGACTAATTCCGCTTGCACGGTCTCTCGTGGTCGTAACATTATCCCCCTCTTAGTCATGCTCGTCCCGAGCATCATTTGACCCATGGTAACGAGCCAATCGATCAATGTGAACAATTTTCGGCTTGCCTCTTGTCCCTTGTTTGATCCGATAGGTTAAGTCGTTCAGCCTAGTGATGATCTTGTATGGTCCTTCCCACCTTGGCTGGAACTTCGGTGATTTGCCCTTCTTCCTGAGTGGGTTGTGTAACCAAACCAGACTCCCTTCATCGAAACCGTCGGTGTTGGCTTTGCGGTCGTAACGTGTTTTCATTCTTTCGCTGGATTTTAGACTGCAGTCTCTGACGAGAGCATGTACTTCATCCAGGCGCTTCTGTAGGTCAGCCGCATATTCGATTACTGGTTTCGGAGCTTCTGGCGGTGTCCCAGTCAACGCGTCTACCGGAAGCCGCATTTCTCTACCGAAGTTTACCATTGCTGGGGTTGCGCTGGTGCTATCGTGGATCGCAGATCGGTAGGACAGCAAGAAAAGCGGTATGTACTGGTCCCAGTCTCGTTGATGCTCGTCCACAACTTTGGCCAAGTGGTTTTCCAACGTTTGGTTGAATCTCTCGACCATGCCATCGGATTGCGGGTGTGCTGGTGTAGTACGGGTCTTATGCATACCCAACAGTTGACAGACCTCCTGGAATAGTGCTGACTCAAAGTTTCTTCCTTGGTCTGAATGTATCTCAAGAGGCACACCAAATCGGCAAATTACCTCGTGGACTAACTTCTTGGCGACCGTCTTTGCTTCTTGATTAGGCGTAGCGAAGACTTCAGGCCACTTAGTGAAGTAATCCTGGACCACAATGATGTACTTGTTTCCCTCATCGGATTCTGGAAAGGGGCCAGCTACATCTACTGCGATTCTTTCCCATGGAGCGCCGACGTTGTACAGCTTGAGTTTGCCCTTACTTCTGGTTTGTGGGCCCTTTACTGATGCGCAAGACGTACATTTCTTGCACCAGTCTTCGACGTCCTCCCGACAGTGTATCCAGTAGAACCTCTGTCTCAGCTTCTCTAGGGTCTTCTTCACGCCTAAATGTCCCCGAATACCCCATCGTGTATGTACCTCAGTAGAGAAGCAACTTGTTTACGGGGTACAATCAGCTGTAGTGTCGTTTGATCCCCTTTTGGTGTTTCCCATTTCCTGAAGAGTACTCCATCCTTAATCTCCAAACTGTCCCATTGTGCCCAGTAACTTTTCGTGATGGGGCTTGATGATGCTACATGGCTCCAAGAAGGTTTTTGACCTACTTCTTTCCATTCAAATATTTTCCTCAGGTCACTATCCTCTTTTTGCGCCTTTTTGATAGCGTCTTCGCTCCATTCATTATCAAGTCCCTGGGTGGTAATCATCCGGACTTCTTCTTTAGTCTCCGTCTTAGAGCAATGACTGCAGGCCACAGGACAAGGTCTACTTGATAGGGCATCGGCATTCAAATGCGTTCTACCACTCCGATGTTCTGTTGTGAAGTTGTACTCCTGTAGTTGCTCTAGCCACCGCGCCACTTGTCCTTCAGGGTTCTTAAACTGCAAGAGCCATTTTAACGCAGCATGATCTGTCCGCAGGGTAAACTGTCTTCCAACGAGATACTTGTTGAAATGCTGCAGAGTCTTCACTACCGCCAACAGTTCCTTACGAGTCACACAGTAGTTCCTTTCAGGTTTTGAAAGTGACTTACTGAAATAGGCGATCACCACTTCCCGTTCACCTTGCTCTTGCGACAGAACTCCGCCTATGCCAGTATTGCTGGCATCGGTGTCCACGATAAATCTTCCTTCTCTGTTCGGGTAGCCAAGTATAGGACTGGTGCAGAGGTGTTCTTTTAATCTGACGAAGGCTTGATCACATTCCGAGTCCCAGGCGAATACTCGTTTATCTTCCGTAAGCCGATGAAGAGGTTTCGCTATATCAGAGAAGTTCTTTACAAAGCGCCGGTAGTATGCGCATAAACCCAAAAATGATCTCACGTCGGTCTTGTTCACTGGTATAGGCCATTCTTGAACAGCTTTTATCTTCTCTGGGTCAGTCCTTACACCTTTCGATGAAATAATGTGGCCTAAGTAGGCGACTTCCTCCTTGAAAAACGTGCATTTCTTTGGGCTGAGTCTCAAGTTTGCTTCTCGTATTCTGGTGAAAACCTTCCTCAGGTTACTGACATGCTCTGTAAAATTTCGACCCATGACAATGATGTCATCCAGATAGACCAGGCATGCATCACCCAGAAGTCCAACCAGTACCCTTTCCATCAACCGCTCGAATGTCGCCGGAGCGTTGCAGAGACCAAAGGGCATGACGTTGAACTGCCACAATCCATTCCTAGTTCCGGTCGTAAATGCCGTCTTCTCTTTGTCTTCTGGATGGATATCAACTTGCCAGTACCCACTCTTAAGGTCCACTGTTGAGAACCACTTCATGCCGCTCAACATGTCCAGTGTGTCGTCTATACGGGGCAGAGGGTAGCTGTCCTTCTTCGTTGCATTATTCAACAACCGGTAGTCCACACAAAACCTGGTGCTGCCGTCCTTCTTCTTTACCAGGACTACTGGCGAAGACCACGGGCTTGTTGAAGGTTCTATGATGCGGTTCTTCTGCATCTCAGCAACCATGTCTGCTACTTCCTTCTCTTTGGCAAATGGAAGGCGTCTAGGCCGCTGCTTGATTGGTGGCGCGTCTCCCGTGTCTATTCTGTGTTTAACGAGGCCTGTCCTTCCCAAATCATGGTCACCCTTCGAAAATATGTCTTTGAAATCTAGCAACAACCTTTTAGCTTGCTGAAGTTCCCGCTCAGAGAGCTTGTCCTTACAATTTGCTAGAAGCGGCGTGACGTCATCTCGTTGACAGGATTCCGGTTCCCGGGCCCTTTTCAGCCTTCTGATGGATTGACCTGCATCGCACCGTCCGATGACACAATTTCTTCGTAGCTGCACTTCATCTCCGCTAAGATTGATGACTCGCACTAGCGCTCCTTTTCCGGTCATGGCCAGAGTTCTTGCTGTGATCCAACTCGGATGGTCGCCGCAGTTTTCTATGACGACGCTGCGCCCTTGACACGCAGTGTAAGGGAATCTAACTTTGACCAGAGTTTCAGATCTCGGCTGTAGGGTCGTATTTTTCAGGCAGTAAACTGCGCATGATCTCGCTCCCTCTAGGAATACTTCTTGTTCGGGGAAACTAAGTACTCCTTTAGCGACGTCTACAACACACTTCTGGTCTCTTAAAAAGTCCAATCCGATGATGCAATCGTCCGTGATGTCTGCTACGAGTACACCGTATTCAAAGGTCTGTTCTCCAATGGTTATATTCGCCATCGTCTCACCGAAGACGGTAACCGGCTGGCCTGTTGCTGTTTGAAGCTGAACGGATGTTCTCTGATTCCACACAATAGTCCTTTTCAATAGCTCCGGTCGCACTATTGTTCTTGAAGCACCGGTGTCAATAGTAAAATGACACACTGTAAGGTTGTTCCCATTACCAATCTGTGAAACAGTGACGGTAGGGGCTCGATGTTGACCAGCCAGCGCCCGCCCCACGGCCCTGGCTTCTTCTAGTTTAACGACAGCTCTTCTGCGTCCACCTGTGTAGAGGACGCTACTGTCGTTCTACGTGGCCATCTTCGCTTGGGGCAACTACTCCGAATATGGCCCCTCTCGCCGCAGCCATAGCACATCGGACCCAAAGAAGGTTTTTCCTTCACCACAACCTCCCGAAGTCGTTGAGTTCTAGCGTCTTGACGCACGGCTTCCACCTCCAAAGCATGGGCTAGAGCTTCCTGTAAGGTCTGATGATGGCTCAATTTCACGGTGTGTCTGACGTCTGCGTCTCTAATTCCATCACAGAAAGCTTGCGAGATCATTGATTCCACCATTGTAGGGCATGACACGTAGGCACGTCTGACTAGCCTTTCGATTTCCGTTGCCCATTGCTGCAGACTCTCACCAGGCTTCTGCTGTCGGTCGCGGAGTTGTGCTCTATACGCGTGTTCCAGGTGTTTGTCGCTGTACCTGCCCTCTAGTGCTCTTTGGAGAGCACCTAAAGTTCTATTATCCGAAGGCAGGTTTTCCAACGTGAGCAGGGCATCTCCACGAAGAGCCAGAGTCAGAGCTATCAAGGACTCTTCCTCGTTCCACCCCTTTCCTTTAGCCACCGTCTCGAACTGGTACCAAAATGCTGCCCAAGACGTCGTTCCATCGAAGTGGGGTACTTCTATTTTCGGAGAATCCGACACTACCGTAGCACCCCGGGTCCCCACTCTTGCCATCTTGGTATTGGTATTGGTATTGGTACAACGGGCTGATATCCGCAACTCGACGTCAAAGCGCCTATTTTGCGTGGGGTGGGAATCACTTGAACCATCCCAGCTCGTTGAGGAAGGCCAGCAGCTTCTTCACGCTGCGGGCGGCCTCGCTGAGCGATCGTGGAGATCCAAGGTGTTTGGCCCGGTAGATGGCCACCCCCTGACATTCGAGAATGACATGGGCGGCTGTTTCTTCTTTCTCCAGACATCCCCTGCAGAGCGCGCTGTCTGTAAGTCCGAGAGCATAGAGATGTTTATTATAAGGACCGTGACCAGTTAGGGTCCCTATAGCAATTCTGAGCTGAGGTTTGGCCAGGTTTACTAGGGCTCTTGCAAGTTTCTTGTTTACCTGCGGAGTGAACTCCGTGGCTTGGCGACAGGTACCACCTTGCGACCACGCTGTATTGTGTTGGTTACCTGTATGTGCCCGTAGCATGGACCTTGCTAGATTGAAGGGGATGGGGCTGATCGGTTCGGGTCCATGGACTACCGTGGCCGAACCCTCCTCGCTAGTTGGTCAGCTGCGTCGTTGCCTCTATCGTCACTGTGTCCTTTAATCCACTGCAGTGTTACCTTGTTGTAGGCTCCAACTTGCATTAGGCGCTCGTGACACTCAAGTATGAGGCTGGAGTTGATTGAGTGACTGGCTAGAGCTAGCAGGACTGCCTTGCTGTCTGATAGTATGCGAACGTTGTGTTCTTTCACCTGTCTAGCCGTAATAGCAGTGGCGGCCATTAGGATACCTACACATTCCGCTTGAAAGACAGTGTTATGCTGGCCCAAGGGTGCCGAGATGTGGATGTTGAGGTCCTCAGAGAAGACTCCCGCACCAGTTCCTCTTTTGGTCTTGGAGCCATCCGTGAAGATACGAACTTCTCTGTGAATCACCTTGTTGTCACAGGGGTTCTCATGCAGTTGAATCTTGTACTTCTTGTCGAAGACTAGTCTTCGGTGGATAATGTCCATCGGGCTGGCAAGTATAGGAAGTTGAGTCATTACCTGCTCTAGGATGGTGGTATGTGCTCCCCTGTTCTTCCACAGGTCCAGAGAGTCTAACCTGACCGCATCACACGCAGCTTCTTGTTTAATGAACAGATGCAGCGGTGGCAGTCCCAGAAGGACCTCTAATGCCGCGGTGGGGTTGTTCGCATGCAACCTGAGGCGGATACACACGCTAGCCTCTGAAGTTTCTGCAGTTTGTCACTAATTCTGATGATGTTAGTTCTATGCCACCACACAAGGCAGCCATAACTTACCATCGGTCGAATTACTGCTTGGTATAGCCATAGTGTGATTTTGGGTGAGAGTCCCCATTTCTTACCAATCATTCTGCGACAGTGCCACATGGTAAGTGTTGCTTTTTCGAGTTTTTTCTCGATGTGCGAGTTCCAATTCAGCTTGTTGTCTAGGTGTACACCTAGGTACTTTACCTCATTGGAGAGTTTTAGTTCACTGCCAAAGAGCTTCGGAAGGTGGTAGTTACCTAAAACCCTTTTGTTGGTGAACATGACAGAGTCAGTTTTCGCTGGGTTTACCGTTAGATTGTTGGTGCGGCACCATTTTTCTACGATGCGTAGAGCTGCTTGTGTCACGTCACAGACCGTGCTGGCTTGTTTACCTGTGATGAGAATGACCACGTCATCTGCGTAGCCAACTGCCATCATATGGTGCTGATTGAGCTCTGTTATCAGGCTGTTGATGGTGAGATTCCACAGTAAGGGTGACAGTACACCTCCCTGCGGACATCCCTTGGCCACCAGTGCTCGAGGAGAATCGTCGGATAGCCTTACCACTCTTTTACTTAGCATACTTCCGATCCAACCTGCGATTGTCTCGTTGGCTCCTTGTTTTTTCAGGGCGGTCTCGATGGTGGTAAACCCCGTTTTGTCAAAAGCTCCTTCAATGTCAATGAAGGTGCCCAGACAGATGTCTTTGTTGTCGAGGGCCTGCTCAATGTGACCTACCACTGCATGAAGCGCGGTCACAGTAGATTTACCTGTGCTGTAAGCATGTTGGTGTGTATGTAGAGGTCTTGCCATCTTGGTATGCAGCTGTCGCATCTCAGCATCTACCTGGCTCAGTCGATCCTCGTGTTGGGTGAATCGATCTTCATGCTGGGTGAATCGATCTTCATGTTGGATGAGTCGATCTTCGTGTTGGGTGAGTCGATCTTCGTGTTGGGTCTCGACGCTTAGCACATCATCCTTAAGAGCATCAATCTGCTTTTCTAATACTTCGTACTTCTTCTCAAAAGCCCCCAACAAACTCTTGCTTAGCTCTTCCTGGCGGCGGGCTAGCTCCTCCAGATGGCGGGCTTGCTCCTCCTGGCGAAGGTCTTGCTTTTCCTGGCGAAGGGCTTGTTCTTCCCTCAGTTTAGCAAATTGTGCTTCCTGAAGTCGGGCTAGCTCCTCCTGGCGGCGGGCTTGCTCACGGGCTTGCTCCTCCTGGCGGCGGGCTTGCTCACGGGCTTGCTCCTCCTGGCGGCGGGCTTGCTCACGGGCTTGCTCCTCCTGGCGACGGGCTTGCTCCTCCTGGCGACGGGCTTGCTCCTCCTGGCGACGGGCTTGCTCCTCCTGACGGCTGGCTTGTGTCTGCAGCATTTTAAATAAATCTGCAAGCTCCACAGGCCCAATCGGTGTTTGAATCGATCCCTCCGTTGAAGTACCTTCACCCTCTTGCAGGGCCGCGGTTTGACTCCTTGTTACTCGACCCTCACTGTCTTCTCGTGGTGTAAGAGGCATCTTGAATCCCACTTCTGACACCAATTGTTGCGGGAACGGGGTACGTTTAATTCAAGATACGCCAAAAGTCACCAAAAGACAATTAATTTATTTATCGACTAACAATTACACAATTAAACACTTAAAAGCACAATTAAAAACACTTAATTACAACACTAAACACGGAACACTAAATTACACTAAAGCACTGAATTACACTAATACACTGAATTGCACTGAAACTATTCGCAGGTAACGCACTCGATCACTCTTAATTCGCAGGAGACTGATTCGCTTCGCTTTCCCAAATCGGAACTGTCCCGTCGAGTCGTACCTCCCGCTTTTATACACAGCAAGGACGAACTAGTCTCTTCGCGTAGTGTTGAGAATGTTCTCGAACGGTCCGGGCGGCGAAAACTCTATTATTATTATTATTACTTCTCTAGAACACGCTAGAGCTCGCTACGACCGACCAGAGTGTGACGTAATATCGTGCAAGCGAATATAGACCTTATCCATACGACGATAAGACTAATTTCGCTTGCACGGTCTCTCAAGGTCGTAATATTATTATTACTCTAGAACACGCTAGAGCTCGCTACAACCTACCAGAATGTGTAGCGTAGTATCGTGCAAGCGAATATAGACCTTATCCATACGACGATAAGACTAATTCCGCTTGCACGGTCTCTCGTGGTCGTAACAATATAATAGAAATTTTTTATTGCAAATGTCAAATTTTAGTTAAAGCAATTTGTCCAAGCATTTTTATCATTAAAATAGTCTTCTACTTTATAGTAGCTCTTCATAATAAGACCCTTCTTAATACATTCTTTGAATTTTTGCAAAGGTAATTAGTAATACTTACAGGTAACTTATTGAACATTTTTACTCCTAGTCCAACAAAGGAGCTATTAACTTTATTAAGTCTAAAATGTGAAATAGCAAGTTTACGCTTATTTCTAGTATTTAATCTAGAATGTACTGAGAGGCCATTGTGAGAATGTTATACTCTTTAAAACGATCTCTGAGGGAATCGCCTGGTTTGAGTTTGTAGATGGCCCTTATTGCTCTTTTTTGCAATACAAAGATACTATCAATATCAGCTGCTGATCCCCATAAAAGCATGCCGTAGGATAGAATACTGTGGAAGTAGCTGAAATAAACTAATCTTGCCGTGTCAACATCAGTCAATTGTCTAATTTTTCTTACAGCATAATGCAGCAGAACTAAGTCTTGACCAACTTACCAATATGAGGTCCCCATTGCAATTTGGAATCTAGAGTGATTCCAAGGAACACCGTTGAGTTTAGGACTTCAATGGGTTCATTGGTCATTATGATTTTAGTATTGGCTTGCTTTACATTAGGCATTGAAAATTTTAAACATTTGGTTTTTTTTGCGTTCAACATAAGATTATTAGTAGTAAACCAGTGCAAGACTCGTGAGAGGGCTTTGTTTACGTGGTCAAAATTTTTTTGCTGTCTATCAATCTTAAAAAGAAGTGATGTATCATCTGCAAACAAAACTATCTCACATGTGCTTTCAGTAAAGAGCGGAAGATCATTAATATAAATAATAAATAATAGAGGTCCTAATATCGAGCCCTGGGGCACTCCCATGACTAACGGGGCGCCGGAAGAACTAGCCCCATTTACATTGACTTTTTGGGTTCTGCCAGTCAGGTAAGACTGAATTAGACTAAGTGCATTTTCTGAGATGCCATAATGGCGTAATTTAAGTAGAAGAGTTTGATGATTAACGCAATCAAACGCCTTGGATAGATCGCAGAATATGCCTATGGCATCTTGTTTTCTTTACCATGCATCAAAAACATGTTTTATAAGAGCAACACCAGCATCTGTGGTGGATTTACCTTTAGTGAATCCATATTGGTTTTTATTTAACAAATTGTTTAAATTAAAATGGCAAAGCAGTTGACTAAATACAATTTTTTCAAAAATTTTACTAAATGCTGGTAGTAAGGATATGGGTCTGAAATTAGATGGGTCACTGTCATCGCCTGATTTGAACAAAGGAATGATTTTGGTTAACTTCATCAGATCAGGAAAATGATCTTCAGTAATACATTTGTTGAATATCATCGCCAATAGTGGAGCAACTGTATATATTATATTTTTTAACACGTCCACTGAGAGTCCCCATAGATCCTCTGACTTTTTTAGGTTGAGTTCTTTAAAGGCTTTCACAATTTCTTGAGCATTAGTGTAGGCAAAATTGAAAGAAGATGTGCATTCACTTACATGGGACTTTAAAAGTGAATGAGCAAGAGCCGGACTGGAAGACAAACTACTTGTCGTTGTTACAGCTATGTTGGAGAAAAATAATTGAAATGCATTTGCTATATCAGCATCAGAATCTAAAATAATATCATTCAGTTTCAGAGAGATCTTGTGATTTTGTGTTTTGTTTTTACAAGTCTCTTTATTAATGATTTGCCAGGTTGCCTTGGTTTTGTTAGTGGCTTTATTTATTTTATCTTTAAGATAGAGCGACTTAGCTATTGTACACAATTTTTTTAAAATCTTGGAATAATTCCTAATATAATCCATAAGAGACGGATCTTTAGAGTAGGCTTTGAGATCATACAGCTCAAAAAGCCTCCGTCTACTTGTGAAAATTGCTGTTGTAGCCCAATCACTAAATTAAATTTTTGAGCTATTAATTTTAATTTTCTTTTTAGTGAATATCCCATTAAACTCTTTTCTACAACATTAAATAACTTTTCGTATAACTCATTACTATTTAGGTTAGGTAGGTTAGGTAGAATGTTCATTAAATAAACTTTATGGTTGATATTATTATCTTTGAACTTTTCTATACGACTAGTAGTTATTGGTCTGCAAGTTATGACAGCCGGCATAGGAGTCCAGTGATACTCAAATGCAGCCATTTGACCACTGTGGTCAGAGTTAATAAAATTTATTATAGATTTATCTTTTACAGAACAGTTACAAAAAATATTATCTATACATGTTGCCGAGGTAGGAGTAATGCGAGTTGGTTCATTAAAAATTTAAGTTAAGTTAAAAGATTTAAAAAGATTTAAGAACCTTATAGAGTTCATTGATTTTTCTAAGATATTTATATTAAAATCTCCACAGACAACTACCTTTTTATTGCTGGCACATGCTTTCCTTAAAGCTTCCTCCATAGTCTCCTCAAATAAGAAATAGTTAGCTAATGGAGGCCTATATACACAAATAATAATACATTGTTCTAATTCTACACAAGACAGCTCAATTGTCCGTTCAATGGACAATGATACAATGTCTCGACGCTCCTTACATTTAAGCGATTTTTTTAGTAAAATGAGTGACCCCCCTCTAATTATTGTTTTTCTAATGAAAGAGCTACTGACTATATAATTATCAATACTAACGATTAATTCATGTTGTCTCAGCCAATGTTCAGTGAGACATAACACATGGACATTATTTTCGTTTAAAAAAAGTTCTAACTCTAATTCTTTGCCAGATAAACCCTGTATGTATATTCTGGTGTATTATTTTAAGATTATTAGGCTTCTCCTTTGTCTTTGAATGGCTAGAGACGTCTTCTATTGTCTTACATTTAAATTTAAATTATTTGGAACAAATTCCAAAGTCTTAATATATAAATTAAATAAATTATTTACATAATTGCGATAGTTCTACTGTATATGATGAAACAACCACAATAGATAGACTGATTTGTCTTACTTCATTTCTGTGAATTATTGTTTCAGCACTTTCCGTCCACCGCTACCGGCATTTCAAGTCACCAAGACCCCTGGGGGTTCAATTCGAATTACAGAACCTGTGTCTGTAGAGTGCACTCCCAGGGGTTCTTTGAAGAGGAAACGCGTACTTAAAGAGTCCATCCAGTAAGTAAAACGTTTTTAAGGGGAGGATTAAAGTATGTATAATATGTATCGATGTTTGACTTACACTTTTTTTATTAGAGAGGAGACTTGAGAGGGCAGCTGCCTGCGACATGGACGCGGAGGAGGGGGAAGCTGTTCTGGACAACCCGGAACATTTTAAGCATGTAAGGAAGTGTGTAAGCGAGTTGCCGTTGCCAGGTTCTTCCGCATCATTACCAACGTCGTGTAGTGTGCCGGAACCTGTACCCTCAACATCAGGTACTACTGTTCCTATGCACACTACAATACGGGAAACCGAAGGCAGTGAGTTCGATTCCGATTTTGATGACGAATTCGATGTCGACGAAGTCATTGCTTCCGGCGGTATGAGTCGAAATATCCCGGACGACGACGAATTGGATGATGGTGTTCGTAATGTGGTACAATCGGTGGAAAGGGAAATGGATGAAGCTGTCGACAACTTGGATGGCATATCTCCTGATTTCTGTTGGCAAGCAAACTTTAATACCTTTGCTGGTGTACCTGAAACTTTTTCAGGTCCTCCCCCAGGGGCTATCAAGGATTATGATACACCCTATGATGCCTTTATAGATATCTGGAGTAGAGACATCATGGATATTATCTGTACGGAAACCAACAGATATGCCAAACAAGTAATCGATGCTCAAACTGCAGCAGGCACTTTGAAAGCATCATCTCGTCTACATCGTTGGGTTGACACCGATGTAGACGAGTTGTACATGTTCCTCGCTATTTACATACTCATGGGGTTGGATCCGCGTACTTTTCAGCACGAATATTGGAAGATCAATAGCTATGTGGAAATGCCAAAGTTCAGACAGCTGATGACTTTTAACCGCTTCATATTGTTAAGCAAATTCCTTAATTTTACGGACAATTTTGATCTAAGTCAGGATTTGCCGTTAAGTGGAGGGATACAGCTCTCAGCAAAGTTGCGGAAACTCGCACCAGTAATTTCTCATCTAAATTCTAAATTTGAACGTTTATATAATTTAAATCACGATATAGCTATTGATGAGTCATTGACCTTATACAAGGGCCGCTTGTCCTGGGTTCAAGCTATAAGGTCAAAGGCCGCGCGGCTTGGCATAAAATCATTTGAATTATGCGAGTCTAAAACTGGTTATATGTACAGGTTTACACTGGGAATAATTCTGTACGCGGCGATATCGTGGCTCCTAGTGTTGGTTTAGCTGGCAAGAGTACCCAAGTGGTACTCGATTTATTGAAAGGTCTCGAACGGAGAGGACACTGTGTTACGATGGATAATTATTATAATTGCCCATCGTTGGCACGGTACCTTAAATCTTTGGGATTTGATTGTCTGGGGACATTGCGTCCTAATCGCAAACACGTACCGGAGGAGATCGCTAAGATTCCGAAGAATGTGGCCAAGGGTACGATCATAAGTCGTCACTCTGGAGATGTTTCATGCATTGCATGGAAAGACTCCAAAGTGGTAACTATGATCTCCACCTACCACACCGACGAAACCTATGTATGTAGGTCGAAAGGCTGGACGCGAGCTGGTAAAGCCCGTGGTTGTAAGAGATTACAACAATACTATGGGAGTAGATCTAAAAGATCAAAAACTCTCTATGTACTTTTTATTTTTTATTTTTTTTTCTCTCTGTCAGTCGTGTTGAACGTGGCACATAGAGGAGCGTTCAGTTTCACACTTTTTATTATTATTATTCTTTTTTTTTTTGTTTCTTTTAAACTTACGTGTTTGTAATTTATTATTTTTTCTGTTGTCCTTGTTTTTCTTGTTTCAATCCTTTTGTTACTATGTTATATGTTGTTTTAGTCGTTGTGTATATTATATTTATATGTAATTTTAAATGTGTGTATTATTATTATTTATGATAGTATTATTATTATTTTTTATTTTTTTTATTTAGTATATCACTCGAGGTACGGCCAGAATACCAGCGCTGCAGCTGCCCTCAGGCTGATGTAGCACATGCTGAGGCCTGTACCTCGTTGACCACATCCTGTCCTTATCTGTTCGTGTTAATTCTTTGTACTTCTTTTGTCTGTCATATATGTGTGTTTTTGCTTAAGTTCTGTGTTTTGTTTTCATATAATCTGTTGTATACCTATTTGTGTTTGTTATGTGGTCAATAAACGTTTTCTATTCTATTCTATTCTATGTATTATTGATGGAACGAAAGAGATGTCTGAAACTCAGTGTGCACAACGTCAGTGTGCACAACGCTCTTATATTATTGTTGAGTTCTTTAGGTCATCGCAATATGACTTTGCTTACGCATCGTAAATTTCGCGAACAGCTCGCTACGGAACTCGTGACGGCTCATTGCCGTCCGTCACGAGATATTGTAGTACCTGTAACGGAAACTATGAGGCTAAGAAAGGACACGTACCTACATACCTCCCCACTAAGGCGAGAAAGCGTTGTCATATATGTCTTCGCAAGGGTTTACACAAGATGGTGCATTTAAAATGCCGAACCTGCGACGAGTCATTGTGCTATGAGGATTGTTGGATGGGGATTGTTGGATGGTTTGGCATTCCGATCAACAACTTCCAGGCAAAATGGCCCATGTTCGGAAAAGGAGACGTAATTGATAATGCATTATCTTTTTGTACCTGATTTGAATGGTTCCTAGGTTTTGTTTGCTATTATTCAATTTCCCTATGATAATCTTTCCCTAAATAGGACAATTATCGGTTATGTTATTATGTAAAGTCCAGATTTTACCAATAGCATTAATTGACACTAGGCGGAATTCTTGTTACATACAATATTTAATCCTGAGCAGTTAGCTTCGCCTTTCGACTATATAAGTGCCTTTGTGTCTGTTGTGGCATTTGTTAACCTTTCCTTCAATACCATTGTACCATATTTCTACACGTTATCAAGTTCGGTATGAATGTGTGCGTGGAAGATGTTAGAATAATTTCTTTATTATTCTGGATGCAGACATTTTACATCATAATAGTGTCCACGTAGTACTGTATTTACTGCATACAGTAGTCAGAATTGTATCCATTGAGTTTCTGCAACATTTATCAACATGACAATGTGTATTTTTATTGTAATTTGTACTATTTTGTATGTCAACTTACTAAATATTAGTCGTTATGTTCAAAATTATTTTGAAAAAGTATAAGTCGAATAACCTTGTTTTCTGGTTTGAGTTTGTTAAGTAAAAACAATAAATAAATTGTATGCGTGTTTGAACTTTTCATAAATACCCTTTTCTAAGTGTTGATGACCGTTTTATCCTGTGCTATATGTAAAGTGCATTATATTGATGGCAAAAATAAATATTTATTTTTTCTCTTACTGTAGTTTTTATTTTCATAAAATCTCATATAACCTATTTATTGAACCCTGGCAGGGTACACAACAGCTGGGTTCAATTCCTGGAGTGGATCACACAATTAGATAGACATTAGCAAAAAAAATGGTTTCATACCTCGAAAACTGGCCAATAGGGCGAGCTCTCTATACAAATGTTGCATCACCCAGCGCGATAGTAGTAGGTATATAAAATGATGCGCTTACCACTATTTTTTCATTATGAAAGTTGTTACTATTGTTTATTTGAATAGATTGGTGGAACAGTGGTTAGTGACCCAGGTTCACTATCGATGGTTCCAAGAGTTGTGGGTTCGATTCCCACTCGGGAAAAATATTTGTGTGACGAACATCGGTGTTTGTTCCGTGTCTGGGTTTGTATTAAGTATTTTTAAGTAAAATAAAAATATAAATAAATATCTGGGACATTTCCTCACACGGTCATCTGACCCCAAACTAAGCAGAGCTTGTACTATGGGCGTCAGAGACTGATGTACATACATATATATTTATAAATACATAATCACACCCAGACACGGAACAAACACCGATGTTCATCACACAAATATTTGTCCCGAGTGTTTGATGTATTACAATTTCAACACCCCCACTACATCAAATAAGAAAACAATCATATAATTTACATTTCAACAAGACCTATTCCTTTTACACAATTATAATGCTTAATAGGACTAAGAGCCTTAGTTAACACATCGGCTGGCATCTCACTTGTTTGCAAATATTTAAGAATGACAACTTTATCTGTAACAGCATCCTTTACAAAATGATATTTAATATCAATATGTTTACTCTTTCTATGTAAACTATAATTAGCTGCCAGCTTTTGTGCACTTTGACTATCATTGTACAACACTATGGGATACATATGATTAGTAATTTCAAATTGTAATGTTCTGAGGTACATAGCTTCCTTACAAGCTTCCGCTATTGTCATATACTCAGCTTCCATGCTGGAGAGAGCTACAGTCCTCTGTTTCCTGCTTTCCCAAGAGATAGCTGACCCAGACATGACAAAGCAGAAACCAGTGTAGGACCTACGATCAATACAATTGCCTCCCCAGTCAGCATCAACATAACATTTCAATTCACATTTTCTTTAACATATTTTAAACAATAATGTTTAGTTCTCTTTAAATATTTCAGAACACGTTTAGCATAACTCCAGTGAACTTTATTATAACATTTGCTGAATCTCAAAGCTCAAAAAACTAACACTATAAGCTATATCAGGTCGTGTCAACACTGATAAGTACATAAGACTGCCAATAAGTTGTTGGTATGGAAATTCACTGTCACAAACATTATTTTCCTTTTCTAACTTCAGCTTATATTCCATAGGTGTACTATGTTCTTTACTATTTAACATATTAAATTTATTTAACAATTGGTCAATGTACTGCTCTTGATCTAGAGTGATGACATTCATGTTATTGTCGAACTTCACTCTAATGCCCAAACATTGTTGTACTTGGCCTAAGTTTTTGATTTTAAATTTAGAACTTAAAATGGAAATTAATTCATCTGTCTCTACCTTTTCATTAGAAAATAGGAAAAAATCATCTACATACAGAGCTATTATAATTTTAACATTTTCTTTAAATTTTGTGAATATACATGGTTCAAGAAGACTTTTATTAAAACCCAATTCACTTAAATACTGATCAACCTTTTTGTACCAAGATCTAGATGACTGTTTCAAGCCATATATTGCTTTATTCAACTTTACAATTTTGTTATAATTTTTATTAGTAAAATACATACTTGGTGAAGCCATATAAACATCTTCCTTCAAATCACCATTAACACTTTGACCGCCGCGTGGGTCACCGGTGACCTACGATTTTTTTCTATCTTGAAATAATTTTTTTTTATTTTTAGTTAGAGATATGTAATATTCTACAATTAATAGCACGTTAGACAAGTCTAAACATATGTTCATTTACTTTTCGATTATTTTGATTTTTTAATTCACGAATTTTTTAAAATAATTTTGTATGGTGGCAGTTAAAGTGTTAAGGAAAGCAGTTTTAACATCAAGATGTGTTACATTTAAATTTAGCTGTACAGATAGAGCAAATAACATTCTAATTGTAGAGTGACGCACAACCGGTGAAAATGTCTCATCATAATCTATTCCAGGTTTCTGGGTTAAACCTTTTGCCACAAGCCGCGCCCTATAACGTACACTGTTATCACTTTCTAATTTTCGTTTAAACACCCACTTACACTGTATCAATGTTTTGTTTGACGGCACTTGATCCACTTCAGTCCAAGCATTATTATCTCTAAATGCTTCAAGTTCCTCATTCATGGCAGCAATCCATTCCTCTCTGTATGGACCCTGTACAGCCTCTTGAAAACTGACTGGATCATTTAGATTCTCATTTGCTGATGTACATAGATTTGAAAAGCCATAACGTTCAGGAGGTTTCCTTATTCTTTTTGATGATTCTTGCCGCTCCTGCTGTGCTTTCTGCAATGTGAAATTCAAATCAGTTTCAACATCTTCATACTCAGATTCTATTGAGGTATCTGAATTGACAAGTTCATCGTTGATCTCGTCACATTCTTCTTGACATTTAGTATCTGATACTGGGGGAATATCCCCCACTGCCACTGATATACTAATATCTTCTATGACTTTCTTTTCTAAATTTTCCTGGATAATGACGTCTCTACTAATAACAACTTCTTGTTTAGCTGGATCATATATCCTGTAACCTTTAACGTTTTCTGAATAACCAACCAGTATATGTGGTTTTGATTTTAAATCCCACTTAAGACGTTTCTCCTTTGGTATATGCATCATTACCTGACTACCAAATATTCTAATATGACTCAAATCTGGTTTACTATTAGTCCAGAGCTCATACGGCATCTTGTTATTTAGTCCGGAGGCTATTGACCTATTTCTTAGATAAACTGCACTATTAACAGCCTCAGCCCAAAATCGTTTATCAAGTCCTGCATCAAATAACATGCATCGAGCTCTTTCAACAATTGTTCGATTCATTCGTTCACTCATAGCATTTTGTTCTGGAGTATATATATTAGTTTTCTGATGTATAATACCAGCGTTAGTTAAGAAATTCTCAAATTCATTACAGCAAAACTCAAGGCCATTATCAGTTCTAAATATTTTTATTCTTTTATTCTGTTGATTTTCAACTAAAGATTTGAATTCCTTAAAATACTTTAGTGCTTGATTCTTAGCCTTCAGGAAATACACAAATGCCATGCGAGTGTAATCATCTATCAGGATTAAGAAATACCTGCATCCTCCAATCGAAGTAGTCTCCATTGGTCCACACAAGTCGGCATGAATGGTATGCAGCGTCTCAGTACTTCTTGAGCCCACATGATTGAAGGGTGACCTTGATTGCTTTCCCTCACAACAGACAGCTTATGTACTTTTATCAATGGTAGCCTTATCCCCGTAGTCAATACCCGTAACAGCACCATCCTTCATCCTATTCAAGTGTCCCAATCTTCTATGCCACACTTCACTGTTGACTGCAGATGATGTAAACAAACATTGTGTATTTTCTATGTTCATCTTGTATACACCGTCAACTAAAACAGCCATAGCTACCAGCACTCCTTTCTGGTTATAAATGTGACAAGAATTCTCTTTAAAATCCACACTATTACCATTCTGTATGAGTTTACTAACAGATATCAGGTTAGTAGTAAGATTTGGTACACACAACACATCATTGATGGTAACTCGATATTTACATTTTGGAGTAATCGTCACAATGTCAACATTCCCCGAGCATACAACTGGCATAGCGCAGCGATTAGCAGCTATAATCTCCTTTTAATACTCGTTTCACTGGATCTATTTCGAACATTGTTTACATCACTTGTCATATGAACACTGGCTCCCGAATCCAAATACCAATCCTGTTTACTAAACTCTCCGCTTAGAAACACAGCTGAAAAAGCATTGGTACTTTTCGTTTTTGTAGTCTGATCCTGAGTGCACTGATTTTTATAATCTGTTTACAACGATAACATTGGATTACTTTTCGTTTGTTGACATTTTTGACATAAGACGATTCGCCATCTTTGTTCTTGTTGAATGAGTTGCTTGGTTTATGCATTCGTTCTCTTTGGCTAAGGTGATGCCCTCTGCTGGCGAAAAATGCATTATTTGACTCGTCGTCATTTCCGGCCATATCAATTAATTTTGATTTAACTACATCCGCCGTTATGGCGATCCCTGAATGCTCGATCGCCATAATCATGGGGAAATATTTATCCGGCAATCCCGCCAACATCAAACTGCCGATCCATTCATCATTCACATTAAATCCTGTGCCCGATAATTTCTGTTCGGTTTCTATAATTTGGGTTAAGTAGCTTGTCATCGAGTCATAACTATCGAGACGTACTGAAATAAGATTTCGTAATAATGTAATTCTTCTTGCAAAACCCGAATCATCAAACATTTGCTTTAATTAATGATTAAACGAACTTACCTGTACGTGAAGTTCTATCATAATTATATGATAGTTTTCGTCCGAAGAGATTGGCATAAGACTTTGTAGTACCGCGTAGGATTCGCCACTTGTGCACTGTAATTGAGAGGGTAAACCTAGCCCTTTTTTTTTATTTTATTTTTTATGTGGGTAATCACTGAATTACTTTGCTCGAGAACTGACAACCGCAATCATTCCGTTCAGAGCTTATGTACCATGGTGTACAAATACTCATAAATTTGCGGGAGGATGGGGGGGATGCCAATCTCTTCGGACGAAAACTATCATATAATTATGATAGAACTTCACGTACAGGTAAGTTCGTTTAATCATTAATTATATTTAAGTTTTCGTCCTTTGAGATTGGCATAAGACTTTGTAGATATTGAGAGTAATAAGGAAGGTAAGAAAGGCAAATTTATAGATGCAATTATGTTATATTAAAATCAAGATAAATACTTATACAGCTGAAAATATACATATACATGTGAAATAATTCATAATAACGTAAATCAGTGCAAACTCAAAGCAAATCAATTTGTAAACAATTTTAAATAAAAAATAGTCTGTAATAGATTTTCATTATATATCATAAAATATGTATTCAATGATCGGTATTATTAGTTATTGAATTTGACAATATCATACTAGCAAAATCATTATCATTAACATTACGGCTATTATCCACAATAACCCTATTATAAAATTTCCCAAAGATTTGCGAACTACCGGACCACCCAGCAGTTCTTCTAATCAAATCCAAGTTGACTCCCAGACTACTAGCTTTAGACGTGGCTGCATGCCTCGTGCTATGCGCCGTGAATGTTGAGACATCTATACCGCACTGTTCTAACACACACTTTGTCCATCGGCTTAGCGTTTGTGAGCCGACTACATTGTGTGGTTTTCTAAAACTAATAAATAGGTTATTCTGATTACCCCGCAAGTCTTTTGATTTATCTATATACTCTATAAGTGTTTTGCAAGGGCATATAGATGGGTTTTGGTTAAAAAATGGTAATGTGAGAGTTGGTTGTAACGATCTCTTTCGAGAAGTTTATATAAGATCTGGTATTTTAATTACAATACAATCAGAATTTTGTTCAATGTTTACTATACTAACTTTAGAAAGGGTCTGCATTCTATGCGCTGTTACTAATGCGAACAATGTAATCAATTTTTTAGTCAGATTTTCAAAGCTTATTTCAAAATTGGGATACCAGTTACTGAGAAAATTTAAAACAATAGATGTGTCCCATGTGATGCTATATTTAGGTAATGATGGACGTAATCTAAACACACCTCGGAAAAAGCGTTTAACGCGATCATCATCACCAATCTGCTTTCCTGATATTAACGACAGCGCAGACCTGCAACTGTTTAAAGTTCCAAATTGGGCACCATTATTAAATAACTCTGTTAGAAATAAAATTAAATTTGGAACAGATGTCTCATACATATCTAAATTATTTCCCTTACAATAGTGAAACCATTTTTTAAAACAAGAATCATACTGACGTAATGAATTTTCAGACAGCGAGGCCATCATAATATTTAGAGAATAATAATAATAATAATAATAATAATAATAAAACGCATTTATTGACCACAAACAATAGAACAACAACAAAAATAACACAAACACAAAAGAGAAAAAAAAAATTACACAATAGAACACAACATAGATTTGTGGTCAACTAGGTCCCAGCCTCAGCATATGCCACAACGACAGGAAGCCGCTGGGGCGCTGATATTCTGGCTGGGGCCTATTTGAGCAACGTTTTGTGTTAATGAACAAGGAAAAAAAAAAATATATATATAATTATATAATTCAACGGTAACAAGTAACACAGACAAAACAAAACAAAGTAGAAGTGAAAAAAAAATAATAAAGAACGAAATAAAATAAAAAAGATAAGGATTTAAGCCAGATGGAATGTAATTATAACAGAAAATAATAAAACAAGGAACACAAACTACATTTCCGAACGTGCCACGTCGACCTGCCACGTATAGCAGGTTGACGTGTCACGCCGCGCCATATTTTTTTATATGATGTCAATAATTGTTAATGAGAAATGTTAGTAATTAAGAAAGATTTATTAATTATGATAAACGAGGAGAAGAAAATAAATATACATAAATATAGACATATGGTGGAAAATAGACAGCTAGAATGGAAATCCGATAAGTCCAGTAAGTGCCTCCGACGAGTGTCGCGACGAAATCCACGGTGAGTCAAGCATTGAGTCTTTGTTCCGATAGAAGGTGTTTTTTGAGTGCATGTCTGAAAGTGGATATCGTTCGCAGGTCACGCATCGGCGGGGGTACGTCATTCCAACACCGCGAAGCCGCAAACCGGAAGGATCCTCGAAAAGCCATCGTGCGGTGCTTGGGTGTAACAAAGACGTAGGTTTTCGCTCTCTTAGGATACTTGCTGAGATCCCGTGCCCACGACAGTTTGTTGAGGAGATATGACGGAGTACCCGTGAAAATGAGGCCGAACATCAGGGTAGCGAGATGGAGTTTCCTTCGAGCCTCCATCCTGAGAGTGCCTGCGGAGTTCAGAAAGGGCGTTATGTGTGATCTGGGTGGTACACTGTAACAAAATCGCACGCAGGCATTCTGAACACGCTGTATCTGCTGGGATGACCTTGACAGAAGGCAGGGACCGAAGACTGTATCACAGTAATTGAGCCTGGATAGTATCAGGGATTCGCAGAGTGTGATCCTCATATCCTCGCTCAAATAAGGTCTTATTTTGTATAAAAGCTTAAGTCTATAAAAGCAGGAGCGGGTACACTCTGATATGTGTTCCTCAAAGTTAAGTTGGCTATCCATTGTTAGCCCCAGATTCCTTGCAGAGTTTACCCGCTCTACCACTTCACCATTGATGTGAATGTTGAGTGGGGTGTTACCAAGACGAAGCAGATTCCTACGGGACCCCATAACCAGCATCTTAGACTTTTTTGGATTGAGGACTAGGCAGTTGGAAACACACCAGGCATTGATACGCTCCAGGTCTTCATTGATCCTTGTAACAGCGCTTGCATGGTCGCTGGGCCTAAAGGAGAGGTGCAATTGCAGGTCGTCAGCATACAGGTGATATTTGCAGTTGGAGATGCACTTGATGATGTCTGAGCTGTACAATGCGTAAAGAATTGGACCCAAAATCGATCCCTGAGGCACACCACGTGTGACAGGTAGCTGGGCCGAGCACATCTTAGATCCATCCATTCTGGTCAACTGAACGAATTGACTTCTGCTTGTCAAGTAACTGTCAAACCATTTAACTGTTTCAGGGCTGAGGCCATAGAAACGAAGCTTAGAGACCAAGAGGGCAGTATTAATGGAATCGAAAGCGCGTGAGAAGTCCAGCAATAGCAAAATACTGATCTCCCCCTGGTCCCTAGCAGTAAGTATATGGTCGACTATGTCAGAAAGGGCGGTGGCGGTGCTATGTCCTCTTCGGAATCCAGACTGGAAAAGAGGTAGAATATTATTTCCCTCCACATATGCTGTTAACTGTTCGCACACAATTCTCTCCAGGACCTTGGACAAGCATGGTAGAAGGCTGATCGGCCTCAGGTCGCTCATGGAGGTGGGGTTGTTTTTCTTTGGCAGTGGCTTCACCACTGCTACTTTCCAGATTTGAGGAAAGGATCCTGTGCTGATGGAGGTGTTGACTATGGCCGTGAGAGCGGGCAGTGATTGGGGGAGAGTCAGTTGTATCATCTCCAGAGACAGCCCATCAGAGCCCTGCGCATTCGATTTCAGCCCCCTAATCGTCTTAAGGACTTTATCTGGTGACACAGGGCAAAGAGAGAAAGACCCTGAACCAAACCTGTGATATTCAAAAAATGTCAGTTGTGATAATGATACTTGATTATCCCCAGGTATAGCCAGGAAATGCGAGCATATGGCGTTAGGGTCATTGAAACATGATGGGATGTCTGTGTTATTTTTGTTATTTGCCATAACTGTTTTTAGGTTCCTCCATAGTTTTTTTGAATTTTTTTGGGTATTTATATGCTTTTTAAAATAACATGTTTTCTCAGTCTCCATTGCTCGCACAACCAATTGTTTCATCAGTTTATAACTGTCCTTAAGACTCTCAGAGTAATGGGTTTTAAGCTTATTGTGATATCTGTCCCTTATGTGCATCATAGACCGAACTGTGTCAGTGATCCAAGGATGAGGTGGGTGTTTGAATTTTTTTACCTTTAGAGGGGCATGCAAGTCAAAAAGATTGATGAAGCAAGAAGTGACAGATTCCACCATGACATCTACATTGTCCATCTCGCTGAAACAAGTCCAGTTAATCCGGTTTAAATCTGGTTCAAACAGATCAACCAATATATCCTTGAGAGGCCTAAATGTTACCCACTGGGGAGGTGGCTTTTCAATTTTTATTTTTAGTTCGACACCAATCATTGCATGGCCTCCTAGGTCAGGAGAGTGCTTGACCACCACCTGTAGGGCTCGGGCATCAGTACAGATGACATCGATTAGGCTAGAACTATGGTCTGTAAAATGGGTCGGCTCCGTAACTATTTGTGGCAGATCAACTGTGCGTAAAAATTGATGAAATGATTTTGTTTTATTGCAATTGGTATCAAGAACATTAATATTAAAGTCTCCCGCCAGTATCACAACGTCCCTCCCTGGAAAGGTGGCAATGGTTTCAGCAATGGTGTCCAGGAACAGATTCACATCTTGCCAGGGCGGTCTGTAGGCTGTTCCAATGATAACATTGAGATTGCTTACCCTGACTCTCAACCATAGCTGCTCAACATCTGGGTGTGACACGAAATCACACATTTGGGTATACAGTCCTCGTCGAATGTAGAAACCAACGCCCCCACCGCGTCCGCCACGGATATGTGCTGGTCTGGGAACATGCTTGAGCCGATATCCTGGGAGCTTCGGTGCCTTGTCATCCTCACCCTCCCTAAGCCATGTCTCATTTATGGCTAAGATGTCAGGCAATATCGCCTCCACCGCCACAATGAACTCTTCATGTTTAGTACCTAAAGACCCAGCATTGAACAGTCCGACCTTAAAGTTTTTAAGTTTTAAAGGAAGTTCTGTATACCAGTGGATTTACTCTGATTTAGTGTTTTTAATGTACAGTTTAAGTGTATGTATTTATTAAATAATGATTTGTAAATTGATATTATATTAAGTTTAGAGATGTATATAGTGTTTGAATAATTTTTCTGTGTATTTATCTTTGTGCATTTCATAAATATTGGTTTGAATAGAGTGTAGGTTATAGTATTAGGTTTAATGAATAGGTTGTATGTATAGTTTGTGCGGTTATAAATATAGTTGTAGATGTCAGGTTTAGGTGTATTGGTTAAGTATGTATATATTGTAAATATTGGTGTGGATATAGGTAAATGTAACTTGTATATATAGTATGAAAGTAAATAATTGAATGAGACTAATATAATATTTATAAATTGAGTAAATGTTATAAGGATAATAATAATAATATATATATCATATAATATAATGGCTGTAGAATTTTCATTTGTGATCCTCGCCCCATCTCCCCAACTGAATATAATCCCAATCAGGTCATGTATATAATTGCAATCAGAAAACAACAAAATAAAGATATGTAAATAGACTTTAGACACAAAATAAACAAGTAGAAGGTAAGAAATATGGGCTAGTTTCGTCCGCTTGTGGTTCCAGGACACCACGAGTCACTTTCCAGTGATGCCGAGGGCCCGGTCGAGATCCGCATCGGACCGGATCTGGAAGGCAGGTTGGCCGTCGGCTTCCCGGACGAAGACACGGCCACGTCTGGTCCACGTGTAGCGCCAATGCCGATTGCGGCACTCCTCGCGGGCTCGGCGGAACAGCTGGCGGTTGTGGCGCGTCAGCCGCTCGTTGACGAAGACCCGGCCGCCCGCGGCGTCGGCGCTGCGGCGCACGCGTGCTGCGCGCAGCAGGTCGTCGCGGAGGCTGCGCCTCGCGAGTCTCACGACGACACGACGGGGCCGGCCCTCCGCCTCGGATGGCGGCTGCCCCACGCGCTCGGCGAACACGATGTCCCTCTCCTCCATCTTCACGCCAAGTCGTACGGCGAGGACGAGCACGGAGTGCGTGGCACTGACCCCCTTCTCCTCCGGGAGTTGACCCAAGTCCAGGTCCGAGAGCAGCATCTCCTGATCGCGGTCATTGAGCTCCAGTCTCAGCTCCGCGATGGTTCGCTCAAGAGCGTCAGCCCCCCCAGCTCCGATTGCAGGGTCGCGCTGCTCCAAGGCATCAGGCCTGCGTTCGACGCTGTCCAGTCGCGCCGAGAGTCCCTCTCTCAACTGAGCCATCTCCTTCCTAAATTCACGCATCTCCGCCATGAACTCCGCAGTAACAGAGAGCGGCTCCCGGGGCTGCGTGTTGTTGTCGGCCGCATGCTTCGGAGATATGGTGTTCTCCTCGCCCAGCCCTTTCACTGGCGTCTCATCCCCCTTGCGGACATTTCTCTTACAGTTGGGACAGCACCAGTCCCTGCCAGCCGGGGACCTCTCCGCCAGTCCCACACATCCCTTGTGGAATTTTAGTGGGCAAGCAGAGCAGGCGGCACCTGCTGCCAGGGATGTGAACTTGCCACAGGCTGCGCAATTGTTAACCATATCGATGCAGTTGCTATTCGACACTAGATGGCGCGACTAAGCAACACACGCAGTTCCGGATAGCTCCGACAGATGGCGTCCGCTTTTCGCACTCTCAAGCACAGCAACAGGCACACTTACCGCGCAGTTTCGGCTGTCTACTGGAGATGGCGCTAGTAGTGAACGACTCCTCTCACCGCCAGATGGCGTTAAATAATATTGAGCTGGGGGCAGATAGTGATATCCCCAGCGTTGAATACCCTCACAGAAGGGAAAGTGCTGCCTCTGACCTGTGATGAATCGAAGAAATCCACACGAAATACTGCCTCGATGTGAACTCGAACACTTGTGCTGACTCCCGGTCACTCAGAGCCCCTGATGAAGTACACTGCGGGTTTATATAGCGCGTGAAACCGTAATAAAGCCGTAATTAACTGGTAACAAGTGTCTCCTTTATGGAGTTCAAAACGTCACTTCGAGAAGAAGGTGGAATACTTCTTTTTAGCAGTGCCGCGCGGATAATAATGCGGCAACCAGGGTAGTCTGTTGATGAATCATCCGATTGCTGGAATAAGACAAAATTAAATTCTCGCTGTGTGAAAATACTATCTTTTTTTCGACAATTAAACTTTCAAATAGCGGGTACCACGGTTGTGTGGGCCATAACGGAACCACGAGTATACCCGTCGCCTTCTCCGATATGATTTTTCTTATAGTTTTTAAAATCATAGAAAAAGGTGGAAATGCGTAGAAATAATAAGTAGACCAGGATATCGTGAATGCGTTAATTGCATAAGCGTCTGGATCTTTGTGCCATGATATATACCTTTTACATTTATAATTGATGCGACTGGCAAAAAGATCTATTTCAGGGTGCCCAAAGTTTGTGACAATATCTTTGAATGCATGGTCTGCGAGCTCCCACTCAATGTCTGGGTGTACGCGGCGCGACTCCGAATCTGCTACACAGTTGTCCGCCGACCGGATATAAGACGCAAATACATGAATTTTTCGAAATTCGCACCACTGCCATAACTCTCTGGTTATCCGGGTTAAATGGGGGAATTGCACCCCACCCATTCTATTTATGTACGATATGGCAGTGGTATTATCAATTCGTAAAAGTATATTACAATCATAACAGTTTTTTGCAAATGTTTTTAAGCCTAAAAATGCTGCTAAAATCTCTAAATAATTTATGTGGTTTTTCTGTTCCGTTATACTCCACAAACCGCTGGCTTTGTCATCCCTACATGCGGAACCCCAACCAGTCGTTGAGGCATCCGAAAATATTTCTAAAACATTATAATCGCTTTTTATCTTACTGCCCGCATTAAGATCAACCGCATTATACCACCATTTTAAGTCTTTATCTAAGGAAGCAGGTAGAATCATATATCTATCGTAATTATCGTCGGGTAATAAATTCAAATATTTTACTCGTTCAAGGTCTTTTGTATATAATCGCCCATATTCTACCGCATTACAAGCAGAATTCAATAAACCGACTAATTGAGCAAATTCTCTAATTTTACATGTGTTCATTTTTAGAAATTTTTAATTCATATTTCATTTTTATAACTTTTTCTATAGGCAAACTGATTTGTAATTTAGTTGAATCAATTAAAAATCCTAGAAATTTGCATATTTGTTCAGGTATGAGGTTACTCTTTTCCGAGTTAATTATAAATCCTAAGGCCCTCAACAGACGACTAGTGTCGTATATATTAGAAATACATTTATCATAGTCCAGCCCGACTAAAAAATAATCGTCGAGGTAAACAGTTGATAAATGTTCATTGCATCTTAATAATCTTATAACTGGTTTCATGATTTTTGTGAAAATAAATGGTGCTGTACAAAGACCAAAAGGTAATACATTAAATTCGTGTATCTCGTTGTTATAAATAAAACGTAAATACTTTTTAGACTCGGGGTGCATTTTTACTAAAAAATACGCATCCTTAAGGTCAAGTGTGCTCATATAACAGTTTTTTGAAATAATTTTTAAAGCAGTTCTTAAATCTTCAATCTTAAAATGAGCTGTATTTATAAATTTATTTAATTTTTTAAGGTTCAGTACGAAACGTGATTTTCCATTAGGTTTAGGCACATTAAAATAACTTGATATGAATTGACCTTCGGAAGCAGAACATTTTGATACAGCACCTGTCCGGCGCACGAGATGGCAGACGCAGAGCCGAACGAAGCCGAACACAAACGAATCGTCACATTCCAACCATCGGCGGCTTCCGTGACACTCGCGTCCCATCCGCACAACTCTGTACTTTCCAAATGTTTAATCATACTTGTTAAACACCTTACTACTCTTTACAATGGTCCTTCTCCCACTAAATTACTAGTGAAGAATAAGTATTTCGTCATTTGGGAAGTCATCGTACGGCCGTTGAAGTGGACTTTGACCGGACAGAGATTTGTCTACCGCCACTATTGCAGTTGGAATCGTCAAGAAAATCGCCGTTGCAACTTGAAGAAGTGATTGTGAAGCGGTTAAGGATCTCTGTGAGTTCGTTCCAATTATTTCCATCCTTTGCTATCATTTCTCTTGCTAAAAGTGCACTCGTATTTTTTTTTCTTAATTTCCATACATCTTTTCGCTTATATTTGACACAATTAGGTATTTGTTAGCACCAATCCACTTAAATAAGTGTTAATAACATAATTGCCTTTTGCTTTGTCGAGCGTTTATTATTTTATTGCATCAAACCGGTACGACGACTCATTAGGCGTAGGTACCTATCGCCCGGCCGGTCATTCAATATTTTTGCTTGTTAATATACCTTTCTTTTGTTCGCGCTTATCAGCTGTGCTTCATGGCCTATTGACCCATATTAATTGCAATTTTATTGCCCTCTTGTCAGCTGTTCTTCTTTTCTTCTAAATTAACTGTCCTTTTGCTTTCGTTTCAATTCCTGCTACCTACACGTACAAAATGGACTTAAATAAATTAATAAAACAGCGTAGTGGCATTAAAGCTAAGCTTACCCATTTCGAAAAACACCTTACTGCTCTTTCATCCTTCAACCATTTATCCGAAATTCAACGGATTGATTTGGAAGGACGCTTAAGCAAATTTGAGGCCTTATACGATTTGTTCGACGCGTTACAGATTGAAATCGAGTTAGCCTCGGACGAGCCCGACGACGAGTACGTGGAGCGAAACCAAATCGAAGAGCGTTACCACTCGTTGCTCGCGGAGGCGCGCAGCCAGCTGAGGGTCAGCGGCGCTGAGCGTGAGGGTACGGAGGCGAGCTCTGCAATGGACGCCAAGTCAGGTGCATCGTTTAAGCATAGCTTTGTTCGCTTACCAAAAATTGATCTACCACAATTCGATGGTAGCTACCAGTGCTGGTTAGAATTTAGGGACACCTTTTTATCTTTAATTCACAATAGTGATTGTATCGACAACATAAACAGGTTCCATTATCTCCGAGCATCATTAAAAGGTCGTGCGTCAGAAATCATTAAAAACATTGATTTCAAAGCTGAAAATTACGTGATGGCTTGGGACTTGTTGTGTGACCGCTACAACAACAATCGACTGTTGGTCAACAATCACGTGCAGGCTCTGTTTGATGTTGAACCTGTCTTCAAGGAGTCTTCCACTTCTTTGAGACGGCTGATTGATGTCATAAATAAAAACATACGAGCTCTTAAGACATTAAATGAACCTACAGACTATTGGGATACTCTTGTAATATTTATGATGTCTCGAAAATTAGATTTAACCACCAGCCGAAAATGGGAAGAGTATCGTAATACACTATCAGAGTCACTCACTTTATCAAAATTTATTGCATTTATTAGTAACAAGGCCGATCTTTTAGAAACATTAGAAATAAATCAAAGTACTTCGAACAAGCAGGCAAATTATAGACAAAAAAGTTACATTTTAACAAATTCGATAGAAAATAGCACTAATAATGAAATAATAAAAAACTTACAACCTAACTATTTACAAAATAAATTAAATAAATGTCCTTTATGTTCTAATGATCATCTTCTATATATGTGTGATTCATTCAGAAATTTACCTACAGAATCACGTATCTTTAAAGCGAAGGAATTCAGGGTCTGCCTTAATTGTTTACGCTCATTTCATATCACCAAGAAGTGTCGATTGTCAGGCTGTAAATATTGTAAGGCCAAACACAACACTCTCTTGCATGTTGAACCGGTTGAGCAACCTTACCAAGACCCCATGCCTTCAACTTCAAATAGTGTAGCCTTGCCAATCGACACTTCTAATAGTGTCGTCTTAGCCACTGATACTACACACCATACTAGTACATCCAATGTATTGCTGTCCACAGCTGTTGTGAAGGTGGTGGACAACAGCGGCAACAGAGTCACCGCTCGAGTCCTGCTCGACAACGGCAGCACGGCTAACTTCATCACGGAGAGCCTCTGCATCAAACTGGGTTTGTCACGACGTCAATGTGCCTCCAATGTTACTGGTATCAACCAACAGTCTTCCTATAGTACACAGTCTTGTAATCTTAGCATTGAGTCATCTAATGGGGACTATAGCATGAATATAGACTGTCTTATATTACCGGAAATCACCAAGCTTTTGCCCTCTTCATTTGTCGACATTAAGAATATTCCTATTCCGTCAAGTCTTTCTTTAGCTGACCCTTCATTTAATATTCCTTCTGTAATCGACATTCTTCTAGGCGCAGAAGTCTTTTGGAGCATTATAGGCACTGCTAGTATTGACTTAGGTAAGCGCATGCCCAAGTTATGTGAAACCAAGTTTGGTTGGATAGTGTCGGGTCCAGTTTCTCAGCTTCGTACGTCGCTTAATGAATGCTCACATTTTTGTAACTTCGTTGAGTCCATCCATAAGCCAGACCTGACGAAATTTTGGGAATTGGATCCCATTTCTTCCAAGCACTTTCCATATCAAGATGAAAATCTCAAATTAAATTTTAAAGAAAATACATATCAGGACGATAATTATGACGTTTGTGAAGCATCTGCAATTTCTTCTTCTGGATTATTGCATAATAATATCCAAATACCCACGGTTCAGAATGATATACTTTCCTCATTAGTAAATACTGTTCATTGTAACTTGGCTTTAAAACATGAATCGCATATTTTTTATGATGCATCCAAACGGAAGAATTTGAATGTCCGATCTACACGTAGTGATGAGTCTATTCATGCTCAACTTTTAGTATGTACAAAACACATAGCACCAATTAAAGCGGTAATTATACCGCGCCTTGAGAAAGAAAGAAAGAAAGAAAGAAAGAAAATAAATTTATTCAGAGCATTAAAGTAAAAACAGTACAGAAAAGAAACATAGGTATTAAATATAAAACATAATGCCTCTGAAATGGCCGCCACTCAGCTTATGCCACGGCATCGAGTGCCATGACGCTGATTTTCAGTGGCACCAGCGAGAGGGACGCTGTTACAAAAATTAATGTAAAGTACAGAAAAATCCTTAAGATTACTAATTACACACATTTAAAAAACACGAAAAAAAATAACAATTTAATAAATTAACACATGAGCAGCGAGAATGAGTATAAGTATAATTAACAAAATAAAATTTCTGGGAATACAAATGAAAGGTAAGACTAATTCGAAACAAATCAAACATAGTACAACTAATACAACCAAAAGATAAAAACATATAAAAGACCTAGTTGTTGCGACACAGAAGGCTCAGGCAGATGATGTCTGTAGATTCAGAAGGTGCTGTTTCAAACTGGATTTGAAAGAAGTAATAGAGATGCAGTTACGGATTGGTGGTGGCAAATCATTCCAGCATTTCGAAGCAGCATATCGAAAGCTGCCTCGAAAGCTCGCTGTTCTGTGTCGCGGGCATAACAGGCGTGGCGCAATTCTGATGTTCCGTTGTGAAAATTCTAGTTTATTGAACAAATATGAAGGTTGCTTACTAATGATAACACCAAATAATAGAGAAGCAAAATGTAGTTTGCGGCGTGATTCCATGTTGAGTATCCCATGCTTATTAAGAATAGGGGAAATATGTGAATATTTAGGAACTGGAAAGCAATAACGGGCACATGCATTTTGGACACGTTGTATCAATTTTTTCGTACGAACTAACAGTCGTGGACCAAATACCACGTCACCATAATTCAGCTTTGCGAGGACAAGCGAATCACAAAGCTTGATACGTAATTCTACAGAAAGGGCGTCACGTATGCGGTATAAAACTTTGAGTCTGTAGAAACAGCTACGCACTAGTTCCAAAACGTGTTCTTCGAAGAGTAATTGTTCGTCCAAAATCAAACCTAGGTTTCGAGCACTTTTAACTCGCTCTATATGTTCATCTGAAATTTTCACAGTCGGGTCGTGCCCAAGAATATTTACCACAGTCGTATTTCTTCCCAGAAACAAAAGTTTAGTTTTCTTGGGGTTAAGGGTAAGTTTATTTTCTTTAGACCAAATTGATAGCCTGTTTAAGTCAGAATTCAATTTCTCCACAGCTTGATCAGTTTCACACGGTTTAAAAGAAATGTATAGTTGTAAATCATCTGCATACAAATGGTAGTCACAATGTTTTACAGTTTTAATAATATCAGCAGTATATAATACGAATAGAATTGGTCCCAATTTTGACCCTTGTGGCACCCCTTTGGTGATATTACCCTTATTAGAAGTATAAATAGTTCCACTTTCATCACGCGTCTCAACGTACTGTGTTCGACCAGTAAGGTAGCTTTTAAACCATTTTAATGTGTTTACATCAAAACCGTAATGAGCCATCTTCGACAAAAGAATCGATATATTAATTGTGTCAAAAGCACGTGAAAAATCCAATAAGGCCAGTAACGAACCCTCACCAGTATCCCGAGCACTCAGAATATCATCCACCACGTCCAATAGAGCAGTCGCAGTGCTACGATTTTTCCTAAAACCAGACTGTTTCTCCGGTAGAATACTATTTGCCTCTAAATACTTAGTAAGTTGTTTACAAACAACGGACTCTAAGATTTTTGATAAGAAGGGAAGGATACTAATAGGACGCAAATCTTTATAATCATTTGGATGAGGTATTTTTGGAATAGGTTTTATTATAGCATTTTTCCATGAATTAGGGAAGATACCTGTTTCGAGGGATTTATTAACAATTGAAGTGATCACTTCCAACGTATAAGGCAAAGTGAGAGTAATCATATCCAGGGTAATGCCATCAGAACCTTGTGCGTTTGAGGTAATAGATTTAATAATACTAAGCACTGATACAGTGGACACAGGTTCGAATGTAAAAATACAAGTGCTAATCCTTTCCGAGTCAGTTTGAGGCAGTAAATCATTATCTTCCACACCGTTTACTGATAGAAAATAATCATTTATCTTAGTGGGGTCCCTCAAATGCGGAGGAAGGTCGAAAAATTTAGATTTGAAGTCGATTGCCAGTTTTTTAATGTTCTTCCATAGTAATTTGGGATTTTTCGAGTGATTATTAATACATTGATCAAAATATGCTGCCTTTTCTCTCCGAATTGCTGTCGTTACTATCGTTCTTAGCTCACCATAATAGCGTTTCTTAGTGTCGAGTCCAGTAACCTTACTTTTAATACAAGCCTTGTCTCTCAATTTCATCATTTCCTTAATATTATATGTGATCCATGGAAGACTTTGGCTTTTAATGCGAATTTTCATTAAAGGAGCATAATAATCAAACAAACGCAAAATAAGTTCATTAAATTGAGAAACAGTAACATTAATATCATCACATAGTATATCGGCCCATAAAATAGAATCTAATTCAGCATAGAACTGCACCAGATCAATATCTTTCAGGGGACGATAAGAAATTATTTTAGGAAGCACCTTTACTTTTCTAATATTAAGCTCACATGTCAGAAAAGCATGGCTACTAAGGTCAGGTATATGGTTAATACGCAAATTATTAATTATTGTGTTGCTGCAAACAACGTCAATCAGAGTTTCACTGTGCGCAGTTAAGTGAGTAGGGTGTTCAACATGTTGCATGAGGCTCATACAGTTTAAGAAATCGGAAAGTTTTCTTGTGTTCAGATCATGTGAATTTAGAATATTAATATTAAAATCCCCCATCAAAACAATATGATCATATGAACCTAATAAAGTGATTGAGGCACATAGAGCGTCTATAAATGTATCAACTGCTAGCCAGGGCGGGCGGTAAGCGGTACCGATCGCTACTCTAGTGCTATTAATGTTAAGCCCGCACCACATTTGTTCTACGGAAGGCGCAGGTGGCGTCGATATTGTCCTTACATTTAAACCCTGCTTAATATAAAAGCCGACCCCGCCGCCGCGCGAGCGCACCTCCGCCGGGCGCGGCACGTGCCGCAGCCGGTACCCGGGCGGCGCCGGCGCGCGCGCCTCCTCGCCCGGCCGCAGCCAGGTCTCATTGATGGCCAATATATCGGGGCTGAACCGCTCCACCGCTACCAAAAACTCTTCGTGTTTCGAACCAAGGGATCCCGGATTTAGTAGTCCTAACCTTAACTTTCTGGTTTTAACATATTGAATTATAAAAGAGTACGTGATCAGTATACGTTTACAGTGTAAGAGACTATTATGAAGGAGGGTGGCATGACGCCAGGTTAATGATGATTTAAAATGACATATTGTTATCGTAGTGAATAAATAGACTGCGGACAATACTGTACACGAAAGTGGGACATAATTAGTACATACGGAATCAGAATTACGCCACCCCTGCCAAAATACTTTAAAATTGAGCCAACCATATAAGTAGACAAGATCTGTAGCGGTCAATGACCTACAAACATTAATCAATAAATGACTGGGCAAAATGAATGACAAAGTCTTCAGCCAGTCATAGTAAAAAACATACATAAAACTTATTTTACTAAAAAAGAAGATACCAATCACTACTGACACTGTATAACAATATGAGACCGTAGGATAAAAACACTGGTAAGTATATTTAGACAAATAATAACAATAATAAAATATGAAACAGAAACAGTTAAGAGTAGTTCGTATGTTATAAACCAAAAAACGTAAAGTGACTAGTTTAAGCTCCAATTTCGGGCAAACCAAAAACCCTTTTCAGACCACTTTCTGAAAACAATCTGTGACGGGCTTTGCCATCTTCCTGCCGTGTGAAAATATTGCCATCTCTCGTCCAGACGTACCTAAAGCTATGAGAACGGGCAAGCTCCCTTGCTTTTTGAAACAGCTGCCTATTACGTTTGGTGAGCCGCTCGTTTATATAGAAGGGCTGGGCTGGACCCGGGAGGGACAACCCCTCGGTGGTGACGTGCCGGCGCACGCGCGCAGCCCGCAGCAGCGCGTCGCGCGCGGCGCGCCGGGCCAGCCGCACCGCCAGGGGGCGCGGGCGCGCGGCGCCGTCGCCCTGGCCGCCCTGCGTCGCGGGCCGCACCGGCCCTGACCGGGTAACGCTGACAATGTCTCTCTCATCAAGGTCCACTCCGATTTTCTTCGCCAAAGCAATCACGACGCTGACACCGTTCTCATGAGCCTCCTCCGGACACCCTGCTATTTCCACATCGTTGAGCAGTAGTGCTTGATCACGGTCATGTATTTCTGCTTCCAAACTCAACAGTTTATTTTCTAGTGACGTTATGTTATCAGCCTGACCGCCCGGCTGGGTTTCTAGCCGTTCTACACGAGTTTCCAGTTGTTGTATGCGATTATTTTGAGCTCTTATGGTGTTAGTGAGTTCCGTTATAGTTGCACGCAAACCTTCCATTTCCTCACGAATTAGGCCACTCATAAACGATTTTATGTCACAGAGGGCATTTTGGTCCAGGGAAAGGTATTTTTCAGAGCTCAAAACTGGCTCTTTAAAGGTCGTCTCCGAAGGTCGAAAGTCCTTTTTGCGTTTCGTGACGTTCGGGTCATCTTTACATGTAGACACACACGGGTCTATAACATTGTTGCTCGGGCGGACTGGAGTGTTTATATTTCCTGATTTAGGTATTTTACTTTTACACTCAGGACACTTCCATTCATCTTTGTGAGTCATTATCTTAAAGAGAGTAAATGAAATGCTCGCACAGTCAATATCATAGGCCCCTTTACAGGTCATACAACGCAGGAAATTCGTTTTAGGCAATGTTTTTTTGCAACCCGCACATAGTTTCGTCTTATCCATTTTGATTTAATGGATCTTATTTACTCTTAATGCCCTCTACTGTTGATAACAAGCATTAACTTCAACAATGCGCTACTCGACGCTAGATGTCGCTGTATCTGCTATATCGACTTATAGGTGATTAAGCATGCAGTCTAACAGCTTCACACTAGATGGCGCCTCTAGTTCTCGTAGACCAAAAAATGCTAGGTTCAAAGTTCAAAACCGTAAAATTCGACGGTCAATGGTAAAAAGCAGTTATGTAAATTTAATTTTTACTCACTGTTCACTGTTCACTTGTGATAAACATTGGATTTGGCTGGTTCACTATTGTTTATTAGGCACTATTATTTTGTATTATCTTCGAATTAATTAGTTATTTACACTTATTTCACACTATCTTATTATTCAGTTTTACCAACTTCAACGCTTAAAATAACTTTTACCAACACTTTCACATAATATTTAGAGTATACCGGTTGAGCTGTGTGCTGCGTTGTTAGGTACGAGACTGTGTACTACGATGGTAAAATCTCTAACTATACCTACAGCTAGCCGTCTATTCTGTCCTAAGGCATCATCTAGTCAATTGAAATTCAAGAATGTACTACCGGTGATAAGTGGAGGTACATTCCGTCGAAGGACAATCCGGCGGACCTTGTTTTTCGCGGGGCGAGGGCCGATTCTATCGGTGTCTTTATGGTGGCCGGCTCGTAGTTTTTCGTAAAGTTACAAAATTAGCTGCCTCAGATGCCCTCAAATAGCGCGAAACAAAATCTACCAGAAGTAGTATCATCATATTTGGTAATTAAAAATAATAATGACTCATCTAAAAACAATATTCATCATCAATTTCATTATCATTATATGATTCTAATTTCATTTAATTCCAACGAGTAGTAACTAATATACAAGGATTAATTCATAATTTAAATAACCCTCATTTACCTATTTCATCAAAACTATTTCAAATGCAACAAATATTTAACTACAATTATATATTACAATTACTTTTGGCAAGCAAAAATGTATAGCCAAACATGGGTCAACTTACATGTATAAGTCTAGTCTTGTATTCCTTTTTTGTAAAATTTTAGCGTCGACTACGCTAGCCCAGTACTGATAGCTGACCGGAAATGTCGTGGTTGTAAGCTTACAAAGTTATATTTGTGCATTTTTGTCTGTTATGCGACTAAAGCTGTTCATTCGGAGCTCGTCACCAATCTGACTGAGGAAGGGTATATTCCGACACATAATAGCTTCACGTCTCGTACAGTTATTTATTGGAGTTAATAACATGTTACAGACAATTGTAACCCACTCTAACGTTGCATCTGAAATGGCACAGTAAGGTATCAAATTTGTTTTTGCTCCTCCTCATTTTCCTATCTTCAATGGTACGGCTGAAGCTGCTGTAAAGTCCACCAAACATCATTTTAAAAGGATGCTAGGTCACACTCATTTCTCATACCAAGAACTAGCAACCTGTTTGTGTCAGATAGAAGCAGATTATTCCCGTCCACTGACTCCTCTATCCTGTGAACCGTCTGACTTGTCCGTCCTTACGCCTTTTCATTTCATAATTGGACGAACTCTCACATCTGTACCGTCTTCACAGGTTCCTGCTCAGAACATCAGCTGCTTGGATCGACTACATCAAGCAACATTTCTGGCGATTTCCTAATGAATATATTTCGTTGCTTCAGCTAAAACGAAATGGTCTGCCACTTCCGGACTGCTCAAGGATGTAATGCTCGTGCTCATTCGTGAGAAATCGCTTCCACCTCTTATTTTGGCACTAGGTAGTGTCTTGCGGGCCTATGCTGGAGCTGACAGCGTCACCCGAATCGTGACCTGAAGACAAAGAGAGGCGTCATCGCGAGGGGGTGCAACAACGTTTTCCCTCTTCCCTTCGAAGACGTCAACGGGCGGGAGGATGTCCAAGCATCGGGCGCGACGACCGGCGCACGAGATGGCAGACGCAGAGCCGAACGAAGCCGAACACAAACGAATCGTCACATTCCAACAATCGGCGGCTTCCGTGACACTCGCGTCCCATCCGCACAACCGCTGTACTTTCCTAAAGTTAATTATACTTGTTCTCCTATATAAATACAGTCCACTCAATTACTTCCCTCCTTTACAGCACCAATAGATATAAGCTTATTAATTGACTCAGACATTTTACTATTCTCATTTTTTGATAATACCATATTATTAGGCACAGAGGTCTGAACCACTGGCTCGGAAAAAACTATTCTATAGCCTTGAATCCATGACAACACTTGACTGTCATCTGTTATTTTTTGCCACTGTGTATAGAATAATGAAAGCCTACCAGCATATTTTACCTCCTCTAACGCCAACTCCGAGCTTGGTTCTGCTGCGATGACTTCCGCAATGGTCTGGTGGGCTGACTTCTCTGAACAGCAGGCTCCCTCGTCCTCTGGGTCCCCATTGGCCTGCGACCCGGGGGAGGAGCCTTCCAGTTTAAATGCTGTTGCTGTGACGTTGATGGGAAGTTCTTTTTAGGTGGGCCCAATAGACCAAGCTTTTTAGGTGGAACAGGTTTTGGCGCGCTGGGCTTGAGTTCAGCGCCTGACCTTGAAATAGCTTTTGCCGTTTTTAAATTATCTGCAAAATTGTGTCCAAATAGGTAACTGTCTACTTTTGTGCCTTGAATTTGATCTTTAAGGTCTTTTTTAAGGTTATTTAAAAGGAGACCTCTTCTTATAGATGTATGCTTATGCTGGATATCACAAAGCATACGCACAGCATCCATCAATAGCTGCAATTGATCTGGATCCTTTTTGTCGTTTGACATTAAAGGTGTTATAGCTTCCGTTACACAGGATATAGCTACAGCTAATTGTTTCTGCTTGCCTTCAATGCTCAGATCTCTCTTTAAGACTGAATCTGTAATGGCAGCCTTCACCTCAGGATTTAGAGACGGCGCCCCAATAAGGGGACAGTTGGACGGCACAACATATTTATTTTGAAGGTCTTTACGTAACTCACTAGCCAACCCAGAGGTTGCTATATGTTCAAGTCTAACCGCTAAGGCAGGTAATATCTCCTTACTCACGACTTTAGGCGCAGTCGGATCTTCTCCAAGAATATCCAAAATATCACTGTCCAGCTGTGCTGCTGGAACTTCAGCATGTGACGGACCGGGTAGTGGCTCAGGCGCCGACCCGCATACGGTCGGGCGGGCGGGCGCGGGCGCTAGGGCGGGCGCGAGCGCGAGGGCGGGCGCCGGGGTGGGCGCGAGCGCAGGCCGCGGCGCGGGGTCGGGGCCGGGCGCGGCCGGGCTGGCCGCCGTCTCCGTCACTGGCATTGCTTCGACCATGTCGAGCGCACGCTCCGGGTGTCACAATAACAGACCTCACTGATTGGTACGACTGTATTTCCTCATCACTAATTACTTCCGATTCTACAGGGTATTCTGAAAGTAATTCGATTGCTGGCATGAAGCTATTGTTTCATTGTATTTTTTTTATTTAGGACGAATATTATTCAAAAGTAAAATAGTTTTACTTGGCACATTTTGTTTAGACTGCCTACTCTAAATAGAGGAACAGACTGTGTATGATAGTTGCATACATGTGCGTAATAAACTGTAACCCATTAAGAACTTAGGTAATGTAAATAACAGTTAAATAAACAAGTGAAGCTAAAAGTTTGTAAGTACCTCTAACCTCTAGATAAGTTTATCAACAGCCCCTACGTCTGTTGTATATACGCTACTTCGTTAAAAAGTAGGTCAACATGAACATCGACAGAGTGACAGTCCTTCCACAACTGCCCGCATCTTCGAAGTCATGAGTAAGAGGTGAGGATACCACATACCTTCGCAATTTAAAATCTCCTGCGTAGAATCGTCGTAAGAAGTTCTCGGCGAGCTAGAATACCGTCGTTCTCTGCGACGAGCCTTTTTCAATTTGCGTTCGATCTTACGCAATTTTCTTGCAAGATGGTTGTATTCATCTGGATCACTATTTTTTCGTTTCGGCATCACTAACACACAATACACGCAACGCACAAATCACACTAAAAACTCTAAACTTTTCGTATTATGCAAACGGAGCACGGTAGTGGCCAAGCACTGGAACGCGAATGTTTGCGGTTGTCAGTTCTCGAGCAAAGTAAATTCAGTGATTACCCACATAAAAAATAAAATAAAAAAAAAGGGCTAGGTTTACCCTCTCAATTACAGTGCACAAGTGGCGAATCCTACGCGGTACTACAAAGTCTTATGCCAATCTCAAAGGACGAAAACTTAAATATAATTTAAGCCACAAATCTCTTGTCGTCTTGGCATCTTTAATGTGAACGTACAATGACGGATCAATGGTTAGAATTAATTTGGCTTTCGTTACAACATCTTCCGCTTCTGCTGCAGTACTCTCACTCTTGATGAAATTCTGTTTGCCTTCAAGTACAAGTAAATTCTCCGCAGCGAACGCCCACTCGTTATAGTTTTCGCGTCCTTTTAATTTCGGCACACTTGTTATATACGAGTTCGCAGCCATTTCTATTAACTCCAACACAAATACTGGCACAACTGAGTCTATCACAGGTCTAAAACACTAACTTTTTTTAGACTAGAAACTTTGCCTGGGCCCATAACCTTATAAAACACGTTACTTAGTTTGAATCTTTGATGCAACTGAACGTTTCATTATTTTCAACCACAGACAATATTTAACAAAGGAATAGACAATAAGTGTTATCTAACAGCATTAGCACTATGGGGTAATGGTAGGTTTTATTTGATGTAATACAATTTCAAGCTAGAAATTTACAATCAATTTTACTAATGATTTACTAGTGATTTACCTACCTACCTAAATCTCACTGCTTTTTATGAAATAAATAAGAACACAAGAAATCAGTCTAAAGACACCCAATCCTTATGTACTTTTTTTTCATTCTCAGAGTAGTTTTGGTATAAAATTTGTACATTTATATATCATATATAGCTGACATGAATCAAATAAACTTTCGAAATTACTTCAAGAATAATTTATTTTGTCAAAAAAAAAGAAAACAAAAATGAATTAACCAAAAGGACTTTATTTTATTTTTATCCTATAGCTAGTTTCTTCCTCTTTCCAAAAATATATAACACTTGGCATCTGATTATAAAACAATAGGGTAAATAACATTTTCAGACTTAGTAGTCGTAAAAATTCTAGATTTCTTGAATTTGCTGACACGGGTTGTGTCAGCCCTATATAGGCTATAGACATCGGATAGGCATAAAAGGTATAGACGTATGTTATATTTAAATCTTGTAAGATGAATTTGAAAAATTACTTTTCTTTCCTCTGGTCATACGATATTGAAATTTAGTCTGAAAATGAAAAGAATTCTGTGACTCCCTTAGAGATATTTTTAAAGACATAGATATTTTAACCGTAGCCTCTCAGCATTTTGGACTGTATCTTATATGTTTATAGGAACATACAATCATTTAATAAGAAATCGGATACTCACCATTTTAACACCAGAAATAAACATAGGCTTGCCGTTTCAAAGCTCAGGCTTCAAAAGACTGGAAAGTCGTTTTTGGGTTTAAGCACAAAATTGTTTAATAAGATCCCACAAAATGTTATTGAAATACCTTTTTAATTTCAAACTTTTTATTAAGTCGTGTCTTGTGAAAAAGGATATTATAAAGTAGAAGACTACTTAAATGATAAAAATCCATGGACATGATGAGCTGCTCGCTTGGACATCAATGAATTATGTAACTTGTGAATTTTTATGTAATATGTGATTAATTTATTTACAACTTGACGTGCAAAAGTATTTCATAAAAATTTATTTGCAGAATAAATTATTATTTCATTTAATTATAATTGTAGCAATAAAATATTTCGAGGCTAAGTCCGGGGCTATGAGTGTATGTGTTATGCATACTATACCATAAACTAGTATTTATATAATAGAAGTGTATGTCCTTTTCGATTTCCAAAAGATCAAAAAATAAAGGAGATATGGAGAAAATTTTGTAACAACGAAAATCATTCTTGGAAACCCACACGTAGGTACAAGTGTTATCTAAAATGCTAATAATAGAAAGTCATTGATTAAAGGTACAATATAATAATGTTTTGGGTGTGTAAAGGTTTGCTCGCGTCCGTAGGATTTACCACCTCACAAAACAGGAGTTCCCTACACGTGCGCACCGGGTGGTGCCAAAGAGCAACGGCAACGCTGACAGGCGGCGGTCAACAACCTGGACCAGGCCATCGCGGGCCTTGAAGGGAGCAATCCCTTCAGAAAGTGCGACCTCTGCGCCTTGGGGAAGTGCAGTGTGTATTACCCAAATCTCAATCATGGATGCAACACGGAAACAGGAACTACCCCAGGAGGGTACCAGCGATGCTGGACAATCCCTCTCCGAGCCTAGCTCGGGCAGCCCCGCGTATTCTGGGGGGGGGGGCACTGTAGTGCAGACCACGAAAACCACCTGCGGCGGTGGAGCGTCAGCTAAAAAGCCTGCGGTCCGAAAGGACAAAGGTGCCGAAGGTCTTGTTTCGGACAGGACCACGGCGCAAAATAAAGGTGGCCCAAAGCTGGTTGGGGAAGGTTCCTCGGACCCTAAACCAACTAGTGGAGGGTGGAAGGTAGTCCCGACGGAGTTCCGGCGCGTATTGTGGCCCTGGCAGCCACGGAGATGGAAGAGCGGTTTCGGATCCTCTTCGAAAGGTGTTTCGCCATCGGGAGATTCCCGCAGCCTTGGAAAGAGGGCCAACTTTGTTTGTTGCGCAAGGAGGGGCGCCCGGTGGACTCTCCGTCTGCTTACCGGCCCATCATCTTATTAGATGAGGTCGGTAAACTGTTTGAACGCGTCATTTCAGCGCGTATCAACCATCACCTGCGGGAGTGCGGCCGGGACTTATCAGACGTGCAGTTTGGGTTCAGGGCGAAGAGGTCAACAATCGACGCCCTGGCCCGTCTGCAGGCGCTGTGCAGAGGAGTGATTGATGGCGGTGGGGTGGTGTTGGCTGTCTTGTTCGACATTGCGAACGCATTCAACTCCATCCCTCATGATACCATCCTAGAGGCGCCCTCCTTCCACGGAGTTCCCCTTTATTTGAGGGTCCTACTAAAGGACTACCTTCAGGGTCGACAAATAACCTACGTCGACAAGGGCGGCATTCTCAGGCGTCATGCGGTGGAGTCTGGTGTTCCACAGGGGTCGGTTCTTGGCCACTACTGTGGAACATTGGATTTGACTGACTGCTGCGGTCATCGCTTCTTTCGGGGATGAGCGTAATTTGTTACGCCGATGATACGCTTATGACTGCACGGGGTAAGACGTATGGAGAGGCTGCATCTTTGGCCTCAGCTGGGGGCTCTCTGATAGCTCGCCGGATAGGGATGCTAGGGTTGAGGGTGGCCCTGGAGAAAACCGAAGCCATATTTTTCCACGGCCCTCGTCAGCGCCGCCCTCCCGACGCGAGCATTATGGTTGGCGGAGTCCGTATCCCAGTGAGGTCTACGATGAAATATCTGGGCCTCACTTTGGATAGTAGGTGGACCTTTGGTCCACATTTCGAGAAGTTGGCGCCGCGCCTGCTCAAGGCTGCGGATTCGTTTGGGTGGCTCCTGCCCAATCTTGGGGGTCCCAGGGTCAGATGCCGGCGACTTTATGCCGGTGTCTTAAAATCCATGGCCCTATATGGTGCTCCGATCTGGGCGGAGTCGCTCCGGTGTCGGCAAAATGTAACCCTCTTGCAGCGGCCTCAAAGGGCCATGGCCCAGCGCGTAGCTCGCGCTTATAGGTCAGTGAGCTTCGCCGCAGCCTGTGCTCTCGCAAATACTTCTCCATGGGATCTTGAGGCGAGAGCGCAAGCCAAGATTTACTGGCGCCTAGAGTATCTCAGGACCCTGGGCACGAGACCAGCCCTAGAAGAGCGTGGAGCAATCCGAAGAGAGGCACGGGATGAACTCCTCTCCACCTGGAAGGAGCAACTGGCAGTTGCAGAATTCGGCAGACGCACACTGGATGCGCTTGTGCCCGTATTTGACACGTGGGTGGACCGGCCACACGGGTTTCTATCGTATCGGCTGGTCCAAGTCTTGACGGGACACGGGTGCTTCGGATCCTTCCTTCACATGATACGAAGGGAAGAAACACCAATGTGTCATTCCTGTGGTGCAGCGGAAGACACGTCGGAGCACACAGTTTCGGTGTGCCCGGCGTGGTCTGAGCAGAGAGCGGATCTATCCGTCGTTGTTGGGGATGACCTTGCCCTCCCTAGTCTACTCAAGGCGATGGTAGAGGACGCGAGATCATGGACTGCATTCGCAAATTTCTGCGAGTCAGTGCTTTCCCAAAAGGAGACGGATGAGAGAGCGCGCGAAAACGATCCTTCCGCGCCACTCATCCGGAAGAGGAGGACCGGACGCGCACGGCGAGCATACGCTCGCGCCATAGCACCAGGGTCCAGCGGTGGCCAGCCGGCGGCGGGTGTGGGGACACTCCCGTCGGCATTGCACTAACGGCCGCTGTTGAGGGACGGGCGGTCTCGTGTACCGGGTCCCCCGTCATCCTCGCACTAGAGGAGTGTGTAGCTCGTTATGGGCAACGTCGGCGGCGTCATGGTAGTTGAAGACTAGTTTCGGAGTCCCATGATGCCGCCATTCGGCGATGAGGTACACCGCGGTGTTTTAGTCGGTAAGCCCCCTGGGCATTGCACCCCGCTCAGGAGCCGCGGCTGGCATTTAATATCTGTTCGCTAGCCGTTGGGAAGTCCGACACACCACTGGGAGAGAACCCCCTCTCCTGGTGAAGGTGCGTAAGGCATTTCACAAGGCGTAAAAAAAAAAGGGTGGAAGGTAGTCGGTGGACGTGCTTCTGGTGCAAGGGGTGGGAAGGCACCAGCACAGCACCCTGGGAAAGGGACCAAGCCAGTGAGGCCTGGCAGGTCTACAGACCATTCGGTCAGCGGACCACCGGGCGGAGGCCTGGCCCATCCCACTAGTGGCCAGCTGTCTGGTTCCTTAGGGGCACCAGCTGAACCAATCCCCAGCACATCTCGTGGAACCGGTGGAGTGATGGGAAAGGCGTGCTCAGGCGCTGCGCAGGCAGCAGGCCGAGGACGCCGTCTCTGTCGACCGCCAGAAGCGAGGCAGGGAGTACAGTGGTGAGGGACAGGGTGGGACCAGTGCGAAACGCATCAAGACCTCTGGGTCATATGCGCAAGCACTGGGGACCTTCAAAATGGCCATCACCACTGCGAACTACCCTGCAACCATGCTTGAGGAAGGGATCTATGACGATCTCCAGCTCGCCATTCTGGACGAGCTGGTGAAAGCCAAGGACCCTCCCCCTCAAGTACATCTAGGCTATATCGCGGCCGGTGTTGTCATTGTGTCGTGCGACGGAGAGCACTAGGCACAGTGGCTAAAACTTTTCAACGGCCGCGAGATCAAAGGGGTTAGGCTTAAGGTCGTAGATGCGAGGGACCTACCTAGACCCATTAAAATGGCCTGGAAGACCAAGACGGTCAGTGCGGACGTCTCGGTCCTTTTAGGTATAATGCAGAGGATCCGCCAATAAGGGGACCAGCAAGTCAACTCACCAAAGACTATATGGAGGGACCGACAACGTCCAACGTCAACACTAAAAGAGGCAGCCAGCCTTCACCAAAGTCGGACGAATTGGTGCCTATATCTGCAGAGAGCATCCGGCAAATCATAAAGGAGGAGCTTGAGAGTGTCTTGGACAGCTTCAAGACTAGTATTATAAAGGAGTTCGAACTAAAAACTAAGGAAGTGCTAGATCGCTGCAATCAAATATCGGGCTCACTTAACGTAATAAAGAAAGCACAGGAAGAGATAAGAGAGGAGGTGGTATCTAATTCTGATAATATACATTTGCTTCAAAGTGAGAACAATTCCTTGAAGAACACAGTTGCTGACCTCAACTCGAGATTATCCCGATTGGAACAACACTCGAGAGCGAACAAAGGAATTACAAAACGTTCCGGAACACAAGTCAGAAAATCTAACTTTATTAGTAAAACAAATAGCAAGAACTACCGATTGCAAATTAGAAGAAACCGAAATACAGGCCTGCACACGAATAGCGAAACTGAACAACGATAGTCGTCGACCAAGATCCATCGTAATTAAATTCAGCTCTCAGAGATCACGTGACAACTTTTTGGCATCATCCCTAAAATTTAACAAAAAATCAAAAAGTTTAACAGACAAGCTTAATACTAGTCATTTGGGTATAAGCGGAGAAAAGAAACCAGTTTTCATCGTGGAACATTTGTCTCCATCACAGAAGTCTTTACATGCGGCAGCCAGAACCAGAGCAAAGGAACTCGGATACAAATTTGTCTGGGTAAGGGGAGGTAGAATCTACATGAGAAAAACTGAAACCTCCGAATACAAACTAATTAGGCATCCTCAGGACCTTCTGGAGATTTCTGAATAGTATTTACATTTATTTTTTCATTTAGCCATATTATTTGCATTTGTTTTGATTTTTTTTTTCAGATTATTATTTAAACTGTATGTCGCTAGATTATCTAAATATATATTACCAGAATGTTAGAGGACTAAATACTAATGCATCTGAGGTTCGTCAACAAATTTTGAACAGTAATTATGATATATTTATATTCACAGAAACTTGGCTTAATAATGGATGTTTTGATTCGGAATTTTTTGAGTGTGACCACGCGTTAATAGGAGTAGCAAATTACATAGCTACTTACTGCCCGACGTTTCGACTGGGTTACACCAATCGTGGTCGCGAGCGAACTGGCGCCGCCCGTCTTCGTCTGCCATTGCGGTTGTGAATATCTTGATCCACCCCCGAATCAGCACTAATGTCATTAGTACAGCAACCCCACATTAGTCCGACACACAACACTCACTGCATCCGGGTTGATTTTAGACGTAACATTCCGCGGTATGCACTTGTTAATCACTGGATTCCATGCCGACGATAATTTAAATCCATCTTCCCTATTGAAATTCTTGTGCTTCTTTATTTCAATAGCTTCTCGCACCATTCTTGTATGATAGTGACGATCTGTGGAGAGGACCTTCGGGTCATGTAGCTCCATCCAGTGATTAGTACCCATGTCTAATAGGTGCTCAGCCACCGCGGACTTGTTAGTTTGTCGATTTTTAACAGCTGCAATATGTTCTTTCACCCTCACGGCTATAGCCCGTTTGGTTTGTCCAATATAAGAACTACCACAACTGCAATCGATTTTATATACACCCGGAGATTGGAAGGGAATTACGTCTTTCGGTGTCCGCAACATTTTAGACATTTTATATAACGGAGTATATACAGTCTTAATGGAGTATTGTTTTAGAACTGTTCCAATCTTATCCGTTATACCTCTTATGTAAGGCAAAAATGCTGATATATAGTAGCTATGTAATTTGCTACTCCTATTAACGCGTGTAGACCCATAAAGACAAATATTTAGTGTAATGGAACGCGAAAGTCTAAAATCTTACGTTTTTGAGTGTGGTTATAATGTGTATAGGCGGGACAGAGAGACTTCTTCTTCAACTAAAAGTAGGGGTGGTGGTGTTCTGATAGCGGTTACCAGTCGCCTTGAGTCCGAAAGAGTAGTACACTACGAGAGTGATTGCGAGGACTTGTCGGTCTTGGTTTCAATTAGGTCAACAGGAAAAGTTTTTACTTTTTATATTTGCGCTGTCTACTTACCACCTCCAGTATCAAAAAATTACCTTGGAATTTTTTTGGATAGGGCAAATGCAAACCTAGGCCATGCATCTAGGGCCGACTGTACTCTTATTGCGGGTGACTTTAATTTTAGTAAATTAACATGGGTTATGAACGAAAGTGGAGCTTCACATAGTTTGTTGCCAGTAGGGTACGGAAATTGCGAATTGCTTTGTGATTTTGTAGATTTTATGGCACATCATGACTTTTTACAGTTTAACCGTGTATTTAATGAACATAATAAGATGCTTGATTTACTATTATGTGATCGCGAGAGAATACGAGTGAAAGAGTGCTTGCATCCTGTTAGAAAAATAGATAACTACCATCCTGCTCTTAAAATAGAATTCAGCGTACAAGTTGAAATGCTGAAGAAAGCCCCCCCAATAAAACGATTTAACTTTCACAAAGGTGATTATCAGGCTATGGATGATTCTTTAGTGTCAGTTAACTGGATGGAAAAGATGGGATACTGTGAGGGTGTAAATGAAATGTTGTCCATATTTTATGATGAAGTGTATGACATCATGGCAAACCATATTCCCAAGACAAAAATACGTAAAGGGTCTTCTTATCCTGTTTGGTATTCACAGCATTTAGTTTTTTTGCTAAAACAGAAGGCTAAATATCACAAAAAGTATAAAAAATTCGGTAATCCACTTGATAAATTAGAATTTGAGTTTTTAAGGAATGACACCAATATAATGATCAGGGAATGTTATAATAACTATATTAACTGTATTGAAAGCAACATAAATAAAAATTCAAAGTATTTTTGGTCTCATATCAAAAACCTAAGAAAGAACGCTTCGTCTTATCCTAATACTATGACATTTAATAATAGCACAACATCTGACATAAACCGTATCCCTGACTTGTTTGCGGCACACTTTGCTTCAGTTTTTGAGCATGTTGATGGCTCACCGGATATCACCGGAGTTCCTAGTGCAATGACATCTAGCAGCGTAATGCTTGACGTGATTGATTCCTTTCAATTTAGTCCCACTGAGGTTGAAAAGAAGCTAAAAAAATTAGACACCACAAAAAGCGTTGGCCCAGATAACATACACCCGCTTCTATTGGTAAAATGTGCCAAATCCATCTCCTTGCCGCTATCACTGCTGTACAATCGGTCATTACAGTCAGGTACATTCCCGGACGTATGGAAGCAAGCGCGTGTGGTGCCCATCTTCAAAGGTGGTAAAAAAGAATGTGTGGAAAATTATAGACCGGTATCCATTATATCGACGGTGTCAAAGGTCTTTGAGTCAATGATCCATACAGTTTTGTACAATCACATGCATAAGTATTTTATTTCTGAACAATACGGTTTTGTAAAAAAACGATCCACAAATACCAATCTAATACTTTTTGCGTCTGAATTGATGGAATCAGTTGATAAAGGACTACAAGTAGACGCGGTATACACAGATTTCTCAAAGGCCTTTGACAAAGTCAATCACAGGATTCTGTTAGGGAAACTGTTTAGTTTTGGCATAGAAGGAAATCTCTTGTCCTGGTGCAGTTCCTACCTTGAGAACCGGCTGTCACAAGTGGTTGTCGATGGAGTTCAAATGAAACCTTTCAACGCGCTATCGGGTGTTCCTCAGGGTTCAGTGTTAGGCCCTTTGTTCTTTAACATATTTATAAATGACATTGCTAGAGTTATTAAACATAGTAAAATATACCTATTCGCTGATGACTTAAAGTTGACGAAAATAATCTCTAGTGATACGGATTCCAAAAATCTACAGGAAGATATTGATAGCCTCCAGGAATGGTGTACTGCAAATAGAATGTGCTTAAATGCTAAAAAATGTAAGCACGTTAAATTCACCAAGAAACACAACAAACTCTGTACGGAATACGTTATTGCAGATAGCATACTAGACGAAGTGCAGTCGATCCGAGACCTTGGTGTCATATTCGATAGTCAACTGAGATTTACGGAACACATTGATAAGATTGTCAAGGATGCGAATAAATCCTTAGGGTTTATTTTAAGAAGTGCTAAGGAGTTAAGGCGTCCGTCTACAATGATCTTGCTGTATAATAGCTATGTTAGGAGTAAACTAGAATACTGTAGTACATCGTGGTGTCCAAACTACAAAATACATAAAAAACGGATTGAAAGGGTACAGAAAAAGTTTATCCGCTATTTGGCATATAGATTTAGGGCGCCTAGAACTTTGAAAACCTACAAGGATAAGCTGGGCTATTTCCGTCTGGAGACACTTTCTGCTCGACGCACAGTATTGGATATGTCCTACCTCTACAAATTGCTGAATAATCGAATTGATAGCCCAGCACTATTAGGTAAGCTAAATTTTAATATCCCGAATAGACTGCCCCGCTATGCTTGTGGGTTGTTCAGGAGAAGTTTTTGTAGGACCACTATGGGCCGAAACTCACCCGTCATCTGCATGTCCCGCATGTACGAGTATAATAACCTTACTGGAGAAATTCCCGATCTTGATGTTCACTCACAAAGTATTTCCAAGTTTCTGTCTTTAATTAGTAATTATGTCGTACCTTGAATTGTTTTCATATATTTTTAGAATTTAGTTTTTTTCCCCCGTGTGTTTTTTTTTTTTTTTAACTTTATGTATATTTTATTGATAATTTGTTTTTCTTTAATATCGCAATTTCTTTTTTTGTTGTTTTATTTGAAATCTATTTCCTTCTTCTGTTTTATTTATGTTAATTGCATGCTGTAATTACCTATAATTGTGAGAACAGTGAGTTTTATTCAATATTTGTATAATTATATGTAACTTTTGTGGCTGTATCTTACGTTGGTGATTCTAAATAAATAAATAAATAAATAAATCTATCCAGAGGTAAGAACAGCGAACTGGCGCGTTGTGGACACCCTCGTGGAAGGTCGCACCACCAGGCGCATCTTTCTTATGGATGGAGCCTCTGCAAATTTTATTAAGGAGAAAGGCTACTGCCTCAGTACGGGGATCGACCTGAGCCTCTTCAAGCCACTTGAGATGGAGGAGAGGCAGGAGGAGGAGCGGGTTGGCCCCTGTGCTGAGGAAGCACAGAAGGCTCGGCAAGTGGACGGACAGACGGACCTACGTACGGACAGACGGACGGACGTACAGACTGACGGACGAACACACGAGATGCCGATGGACCTGACGGTCGTAGAACCTGCAGCCAGCACCGTTCCTGCTGTGGTGGCCACAGCTCCTGACGGCACACCAGTACCCCAGACCGTGGTTGAGGGACCCATGTCAAGTGGGCGGGACATGGGGTGCTCTCCCCGGTCAGATGATGTACTGGGTGCACTGGACCAGCTCTTCCTGGGGCGCTCCTCACCTCGCGTGAGTGAGACGGGCCTCCTCTCGGACTAGCAATATCTAAAATCAGGTGTGTACAGATAAACTTACATCACTGTAGAGCCGCAACTGCCCTTCTGGCACGCGAGCTACAAAGGCAAAGGTTTGATGTTGCCCTAATACAAGAACCATATATTCACAATGGTACGGTTATGGGTTTTAATGGAGTGGGTGGTACAGTGTACTACAACTCATCAATGAACAACGTAAGGTGCTGCATTTATATCAGGAATGGTCTAAATGTGGCGCCTCTAACGGAATACTGTTACAAGGATCTGACTATAGTCAGAATCCAGAGGAGGGAAGGGAAGCAGACGCTGATATTGGCGTCGGCTTACTTTCCATATGAAGAGAAGGAACCGGTGAATCAAATGTTGAGGAAACTGGTTGACAGCTGCAGCCGGGAGAATCGTGAGCTCATTATCGGATGTGACGCAAACTCACATCACGTGGTCTGGGGAAGCACAGACATCAATGACAGAGGAGAGAAGTTACTGGACTATCTGGTAAGTTCACCCTTACATATTATTAATAAAGGATGTAAGGCAACTTTCTTCAATGCCCGTAGGGCCGAGGTAATAGACTTAACACTAGCAAATAACAAGGCTGTTAGGAATATTAATGGATGGCATGTGTCTAATGAGGTCACCCTATCGGACCATAATTACATATGTTTTAGCTACAATGTAGGCAGCCGACTTGAAGTTGTACGAAGAAAAAATCCCCGTCATACCGACTGGGATAATTTCAAAACAAACTTAAAATCGGCAGTGGGTAAACCAGTAGATCAGCTTAATTCAATACTTGACATTGAACTTGAAGCAGATAGGTTAACAACGGCTATAACCTCAACATGGCAGGACAATTGTCCTGACAGTAAGTCCATAGCAAGGAGACTACCATGGTGGACTCAAGAAGTGGCTCAAATTCGGAGAGCAACGAGGAAGGCGTTCAATGTAGCAAAAGCTAGAAACGACTTCAGCGAATATAGAAGTGCACTGACGAGATACAACACTGCTGTCCGTAAGGCAAAGAGGGAAGCGTGGAAGAAGCATTGTGAGGGAATAATCTCTGCACCTGAAGGGATGCGACTCACAAAGGCAATCTCCACAACAAAGGCAATACAGCTAACAACTATTAAAAGGCATAATGGAGAACGCACGGAAACCGGTAGAGAAACATTGGAAGTGATGACTAGTGTTCACTTTCCGGGTTCAGAGGGAATAGAAGAAGAGGAAGACGCGATCAGTATTGAGGACCAATGCAAAAGGACCTCATATAGTGATTGGCAAATCTCGAAAAAGGTTGTTGACGAAGCTAAGGTAAGCTGGGCTCTGAAAAGTTTCCAGCCATACAAATCTACCGGGCCGGACGGCATTTATCCGATAGTCTTGCAGAATGGAATATCGATCATACATCCTCATCTCTGCAGACTGTACAGGGCCTGTGTGGCGTTTGGATATATTCCCAAAATATGGAGGAAAGTCAGAGAAATCTATATACCAAAACATGGCAAACAAGATTATGAGGAACCAAAATCGTTCAGACCGATAAGTCTACAATCGTTTCTATTGAAAGCTTTAGAAAAGATGATAGACAAATTCATAAGAGATGGACCACTAAGGAGATATCCCTTACACGAGCAACAGTGTGCATACCAAAGTGGGAAGTCTACAGAAACTGCACTACACTATGTAGTTAGGAAAGCTGAATCAGCACTGGAATCAAAGGAGATGTGCCTAGCAATGTTTATTGACATTGAGGGTGCATTCGATCGTACAACCTTTGAATCAATAAGCAATGCAGCCAAAGTACATGGTATCCCCAATACTATCTGCAAATGGGTGGAATGCATGCTTAAAGGCAGAATAATTCATTTTGAAATACTTGGAGAAAAATTAGCGATCAAAACGGCACGAGGATGTTCTCAAGGGGGAGTACTTTCCCCATTTTTATGGAGTCTAGTCGTGGACTCGCTAATAAGAAAGCTCAATGAAGGACCTTACCACACTGTGGGATACGCAGATGATCTGGTCATAATGGTCAATGGAAAATTTCCGAAAACACTTGTAGAACTAATGCAGAGTGCAGTGAAGACCCTTGAGGATTGGTGTGGATACAACCATCTATCAGTCAACCCAAGGAGGACCACTTTAGTTCCATTTACAAGGAAGCGGAATATCAAGGATATGGGAGCTGTTTCTTTATTTAACACAAGACTAGAATGCTCAAAAGAGGTTAAATATCTAGGTGTCACCCTAGATAAGGAACTTAACTGGAGCCGCCACGTAAATATCACTATATCGAAGGCTCTTCGGGTTTTAGGTATGTGCCGTGCTACATATGGAAAAACATGGGGGCTTAAACCAAAGGTCATTAGATGGTTATACATAATTATGGTAAGGCCAATAACAACGTATGGCAGTATTGTATGGTGGTATAGAACACGATTAAAAACCTGCAGGGACGCTCTGGAGAAAATGCAGAGAACCGCGTGTCTAGCCATATCAGGGGCCTTCAGAACTACCCCAACGGCAACAATGGAAGTACTGTTAAATCTTCCGCCATTGCATCTGGTGATCGAAGCTGAAGCTAAGAAGGCGCTCCAGCGACTACGTATTGCAGGAACTTGGAGCCCTAGAAAATATCAGACAAGACACACAAAATGGGATGACAATAGTTATCTGTCCAGAATTTTGGAAATGGGTTGTGATAAAACGATTCCAAAATACATATTCAATAGGAACTTCAAGGTAAACATACCGACGAGGGACAGCTGGAAGGTGAATCCTGCCCTGAGAGCAACAGCTTGATATGGTATACCGATGGATCCAAAATGGTATCAGGCACTGGTTCCGGTATCTACAGCAAGCATGTTGAGGAAAGTCAAAGCATGGGGGGCATGACAACGGTTTTTCAAGCAGAGGTTTATGCAATAATCTCATGTGCAGAGAAGAACATAGAACTAAAGGTCAAGAATCAAACTATATACATTCTCAGTGACAAAACCATGATGGGCGGAAGCAGACTTCAAAGTCGTCTACTCATGGGAGCGCTAACAGGGCACTACGTCACCAACTCATTACTGATGAAAATGAGACTGTCCTCAAACAGCGATTGTAGAGCTTGCAAGGAAGAAATGGAAGACATGAAACATATTCTATGTGAATGTCACTCACTGGCCAGACACAGGCTCAGACTTCTGGGAACGGCTTATCCGAAACCAGAAGAATACAGGCACCTCAGACCCAAGAACGTTATTGCATTAATGCATTTGATCTTCAGGGAGTAGGTGTATTAAGGTAGGGGAAACAGAAAAGATCCCTGAGGGTCGACGAGAACCGGTTATACCGCGCTAAGATAAGATAAGATAAAGGTACAATACTTTCTTTGCGAACATGTCCTTGTTTGGTAAGTAATTTTGTTTCTTTATTTTTCCTGAATCTGTTTGTCTTTTCCCATGCAATCAAACTTAGGATTAAATTAAAATATTCGTTTTTTGTACTTATTTTCGAAATATAAAGGATTAGGTCATAAAGGCACACAAATACAGACAGACACACATATAAATAAACATTTAATTCTAAAATTTTTTACATTTAACAATTTTAAAATAATCAGTACTTGTAAGATAGTTCAGTTCATTCACCAAACTGATTTTATTTTATTCTTTGTGTCATCACTATTTTGTTCGTATGTATGTTGCGTAGTTACGTGAAAACTTTGTTTGTGTGCGTGTATTGTTTGAAGTGGTGAACATTTTTGTATTATTGCGTTTATCGTTACAGCAAAATTTGTGTCTGTTGAGTTATTAATTTTTTGGTGGTATGCTGTACGTGTTTACCTCGCCCCCCGCTAAAAGTGGCGAAAAAAATTGTTAGAAGCGTTGACGTTATGGCATCTCCAGTGGCTTTATACTCAAAGGTTAAATATGATAGCCAAATGTGGAGCTATTGTTATAATGATTGTTGTTAATAGTTCCACAGAGATATCCCATAAATCTTCAGTGTTTTTAAAATTAACTCTTTGATGGCTCGCAAAATTATAATTTGGTTTACTTGGTTAAATTTAAAAAATTCTAGACATTTTTCTACAGTCCCTATAAGGAGGGATTGAGCTTGGAGTGGGCATGAGTTTAGTTTATTGTAGTAATTATAGGTATATTAGAAAAATAGGTTTCAAAAACATTTGCAACATCCCTATCAGAATCAATATGCTTATCAACTATTAGAGAGATCTTGCGGTCTTGTGTTTTATTTTTACAAGTCTCTTTGTTTATAATTTTCCAAGTGGCATTTATCTTATTATTTGATTTTCAAATTTTTTCTTTCAAGTAGTTTGACTTGGCAATTGCACAAACTTTTTTAAATAACTTTGAATATTTTCTAACATAATAAATAACATTAATATCATTTGATTGTGATTTCATGTCATACAATTCATATAACCTATGTCTACTTTTGCAAATGCCTTTAGTTGCCCAGTCACTGAATTTGTACTTGGGATCTTTGATTTTTATTGATTTTTTAGTAAAAATCCCATTTAATTCATTTAATATTAAATCAAACAGGTTTTTATAAGATTCATCAATGTTTTGATTCAGATGTATTGAAAATGGGAAAATTTATTATTAATGTTTTTCTTATTTATTTATTTATTTAAGGCACACCAACAACATATATATTACACATTCACAACACAATAACATACTATAACATATCAGATATATACATCAATAAGAGGTGAGCACAACATTCTTAATATATATTACATTAATAACAAGAATAGAATATAAAATGAAAAATCACTAATTAAATAAATGGGATTAGAAAAAGCAATTTTAAACATGTTGAAGCACTTGCAGTGCCTCAACACCGGCATCGGTGAACATGAATTTCTGAATTCTTTGTCTGAATTTGGCAAGGCTGTCATTGAAGATATCAAGGTCCGGTATTTTATTATGAAGCATGTTATAATCGTTTTGAATTTTATTAATGGGTTATTGAAGACCAAGGTTGGTTCTGGAAGCAGGTGGACTAAAAATTTTTTTTATATAATGTCTGGGGTACTTATATGGTACAGAGAGATTAAGACGTTGCAGGAGATCAGTACACTGCGCTTGACCATGCACAAGTTTATGGAGAAAACACATCGCTAATAATAGTCTTCTCTTGTTAAGACTAATCATTTTAAATTTGGAGAGACGTTGGTCGTAGGGACTTCTATGCGAAAAACCAACGCACTGAAATGCTAAATGTCTGGTGTAAGCTCGCTGTATACTCTCAATGCGTTGCGAGTGTACGGCGTAATAAGGGTTCCAGCATGTACTTGCATATTCGAGGTGACTGCGTACATAGGCGTTGTACAAGATGTTCCTTGTTTGCTGAGTGAAACCCACTGTATTTCGCTTGAGGAAACCTAACATTCGGGCTGCTTTAGTGACTGCATGATCAACATGTGATGTAAATTTGAGCTGTTTGTCAATGTAGACACCAAGATCCCGAACCTTATCCACTTCGCTCATCGATGTATCACGAATCTTATAAATCGTATTAATTACCTTTCTCTTGCGAGCATATTTTATATAGCAACACTTAGACGGATTAAGGAACATGTTATTAAGGTCACACCAGTCAACAATACTATCAATGTCCTCCTGTATAAGCCTAGCGTCCTCAGCATTCTCAACAACTTTGTAGATTTTAAGGTCGTCTGCAAATAAAGACACTCTGCTGTGTTTAACTATGGTTGTAATATCATTTATAAAGACTAAAAAGAGGACAGGACAGGGACAGGACAGGACCAAGTGGGAACCCTGAGGAACACCTGAGTCAGCGAGGTACGCTTTAGATTCATGACCGCTAATCACAACACTTTGCAGTCTGTCCGATAGATAAGACTTAAACCAATCCAGTAGCGAACCATGTATACCTAAATAATTTAACTTATCAACAAGAATTTTATGATCAACTTTGTCGAAAGCACTACTAAAATCGGTATATATAGCGTCTACTTGCTTACCGCGATCGACTTCTTCAGACAATTCTGATATAAAAGGAACTAGATTAGTTTGAGTGGAACGTAGCGGTCTAAAGCCATGTTGTTTATCTGACATTTTTTTATCTATTAAAGTTGATATGGCGGGGTAAATTAAAGACTCAAGCAATTTAGAAAAACAGGAAAGAATTGAAATGGGTCGATAGTTCTTTACATCATTAGCCAGCCCTTTTTAAAAACAGGAACCACTTTAGCCCTTTTCCAAACTTCAGGAAATACTCCAGTTTCAAGGGAATTGTTGAATATTAGTGTAAGCGGCAGGGCAATAGCAGAAGCGCAACGTCTAATAAATACGGGAGGTATAGACCTGCACCCTTGAATAAATGAATTTTTTTAATTTTAGCTAATACAATTTTTTCAGTGAATTTCAGAGTAGCAATGCAGTCACAGTCAAAAGAGTATTTATTCTGATTGGTGAAGTTTTGATTTGAAGCTGTGTGTGATGAATAAACCGAGCGAAAATGACTTACAAACAAGTTAGCAATATCTTCACCACTAGATGCAACAGTGTCATTTAAGTGCATTTTTTTTGGAATTGTAGAAAGACCGCCTCTTTTGTTTTTTATGTGGCTCCAGAAAGCTTTAGGATTATCGGCAATATTCGATTGTATTGTTTTTTTATAATCTGCAAGACAAATATCATGTAGCTTCTTACACCGACCGCGAAGCAAACCAAATTCTAACTCATCTCGTGGATTATTAAACTTCAAATATTTTTTCCGTGCTTTATTTTTTTCTTTTAAGAGATTAATTAGAGACTTACTAAACCAGCAAGGGTAGCCTGTTTTATGAGGTTTTCTTTTGGGGACAAATTCTTCAATGACATCGTTTAAAATTTTATAAAAGCGATTTACATTTATGTTGACATCCTTAGAGCAAGAAAGTTCACTGAGCCAGTTATAAGATGCAAGCTTATCAACTATGGAAGTATAATCAGCCTTAAAATAATTATATCTAACGTTAATCTTTGGACGGAGATAACTTATATTGCTATTAAAGTACAAAGTAAATAGTAAACTAGGGTGGTGATGGTTACAATGAGTCAGATCATTGGGTGGCTTATTAACCGAGACATTTACAGAACTACATAAAACAAGGTCGAGAAACCGATTATTGCTATTACAAATACTATTTAGCTGGTACAAGGCATTGGTTGACATGAAATCAATTAGCTTATATCCTAACAAATTATCATAGCTAGACGGAAACATTTGCGAGCAATTATTATTGGTATTCCATTCAATGAAACCAAGGTTAAAGTCACCTAGTATTACAAGATCATCACACAAGTCAATTTTGCTTTCAATATTATTCAAAACATTTGATAAAGTGTCCAATTTTACTGGTGGAGGCAGATAGACAACACAGATAGAAAGAAAATAATTGCAGAGTAACCCAAAGATTCTCTTCATCAGATTCCCAAACGATCTCTCGAACAGACGGAATATCTCTTGAGACGGCTAGCATAACTCCACCTCCATCTTTTTTAGAACTAGTAGAACTCGTGCGATATCTTCGATACACTATATATCTATCATCTATTATTTCGTTATTATTTATGTTAACATTAAGCCAAGTTTCTGTAAATGCGATGATCTTGTAATTTGAGGTTAGTACATTTCTAAGCGTGGAAATAGTTTTGGTTCTCAAACCTTGAACGTTCTGATAATATATGTCAAGCATGACGGAATAAATTTAACAAAGCACTTACAGTATTTGGGTCAGAGGTTAAGATAACTGTTTAATACTTTCTTCACTCTTTATAAGCACTGCTTGGTGGTTTTCACTCTTCCGGGCATATACCCGTCCATTACGGACCCAAACAAACTTATAAGAAAGCTCTTTAGCTTTCATGCGAGTAGCAGCATGTAAATGTTTATTTCCTGGTGTGAGGTGCTCCGAGACGAACACAGGCGAACGAGTGCCTCCAATACCGAGATGATGAGAGCTGAGTTTGTGTTGCGTATTATTCTTATTGAAGTTGCTCACTGCAGCCAAAACTGAGTCCCTTAGGCGCGGGTTGCGCAATTTGACTATTACTGCACGGGGTTTAGTATTTTCTTTGGACTTTTTAGCTACTCTAGTGACCTGTATTATTTCTTCACTGCTGATGGGGATATCGACTGCTTTTGTTAATTGAATAACGATGTCGCATAATTTTTCAGAGTGGTTTTCGGGTATGCCATTGATCTCTAAGTTGCTCTCACGCATGTGTAGCTCAACGGCATTCAACCGATTCGATAAATCACTCACAGTAGATTTCAGTATCTCATTATCCTTTTTGAGTGTTGCTATAGTTGCAGATTTTTCCTCCAAACAGGTTTTTAATTCTTCGAATTTATTGTTTATGAACTCCAATGATTCGTGAAAACTGGACATTTTTCCGCTGATATTCCTTAATTCGATCATTGTCGTCGCACTCGCCCTGGCAATTTCTTCTATTACAATCTGCCGGAATCTTTCTTCAGTTATCATGGAAGGGCTATCCTGCTGGGGTTGGTTACTTGGTTTGCCTCGAATTGTAACGTTGGAGACCTCTTCGTCGTCGGCTACGCATTGAATGGTGGGGCGAACGGGAGTGTTGACATTACCCGTTTTTGGTTGGTTGCAAAGGCATGCAGGACATTTCCATGTATTTTTGTGTCGTGGTTCCATCAGAGCATACCTTTTATAGGACACATTTGCACACTCAATGTCGTAAATAGATTTGCATAAAGAACACTTCAGTGTATCTCTATTAGGAAATACCTTTTGGCACCCCGCACATTTATTAGCCTGTTGAGCGGAAGTAGACATGACTGGGATCAGTAGGTACCTGTTGTCGGCGTAATCGATCGCAATAAATCCCAATCAATAATCCAAAATTTCAATTATCTAGCTTATTCCACACTTTAGCAATCGTCACTACACTAATGCGGCGAAGTAATGTTGTAAGCGCACGATGAGCACAAGCGAATTCGGCCCGTATGCACTGCACGTAAGCGCGGTAGTCGCCCGCGGAGCCCCGTGGAATCTCGCTCGCGTAATGGCGGCGCGCCGGCTGAAGTGGTAAACGATTCACCGAGGTATTCAATGTGAGCAAATCCACAATTTTGTCATTAAACTATTAGTGTTTTTTGAAACTGATATACTTGTTTTCACTTTCACAAAGTTTCATGGTAAACAGTGGCGTAATAACTGCACTTTTCTAATTTAAATACGAGAGCTTGTTTACGACGATGTTGACATTTTGACTTTTTGACGTTACCGATAGTTTTCTTAAAATTATCTGTGCGCCTTATAGTGAAAGGTCGGTATGTAAAATGCAATGAAGGATTATTATGAGTGTGTTCAAATATAGCTACCTGACCACTATGGTCAGAGTTGATAAAATTAATAATAGATTTATTATACACTTTGCAATTACAAAAAATATTATTCAGGCAAGTAGCTGTTGTTGGAGTTACCCGAGTTCGTTCAAAAAATAAATTACTTAGTCCAAAAGAGTTAAATAAGTTAAGAAATCTAGTCGATAGTTGTGAGTCACTATCCAAAATATTAATATTGAAATCTCCACAAACAACTACTCTTTTGCTACATTTACATACCTTTTTCAAAACTTCCTCAATTGTAGATTCAAATAGTACATAGTTACCAGACCCCATCTGGTCTATAGACACAGACAATGATGTACTGCTCGAGCTCGGCACAAGAAAGCTCAATATTTCGCTCAATAGAGAGTGATGTCACATCCTTACGGTTTTTTGAAGTTAATGATTTATTCAATAATATAAGTGATCCACCTCCAATAACATCTTCCCTTGTAAACGAACTAACGACTTTGTAATTATCAATACTAATCAGTAACTCATACTGTCTTAACCAATGCTCGCATACAACATTAATATCATTTAAATATAACTCAAGTTCTAGTTCTTTTCCAGGAAAGCTGACTACTGAGCTGGTGTAAGACTTACCTAAAAAATCGCAAATCAGTAGTGGTAGTTCACGGATGTTCCTCAAGGCTCAATTCTTGGACCAATATTTTTCAATAATAATAATAATAATAATAATAATAACTTTATTTATTAAACAGTGTTGATACAGAATGTTGAGTCCCTGACATTGAAACTAGTTGTAAAACTGTATTTTCAGTGTCAGTGATTCTTCGGCTTATTTGTACATTAGAACAAAGTTTAAAAATAATAATAATACAAGGCAATTTAGAAAGAATTTAACATTTAAATTATACATTTCAAAACTATTAGGTACAATCTAAGTGCCTGCACAATTCTCAAAACCAGGTATTAAAGAGAGTTAGTAACAATGATGATAAAAGAAAAAGAGGGTGAATTTTGTATATTTATTTATTTATTTATTATTTATAGGAAAACACAACAGACTACAATCATTATTGCACATACAGACATTCCAGCTTATAACTTACAAACAGAACTGTAGTCCTAAACGTGTTTACACGTTTATCATTTAACAAATCGCATGGTGAGCAAACAAACTTTTTAGAAACTAAATTAAATAGGATTTAAGTATAAATATTTTGAAACATGTCAATAAATTACACAGTTTAGTCAATAATTTAGATTTACATGGAACATATTTTGATGACAACATTAATTACGAAGAAAGATAGTTAATAATATTATTTAAATAAAACTTAAATTAGATTACAATAATATGATATATAAATTTAGATTACGATTATTACACAATGTCAAGTTGATTCCTGATGTCAAATAATGATAAAATAAAATAAAATACAAATAACAGATGCAATTTAAGAAACACTAAAACTAGGATTCCTTGAGGAGATCAAGCAGGACCTTGCGGAAATGACCTATTTTAGAATCAAATAAGTCCAAATCTGGGCAACATTTGCTGTACTCCTCATACAACCGACAAATTCGCAGCATTGGTTGGTTTTGGGAAACATTATTGTGGCAAATTGGAAAATAAAATATCTTAGGTCTGCGATAGTTAACCTTAGTATTTAAATTTAGCATATATACTAGCTCTGGACTATCGACGGTGGAATTGGTAATTTTATGTAGCTGCAGTAAATCCAGGAGTATACGCCGATTGCGAAGGGACACAATTCCATATTTTTGAGTCTTTGCACATAAGACGGACTATTATTATTGCGACTACCACAGCGATAATTCAAGAGACGGGTAAACCTAGACTGGACTGACTCAATCCGGTCAGAGTGAGTCACGTAATGAGGATTCCATATTACCGACCCATATTCCAATATGCTGCGCGCCAAAGTGTTAAATAATGTGATATGGCTTTGTGGCTTTTTAAAGTGTTTGGTTTGACGTGTTATGAAGCCAAGCAGCTTATTGGATTTTTTAATGATGGAGTCATAGTGAGGTCGGAAACTTAGCTGCTCATCAAATATTATTCCCAGGTCTCTAACCGAGGTAGTGCGTTGCAGCACCTCCCCGTCAAGTGTGTAGTGATTCTCCATCTTAACTTTTTTTAAGGTAAAGGAAATCACATAGCACTTCCCGATATTGAGATACATGCCGTTCCCCTTACACCACTCAGCAATAATTTGTAGATCTTCCTGAATTATGCGCGCATCTCTATTGTTCTCAATTTTATGAAAGAGCTTTAGGTCATCAGCATATAAAAGACATGGAGAAGAGATCTTATCTATGAGATCATTTATAAATACTAAAAATAGTAAGGGACCTAAATGCGATCCCTGAGGAACTCCAGATTTTATTTTTATGGCTTCTGACACATATCCCTTGATTGCAACGAGCTGATGTCTATTCCTAAGGTAAGACTCAAGCCAACGAAGTAGATTACCATGAATTCCGCAGGCTTCTAGCTTTCTACAGAGGATTGTGTGGTCAACTTTGTCAAAGGCCTTTTTAAAGTCTGTATATACTGCATCAACTTGACCTCGATCATTTATGGTGTTACAGAGATAGGTCTTAAAGTTAAGCAAGTTGCTGATTGTGGACCTGCCTTTGATGAAGCCATGTTGTTTGGTAGACAAGGTTGGCTTTAAGTGGAAATAGAGATGGTTATAAACCAATGCTTCGAACAATTTAGACAGTGCGGACAAAATACTTATTGGCCTGTAATTCTCACACTTTGTTAGATCACCGCTTTTGAAGATCGGCGCGACGTGAGCAACCTTCCAGCACGATGGAAAGACGCCAATGGCGAGGGATTTATTAAATATGAGTGTGAGAGGCTCACTGAGTTCAAGGGCACACTCTCTGAGGAACTGGGCTGGTATTTTGTCAGGACCTGCGCCTTTGTTGGGATCGAGCAGCAGAAGCTTTTGAAGTACCTCTTTCTGATTTAGTTTAATTTTGGAAAGCACAGAACTGCGGTGGTTACTACATACAGAGCTATTGGTACAATTTCTGTGCTCCTCGTAGACTGAACCAAAGTATTTAGAGAAGAGCTCGCATACGCTTTGTCCACCCTCAGCCACCCGTTCTCCAAAGCTTACTGCGTGAGGTATACTGCATTGGTTGCGTTTCTTGCTGTTGACATATGACCAAAAGGCCTTGACATTCACTTTGAGCGCTTCCTCGGTAACGTTTACGTAGGCGGAGTAGCAAATCTTTATCAATTTTTTACTCCTCGTACGCAGGAGAGAGAAAGTATCGTAGTCCCGTGGATTTTTATATTTTTTAAAGCGTGCATGGTATTTATTTTTCTCACGCAAACACTTAATAAGAGGGCCACTAAACCATTTCGGGTAGTTGCTAGAACGACGTTTGCACAATGGCGTTCAGTCCCTTATAATATTGTTCACTTCAACATAGAACCTCTCAACAGTGTCATCTACGTCCAAGGAGGAAAAAAGCTCCGTCCACTTAAACCCGCGAAGCTTCGCCTTCGCCAGATCGTAGTTACACTTACGAAAATCAAAGCGCTCAGTGTGGCTAGGTTTTAAATGTGCCATAGCGGTGGGGGAAGCGTACTTTACGAGCAGCGGCGGATGATGCTTGTCCTCCCTAAACATAGAATTTCCGCGGGACACTTCTACATTACAAGTACAAAGAACTAAATCCAAGATCCTATCATTTACATTTGGAACACAGTTGAATTGCAACAAGTCGCAAAGTGATGTATTGTCCAGCAACAATGTACTTTTATAGTTTGTTCCATCACAAAGGGGTGTCAATGTACCATCACTAGACAAATGCCAAGACACATTAGGTACGTTAAAGTCACCCATAACAATGAATCGCTCGTTTTCATTGGCCTCCAGTATAAGATTATGTAGCCTAGTGTAGAAATTAGATAAATCGTCAAAACACAGATACGGAGGTAAATAACATACACATATATTGAGCTTAATATTAGAACCATTTGATGAAGGAATACTGATCCAGATCTCCTCAAGGTCACCCTCCCAAGATTGCTGTCTAATTGGCATATATTTCGTATTGACCGCAATCAAAACACCACCGCCATCGCTCTTATTATACTTAGGGCCTATGCATGTACTTTCACGGTCTCTACGAAACACATCATAGCGGTCATCTAACATTTCACCATCAAACAATGAAGAATTAAAATTAGTCTCTGTTAAGCATATAACATCATGGTTTTCATTTAGAAAATTATGGTATAAATCAATTGTTTTACTACGAGCGCGATTAATATTTTGATAGAAAATTAACATAAAAATTACAGATAATAAATCCAGATTAATACATTAACATAGTATAAACATTAAATAATAACACTGCTATACATAAAAAATAAAAAAATCTGCGGCAGGGATTTTTTTAATGGTTTTTGTTAATACTCATATTAGGCCTTTACGCTGTATGCTTATTTATTTTTGATTCACTCTGGTTATTGAGATAAACGGAACTAAGAAAAAAAAAAAAAAATCTACCGACTGCAACACTTGTCACCGCTCCGTGTTTTTATTTTCATTTTGGTGTAGAAAGTGATTACTTTTATTTGAAGTACATACCATTATAAAGTACAAGGTGTAAGCGTACGTGTAATTGCACTGTTAAACTGGAACTCCTTAAGATATGTGAGTTATCATCATATGCATTTTAACATAACCTATCAACTGTCAAAATAACTGACCTGCGCAACCCGCAGATCGCCCGCTGCTACGCACACATAGAAGCGAAGCTTACACGCATAGTGCTTTGCACCTTAAGCGCTTACATCGCTTCACCGCTGAGTGCAATTTATGGAATTTATTTTTTTGTCTCCTACCACTCCGCTTTTTTCTCAATTATATTTGCTACTCAGAGACCATACTGCCTTAATAATACTGCATAATGGCTAATGTAAATGGTATATGTGCTGGGTGTCGAAACAAAATCCCCAGTAAAGAGTACCTAAACTGTGCTTACTGCAAACTAAAATACGACCTTGCTTGCGCGAATATAACAGAGAAGGGCTGGTCTTCTATGGGTTTGGATCAGAGGAGTAAATGGAAGTGTCATGGATGTCGGGCAAAGCAACCCAAAACCGACAATAGTAATACTCCCCTGCGCCCGGATGATAGATGCTTGACTACAAAATCAAGCTCATCTGGCTCTGGCAAAGTCTCTCCACCGAAAATTGATAATGTAACACAACGAAAAAAGAACTCGGCTGCATTATCGACAAGCAATGAAGACTTGAATATGATCTCATCTGCTCTCATAACGAAGGAAGACGTCAGGGAAATAATTAGGGAGGAGTTTAGAATTATGAGATCAGAATTGGCAAAAGAACTTCATGAATCACTCAAGCAAATGGTGAAAGCAGAAATTCAAGCTATTAGGGGTGAAGTAAATGCATTGGAAAGCAGCGTTAACTTCTTAAACGACAAATATGAGACTACTAAAGCTGATGTTGCGGTATACAATAATACACTGGGAAAGCTACATAAGGAAAACATAGACCTTAACAATACTGTAAAAGACTTGCAAATTAGACTACAAGTGATGGAACAGCACAATCGCTCAAATAATCTTGAGATACAGTGTGTTCCCGAACGAAAGCAGGAGAACTTAATATCTACCATTATTAAGCTTTCCAATGCAGTGGCTTGCGATCTGAAGGAACAAGATATCCACAACTGTACTCGTGTGGCAAAAAACAACAAGGACAATAACAGACCTCGCGCCATTGTGGTTAAACTCGCTACTCCACGACTTCGAGATACCTTTCTGGCGAGTGTAATCAAATTTAATAAAACGAATCCTGATAACAAGATAAACAGCAGCCATCTAGGGATTCCGGGCAATAAGACACCTATTTATATACTGGAGCACCTTTCACCAATGTCTAAAAAACTTCATGCAGCTGCTCGTCAGACTGCAAAAGAGAAAGGGTACAAATTTGTCTGGATTAAGCAAGGCAGAGTTTTCATGAGGAAGACAGAGGTAGACGAATCTGTTTACATCAGAAATCTGGAAACGTTAGACAAACTTAAGTAATAATAGTTGTAATAATATTTTAGTGCTATATCTGCGCATATAGTTATAAAATTCAATTGTTTAAGAATCTATTACCAGAATGTCAGAGGTCTTCGGACCAAAACCCACGATTTTCTGCGCAGTATCTCATGCGCTAATTACGACATAATTATTTTAACGGAAACATGGCTTAACAGTAAAATTTATGATGCAGAAATATTTGACAATCGTTATACAGTATACCGGAGGGATCGCGAAAGCACGGGTTTTCATGCTAATAAAGACGGAGGGGGAGTGTTGATCGCAGTTTCTAATAAATTTTTTTCAGCCCGCTTCAAAGATGGTGAAAGTAAATGTGAAGATTTATATGTAAAAGTTGAAATTGATAAACAGAAATGTATTTATTTTTGCACAGCATACCTCCCTCCTCCGATTAATAAAACTATACTTGATCATTTCATAGACAATTTCAATCGTTGTTCCGATATCATTGATAATGTGTGCCTTTTAGGAGACTTTAATATGAATTTTATTTCTTGGAATCAATGTACTGATAATGAATGCAAACCTGTAATGAACCATGGTTCTTCAATAGGCCAGCAGTTCTTAGACTTTGCGTCTCTTAATAATCTCGCCCAATATAACAATATTACCAACAGCTGCAATAAAACATTGGACTTAGTTCTAAGTAATATGCAACACATAACAGTCAATGCATCTACATGTGCCCTAGTCAATAGCGATCTTCATCATCCACCATTAGACATATGTTTAGAATACAACTTAGCTGCATCACTTAAGCCTAACAATGTTTTAAAAAATAACTTTTATAAAGCAGATTACGACAAAATTTATTCAGACTTGGATGAAGTCAATTGGTCCAGTGAATTTGCTTATTGTGATAACGTGGACGATATGGTGTCGATATTTTATACAATTGTCGGTGATTTAATAGATAAGCATGTACCTAAAACTAAAATCAAGAAAGGGAAGTATCCTCCTTGGTTTAGCCCTCAATTAATTAAGTTGAATAAGGAGAAAAGCAAGTTACTCCATAAGTTCAGAGTTTTTAAAAACCCTTTAGATGAAATATCCCTTCAAATTCTGAATAAGCGATGTAAAACATTATCTTTATTTTGTTATAACAACTACGTCAAAGAGACTGAAGAATGCATCATAAAAAACCCTAAACATTTTTATTCCTTTCTTAAAAATAAACGCAGTACCTCAGTCCAGATACCGCAGAGTATGACTTTGAACTCAGTGACCGTATCAGAAGGCTCTGAAATGTGCAACTTATTCGCTTCGTATTTCTCATCTACATTTACTAATAGTTCAGATCTATGTTCATCACCAATAGAAACTGATTCCAATACTAATTCTATCGGAGGCATATTTATAACACACAAAAATGTAACCAAGCATTTAAGATCTCTAAACATTTACAAAGGTGCAGGACCGGATGGGATTCCACCATTATTCGTTTCCAAATGTGCGCCGTATCTTAGTTTTCCATTGTTTCTCATTATTAATAGATCTTTATCAACCGGAACCTATCCAACTAAATGGAAAGAAGCAAAAGTAGTCCCAATATTTAAGAGTGGTAACAAGGGAGACATTACAAACTATAGGCCAATTTCTATTTTGTCAGTTTTTGCCAAATCATTCGAAGCTTTAATTTACCCCTATTTAAAAAATCATACTGCTCAGATCTTCGTAGACGAACAGCACGGCTTCGTCGAATCTCGCTCTACGAGTACGAATCTAGTCTCTTATCACAACGAGCTTGTAAACGCAGTAGATTCTGGACACCAAGTTAATGCAGTATACATGGACTTTGCTAAGGCGTTTGATAGAGTATGTCAGTTTGTACTACTTAAAAAATTGGCTTCATACGGTATTTATGGATCTCTTTTGAACTGGTTCAAGTCTTATTTATTAAATAGATCTCAGTATGTAGTGGTGAAGGGTTATAAATCAGAAACATATACAGTTACGTCCGGAGTGCCCCAGGGCTCTCATCTAGGTCCCTGGCTATTCAACTTGTTTATCAATGACATAATTAAATGTATCAAGTATAGCAGCGCATACCTATTTGCTGATGATCTAAAACTCTGTAAACTTATAAAGACCCATTAGACTGTGAGCTGTTTCAGGAAGATCTTAACGCTATTTCCGACTGGTGTGAAGTAAACAAGATGTCGCTAAATACTAACAAGTGTTACTCTATCACATTTACTCGTAAGCTAAATATTGTAAAGTCTCAATTTTACTTAAAAGGGTCATTAGTTAAAGAGGAATCTGTACTGAGAGATTTGGGCGTTCTTTTCGATTCTAAATTAACTTTCTTGCCTCATATAGACAACATAATAAAAAAATCATCTAAGATGCTTGGTTTCATTATTCGTAATGGCAAACAATTTAGAAATCCAAAAACCAAAATAGCCATTTACAATTCTTATGTACGCAGTAATGCTGAATATTGCAGTGTTGTTTGGTCACCCCATTATAACGTACATCAACTTAGAATAGAACGCATTCAAAAACGATTTCTCAGACATATTTCCTTCTCTTGTAGATTACATAAAAAACTCCCCACATATGCAGACAAATTAAATCATTTTAAAATGGATAGCCTTTTGCTTCGGAGACAGCTTCACGACATGGTGTTTCTGTTCAAATTATTGAGGAATCATTATAATTGTCCACCGCTTTTGCAATCTGTCAACCTGCGTATTCCTCGACATGTGCCTAGACGCACGCAGCTAGGTAAAGGACTGTTACACCAACCACCTGCCAGAACCAATCTGAAACAGTTCTCCATGATCTCACGAATGTCGAAATCATACAATTCCCTAAGTGAGGAAATTGACGTATTCCACGACACATTGTTTGGTTTCAAGAAAAATGTACTGTTAAATTTAAGAAGTGTAGTTTAAGTTTATCTTTGTAAGTGTTATAGAGAATTATGTAAATTATGTTTATGTTTTGTTTAGCTTTTTTCCAATAAGTGTTGTCAGTATGACTTTGGTGTGCATGATGTGACACCTTTAAAAGCTTTGCATTGAACCACATTATTTTAATTGTTCATGTTACTTAGATATATATTTGAAATGTAAAAGCTACTGGATGTCCAAATAAATAAATAAATAAATAAATAAATAATTGAAAATTTCAAACTACTGTACAAACATTGTGGTTCATTGATTTGTTTTCACTTACGTTTGTTATATTTTCACTGATTTATTTGCAACAACATAACTTTATAGCTATCAGACCCTCAAGTTATCAGTAATAAATCGTTTTTTTTTGTGTTAAAGTGCATTTTTCCTAACAAAAACATGAGTTTTCCACGTAAACCTTGTTTAAACGATCCTAACAGTTTTTGCTTTATTTGTGGCAAGTTTAGTTTACAAAAACAAAGAAAAGAGATCACAGAGTTTGTAAAAACCGTCTACCGAGAATATTTCGGGATACCACTAGTGAAAGGGAATAAATATTGGGTGCCAAACATCGTGTGCATGCCGTGGGTAGAATCTTTGCGTTAATAGTGCCAAGGAGGACGTAAAGGGTTACAATTTGGAGTGCCGATGATGTGGAATGAGCCAAGTAATCACTTAAACGCCTGTTACTTTAGTGCCGTAAATGTTAAAGGTATAAACTAAAAAACGTACTTAAGTTTACCCTAGTGTTAAATCGGGTACAACTCCAGTATCTCACAGTGATGATTGAACCTGGGTGATTACAGTGAGGAACAAAGAGACAGGTTCCATCAGGATACCAGGATAATGAAAGAAAGATATCAAGGTCAATGGGACAGCCATATGATGGCTGACTATTGCTGGACCTTGAAAAGAGATTGTCCTGACAAAGTAAATAAGAGAAAATAGAAGAAAAAAAAGTTTTTCATGATCTTCATTTATTTATTCTAGTTAAAGGTACCCCAAACTATTATTTTAGTGTATTTTTGTAAAGATAAACAATAAAAATAAATTTTAAATACAGCTTTTGGCCCATTTCTTGAAGCATTTTATGGAATATGTTAGAAGCGTTTATCTCAAAAACTGGAGTCAATTTGACAATTCTGGTATTTTTCTCGTTATCAGCACACTCGTCTTATACAAAATCGACTTCAAGTATACCTGCCGCAAAATTACTGTATAGCAGTGTAATATATAATGATGAGAATAAAAAAATATATAGTTAAAGCTTATTTCTTATTTTTTGAAGACGTCGGGAGTTTACTTAAAACACTAATGTCCTTAATAACTATAGCAGAAGCGGTATCACTTTCACGCACATAGACACGACCGTATTTCACCCAAAAATATTTATAAGAGTTATCTTTGGCCCACTTTCTGGAAGCGGCGTGTATTTCCTTACATTCGGGCGAAAGGTGTTCAACTATGTAGATGTTACTTTTGTCCCCTGCATAACCAATGTTGGCGCAGTTAAGCGGCGATGAGCGACTTTGCTTATTGTACCGCCGGGCGGCCGAGAGCAACGCATCCCGATGACGCTCTGACGGTAGTGTCACGATGATATTGCGTGGGCGGTCCGAGGAGGGGTTTAGTTTCGCGACGCGACGTATAGAGCGTATGTCGGAGTCAATCAGTGGAGCTTTGATAACTTCACATATTTTCTTCAGTAATGTTACTAAGTTTTCAGACTTTTTCTCAGTAATAGACTGAATTTCAAGATTACAGCTTCTAGATGATTTGTCCAAAATTTTCACATTTTGCTTTATTAATGTAAGTTCAGCTTGTAATTTTTGGTTCTGGGTTTCTAAATCCTGGATCTTTCTATTCATTGAATGAACGTCCTGTTTCAGGTCGCGTTGTTGTTCTGCGAGAAAATCAGTTGTAGCCGTAAACTCTGATTTTAACGTTTCAATCTGGGCAGTGATCTCCCTTTTTATATCCGCAGTTATTGAGAGATGCATATTATGAAGCTTGGAGTCTAATTTGGAGTCCAGCAGTTGGGCCAGCTGTTCTATGGTGATGTTACCAGGGACAGTGGTAGCGGAGGACGATGGTAAAGGATTGGAAACGTGAGTGGCTAATGGTGGCTTGTAGCTATTATCAATGTTATCGTCGCAGGACATGTTTGATGTGTCGAGGTATGAGCAATCAAATTGTTGGCGTACAGGAGTGTTACAGTTACTTCCTTTTCTTCGGGTAACATTGACGCAAACAGGGCACACCCAGGCTGATTTTAGTTCGCTGAGGTTGCCTTTATAATAGGCTGTTGACATATTTAAGCAATTGTAGTGGTACGGTGTTTTACACCGTACACACCTAAGCAATTCATCAATAGCAAGCTTATTTTTGCACGCTTCGCAATTCATATTCAATAGAAGCGCCGCGATGGTAAGATAACAAACCAGTATCTGTGTGACTCACGCGCAGTTCGCCCGGCAGCTACTCTCGCACAGCTGGCCGCGATGACGTCGGACTGGCTAGCGCGCGGTGGGGGCAGGGTCAATGACCGCCGCCGCTCGATGCGATGCTCGGACGTTTGACGTGAGACGGGTAGATGGGCAAAACACTTTAAATTTTGAGAACGTTATTATTTTAATATCGTGTTTTGAGGCATTAGAAATCACTTTCTTCACAATTTTTTAACACGGTTTTGTAGTTCCTTAAGCAAGCTTTATTTTAATGTAAGTTTTGACGTACTAACGAGCTTGTAGTTAAACTAAACGAATTATTTTTGAAGAGAGACACAGAAACGATGTTCACTATGCGACGGCGTACGGACGAAAAGATGCAGATATGTAGTCCAGGAGAGAGTATATACAGTATTATTTATTCATACTTGTATGTGTGAGTGTGTGTTTGTGTGTGTGTGTGTTTGTGTGTGTGAGTGTGTGTGTGTGTGTGTGGGTGAGTGGGTGTGTATTTATTTATTTTACTTAAGGAGATTTTCAGTATCCAAATATGACATATTAAGTAGGTAAGTTGTTATTTTAATTTTTATCTCGTATTTACTTAGAGTATAGATATGTAACAAACTATGAAACTTGTTATAAAGTTTTGAAGATAGGGCGTCATACTGTTGTCTTGCCAAAACTGTTCGATATTTTAATGTTGGGCATATGTGTGTTGAAGCCCGTCGACGATTAAGGATACTCAGGTCGAGGGGAAGACAAGCATGCCTTCGCAATATGCTCCGTAGTATGTATAATTGCCTGACTGTTAACACTTGACATTCCAAGTATAGCAAACTAGTTGGGTAACGTATATGCTTGTGTAACATTATTTTCAAAATAGTTCTTTGTGCCCGCTCTAGCTTCAACATCACAGTTCTGCCTGCCCCTCCCCAGGTGGGTACACAGTATGACAAGATAGATTGGCATAAGGCAAGATATACAGTTTTGGCTGTTACTTTGTCGACTAACTGTCGAATCGTTTTAAATAAGTAAATTAATTTACGTACCCTATTCTTTAAGGCTTCTATGTGTATGTGCCATTTCAAATTGGAGTCAATAATCACTCCGAGATACTTAACGTTATGAACAATGTTAAGCGGATGGCAACCACAACTCACTGATGGCAGGGCACATGTAAGCTCTATAAGGTGTAAGTCCTCGGGTGATGGAGCAGAGGCAGGAGAAACGAAGAAAGGGATTAACTGCGTCTTACTTAGATTAAGGGTAAGGAGATTTGCTGAGAGCCAGTTCCGTACTATCCTTAGAGCGACTTGTGTGTGTTGCTTAGCACTACTCCAGCTATTGCCGTGTACCAGAAGTGCAGTGTCGTCTGCGTATGCAAAAACACTGCATCTTGGTATTTTGAGTTTACAGAGATCATTAACATATAGCTGGAATAGGGTTGGCCCCAGTATGCTGCCTTGCGGGACACCGTGGTCAAGAGACTGCATATTACTGACATATGGTCCGATCTTAACGCACTGTTCTCTATTTTGGAGGTAGCTGCGAAACATGTTTAGCTCTCGGCCACGAACACCATGACACTCTAGCTTGTTAACCAGTATGGGTATTGAGACGGTATCGAAGGCCCTGGAAAGGTCGAGAAAGACACCGAAACATTTCTTTTTACTGTCAATCTTATCAATTACCTCACTTGTGATGCTAGTGATTGCATCTTCGGTGGAAACCCCAGATCTAAAGCCAAATTGGTTATTTGCTATTAGGTTGAACTTTGCTAGGAATGTGACAAGGGCATTGTTTAATATCCTTTCCAAGACCTTTGAGAGAATGGGCAGGACCGATATCGGTCTGTAATTGGATACGTCGTCTCTGTCACCCTGTTTAAATATGGGACTGACAACTGCCCTCTTGAGAGCCTTAGGGAACACGCCAGTAGTTATTGAGAGATTGCACATATGTGTGATTGGCGGTACTAGTACGCGGCTCGATGCTTTTAAGACTCTTGGTGAGATCCTGTCCCATCCTGGAGAGCAATCGTCCCGAAAACCACGGATGATGCGTTCTACTTCTTCACAATCGGTCTCTGTTAGTATTAGGGAGGACGGTTGATTGAAGGGTGCCAGTGGAGGAGCTGTTAGTGGGGGACTAATCTTTGCAGCCAAATTTCTCGCTATACTCACAAAGTATTTGTTAACCGTGTTTAGAGCCATTATGGAATCGCTATTATTACCTATAAGTTCAAAAGCAGGTTCAGCCTTACAAGTCATATCAGACACTTTTTTTATTGCACGCCACATAGCCTTGGGATTAGTTTTGGCCTTATCAAATTCTGCTTTTTGGTATTCCCGCTTTACCTTATGGAGGAGATTATTCAAGAAGTTCCGGTACCTTTTGTACGTTACTTTTAGTATTTTATTTTCTGGGTCGCGGCGTAACTTTTTGTGAATTTTATCTCGATTTCGCATGCATCGCAACAAACCAGGAGTAATCCATGGCTTTAAAATATTTTTCCTGCGGGTTGTCATAACTTTTACAGTATGAGCGTCAATAATGTTGGAAATAATAGAAATTAGCCTATCCGCGGCCTGGTCTGCGTCTAGTGTATTCATAACAGGGGAAAAGTCTGCTTCATTAAGAGTACTTTTGATAGCTAAGTAGTCTATCCTGACTTGTGTCCGGGGAGATCTGGAGTTAGTATGTGATGTACTTTCAAAACACAGCATAGTTGTAGAATGGTCGGTTATTGTGGAGTCCACGACCAGCACTCTGGAAGGCAGACTAGTTTTTCAGAAGGACGTGGTCCAAGCAGTTATTTAGGCGTGTAGGAAACGTATGTGCCGGCAGGAGGCCCAGGGCAGCGGTGGATGTAAGGTATTGGTCAGAATATCTATCAATATTATTGTCCTTAATATCAATATTCATGTCCCCAATCAAGGCAATGTTTTTAAATGTATTTAGTCTACATACTAAGTCACTCAAACTAGATACAAAGTTGTCCATATTAGAGTAAAGATGGGGATCGGTAGATACCAATTAAGGCGAACCTGTCATCCACCGTACACACTAAGCAGTTAGCATCATCAAATCGAGGTTCCCACACAGCAACATTTAGACCTATCTTAGCATATATGATTACCCCGTCATTCTGTAGCTTATTATTTTGGGTATGAGTTGAACTATACCCATTTAGCTGCGGTATTCTATTAAGATTCTTAATCCAGCACTCGCTTAAGACTATTATGTCAAGTTCGAGTTTTATAGAACTTAGTAAGGCTGTAAACTGATCAATGTTTTTATTTACACTTCTAATATTCATGTGTATAATTTTAAGAAACTTATTTGGGTTACCTAATATTTGTAAGCATTGAAAAGGTTGACATTTAACGGATTTAGCAATAAAAAATGAATCTAAATCTTTTGTTACACTATTTAAATCAAAGACTGATGTAATAATTTAAACTCCACTTTATTTGCGACTTAGGATATGTTTGTTTTAGGTTATTAGGTATTTTTAGATATATAATGATATAATGTTTGTACAAAATAATGAGCATCAAAATATTAGAAGGTAGATATGCAAGGTAATAGTTGATAATGGGGCCATGTGTATGGAAATCATCGTTTAATATAGAGTAATTTATGTCATAAGGTCTCCTTAGTATGTGTTTAATGTTTTGTGTATAGTGAGATGTGTGAGTATTTTTGTGTAAATTGTGTTTGTTTATTTTATGTAAGTATTTTATTTCATAATCGTTTTGACAAAATAAATGCAACATTAGAATAATACCTAACCTATTATATAAATTTAAAGATAGTCATTGGGCATTTTCAAGGTTACGTAGGCATTGCTCTGATTTGATATGAATCTGTTCGGAGCCCTGTTCTTTCCGGAGGAATATCTTGGAGTTCGAGGTCCAACAGAAGTTATACCCGTATTTCTTGGCATATGTACGGGATTCGTAGAACAGCTTCTTAGTCAGAGGCAGCCAGGTGTTCATCAATGTAGATGGGGGTCTTGTTTGAAGTAAGTCCGATGATTTGGGTATTTAGTTTATCTTCGGGTTTGCGTGTTCTATTGAATTTACGAACCGAGGTAAGTAGCTCATATTTCGTCTGGACCTTATTGAACTCCAGCTACAATACTTCGGTTTGTTCCGGGCTTGCCAGGTCCCCTATAAATGTCTCGTAAATCGTCCAACTGGAGGCTTACATTCAGTGCCTTCCCTATACTGCATACAATTTTTGACAGATCAGCGGCATTTTCTTTATCGCTTTGGGGTACGTTACGGAGCTCAATAGTTGCAGAGGCGGGTCATTCGTTGTAGTTCCTGTATTCTTGTCTCCAGCGACAGTATACAGTTCCGGTTATCTTGCTTTTCTTTTTCCAGATTTTTGATTCTTGTTTCCATACTTTCGAACTGTCCGTAAATAAATTCAAGAGATTTTTCTAGTTCCTGGTTACATTTTTGGATATCGCTGCATTTTGTCTTGACTTCGCCAATATTACAGACTAGTTTTTTAGGACCATATCTTGATCCGATTTCCACGATGTCAGGACGGAGTCTTGTTCAGTCTTCCAGGAGGTAAGCATACTTTTAATTTCATTTTTGAAGTCTGCAAGTTGGTCGACATGTACGGGAGATTCCGTGCGCAGACGCTTGTTACGTACGGATACAAAGGAATTTTCAATTTCCTGCCCTATTTTCGACGGTATATCAGGTTCTGACTGTACCTGAGGGCCGGGAGTAGAACCTGACAGTGTTGGCGAACGTTGAAGTGGCATATTATGTCCCAAAAACTGCACTTTGGAGTAAAAACAGCACAGCTAACGTCTTACTTTTAATTATTTATCGTTCGTCCACGATAGATTCACAAAACGCACAACAAAATCAACAGAAATTGCACTTTGCAGTAAAAACGGCACAGCTAACGTCTTATTTTTGTTTATTTATCGTTCTTCTGCGGTAGATTCACAAAACGCACAACACATAAACATGACCAGTTCAAGTGACACGGGGCACACACAGTTTTACGCGGTAACGGAGGTCTAATGCTTTGGTCGTAAGTGTGAAGGTCGCGTAGTTAACCACCGTACGAGACACTGGCGCGCACGTTACTTGCCGTAAGGCGGGGGTCTATATCACTGGTTTTAGAGGCAAAATGCGCGTGGGCACGTCTAGCGCGGTCGGCTTCGCGCCGAGAATCTATTTATTAACGATATGCCGTTGCGTTTTAAGTATTTCAAAAGTTATTTGTTTGCTGATGATTTAAAAAGTCTAAGGCAACTTGATTCGCCAGACTGTGCATCCCTCCTTCAGGAATGCACAGTGGTTTGTTTGCATGGTGTGAAGGCAAAGGTATGTCTCTTAATGCAAAAAAATGTTATGTGGTTCATTTTTTTTTGGTTGTGGCAACACTACGAATGACAGCTGATTTCGTTTGTCCCGGTTTTAATTTTTTATTTCATTTTCTCATTAATTGGCCCATTTAAATAGTACTAATTACTTGTTCTGTGTTATAATAAGTGTATGTGTAAAAGTTTAACTTAATGGGGCTGGCAACTGTCAAAGTGGCGCTATCGTCGTTCTGTCCCATAACAAAGCGATTTTCTATGAAGATTTCTATTAATTTTAGAAAATTATAAAAATGACACGTTGCTGTGTTCCAAATTGTTCTGAAACCGCTACCCACCAATTCCCTAAGGATGAGAAACTAAAAAGAAAGTGGCTGAAAGCAATCCGTCGTGTGAATTTCGTACCTAAAAGTGGTTCGAGGTTATGTCGAAAACATTTTAAAGAAAGCGACTATGTAATGATTAGTAAATACACAGGTAAACATCACTAAAAGTTATAGTTTTGACCTTAGGATTTAAGATGATTTTGTTTTATCATTATACCAATAAATATTATAGTAGAGATTTTATTTACAGGGGTAGAACATCAGCATAAACATTTGAAAAAGTCTGCTGTACCTTCTCTTTTTCCATGGAGTGTAAAACCTGTTTCCAAACAATCAGAGGACAGAGAAGAACGATTGAAAGTTCGCAATTATAAGAAAAGCCTTTTTCAAGAAGCATCTCCTTCGCAAAACAGGGATATTGAACCATTACAGGATGTACTAAGTTCTGAACAGAATGCAAATATTGGTCAATATGTGGATATTTTAACTGAAGATTCCGCACATCAAAATGCTTGTAATGTTACTGATACAACAAAAATAATGAAAAATCAAGGAACGCAAACATCAAGCATTATGAAAATCTTCTCTACTGATTTATTCCTGACTGATAATGATTCAGTAAATTTTTATACAGGCCTGCAAACTTACCAAAAGTTTTCATTAGTATTATCTACTTTAATGCCTATGGCTAATGATATAAAATATAGATGGAGCAGAGTTATATGTTTGTCCATAGAAGAACAATTTTTAATGTTGCTTATTAAATTAAGACGAAATAAGCCTGATTTTGAGCTGGGAAAAATGTTTGGTGTAAGCAAAACAGAGGTTTCGAATGTAATTATTACCTGGATTAATTTTGTTAATGACCTTTGGAGTCTCATTAATATCTGGCCATCTCGTGAGCTAGTCAACTTTTAAATGCCTAATACTTTTAAAACTAATTATCCTTCTACAAGAATAATTATAGATGGAACAGAAATTCCCATACAAAAACCTAGCCAACCTGATGCTCAAAAAGCTTCTTTCAGTCAATATAAACACAAAAATACTTTGAAATTCTTAGTCGGGTCATCACCTGGTGGGTTACTTACTTATTGTTCAGGAGCATATGCTGGATCTACAAGTGACCGCCAAATTGTGGAACGCAGCAGTCTTATTAAGAAGTGTGAACCAGGAGACAGCATTATGGCAGACCGTGGTTTCAATGTTCAAGATTTATTTGCTAGTAAAGGTGTAGGAATAAATATTCCTACATTTTTAAAAAGGAAAGTCCCAAATTCCTGGAGTATTATTAAAACAAGACCAGAAACTAGCCAGTCAACGAGTTCATATAGAAAGACTTATTGGTTTATCTAAAACATATAAAATACTAACAAGTGAACTTAACCAGTATTATATTCCTTTAGCCTCTAAGATATTTTTCATTTGCATGATGTTATGTAATTTCAGGGAAGGAATAGTAAATAAAAACATAAATTAATGATTGGTTTATTATTTATTAAAATCTTCATAATTATAATATAAATACTTATTTAAAAGTTCACCTTTATAATAATTTTCAAAAAAGTAATCTAATTTTAATAACATTTCTTTTATAAATTATGTATGTAAGTATGGAGAAGTTTTCTTTAAATTCAAAATACCATTAATTTCATATAAATAAGGCACACTTGTGGAGGTTATATTTTGAGATCTGCTTGCATATGGACATTTTATTTCTATGGTAGTCTCTGAACCCAACAATGCATCTGGTGAAGCTGCAAGATAAGGCCGTTCTTTACTGATGAAAAGCCCACAAGGCTCTGCTATGAGGTCATACATTTTACAATATTTATCTAATGCAATTTTTTCATTTATAATGCCATGGCTTGTCGCTCTGCTGAAGAATGTTTTCTTTTTTGTTGCAATTGTTTTGCGTAGTTCTTCATTGTTGTCTCTCTTAAATGACATATAGTATGAAAATTGCTAGCAGTTATATGTTTCTGCCTTTGGTTATGCCATTCATCACTGTTGCTTTGAAAACGTGTTTCCTCTTCAATTTTTTTTATTTGATCCTCTGTTATTTCGGACACCAGCAAATTTTTTAAGATTGTAGATTTTGGGTCTTCTGAAGTATAATTGTGATCAGTCTCTAAGCTATAGGGATTGGCAGGTTCATACATTTGCTTGAGAGGCATTGAGCTATTAGGGAAATTTAAAACCAAACTTCGAACCCTACTATCATAGTTGATTTTGTTTAGTGTCTTCACAGGATAGGGCTCAAATATTACTGGCAAATTTCTTCTCCGTGATAATTTTTCTGCACGGATAGGTGTTCCAGAATATCGGGATGTTGGTACATGGAATTGCTGCAACTTCTGGGTGCAGGTTTCAAATAATAAAATTTGTTTTGCATGTACCATATGTTCTATCCCAAATAAAAGAACAGCAACATGTTTACATGAAGCATTATTTCCGCTACCTGCTGGACACTCACAGTGTGCTTCCATGATGTTTCCATATTCATCCAATTTAATATCTACACTATAATGCAGTTTCTTCATGGTTTTTCTGCAAATCCCTTTGATATATGTTTCATTTGATGAGGTGCTGGATCGTGCTGTAACTAAGTGTCGAGATTCATACAGTTGTGCCACTTTATCCATTTTTTTGCTAGTGCTGCAAGAAAAATATAAGAAAATCAATGAAATGAATCATTGGCATTACAATTTGAAATATTATTTATATAGGTATTTTGTTTAAACCCTAGCCGGGTTTCAACAAAATACCCAGGAAAAATGTATTAATAAGAATATTTTTCACAAGATGTAATTGTTAGAGTATTGTACTTAACAGAAACTTACTAGGATAAATAATGTCTTATTTGTGTTTTATTTAAAGGAGGCAATTTTGTGTGGCTGTTTATGTCACGGTAGCACTCATTAGAAGGTAATTTCATGGCTGGATCATCTGTTTCAACATTTTCCCGATTTCCGAAGTTGAAATTCTGGTCGTAAATCTCCAATCTGTAGAAAAACAAAGATATTATTTAAAAATGTTGTTGCAAATCGTAAGAGTATTTTTAGATTTTTTATGGAACTAGACGAGTATACAATGTAATTTGATTTTGTGTTGTAGTTGATACAAAGTCTATCTCCCATCAGAATAATACGCAAAACCAACGTAAAACACCAATAAAGGGCTTCAAACAGCATTTTGATTACCATACCTTTCGATTAGGTCTGCTTTTTTTCCACGTAAAGAAGCACCTCGTTTCTTCAATTCCTTTTTCAGTTGAGGAACTGTCCATGTAGAATACATTGTTATTAATTATTTTAAACCTGTTTTAACACTTAAGACTCACGGATGGTAGTAAATATCGCTTGAAACACAACCGAATCAAAATGACACATAACCTCAAACAACTTGGCAGGGACACATCTATGGTGGCGACATCTACAATAAGCTTTCCGTTGCCAGCCCCATTACTAAGTGTCTTTCGTGATTGTGAAACAGCAACAAGTGCAAAGCGGATGACAGTGCAAGTTTGAATTTTGTGTGATCGTTTTTATCTCTTAAAGCAGGTAAATACTAATATCTGGGCTAATAAATAGTATTATCGACTGGTATTAAATATATTTTAGTTAATTACGTGTCGTTTTTACGCGATAAAGTTACATTTATTACCTAAAACATTGTGTAAACATCTCATTGGTACCGCGATTTCTGGTGATTGTTTTATTTTATTTTGCTTTTATAAACATTGTCAACATGTTGACTCGTAGCAAAGCTATTTCTCGCCAGGCAGGGTCTGGGACCGTCTCGACGGAGACTAGACTAGACCTGGCTTTGCGAGAGTTAAAAGCCACCAAGGAGGAAGTTACACAATTAATTCGAGAGAGAGATGAAAATGAGAAGGAACTGTTGGATGTATTGGATAGGAGCAGTAAGTTAAAAAAGATATGGCAGAGTTACATACTCAACATATTACTGTAGTTGAGGAACGGGACAAATTGCAAACGATTGTTGATGGGTTTGGTGAGTGCAGTCAGGAGTACGTCCACAACCTGCGGCGCGTTACGCTGCTGGAGCAGGAGCTGCAGGAGGCCCACCACCACATCAGCCACCTGGAGACCACCAAGCAGGAGCTCACTGCCTCCCAAACCCAATCCCTGTTTGACGAGCTAATTGATAGTGCGCCCAGCCTTGTTCCTGATGCAATTAACATTAACCCCACTGTGACAATAGATTTGAACAATTACACTACTATCTGTCCTACAACCACAGTTGAAAATGTTAAATGCAGCCGGAATAAATTAAGAAAATATTTAAAAATTAATAGATTTATTAAAAAAAACCCAGAAGTTAATTAAAAAGCAACACTGCTCATATGATAAAATTAAATGTATTAAGGAAATACAGCGTTTAGGTGATGAGTTAGATTTATATACATTAACTTCAGATAAACACATAACGACCTCGGAGGAAAGTATAGGTATTTTTTTTTTTTATAAGAGGCTAACAAGATGACCTCATTCCACCTGATGGTAAGTGGTAGTGAGATCCAAATATGAGGTCGACAGGCACAATATACCATATTAAGCCTGTCGCACTCACCCTGAAAGCCGTGAAAGAGGAGACCACTGCTGCGGCAACAACGAGACAAGGCGTGGAGTCTCGCATTAGTATTGAGCTGCGCGGGTCCGAGTTGGCCAGTTCGCCGAACGGAAGGGTACCCCCGCACCACCTCGTCTCTACGGGTCTCCCTGGCCGGCGGGCTGACCCACCCCGCCCGCACAATACCGCCGCTAAGACTCCACTGGTCCGGCGCTTGCCGCAACAATGGTCCCCCCTGGCTCCGATTCGTACAGTGCTGATCCCGGAACGCGACCTGACCGAGAGAGGCCAGAGTCACTTGGCGGGTTTTACACAACTGTATGGTGGTAACAGTAACCGGTCGACAAAATGTCTCCCATCTGAGGTAAATTAGAACTTGAGATAATAAGTTTGACAAACTCCTTGGACAGCATGACTAGTAGGTATTAAGAGAATGAGGAACACATATTGGCTCTGAAGAACCTTTTGGATACCTCAGTGACCAGTGGTCAAAGTCTAAAAAGTGAAAATGTTTCTCAGTCAGTTTGTGACTCATCATACTCACCCTGCTGTGATAGTTTGTTGAATTTATCTAATGCAGTCCACTCCAACGGTTCCTATACACATCCACTTCAGGCATGTAGCAAACAGGTATCTTTTGTAAGTAGTACCAATAACCAGTTTGTTATGTTTAGTGACGTAATAGGTAAAAATATGGGCCCATTCATGAGTAATATTATGGGGCAACCGATTCATAATTATTGTTTTCCTAATACACAATATAATGAAATTATTAAAAAAGTGAGTCAATTTAATTTAAATAGGGATACAAAACTCATAATATTTATTGCAAATAGGGGAAATGTAAATAAAAATGAATTGATAAAAAGTTTTAGTTATATGAATAATTTAGAAGTAAATAAAATAATTTTATTTACACTTCCTTATAGTAACAGTTTGCCACAATCAGAAAATTTAATTAGGTATAAATTGAATATGGCATTGCATACCATGACATTTAATAATAATAATAAGTTTAATTTAATTGATTGCAATAATAGTGTATTTGACATGTGCAAAGGATTATTATTGACAAGAGATAGTTTTTATCTTCCTAAATTTTTATAAAAGACAGATAGCTTTGTCGCTATCATATTGTATTCGTATAAGTAATTCAGCCAAGAATTTGGCTACACAGTCTGCTTTTATTGAGCAGAATAATGACATGTTGCCTAACAATTCCCTGGAAAATGTTTCAGGTAATTTTAATTATACCATAAGACAATAGAGGATAACTCTAGCAAATTAATTGTAAGGACAAAAGGAAAGCATAATAATTTAAAAATTATCCATCAAAATATTCAAGGCCTTCCTGGGAAGGAGCTTGAACTTGAATTATATTTAAATTAAATGAATATACATGTTGTATTTGACTGGCTCGGTGGAACAGTGGCTAGTGACCCAGGTTTACTACCTACGGTTCCAAGAGTCGTGGGTTCGATTCCCACTCGGGACAAATATTTGTGTGACGAACATCGGTGTTTGTTCTGTGTCTGGGTGTATTATTAAGTATATTTAAGTATATTTGTGTATCCACTATTGATTCTGATACCCGTAACACAAGTGCTTAAGCTACTTACCATGGGATCAGATCAATGTATGTGATGTTGTGAAATATTTATTTATTTATTTATATTTATTTATTTGTATGCCTTACAGAGCATTGGTTAAGACAATATGAGTTACTGATTAGTATTGACAATTATAAAGTAGTTAGTTCGTTCACAAGAGAAGATGCCATTAGAGGTGGATCACTTATTTTATTAGATACATCATTAACGTCAAAAAACCGTAAAGATGTGACATCCCTCTCTATTGAGCAAACTATTGAGCTTTCTTGTGCAGAGCTCGAGCAGTACATCATTGTCTGTGTCTATAGGCCCCCATCTGGTAACTATGTACTATTTGAGTCTACTATGGAGGAAATTTTGAAAAAGGTATGTAAATGCAGCAAGAAAGTATGTAGTTGTTTGTGGAGATTTCAATATTAATATTTTAGATATTGACTCTCAACTATCTACTAGGTTTTTGAACTAATTTAAGTCATTTGGACTTAGTAATTTATTTATTGAACCAACTCGAGTACCTAACTGCTGCAGTAGCTACTTGCCTTGATAACATATTTTGTAATTGTGAAGTGAATGATAAATCTATTATTAATTTATTTACTCTGACCACAGTGGTCAGATGGCAATATTTCAACACCATCATTACAATCCTTCAGTAACTTTTACATACAGGCCCATTACTACAAGGCGCATAGAAAACTTTAAGAAAAGCATTGATTATAAATTTTCCAATTTTCAATATAATCTTAACTAAAACATTGATGTATCATATAAAAACATGTTTGGCATAACTTTTAATGAATTTTAATGGGATTTTTACAAAAAAAAAAATAAAAGCTAAAGATTAGAAAACTGTAACTGTTCGGGATATTTACCATGTTGTTTTGTTTTAATGAGCTCCCGATATTTCGGAACTGTTGCAAGCGCCATGATCACGGGTGAACTGTAGGACTGCGAGAATGACGGTAGGTCTAAGGGCAGACATATCGGTCTACCCTCTTTCTTAGTCTTTTACTACGCACGACACCACTACCACTATCCTCTACATTATCACTTCGAACTTGATCGCGACACACTACACTCACGGTATCGCATCTTTTTTCGAGAACAGACACTTGTTTATTTTTATTTTTACATAAACGTATCACTGGATGCCATACATTCGACAGTTGAAACCCATCCTCACGATTGAAGTTTTTAAATTTTTTAATTTCAATTGCTTCCCTTACCAGTCGTGGTATATAATGGCGTTCTGTAGAAAGTACTTTAGGGTTATGTAACTCAATCCAGTGGTTCGTTCCCGAATCTATAAGATGTTGAGCAATTGCCGATTTTTGTGTTTCATTGTTCTTGACTGCCCTGATATGCTCTTTCACACGGCACGAAATAGTTCTTTTCGTTTGCCCTATGTACGAGCTCCCGTAGCTACAGTCAATTTTATAAACGCCTGGTTTTTCCAAAGGAAAGCTATCCTTTGGAGAGCGAAGAAACTGTGATAGCTTTTTAAGAGGAGTGAAGATAGTTTTTACTGAGGATTTTTTTAATAAGTTCGAGATCTTATCTGTCACTCCTTTAACATACGGAAAATATGCTGGATGCCGATCTACCCTATAATCCAGGCGTTTACTGCGTGTCGGTCTTGAAATTCGCCCGCTGTATCCATTTCTCTGTAAGACGTCGCTTATGTGTTTAAGCTCATCATTAATATGTTCCTCGTCACATAGATTATATGCACGGTCTGTAAGCGACTTCACTACAGAGTTCAGTTGGCGCGGATGATGGTGAGACTCTGCATGTAGGTAGCGATCAGTATTAGTTGGCTTCCTGTATACTGAATGGCTGAAAGAACCATCCTCTCGAACTTTGACCAGCACCTCTAAAAAGTCAATGCTCCTCTCTTTTTCCATTTCGTACGTGAAATTCATCTTCCTGTGGATGCTATTTCAGGTGGTTGGGTTTTATCAGGTGGGAGACATTTGTCGACCGGTTGCTGTTACCACCATACAGTTGCGTAAAACCCGCCAAGTGACTCTGACCTCTCTCGGTCAGGTTGCGTTCCGGGATCAGCACTGTACGAACCGGAGCCAGGGGGGACGATTGTTGCGGCAAGCGCCGGACCAGTGGAGCCTTAGCGGCGGTATTGTGCGGGCGGAGCGGGTCAGTCCGCCGGCCAGGGGGACCCGTAGAGACGGTGGGGGCTCTTCCGTCCAGCGGACTGGCCAACTCCGACCCGCACAGCTCAATACCAATGCGAGACTCCGCGCCTTGTCTCGTTGTTGCCGCGGCAGTGGTCTCCTCTTTAAGCGGGCTTTCAGGGTGAGTGCGACAGGCTCAATATAGTCTATTGTACCTGTCGAACTCATATTTGGATCTCACTACCACTTACCATCAGGTGGAGTGAGGTCATCTTGTTAGCTTATTATAAAAAAAAAAAATATTTAAGTGTGCCAAGTAGTTCTGCATGGTACTTTCATCACCGTCTACAATATAAAAAATGTCATCGACGTACCGCTTCCAAATTCTAATACTATAAGGGGCCGTGGCAATGGCTCTGTTTTCAAAATGTTCCATCCATAAGTTTGCAACTACAGGGGCCACAGGACTGCCCATTGCCACACCATCTATTTGGAGGTAGTATTCGCCTTGGTATATGAAGTAATTAGTCGAAAGGCAATGATGCACCAATTTGGCATATTCCACAGGAATATCATTTTCTTCCATTCTACGCTTAATTACTTCCATGCATAGTATTGTCTATTTTTATTTGCGCGAGCACTACACCTACCAACCTACCTACCTGTCAACTTTAGTCTACCCCGTGACCACGAGCGCTGTAAAGAGCTCGAAACGTCGGATCTCTAAATAATGTTTAGAATACCAATACACGCGAGTTTAATCCGTAAAATTAGTTTTATTTCAAATACTTCCATGCAGTCAGTAATGGGAACGTTTGTGAACAGTGATTCTACGTCAAAACTGACCATCACTTCGTTCTTATTGATATTACTAAGTCGCAGAATGTCAATAAAATGTCTGGAGTCTTTCACGTACGATGTGGTGCCACCCACCAATGGCTGTAGGACACCGGCTACATGCTTTGCCAATTCATAGGTCGGAGAATCAATTTTACTCACTATTGGCCGCAGAGGTACATTTGGCTTATGCACCTTAGGTAGTCCATACAATTTGGGGGGTTGGAGGTTTCTCGGTCGTTGGAGATACGTAACAATATCATCACCAATAGCCTCCTTGCACTCCTTGATGAGCTTTTGGGTTGCCCGATTCGTCCTACTCGTCGGGTTATAGCTCACTTTTTCATACGTACTTATCTCACTTAGCAAGTCTCTGACTTTCTTTTCATAATCAGTGACATTTAAAAGTAGTAGTAGTTAAGAAATAAATTATATTTATATTTCTTCTGCCATTGCCAAGGCCCCTTATAGTATTAGAATTTGGAAGCGGTACGTCGATGACATTTTTGGTATTGTAGAGGGTGATGAAAGTACCGTGCAGAACTACTTGGCACACTTAAATAGCATCCATAGGAAAATGAATTTCACGTACGAAATTGAAAAAGAGAGGAGCATCGCCTTTTTAGATGTGCTAGTCAAAGTTCAAGAGGATGGTTCTTTCAGCCATTCAAATTACAGGAAGCCAACTCATACTGATCACTACCTACATGCAGAGTCTCACCATCATCGGCGCCAACTGAACTCTGTAGTGAAGTCGCTTACAGACCGTGCATATAATCTATGTGACGAGGAACATATTAATGATGAGATAAAACACATAAGCGACGTCTTACAGAGGAATGGATACAGCGGGCGAATTTCAAGACCGACACGCAGTAAACGCCTGGATTGTAGGGTAGATCGGCATCCAGCATATTTGCCGTATGTAAAAGGAGTGACAGATAAGATCTCGAACTTATTTAAAAAATTCTCAGTAAAAACTATCTTCACTCCTCTTAAAAAGCTATCACAGATTCTACGCTCCCCAAAGGATAGCTTCCCTTTGGAAAAACCAGGCGTTTACAAAATTGACTGTAGCTGCGGGTGCTCGTACATAGGGCAAACGAAAAGAACTATTTCGTGCCGTGTGAAAGAGCATATCAGGGCAGTCAAGAACAATGAAACACAAAAATCAGCAATTGCTCAACATCTTATAGATTCGGGAACGAACCACTGGATTGAGTTACATAACCCTAAAGTACTTTCGACAGAACGCCGTTGTATACCACGACTGGTAAGGGAAGCAATTGAAATTTTAAAATTTTAAAAATTCAATCGTGAGGATGGGTTTCAACTGTCGAATGTATGGCATCCAGTGAGACGTTTATGTAAAAATAAAAATAAACAAGTGTCCGTTCTCGAAAAAAGATGTGATACCGTGAGTGTAGTGTGTCGTGATCGAATTCGGAGTGACAATATTGTGAACGAGGGTAGTGGTGTCGTGCGTAGTAAAAGACTAAGAAAGAGGGTAGACCGATATGTCTTCCCTTAGACCTACCGTCATTCTCGCAGTCCTACAGTTCACCCGTGATCATGGCGCTTGCAACAGTGCAGAAATATCGGGAGCTCATTAAAACAAGTCCAAGTCTATGTGAAACTTAAAAAATACATAATAATATAAAATACACCTACTGTGCTACCAAATAATAACAAAACTTTACTTATCGATCTGATACACCAGTGACAAGTGTTTTCCGAACAATTTAGTGACAAACTGGGTGAGTGAATTCTGAGGCGCAATATAAAAGTTACCTACCAGTCATCCAGAAACCTTTGGCTAACTTGCTGGTCCTCCATAGACATTGTAAATGAGTTTTTCATGGCACTGAAACCTTATTATGTAAAACCTGAAAATCGGTTACTTTTAAATTGCTGTTGCTAAATTACGAAATCAACAGCTGACTCACTCCATCACACGACTGTCATCTTGACACTTCGCTCGGTCGATAAAACAGCACCAGATGCGTTCCACTCGATGACCATACTCGTCGCCGTGAAAATAAGAACGAATGATAATTAAATCCGTTCCACTTGACAATCAAGGATGACTCCTAATCAAAAAGTTTGTTTAAAATGTATACAATTAATAAAAAAATCACAGTTTACTACCTGCTCCATATGCATACAAAAATATCATATTGAGTGTGCGAATGTGAGTTTTGCTCGCTTTAAGATATGGACTAAAGAAAATAAAAAAACGTGGAAATGTAGTAGATGGGGGCTAAACCACTGAATAATGAATTGAACAATAGTAATACACTATCAGAAAATGAGTATGTAACTATTCGTTCCCGCCTAGAAACCAAAACATATGGCTCTCCTCTTATAACCCAAGACGGAATTGAATCCCGAAACAAGCCATCCACCATAGTACCAACTTCTCCTGAAACGTCCCCGAACCGTGAAATAACCCACAACAGATCACCATCATTGATGAGACTACCCACAAAATCATCATCCACTGAAATACCACCTCATCCTGATATTAACTCATCACAGTCTTCAGAAGACCTATCAAGAAGCTTGGATATTGTTAATGATCTTGATATAATAAGTACACTTAAACTAAAAATAAGCAAACTTGAATCGGAACTAAGAAGCAGCGAAAACGAACTTGAAAATAAAATTATTGAGGGTAATGAACTAAATAGGCAACTAGAAAAACTAAAACAGGAAATAAAACTTTTGAGAAATATCTGTAAAACACCACAGAAATTAAAACAATCTAAAACACAAAGCCCAAGCCTAGTAACTGATAACAAGTATCAAGTAATTGCACTTGAGCATACTATTGATAAATTGAAGGAAGAACTAGTGGCAGCTCAGGATGAGATAAAATGTCTAAATGATACCATAGAAAAACTGGAATTAAAATTATTGGATGACTCCCAAGTAAAGTCCGACTGTTACTCCAAATATCAAGGCCACGAAATAAAAGAAAGAAAGGCTTATTCACAAAGTTGTACACATAAAAACATAGTCCAAGTTCCAAAAAATAAATTATGTGTAATATCAAGTAGTAAGCGATACAATTTACTAAAAAATATATATAGTAACAAGCTCTTTGATGATTTACAAATATGCCACTATATAACAGCGAATGTTGGAATTAACGTTCTGTTGAAAGACGTCGAGCAAAAGTTAAAAGGGTTTACCAACCACGACTACTGTGTCATCATGATCGGAGAAACAGACTTCATTATATCCCAAGACTATAATAAACTTACTGCTTCGTTAATAACACAAATCTCCAAAATTGCCTTTACAAATATAATAGTAGTTGCCCCTCAGTACATCTGTGGCAAACCCTTATATAACTATAGAGTAGAAATGTTTAATAATATCCTTTCTAAAGAAATGATGAAGATTAGCAACGTGCACGTAATTGACTCGAATAGCGATCTCACTTTCGACATGTTTTCACCCACTTCTGGAAAAATAAAAAGAAATGGCATAAGGAATATATTGAACAATGTGGCTGAACTGACTATAACTATACGATCTGATATGAATGAAACGAAGAAACAAGAAGATTCAATTAAACCCCTAAGTGAAGGAAATAGACAGTTTTTTCTTCTATGATAAAATAAATATACTACATCAGAATATATCGGGGCTGAATGGTATGATGAACTGGTAATACACTTAGAAGAACTGAAATTACAGAAGAAATACATAGATGTACTATGTGTGACAGAGCACAACATGACAGTAGACACACAGGACTTTCTATCAGTACCGAACTTCACTCTAGCAACTAGTTTCTCTAGGGATAAGAACCGGGGGGGCGCATGTATTTTAGTAAGGACAAGTCTGAAATATAAAATCCTAGAACATATGAAAAATAAGTCCGTAAAATGTATTATAGAATGTTGTTGTGTTGAACTATGTGACCACAGATTGATTGTTGTATGTTTATATAGAATCCCTCACACAGATAAACCGCGCCTGGACATGTTTCATGACACTCTCGACGTGATTTTAGTGTCGAAAACTTAGAAACTTTTAAAAAACATATATGTAGCTTGTCTTTCCACGATGTCCTATCCGCTAATGATCCTGATACCGCGTATGATGAGTTTATTGACCTCTTTGTACTTTTGTATAGTCTTTGCTTTCCGTTTAAACTTATTAAAAAATCTGCGAAAATAAAGTCTAAATGGCTTTCACGCGGCATAAGAGCGTGCTGTAAAAGGAAAAGACAAATGTTATGGCTTAGTAGAACCCAAAAAAATGATGATACTCAAATCAAGCTTAGAGGATACAGTAAAAGGCTGGGGAAAATCATTAAGCTGACTCAACGTGCACAAAATAACAATTATATTAAAACTTCCAATAATAAGTCTAAAGCAACTTGGTCAGTAATTAATAGTTATAAGTCTAACATGCCCAAGGAACCAATAGTTAACATAAAAGTAGATGATAAAGTTATTACTAACCCTATTGACATTGCTAACATTTTTAATAATTATTTTATAGATGACATACAACATGGTACAATGATTAATTTGACTACAAGTAATGATACTATTTATATTCCAAACAATAAAAAATCTATGTTTATAGGACCGACTACGCCTGATGCCGTGCAAAAGACTATTAAACTACTAAAAAATACACACAGTGTTGGCTATGACGACATATGTACTAAGGTTATAAAACACGTAGGAAGTTGTATTGCAATTCCGCTAAGCCACATTATTAATTTGTCCTTTATGACTGGGAAATATCCTAATCGTTTAAAGCCTGCAATTGTAAAGCCAGTATATAAGAAAGGCGATAAAGAGAATATAAAGAATTATCGTCCAATTGCTCTGCTATCGATATTTTCCAAAATATTTGAAAAAATCATCTATAATGACATTTATAACTTTTTAGAGAAATGTAACATATTACATAAAGAGCAAAAGGGTTTCCGAAAAAACAGTACCATTAATATGGCCATATATGATCTAATTGAAAAAGTGATTCATACTCTTGACAAAAGAACTCCATCGTGTGCCATATATATGGATATGACTAAAGCGTTTGACTACGTCGATCATAAAATTCTATTGTGTAAATTAGATCGATATGGAATCCGAGGTAATGTTCTGAATCTTATACAATCATATCTCGAAGATAGGAAACAAATTATAGAACTGACACAAATATGTCCATCTTCTAAAGAAGAAAAAAAATACACTTCATTGTCTAGACAAATAAAATATGGGGTACCGCAGGGAAGCGTTTTGGGACCACTGTTATTTCTGATATATATTAATGACATAATCAACTGCAATGATCACCCGATGATACTTTTTGCTGATGATAGCACCGTTTTCATAGAATGCAAAGATGTTGTAGGGTACGAAACTGAGGTCAACTACACTTTAAAAAATATAATCCAATGGCTCATCGTGAACAATTTAAAAATTAATCTCGATAAAACATGTGTAATGCAGTTTTCTCAAAGGAAAACTAGGCCAGATTTAAAAATTGTCTTCGATACTACAGAGATTAACAAAACAGATGTAACAAAATTTCTGGGTCTACACATAGACAGTAATTTGTCATGGGAAACGCATTCTAGCATGGTCTGTAAAAAGATGTATACATTTTCGTATGCTCTCTGTAAATTATCAAAAAAAGTAGACCAAAGCACTGTCTTAACAGCTTACCATGCTTTTGTAGAATCCACACTGCGCTATGCTATTATCTTCTGGGGAAATTCCTCTTATAGAGAGATATTACTAAGGGCGCAGAAGCGATGTGTTAGGGCCATCTGTGGCTTGAAACCGTGGGAGAGTTGCCAACCGTTCTTCAAATCTTTGAAACTTTTAACATTTCCATGTCTTTACATACTAGAATCTTGCATATTTGTAAAATGTAACCCCCACATCTTCCGTAAGAAAGAATATCCTCCAGATTTCAACCTCCGACCCAGGAAAATGAAAATTTGTACTAATTTATGCAAAACAGCACTAAGAGAAAAGAATGTCACAGCAATGGCGCCAAAAATTTTTAATAAATTGCCAGAACACCAAATGAATGTTAATGTAGATAAATTGAAACGGGAATTATCAAAAAGACTCAAGTAGAAATGTTATTATAATATTAATGAATATTTCAATGATGATAAATTTTGACTATGTTTGCTTTATTTGATATTTAATCCTTTAAATTGTTATTTATTATTTTAATATTTTTTGACTTTATTGCTAATGTATACAGTATGTTTGAACTATGAACGGTATAAATAATTTCATGCCGACTGCTATAATGGCTAACAATTTTACATTATTTTGACGTTTATATAAATATTGCACGCCACCCACTTGGCAAGTTGTAGTAGTACAATCCTTAGTTTAAGATCCATACCTGTATGCTTACCTACAATTGCAATAAAAACTATTTGATTTGATTTGAAAACAAAACAACATGGTAAATATCCCGAATAGTTACAGTTTTCTAATGTGTGTAACCATGACAGTTTAAAATTATGTAAAAGCTAAAGATCCCAAGACCAAATTTAGTGATTGGGCAACTAAAGGCATTTACAAAAGTAGAAATAGATTATATGAATTATATGACATTAAATCAAAATCAAATGATATTAATGTTATAAATTATGATAGAAATTATTCAAAACTATTTAAGAAAGTGTGTGCAATTGCGAAGTCTAATTATTTTAAAGAAAAAATTAGTAAATCAAATAATAAAATAAAAACTACATGGAAAATTATTAACAAAGAGACTTGTAAAAATAAAACACATGATCACAAGTTCTCTCTCATAGTTGATGATAAGCACATTGATTCTGATAAGGAAGTTGCGTATGCTTTTGAAACCTATTTCTCTAATATTCCTATAATTACTACAAGCAAACTAAACTCATGCTCACACCAAGCTGAATGCCTCCTTATAGCAACTGTAGAAAAATGTTTAGTATCTTTTAAATTTACCCAAGTAAATCACAATATAATTTTGAGAGCCTTTAAAGAATTAAATTTAAAAAAGACTGAAGATTTATGGGGTATCCCTGTGAAACTATTAAAAACAATTATAACCACAATTCCCAAATCATCTCCCAAATTTGATGTGGGGGAAGATGTGGGGGTTACATTCTCAGTTTTTAACTTGTGGACCAGCCGTGCCGTCAGTGTCCACGTTTCGGCTCCATACGTCATGACGGGTAGGACGCACTGATTAAAGACTACTACTAATCACTACTAAATAATGAATACTATTGAATCATGGAAATTATTCCTTGAAAAAAAAATTCTTTTTTTCGAATTTTCAAAATAATAATTTTCCGACTCGAAAACGAGAGAAGCTATCGTTGTTTTTTAAGATGTGACGTATTCAGGTAGTGCTTGCCGCATGAAATCGATGCTTAAAGCTAAAGAAGCTCTACGCCCTAAGTAATAAAGTGGTTTGAACGAACTTTAAAGTTTCGGTTATACCTTTCGTAAAACCGGCATTTATTGATTTTAATAAAAAATAACTGCACAAATCTATTGTGCTACTAAGGTAGAATCATTTTGCTGCGGGAAAACAACCACTCAAATTTCACGGTGTAGAATGTTCTCTAAATATAATTCTTTGTCTAAGTCCACTTCCATCGATATTTATTCCGATACCTTGCACAAATTTAAATCTAAATGCTTGGTCAATCCCTGAGTGGTTGAACCAACTTATCGATTATTGTTAATTATTATGTTTAACATGTTGCATTAGAAATTTCCTAAGTATTAAAATTATAACCACTTCTTGTATTTTAAACTAGATAAAATTCAAAATGCCTGTTGTCTGAAATGCATGTAGTTGTCACCTATAATTAAGTTTGCGTTTATCTAAATGTTCATCTTGGTCATATTACTTATATCATATTGTTAATGTAATCTTGTTGGTGATCTTAAATAAATAAATAAATAAATAAAGCCTTGAATATTTTGATGAATTAGTGTTAAGTTATTATGCTTTCCTTTTGACCTTACATTTAATTTGCTAGAGTTGTCCTCTATTGTCCCATGATATAATTTAATTTTCCAGGGAATTGTCACAAATGTCAATAACCTGCTCAATAGAAGCAGACTAAGTAGCCAAATTCTTGGCTGAATTACTTATTCTAATACAAAAACATATCGATAAAGCTAACTGTCTTTTATAAAATTTTTAAAGATAAAAGTTATCTTTTGTCAACAAAAGCCAGGTGGGAGACGTTTTGTCGACCGGTTGCTGTTACCACTATTCAGTTGCGTAAAACCCGCCAAGTGACTCTGGCCTCTCTCGGTCAGGTCGCGTTCCGGGATCAGCACTGTACGAACCGGAGCCAGGGGGGACCATTGTTGCGGCAAGCGCTGGACCAGTAGAGTCTTAGCGGCGGTATTGTGCGGGCGGAGCGGATCAGCCCGCCTGCCAGGGAGACCCGTAGAGACGGAAGCCCCGTAGAAACGGGAGCCCTTCCGTCCGGCGGACTTGCCAACTCCGACCCGCACAGCTTAATACCAATGCGAGACTCCACGCCTTGTCTCGTTTTTGCCGCAGCAGTGGTCTCCTCTTTAAGCAGGCTTTCAGGGTGAGTGCGACAGGCTCAATATGGTATATTGTGCCTGTCGACCTCATATTTGGATCTCACTACCGCTTACCATCAGGTGGAGTGAGGTCATCCTGTGAGCTTAATATAAAAAAAAAAAAAAAAAGCCAAAAGTTAAATGTACTGATATTGCAGTCAATTTAATTAAATTAATTTTTATTAAATGTCATTGTATTTAATGTCAATTTCAATTTATACCTAATTAAGTTCTCTGATTGTGGCAAGCTATTACTGTAAGGAAGTGTAAATAATATAATTTTATTTACTTTTAAGTTACTCAAATCAAAACATTTAATTAATTCTTTTTTAATTACATTTCCTCCTTTCGCAATAAATATTACAATCGATGTGTCTGTGTTAAACTTAAATTTAATATTTTTTCTAATTATTTCACTATATGATGTATTTGGGAAAAAATAATTACAGTCAGAAGAGTCACCCCTATCTGAGACAAGAAATGTCATTCCATCACATGAAGAATCTACAACTGATGATTGTGTACTAGATGAAGACTGTGATCAGAGTTCAAGTGAGTATAAGACGGACACAGGGGACCTAAATGCAACATATGTACCACCAAGATGGGAACAGTCAGAGCACCAGCAAAGGAATATTACCCTGAGACCTCGGAACAGAAGAAACATCACAGACACAGAAGAAAATAGTATGTTTTGTTTACTTTCTAATTTTTCTGATCTACAGACAGTCGAGGAGGCACTCACATCACCATATGCCAAGCAGTGGCAACAGGCTATGTATGACCTGGAGTTTTAAGAAACTGCCTGTGGATAAAAAGGTCTTACCCAGCAAGTGGGTTTACAAATCTAAGACTGATCAGTTCGTTTCAAGGCCAGGCTTGTCATAAAAGGATATGCACAGAAGAAGGGCACTGATTATGAGGAAGTGTTCTCACCAGTTGTAAGGTACAGTACCATACGCTATTTAATGTCAATAGCTGCAAGATTTGGGCTTGACATCGATCAGCTGGATGCAGTGTCAGCATTTCTTCAAGGAGACATCGATGTGGAGATATATATGACACAGTCAGAGTTGTATGAACAAGGGCCTCAGGTATGTCACTTGCATAAATCTTTATACGGATTGAAACAAGCCAGTAGGCTATGGAATACAAAACTGAACTCTGTGCTCCAAGATATCGGTACGAAAAGGTCAAAGTCTGACCTAGGTGTATATTATAATGTTAATAAGAATACCTATTGTTACGACCACGAGAGACCGTGCAAGCGGAATTAGTCTTATAGTCGTATGGATAAGGTCTATATTCGCTTGCACGATATTACGTCACACTCTCTGGTCGGTCGTAGCGAGCTCTAGCGTGTTCTAGAGTAATAATAATAATAGAGTTTTCGCCGCCCGGACCGCTCGAGAATATTCTCAATGCTACGCGAAGAGACTAGTGCGTCCTTGCTGCGTATAAAAGCAGGATGTACGACACGACGAGACAGTTCCGATTTGGGAAAGCGAAGCGAATCAATCTCCTGCGAACTAAGAGTGATCGAGTGCGCTAACTGCGAATAGTTTCAGTGTATTCAGTGTTTAAGTGTGATTCAGTGTTTCAGTGTAATTTGGTGTTCCGTATTTAGTGTTGTAATTAAGTGTTTTTAATTGTGTTTTTACGTGTTTAATTGTGTAATTGTTAGTCGACAAATAAATCAATTGTCTTTTGGTGACTTTTGGCGTATCTTGAATTTAACGTACCCCGTTCCCGCAACAATTGGTGACAGAAGTGGGATTCAAGATGCCTCTTACACCACGAGAAGACAGTGAGGGTCGAGTAACAAGGAGTCAAACCGCGGCCCTGCAAGAGGGTGAAGGCACTTCAACGGAGGGATCAGTTCAAACATCAATTGGGCCTGTGGAGCTTGCAGACTTATTTAAAATGCTGCAGACACAAGCCCGTCGCCAGGAGAAGCAAGCCCGTGAACAAGCTCGCCACCAGGAAGAGCTAGCCCGACTTCAGGAAGCACAATTTGCTAAACTGAGGGAAGAACAAGCCCTTCGCCAGGAAAAGCAAGACCTTCGGCAGGAGGAGCAAGCCCGCCGCCAGGAGGAGCAACTGGTCGAACTCAAGGAAGAGCTAAGCAAGAGTTTGTTGGGGGCTATTGAAAAGAAGCACGAAGTATTAGAAAAGCAGATTGATGCTCTCAAGGATGATGTGCTAAGCGTCAAGACCCAACACGAAGATCGACTGACCCAACACGAAGATCGACTCACCCAACATGAAGATCGATTCATCCAACACGAGGATCGATTGAGCCAAGTGGATGCTGAGATGCAACAGCTGCATACCAAAATGGCAAGAGTGGGGACCCGGGGTGCTACGGTAGTGTCGGATTCTCCGAAAATAGAAGTACCCCACTTCGATGGAACGACGTCTTGGGCAGCATTTTGGTACCAGTTCGAGATGGTGGCTAAAGGAAAGGGGTGAAACGAGGAAGAGTCCTTGATAGCTCTGACTCTGGCTCTTCGTGGAGATGCCCTGCTCACGTTGGAAAACCTGCCTTCGGATAATAGAACTTTAGGTGCTCTCCAAAGAGCACTAGAGGGCAGGAACAGCGACAAACACCTGGAACACGCGTATAGAGCACAACTCCGCGATCAACAGCAGAAGCCTGGTGAGAGTCTGCAGCAATGGGCAACGGAAATCGAAAGGCTAGTCAGACGTGCGTACGTGTCATGCCCGACAATGGTGGAATCAATGATCCCGCAAGCTTTCTGTGATGAAATTAGAGAGACACCGTGAAATTGAGCCATCATCAGACCATACAGGAAGCTCTAGCATTCAGGAAGCACCACCAAAGCATGGGCTTTGGAGGTGGAAGCCGTGCGTCAAGACGCAAGAACTCAACGACTTCGGGAGGTTTTGGTTAAGGAAAAACCTTCTTTGGGTCCGATGTGCTATGGCTGCGGCGAGAGGGGCCATATTCGGAGTAGTTGCCCCAAGCGAAGATGGCCACGTAGAACGACAGTAGCGTCCTCTACACAGGTGGATGCAGAAGAGCTGTCGTTAGAAGGAGCCAGGGCCGTGGGGCGGGCGCTGGCTGGTCAACATCAAGCCCCTTCCGTCACTGTTTCACAGATTGGTAATGGGAACAACCTTACTGTGGTTGGACAGCTGAACAGCGTAACGTGTCATTTTACTATTGACACCGGTGCCTCAAGAACAATAGTGCGTCCGGAGCTATTGAAAAGGACTATTATGTGGAATCAGAGACCATCCGTTCAGCTTCAAACAGCAACAGGCCAGCCAGTTACCGTCTTCGGTGAGACGATGGCGAAGATAACCATTGGAGAACAGACCTATGAATACGGTGTACTCATAGCAGACATCACGGACGACTGCATCATCGGATTGGACTTTTTAAGAGACCAGAAGTGTGTGGTAGACGTCCCTAAAGGAGTAATTAGTTTCCCCGAACATGAAGTATTCCTAGAGGGAGCGAGATCATGCGCAGTTTACTGCCTGAAAAATACGACCCTACCGCCGAGATCTGAAACTCTGGTCAAAGTTAGATTCCCTTACACTGCGTGTCAAGGGCGAAGCGTCGTCATAGAAAACTGCGGCGACCATCCGAGTTGGATCACAGCAAGAACTCTGGCAATGACCGGAAAAGGAGCGCTAGTGCGAGTCATCAATCTTAGCGGAGATGAAGTGCAGCTACGAAGAAACTGTGTCATCGGACGGTGCGATGCAGGTCAATCTATCAGAAGGCTGAAAAGGGCCCGGGAACCGGAATCCTGTCAACGAGATGACGTCACGCCGCTCCTAGCAAATTGTAAGGACAAGCTCTCTGAGCGGGAACTTCAGCAAGCTAAAAGGTTGTTGCTAGATTTCAACGACATATTTTTGAAGGGTGACCATGATTTGGGAAGGACAGGTCTCGTTAAACACAGAATAGACACGGGAGACGCGCCACCAATCAAGCAGCGGCCTAGACGCCTTCCATTTGCCAAAGAAATGGAAGTAGCAGACATGGTTGCTGAGATGCAGAAGAACCGCATCATAGAACCTTCAACAAGCCCGTGGTCTTCGCCAGTAGTCCTGGTAAAGAAGAAGGACGGCAGCACCAGGTTTTGTGTGGACTACCGGTTGTTGAATAATGCAACGAAGAAGGACAGCTACCCTCTGCCCCGTATAGACGACACACTGGACATGTTGAGCGGCATGAAGTGGTTCTCAACAGTGGACCTTAAGAGTGGGTACTGGCAAGTTGATATCCATCCAGAAGACAAAGAGAAGACGGCATTTACGACCGGAACTAGGAATAGATTGTGGCAGTTCAACGTCATGCCCTTTGGTCTTTGCAACGCTCCGGCAACATTCGAGCGGTTGATGGAAAGGGTACTGGTTGGACTTCTGGGTGATGCATGCCTGGTCTATCTGGATGACATCATTGTCATGGGTCGAAATTTCACAGAGCATGTCAGTAACCTGAGGAAAGTTTTCACCGGAATACGAGAAGCAAACTTGAGACTCAGCTCAAAGAAATGCACGTTTTTCAAGGAGGAAGTCGCCTACTTAGGCCACATTATTTCATCGAAAGGTGTAAGGACTGACCCAGAGAAGATAAAAGCTGTTCAAGAATGGCCTATACCAGTGAACAAGACCGACGTAAGATCATTTTTGGGTTTATGCGCATACTACCGGCGCTTTGTAAAGAACTTCTCTGATATAGCGAAACCTCTTCATCGGCTCACGGAAGATAAACGAGTATTCGCCTGGGACTCGGAATGTGATCAAGCCTTCGTCAGATTAAAAGAACACCTCTGCACCAGTCCTACCCGAACGGAGAAGGAAGGTTTATCGTGGACACCGATGCCAGCAATACTGGCATAGGCGGAGTTCTGTCGCAAGAGCAAGGTGAACGAGAAGTGGTGATCGCCTATTTCAGTAAGTCACTTTCAAAACCTGAAAGGAACTACTGTGTGACTCGTAAGGAACTGTTGGCGGTAGTGAAGACTCTACAGCATTTCAACAAGTATCTCGTTGGAAGACAGTTTACCCTGCGGACAGATCATGCTGCGTTAAAATGGCTCTTGCAGTTTAAGAACCCTGAAGGACAAGTGGCGCGGTGGCTAGAGCAACTACAGGAGTACAACTTCACAACAGAACATCGGAGTGGTAGAACGCATTTGAATGCCGATGCCCTATCAAGGAGACCTTGTCCTGTGGCCTGCAGTCATTGTTCTAAGACGGAGACTAAAGAAGAAGTCCGGATGATTACCACCCAGGGACTTGATAATGAATGGAGCGAAGACGCTATCAAAAAGGCGCAAAAAGAGGATAGTGACCTGAGGAAAATATTTGAATGGAAAGAAGTAGGTCAAAAACCTTCTTGGAGCCATGTAGCATCATCAAGCCCCATCACAAAAAGTTACTGGGCACAATGGGACAGTTTGGAAATTAAGGATGGAGTACTCTTCAGGAAATGGAAAACACCAAAAGGGGATCAAACAACACTACAGCTAATTGTACCCCGTAAAAAAGTTGCTTCCTTACTGAGGTACATACACGATGGGGTATCCGGGGGACATTTAGGCGTGAAGAAAACCCTAGAGAAGGTGAGACAGAGGTTCTACTGGATACACTGTCGGGAGGACGTCGAAGACTGGTGCAAGAAATGTACGACTTGCGCATCAGTAAAGGGCCCACAAACCAGAAGTAAGAGCAAACTCAAGCTGTACAACGTCGGCGCTCCATGGGAAAGAATCGCGGTAGATGTAGCTGGCCCCTTTCCAGAATCCGATGAGGTAAACAAGTACATCATTGTGGTCCAAGATTACTTCACTAAGTGGCCTGAAGTCTTCGCTACGCCTAATCAAGAAGCAAAGACGGTCGCCAAGATGTTATTCCACGAGGTAATTTGCCGATTTGGTGTGCCTCTTGAAATACATTCAGACCAAGGAAGAAACTTTGAGTCAGCACTGTTCCAGGAGGTCTGTCAACTATTGGGTATGCATAAGACCCGTACTACACCAGCACACCCGCAATCCGATGGCATGGTCGAGAAATTTAACCAAACGTTGGAAAACCACTTGGCCAAAGTTGTGGACGAGCATCGAGCAACGAGACTGGGACCAGTACATACCGCTTTTCTTGCTGTCCTACCGATCTGCGATCCACGATAGCACCAGCGCAACCCCAGCAATGGTAAACTTCGGTCGAGAAATGCGGCTTCCGGTAGATGCGTTGACTGGGACACCGCCAGAAGCTCCGAAACCAGTAACCGAATACGCGGCTGACCTACAGAAGCGCCTGGATGAAGTACATGCTCTCGTTAGAGACTGCAGTCTAAAATCCAGCGAAAGAATGAAAACCCGTTACGACCGTAAAGCCAACACCGATGGTTTCGATGAAGGGAGTCTGGTTTGGTTACACAACCCACTCAGGAAGAAGGGCAAATCACCGAAGTTCCAGCCAAGGTGGGAAGGACCATACAAGATCATCACTAGGCTGAACGACTTAACCTATCGGATCAAACAAGGGACAAGAGGCAAGCCGAAAATTGTTCACATTGATCGATTGGCTCGTTACCATGGGTCAAATGATGCTCGGGACGAGCATGACTTAGAGGGGGATAATGTTACGACCACGAGAGACCGTGCAAGCGGAATTAGTCTTATAGTCGTATGGATAAGGTCTATATTCGCTTGCACGATATTACGTCACACTCTCTGGTCGGTCGTAGCGAGCTCTAGCGTGTTCTAGAGTAATAATAATAATAATAGAGTTTTCGCCGCCCGGACTGCTCGAGAATATTCTCAATGCTACGCGAAGAGACTAGTGCGTCCTTGCTGCGTATAAAAGCAGGATGTACGACACGACGAGACAGTTCCGATTTGGGAAAGCGAAGCGAATCAATCTCCTGCGAACTAAGAGTGATCGAGTGCGTTAACTGCGAATAGTTTCAGTGTATTCAGTGTTTTAGTGTGATTCAGTGTTTTAGTATAATTTAGTGTTCCGTGTTTAGTGTTGTAATTAAGTGTTTTTAAATTGTGTTTTTAAGTGTTTAATTGTGTAATTGTTAGTCGACAAATAAATCAATTGTCTTGTGGTGACTTTTGGCGTATCTTGAATTTAACGTACCCCGTTCCCGCAACACTATATTGCTGTATGGGTTGATGATGATCTCATTCTATTTACTCCAAATAAAGTAGAAAAGGATATAATATTTATTTATTTGTATACGTTATTATTCCATTATGTTCCATCAGCATTTTTCATATAATGTATCATTTATTAATGTCGGCAATTCAGTACATATTCGATCGCTGCCGTGTGTACTCATATCAATATTAATCAATAAATCAAAGTCACAAAGTGAACTACTTATCATTTACTCTATCACTAAATATCAACTTCTATCATCATATCAACTTCTAAAGATCGTACGGCTAGCAGCTCGTACATCTTTATGGTCCTTTGAGCACTCTGAACTAACGGAAGCGGCTGTTACGTGGCCGCGCAACGTAACAGTCCTTCGGAAACACTTTCAGTGAACAGCAATTGTGGACATTGTTAATCATCACCATCAAGTGCAGTGATATACAAGTTCTACAACATCAGAATCAGATAAGGTACCATTGTATTCTTGTGACCTACTTGCAATAGCGGATCGGTTGAGTCGGCTTCCCACAAGCGGGTCTAACCGACAAGATTAAAATCAAAATATTCAAGGCCTTCCTGGGAAGGAGCTTGAACTTGAATTATATTTAAATTAAATGAATATACATGTTGTATGCCTTACAGAGCATTGGTTAAGACAATATGAGTTACTGATTAGTATTGACAATTATAAAGTAGTTAGTTCGTTCACAAGAGAAGATGCCATTAGAGGTGGATCACTTGTTTTATTAGATACATCATTAACGTCAATAAACCGTAAAGATGTGACATCCCTCTCTATTGAGCAAACTATTGAGCTTTCTTGTGCAGAGCTCGAGCTGTACATCATTGTCTGTGTCTATAGGCCCCCATCTGGTAACTATGTACTATTTGAGTCTACTATGGAGGAAGTTTTGAAAACGGTATGTATTATAATTTAGGATTTTGAGTAAAAAATAATTTAACGTGTATGATCCGTTCCGCTGACAAGACCAGAAGAAGGAAGTTTATTATTTTTTAAACATACATAAGAATACATGGTATTGGGCACTGGTATTTTGAACACTTAATAACACCCCCACTCTCAAAATATCAATTTACATTAATTACATCTGACATTACCAATACCTAAAATGTTCATAAACTTACTATGTTTAACAAAAGTTAAGCTTTTTGTTAACATGTCTGCTGGCATGTCACTTGTAGGCAAGTAACTAACTTTAACAATACCATTAGAAATTACTTCTCTACAATAGTGATAACGAATATCAATATGTTTAGTCCTATTGTGAAAGATGGGATTTTCTGACTTTTTTTGCACTTTGATTATCATTATATATAATTCAATTGTATATAATCTTCCAGTTATCTCACTTTGCAAGTTTCTAAGATATACAGATTCACGACAACCTTCTGTGAGTGCCATATATTCGGCCTCTGTGCTAGACAGTGCCACTGTTCTCTGCTTCTTACAACTCCATGATATGACAGAACTTGATAACATGAAACAGTAACCTGAGTAAGATTTTTTATCCTCTGAACAATTTCCCCAATCACTATCAACATAACCCACAATATCAACATTACCACTTTTACAATATTTTAAACTTGTATTTTTACTTCCCTTTAATTATTTTAATATTCTTTTAGCATAGGACCAGTGTTCACCATTAGAAAAATTATTAAATTGACTTAAATATCCTACGGCATATGAAATATCAGGCCTTGTTAGAACAGCAAGATACATGAGGCTGCCTATAAGTTGCTGATAAGGATTATCACACTTCTGCCCCTCATTTTTAACAATATAAAAAATATATATATATTTAATTTAGGCTCCATAGGAGTCTCAAAAGATTTACAGTCAATCATATTTAATTTATGCAACAACTCATTAATATAGTTTTCCTGACTCAATGTAATAACATTATTTACTTTATCTATGTTTACATTCATACCAAGACATTTTTTAATTTCTCCTAAATCTTTTGTCTTAAATTTACTACTTAAAGTTTGTTTTAACAGAGCCATTTCAGATTTATCATTCGAAAAAATAAAAAAATCATCCACATACAATGTTACTATTGTCCTAAGACCATTAATAATTTGTATATAAACATGGCTCAATTTTTGATTTTCTATAACATCACACTATCTACCTTTTTATGCCACGCCCTAGAGGATTGCTTGAGACCATATATAGCTTTGTGTAACTTAAGAACTTTATTTTTATTCATATTATCATTATAATACTCAAAACCGTCTGGTTTCTGCATATATATGATCTCCTCCAATTCTCCATTTAGGAAGGCTGTCTTAACATCTGAATGAGATGTTTCTAAATCAAGTTGTACTGCTAAAGCGAACAATAATCTTAGTGTAGAGTGACGGACTACTGGTGAGAAGGTTTAATAATAATAATAATAATAATTTATTTATTTCGTAATCACAAACAGGTTTACAAAAATAGAAACAATTACATTATAACTGAAACATATTGCGACCGTGTAAACCTGCTTATTTTGACAGTGGAGAATCTTGAACAGCGGCCACTGCACTAGGCTCTAGGCCTGTATCGCAGGAACCAAAACGATTACAATTTAACAATTTCGTCGGGTTCAGTTAGGAGGACGGATATATTAAAACTAAATTAAGATATTAAAATTGTGTGTGTGTGTGTGTGTGTATGTGTGTGTGTGTGTGAGTGAGTATAAGTGATCATGATTAACTAGTTGTAGGCTATTAAGATCTTTTCAGTTTCATCATAGTTGAAAGTCTCAAGTTGAGACTTTTAATCCATTTCTTTACGTACTTATTCAGTTCGAAGGCTGTTAGGTGAATTGATTCTTTTATTTGTAAGACGATTTTATTGTATAGAATTGTGTGGGAATACGGAGGAAGACGCTTCGCAAAACTTGATTGGATTGATGGGACAGGTAGTTTAAATTTCCTTCGCGACGATAGCCTCGGGAACTCAGGAGATTTTAAAATTGTTTTGTGGATAGCAGAAGCTACCTTAGCTATATACAGCTGGTGGACACGAAGGTCACATTCTTTATATAATTCATCCGTGGGGAATCTGAACGGCTTCTGAAACATTACTTTTAGAACGGCCCGTTGGGCGCGTTCTAGCTCGATAAGGGTGCTTTTGGCGACCCCACCCCAGGCTGATATGCAGTACAAAAGTCCGGATTGGCACATCGCGTAGTAAACCATGGTAAGTATGTGCTTGTTGGCAGATTTCCTTAAACATTTCATTATATAGATAGTTTTCCTGATTTTACCAGCGAGAGTTGAAATATGTGTTTTGAAGGACAACTTCTCGTCTATGATTACACCTAAATATTTAAATAATTCAACCTGATCTATAAGTGGGCATTCGCATTGGAGGTGAGGCTGTGAATCAACTGTGGTACCACATGCATGTATTTGAAGTTTGTAACTTTTTAGGGGTTTGGATGCGCAAGTCTTGTAAAATGTCATGTATTTGGTTTTATTGGTGTTAAGGGTCAGAAGATTGTTGTTTAGCCAGTCTGATAGAGTGGTCAAACCTTTCTTGGCTGATTCAAAAACAGCTTCCCAGGAAGAGTTGTGAAATAAGAGTTCGGTGTCATCTGCATAACATATAATGTCAGCATCTTGAAGTGGTAGATTTAAGATGTCGTTGATATAAACTAAAAACAGTGTGGGTCCAAGAATGCTGCCCTGTGGTACACCGTAATCAATTGGAAGACACTTGCTGACGGTGGACCCGATCCTTACTTACTGTTGGCGGTTATGAAGGTAAGAATTAAACCATCCAAGAGCAAGGCCTCGTATACCCATACATTCTAGTTTCCTAAGAAGGATAGGGATCGAAACGGTATCAAACGCCTTCGATAGATCAAGGAATACACCGAGGGAGCATAATTTTTGGTCAAGTGATGAGGTAACGGATTTGGTGAGAAGTACGACAGCATCTTCCGTCGATCTATTGCGCCTAAAACCAAATTGTTTTTCCGATATCAGGTGCTCATTATCCAGAAATTCCACTAGCCTCGCGTTGACTATTTTCTCCAAAAGCTTTGAGAAAATGCAAAGCAGTGTTATAGGACGATAGTTACTGGGAGTGGATTTGCAACCATCTTTGTGTATAGGGGTAATGACACCAAGTTTCCATGCTTCTGGAAATTTACCGCTAGATAAACTTAAATTAAAGATATAGGTTAGAGGATCAAGAATTGAAGGGCAGATGAGTTTGATTAACCGGGGATTACAGTTATCCATACCTGGCGCACTATCAACTTGAAAACTTGGACTTCATTCATTGTAATCAATTCCACATTTTTGATTATAACCCTTCGCTACCAGTCTGGTACGATAACAAACATTATTGTCGTTATCATACTTCTTTTTTAGCACCCACTTGCACTTTACAATAGTTCCTTCTTTAGGAGCATCTACAAGCTCCCATGCATGATTATTATGAAAACACTGCAACTCCTCTTTGACAGCACGCAATCAATGTTCTCTTTCTGGACATTGTAGGGTTTCCTCCAATGAGAGTTGATTGTCATCTGCACTGGAACTGTCTATACACATATTAGAGAAACCATATCTGTCTGGTTTTCGTCTTTCTCTAGCAGGTATAACTTTTACCATACTCTCAGTGTTCCCCGTAGAACTGTCAGATTCTTCATTCTCACTTGGCACATAAGAAGGATCTTCTGTATAATCTGCTGAAGACAAAAAAGAGTCATCTAACTGACAATTGTCCCCCACTGCATCTGATGTTTCCTTTTCTTCTTCGATACAAGGACCATCCTAGTCCAAGTTTTCAACAGTAGGTGTCACATTGCTCACTGGCAATTCTTTTTCAATTATTATGACATCTCGACTGCATGTTATTGACTTGGTATGGGGATTGTACACTCTGTATCCTTTAATATTGTCTGGATAGCCCACTAGAATGCATTTAACTGATTTCTTGTCCCACTTTAACCTTTTTTCTTTAGGTATATGAACCATGCAAGTACTCCCAAACACACGAAGATGACTAATGTCAGGTTTCTTGTTAGTCCACAGCTCATAAGGTGTTTTGTTGTTTAATCCCGCCGATACTGTTCGGTTCTGTAAGTAAACAGCAGTATGAGTTGCCTCTGCCCAGAACTCTTTTTCTAAATTAGCATCATACAATGAACAACGAGCCTTTTCAACAATACTGCGGTTCATACGCTCACTTAAGCCATTTTGTTCTGGCGTGTATGTATTCGATTTCTGGTGAATAATTCCCTTTTGCTTTAGATAATTTTCAAATTCATGACTGCAATATTCACGACCATTATCACTGCGCAATACCTTTATCCTTTTTTTATGTGTATTCTCCACTTTGGACACATAATCTCTAAAGCATTGAAAAGATTCACTCTTATTTTTCAAAAAATAGATTTGAGTCATGCGGCTATAATCATCAATAAAAATGATAAAATACCTTGATCCTCCAACAGAGCAGGTCTCCATAGGTCCACACACATCAGTATGAATAACCTCCAGCAACTGACTGCTTCTATTTCCATTACTCGGGAAAGTCTGGCGACTTTGTTTTCCTTCACAGCATGTAACACAGGAATTTTTACTTGTCACTGCTTCGTCATCCATTATGAAACCTTCTACAGCATCCTTCATTTTATTCAGGTAAGAGCTATTGACGTGCCCCAACCTCCTGTGCCAAGTTTCACTGGAAACCATAGCCACTGCTGACAGATGCACTGGTGAATTGAGTTTGTAAACACTATTGACTAGGATCGCTGTTGCCACCAAAACTCCCTTTTGATTATAAATGTCACAATCACCTGCTCTGAAGTTCACTTTGTTTTCCTTCTTTATAAGTTGGCTCACAGACAGGAAGTTAGTTGTAAGATTCGGTACACACATAACCTCTTCCACTGTGACATCGAAATTGCATTCATTAGTACAAGTAGTAATATTTACTTCACCGCAGCATTTCACTGGAACGTTACTCTCGTTGGCAACCACAATCTCCTTCATACTATGTTCGTAAGATGGATTTACGATCCAATGTTCATTTGTTGTCAAATGTACGCTGGCGCCGGAATCGACATACCAATCAGATTTACTATATGACCCACTCAGAAATACAGCACTGAATGCGTTCGTCTGTTTTCGATCCATTTCTCTGGTATTCACTGAATTCGTGCACTGATTACGATAATGTCCCGTTTGTTAACATCGAAAACATTTTATTTTTGACTTTGACAACTGTTTGCCATCTTTACCGCTATTTCTGTCTTTGGTTTTCTCCTTGTCATTTGATTTGACATTTCTCTTATGTTGGTACCATTGACTTTTGTTACTATGAAAGGTACCAAATGCAGCACTATCAACACGAACTTCAGACTCCATGTCTAACAATTTAGATTTGATTGAATCCGTCGTAATACTGATACCAGAATGTTCAATCGCCATAATCATTGGCGAAAATTTATCGGGTAATCCAACCAGTAACAACGACCCAATCCACTCGTCATTAATGTTGAAACCAGTTCCCGCCAATTTCTGACCCGTCTCCACTAATTGAGTTACATATGAATTCATAGAATCACAGTCATCCAGCCTTATTGAAATTAGATTTCTCAATAAGCTTATCCTAAGGGCGAGCGAAAATCAAAGTGTTCCTCTCTCCGACGCATTTAAGACGTCCAACACTCTGTAAATTCGCTCATTGCATGGCAAAATCCCGGCTTATGCTTTGGCAACGGTCTTGGGGGAGAGCGCAGGTCGTGTAGATCCCCAAGGCAAGTCTAATTGTCGCCTTCACGTGGTTGCTGCCTGTTTATTGGTCTGGTTCCCTATGAAACAGATGTAACGGAAACAATTAGGCGCCTACCCGTCTTCCCGCTTTGCTCGCATCCCATCCTGCTCATCCATTTCCCGTCACTTCTGGCTACCACGAGCCCTGAGGCCTCAAACCTCTAAAAGTGTGGCCGCAACACTCTAGGGATAGTGGTGTGTGAAACTTTTCACGAATTCCCTCGGCTCTGCTGGAGAGTGAGGACGTATCCAGTGGACTAACCACATCCTCCTGCGCTAGGACCTGCGTAGTTGAGCGCCGTAAGCCAGGATGACGGAGTCCTGGGGGGCTGAGCTGAACCGCTGCTGCGGCAACGGCAAGGCAACACTCCCCCTTCGGTCCCGATTTCAGGCAAAACGGTAGCCCCGCCTGCTAGCCACGAGCGGGGAAACGGTTCTGTGTCCCGTCAGAGGGCCACTGGCGAGGGGTGGGAAGGCTCACGATATGGGCTTCCCATATTGTGGGTGGTGGAGGTCCATGCTGAAGGAGGAAGACAGGATGAGTACGCCAGCCAGTGGCGACCAATGCTGCCTGGACATCCTGTCGACCACCCGATGTCGCGGCCAAAGCCAACTTCGCACACCTATATCCCCCTAATAATCTTAACGCCCGCTGCTCTTTTTATAGCAGCGATCAGGCGTTCCCATGTGCGGGCTCCAAGGTGGGTGGGAAGTTAGGGGGATGAAGACATCGTACCGCCAAATTATGGACAGGTCAAATACACACTCACACACGACGCGAGCCCCATCCGGCGCGGCTCCGCACTCCACAAATAACACCGTCACACACACACACAACATACCCACACCCTCCCCTGGTGGCTCGGCTATGCCGAGCAGTAATCCCAGTGGGAGCACAGCTACACCAAACCCGCAATCCCAAGCGCCACGCCCACAGGGGAATCCCTCAGGCAGCGCCGGGGTGTCACGCAAGGGCAAACGGAAGGACACGCCAAGGATGCAGGCCTCAACCCGCAACCAAGGCGTCGCCCACCAGCGCCCCTATTTACTTCCGGATCCGATCGACCTAAGCTGGACTTCGCGCGATAGGGGAAGTGGGAGGAGGCCCGAAACGGCACCCGCCCGCCAACCATCCGCGGACGTCCTGAATAGGAAGAGGAGGAACCGGAACAGAAACTTCCGGCATAAAGCCAAAAAGGCAAACTTAGCCTTGGTGGCTGGAAGCGCTTCCTCGGCTAGTGCACCAAACCCACGGGTCACGGTGCCCGAGCCACCGGGCGTCGCTGTGGGGACCACCCAGACGACTGGTTTGATCCAGGAGCCTGTGGCGAGTCCCTCAGTTAACACCGGAGAAAGGAAGAAGTCCAAGCGTCCAGGGAAGGCTGAACGAGCCGCGGCTAAACGTGACCGCGCTGACGAGACCCTGTCTCCAAGGCCGGGCTCTCACGTGCACAAGAAGCTGCGGATCGAAGCCACGACGCCCCCTACCTCTTTCGCCGATGTGGCAAAGATGGACTTGGAGGTGGCAGTAACCTCCGAGAGGGAAGGCGAAATGGACAACAGGCTGGCCGATGAGATCCTCACAAAAATGGAGGCGAAGGTCAAATTCCAGTCACGGACGTGGGACCCTGAAGATCGGGGGCCGGAGTTTGATGGCAGACCCCTCATCGAGGGAGGATGCCTTAAGCTCTGGTGCTCTGACAGGTGGACCCTCCAGTGGCTGAAGGAGTTTATCGCGGAGATCCAGCCCAAAACGGGCGTGCGATTCGCGGTAAAGAGGCAAGACGAGGTGAAGCCTCGGGTTACCTGCGGGCTAGTTGTCCCGAACGAGAAGAACTCGTGGGACAGCGGCCTGGAGATAGCTCGAGGCTTAAACTTCCAAAACCCCTGGGCCGAAGTTCGCCGATGGGTGATGCTGAAGTCCGACAGACAGGATAAGAGATGGTTTCTGGTCGTCGGAATTCCTGAAGACCTGATTGAGGTGATCCAGGCGCACGGACGCAAGCTATCGCTGATGATGGGGAAGGTTTATGTAATGTACCGAGGCCGCGACAAGCGCTTTGGTCCCAACCCCCCCTCCCGCGACCTGCCGTCAACCTCCAAGGCGCCTGACACCTCAGCGAGCTGCTCCACACCGGAAGCAGCACCAGCTCAACCAGGCCCCTCATGCTCATCGCCGGGCAAAGGCGAGGAACCACCGCCAGACGTCGGGCTCGACGACACCGGCGAGATACTCGCAGACCTGTGCGATATGTTGGTGATGGAGGAGTCATCGCAAGATGGCGAACCCATCCTCTAGCATTCGCACAGTACAGTGCAACCTCCACCACAGCATCACCGCGACGGCTCAACTCCGCAAGTGGTTGGAGGCACAAACATCCGCCATCGCACTGATTCAGCCGTGGGTCAGATCGGGCGGCATACGAGGACTCTCTTCTCTAAAGGGTAAGTTGCATTTCGTAGCAGGCCAATCGCCTCCGAGAACGTGTATTTATACAACCAAAAATATCTGTGCAACAACCCTAACTGAGTTCTGTTCCAGAGACACGTATGTCATAAAAATACACCTCACTGAAGCGCATGAACCTCGAGACATCGTGGTGGCATCATCCTACATGCCGGGTGAGGACAGTCCTCCTCCAGATGAACTAGTGAAGCTGGTACAACACTGCGAGGAAAACAAGCTGGAGCTCGTCATCGGAACTGACTCCAACGCACACCATGCACTCTGGGGCATGGAAACCAACAATGACAGAGGTACAGCTTTAGTCGAATTCCTTTTCACTACTAACCTTAACCTACTTAACAGAGGTAAGGAGCCTACCTTTGTCACCAGAAGGGCACGCACGATCATAGATCTGACGCTGGCCACCACAACGCTGTCTAACCTTATCCGTGGATGGCACGTGTCAAAAGAGGCGTCGTGCTCTGATCACCGATGGATAAGGTTCGACATAGATGTCTCTTGTCCTCCGATTCCGGCAGGCAGGAGAAATCCCCGGAAAACAAACACGGTAATATATGCAGAGTCCCTGAAAAAGAAACTCCATAGCAACACACAACGTCCACGTGCGGACATCTCAACGGCAAACATCGAGGACCAGGTGAATAACCTTACTAACGCACTCCTCGGTGCCTATCATGAAGCCTGCCCCATAGTAGAGCGTCGTGATAGGCAGGATACAAGCAATACCTGGTGGGGCCCTGAGCTGGAAAGACTCAGGAATAGGACCCGCAAGGCTCTTAACAGGGCCATGAACACTGGCTCTGAGCAAGACTGGGACAGCTACAAAGCTGCCAAATCCAGGTACAAAAAGCGCATCAGGTTTAGAAGGAGTGCGGGATGGAAAAAGTTCTGCACCTCCATCGAATCCTGTGAACAAGCAAACAGGGTGAGGAAAGTTCTGGCCGGTGAACAACGACGGGAACTCGGCTCCCTGTGCAAACCTGACGGTACGTACACGAAGTCAGAAAGAGAGGTCCACGAGGTGCTGCTGGAAACACACTTCCAGGGCTGCACACTGCTGGACCAGGTATTATGGAACGACGAACCCCACATAGCGACAGAAGATGACCGAAATGTAGCCAAGTCCGTGGTCACATCTGAGAGGCTAAAATGGGCCATAAACAGTTTCAAACCCTTCAAGGCGCCGGGGCCAGATGGCATCTTTCCCGCTCTACTAAAGTGCGGAGGTGACCTACTGGTTAATCATCCCCAGGTCATCCAGAGGTCATGCCTGCCCCTCCGCCACATTCCTTTTAAATGGCGAGAGGTTGCAGTAATCTTTATACCTAAACCAGGTAAGGCCGACTATACGGCAGCCAAATCGTTTAGACCAATCAGTCTCACCTCGTTCCTGCTGAAAACTCTAGAACGACTGTGTGAAAGAGAGCTAAGAGACAAAAACGCTCTTCAGCAGACCTCTACATACACACCAACATGCTTACAGCACAGGTAAATCTACTGTGACCGCGCTTCATGCAGTGGTAGGTCACATTGAGCAGGCCCTCGACAACAAAGACATCTGTCTGGGCACCTTCATTGACATCGAAGGAGCTTTTGACAAAACGGGGTTTACCACCATCGAGACCGCCCTGAAAAAACAAGGAGCCAACGAGACAATCGCAGGTTGGATCGGAAGTATGCTAAGTAAAAGAGTGGTAAGGCTATCCGACGATTCTCCTCGAGCACTGGTGGCCAAGGGATGTCCGCAGGGAGGTGTATTATCACCCTTACTGTGGAATCTCACCATCAACAGCCTGATAACAGAGCTCAATCAGCACCATATGATGGCAGTTGGCTACGCAGATGACGTGGTCATTCTCATCACAGGTAAACAAGCCAGCACCGTCTGTGACGTGACACAAGCAGCTCTACGCATCGTAGAAAAATGGTGCCGCACCAACAATCTAACGGTAAACCCAGCGAAAACTGACTCTGTCATGTTCACCAACAAAAGGGTTTTAGGTAACTACCACCTTCCGAAGCTCTTTGGCAGTGAACTAAAACTCTCCAATGAGGTAAAGTACCTAGGTGTACACCTAGACAGCAAGCTGAATTGGAACTCGCACATCGAGAAAAAACTCGAAAAAGCAACACTTACCATGTGGCACTGTCGCAGAATGATTGGTAAGAAATGGGGACTCTCACCCAAAATCACACTATGGCTATACCAAGCAGTAATTCGACCGATGGTAAGTTATGGCTGCCTTGTGTGGTGGCATAGAACTAACATCATTAGAATTAGTGACAAACTGCAGAAACTTCAGAGGCTAGCGTGTGTATCCGCCTCAGGTTGCATGCGAACAACTCCCACCGCGGCATTAGAGGTCCTTCTGGGACTGCCGCCGCTGCATCTGTTCATCAAACAAGAAGCTGCGTGTGATGCGGTCAGGTTAGACTCTCTGGACCTGTGGAAGAACAGGGGAGCACATACCACCATCCTAGAGCAGGTAATGACTCAACATCCCATACTTGCCAGCCCGATGGACATTATCCACCGAAGACTAGTCTTCGACAAGAAGTACAAGATTCAACTGCATGAGAACCCCTGTGACAACAAGGTGATTCACAGAGAAGTTCGTATCTTCACGGATGGCTCCAAGACCAACAGAGGAACTGGTGCGGAAGTCTTCTCTGAGGACCTCAACATCCACATCTCGGCACCCTTGGGCCAGCATAACACTGTCTTTCAAGCGGAATGTGTAGGTATCCTAATGGCCGCCACAGCTATTACGGCTAGACAGGTGAAAGAACACAACGTTCGCATACTATCAGACAGCAAGGCAGTCCTGCTAGCTCTAGCCAGTCACTCAATCAACTCCAGCCTCATACTTGAGTGTCACGAGCGCCTAATGCAAGTTGGAGCCTACAACAAGGTAACACTGCAGTGGATTAAAGGACACAGTGACGATAGAGGCAACAACGCAGCTGACCAACTAGCGAGGAGGGGTTCGGACACGGTAGTCCACGGACCCGAACCGATCATCCCCATCCCCTTCAATCTAGCAAGGTCCATGCTACGAACACAAACAGGTAACCAACACAATACAGCGTGGACGCAAGGTGGTACCTGTCGCCAAGCCAGGGAGTTCACTCCGCAGGTAAACAAGAAACTTGCAAGAGCCCTAGTAAACCTGGCCAAACCTCAGCTCAGAATTGCTATAGGGACCCTAACTGGTCACGGTCCTTATAATAAACATCTCTATGCTCTCGGACTTACAGACAGCGCGCTCTGCAGGGGATGTCTGGAGAAAGAAGAAACAGCCGCCCATGTCATTCTCGAATGTCAGGGGGTGGCCATCTACCGGGCCAAACACCTTGGATCTCCAGGATCGCTCAGCGAGGCCGCCCGCAGCGTGAAGAAGCTGCTGGCCTTCCTCAACGAGCTGGGATGGTTCAAGTGATTCCCACCCCACGCAAAATAGGCGCTTTGACGTCGAGTTGCGGATATCAGCCCGTTGTACCAATACCAATACCAAGCTTATCCTTCTCGTGAATCCGGAATCATCATACAGCGACTTCAATTTTTCCCATGGTTCCTTCGTAGATTTGACTTCTTTGATGTGAACATAAATGGAGGGATCTATCGCTAAGATCAATTTGGCTCTGGTTTTAGCATCTTCCGAGGCTGCAATTAGCGCTTGACCTGCTTCTGGCTTGATGCATCCTAGCGTTCCTTCTAAGATTGAGAAGTTTTGCGCCGCGAAACACTATTCACCGTAGTTTTCTCTTCCTTTTAGTTTAGGTACATTCACCAAATAGTTCGATGACGCCATGATGAATGTTCAGTTCAAATCACAAGTACCTTCTAACCGACACTGCACAAATCCATAATTCCTCTTACTGCAACTGTTATCAATTTCCACAATAACGACTGTTGCGAGAACTAATTAAATAGTAGCCAGTAACGCTCTGGGCCCATAACCTATTATAATTTGGGATTTTGAGTAAAAAATAATTCAACGTGTATGATCCGTTCCGCTGACAAGACCAGAAGAAGGAAGTTTATTATTTTTTAAACATACATAAGGGCCCCTGTTTCTACGGGTCTCCCTGGCCGGCGGGCTGACCCGCTCCGCCCGCACAATACCGCCGCCAAGACTCCACTGGTCCGGCGCTTGCCGCAACAATGGTCTCCCCTGGCTCCGGTTCGTACAGTGCTGATCCTGGAACGCGACCTGACCGAGAGAGGCCAGAGTCACTTGGCGGGTTTTAGGCAACTGTATGGTGGTAACAGCAACCGGTCGACAAAACGTCTCCCACCTGACAAAACTTACACTTAGTAATTTATTTATTAAACCGACTCGGGTAACTCCTGCAACAGCTACTTGCCTTGATAACATATTTTGTAATTGTGAAGTGAATGATAAATCTATTATTAATTTTATTAACTCTGACCACAGTGGTCAGATGGCAATATTTGAACACCATCATTACAATCCTTCATTAACTTTTACATACAGACCCATTACTACAAGGCGCATAGAAAACTTTAAGAAAAACATTGAAACATGAATTTTCATATTTTCATTATAATCTTAACCAAAACATTGATGTATCAAATAAAAACATGTTTGACATAATTTTTAATGAATTTAATGGGATTTTTACTAAAAAAACAAAAAAAGCTAAAGATCCCAAGTGCAAATTTAGTGATTGGGCAACTAAAGGCATTTACAAAAGTATAAATAGATTATATGAATTATATGACATTAAATCACAATCAAATGATATTCATGTTATAAATTATGTTAGAAATTACTCAAAACTATTTAAGAAAGTGTGTGCAATTGCGAAGTCTAATTATTTTAAAGAAAAAATTAGTAAATCAAAAACTACATGGAAAATTATTAACAAAGAGACTTGTAAAAATAAAACACATGACCACAAGTTCTCTCCCATAGTTGATGATAAGCATATTGATTCTGATAAGGAAGTTGCAAATGCTTTTGAAACCTATTTCTCTAATATTCCTATAATTACTACAAGCAAACTAAACTCATGCTCACACCAAGCTCAATCCCTCCTTAAAGCAACTGTAGAAAAATGTTTAGTATCTTTTAAATTTACCTAATTAAATCACAATATAATTTTGAGAGCCTTTAAAGAATTAAATTTTAAAAAGACTGAAGATTTATGGGGTATCTCTGTGGAACTATTAAAAACAATTATAACCACAATAGCCCCGCATTTAGCTATCGTATTTAATATGTGTATAGAGGTAGGTCATTTCCCAAATTTGATGAAATTTAGTACAGTAATTCCTTTATTCAAGGCAGGTAATAAAAGTGACCCATCCAATTTTCGCCCTGTTTCTATACTACCCGCACTTAGTAAAATTTTCGAAAAAAATTTATACACTCAATAAATGTCTCATTTCAATGAAAATAAGCTATTACATAAAAAACAATTTGGCTTCGCCAAAGGAAGATCCAACACTGATGCGGGAGTGGCACTTGTCAAGCATATTTTTGACGCATGGGAGAAGCAAGGGAGAAATAAGCAAGATGCAATAGGCATCTTCTGTGACCTGTCAAAAGCCTTTGATTGTGTAAATCATGAGATATTGCTAATGAAATTGAATCATAATGGTATCTCAGATAAGGCGAATAATTTGTTGAAATCATATCTTAAGGATAGGGCAAACAGTTAATGTCAATGGAGTTGATTTTTGGGGCGCTCCCATTCTCATGGGAGTGCCTCAGGGCTCAATTTTGGGACCTTTACTGTTCTTGATTTATATAAATGATCTTCCTTACTTAACTGCGGATTTATGTGAGACTGTACTGTTTGAATGCAAAAAAAACGAAATGTTTAAGATTTATAATGCCTAATGTAAGAAAATTTGATACTAACATCATTGTAAATAAGGAAATTGTAGAATTGACTGAATCTACAATTTTTTTAGGAATCACTATAGATGCTAAGTTACAGTGGGGACCTCGTTTCTCTGTTCTGGCAGATAGACTTAGTTCAGTTGCGTATGCAGTCAGAAAAATCAGGATGTTGACTGACATTGAAACGGCAAGATTTGTTTATTTCAGCTATTTCCATAGTGTTATGTCATATCGCCGTCCCCGCAGAATAAAATGATAACAGCCAATATCTTAGTTTAAGTGTTATGCCATTTTCTTGATCTGTGGGTGCTAATACATCTGCTCAATTTTTTTGGGATTTTTATGAAGTTATTTCACGAAGTTACAAAATGTTATAATAGTATTCATAGATTTAACACATGCCATAAATTACGAGAATAAAATGTTAATATAACATTATCGAAATGTACTCTCACTTGTTAGTATGACAAACAGTCATATAATTATATTCTCGTAAAAATATTTCAACTAGATAATGATAAACGCAGTTATCATTTTATTCTCGTTCAAAACGCACCGATCGCTAAGTATATAGTTGAGTAAGCAAAACGACCTTTATAGTTAGAACGGTAAGACTTAATATCAACAAGTGGGAGAGGAGCAAGTTGGAAGGAAAGAACAAGATGGATAAAATAATCCTTCATAACATATCATATTCTTACCCAGATATATATGTTCGTATTATATCTATTATTTTGTAATTTTTAGTGTGTCTGGTTTTTTGATGAAACGTTTTTGGATTGTTTTTTGATGGAAGATGACCTCACTCCACCTGATGGTAAGCGGTAGTGAGACCCAAATATGAGGTTTTTTTTATTTTATTATTAATATTTTTTTCATTCTTTTTAATGTTAAATTTTTTTGCACCCTAATTTCTTTTTGTTCACCTCACCTGAAATACTACTCATATTATAACTATTAGTCTGAATATGCATACAGTACCTATTGAAATAATTATCCCTTTACTTCTTACTTTTGAGGAGTTGACCAAATAGCTATGGGACCAAACGGAAAGCCCTAGCTTTCAAATAAAAAAATAATTATCTAAATCGGTTCACCCAGGCGAAATTACGAGGTAACAAAAATGTAAACGTCTGTATTTTTTTTTATGTTACGATGTTAAGCATTAAAAAAATACAGACGAATTGAGAACCTCCTCCTTTTTTTGAAGTCGATTAGAAAGAACAAGATGGAGAGGAAAAAGTTGGAAAAGAACAAGTTGTAGAAGAGCAAGTTGAAGAGGAGCAACTTGGAAATTATCAAGTTGGAGGGGAGTAAGTTGGAGTGGTGCAAGTTGGAGAGGTACAAGTTGGATTGGAGCAAGTCGGAGGGAAGCAAATTGGAGAGGAGCAAGTTGGAGAGGAGCAAGTTGGAGAGGTACAAGTTGGAGAGGAGCAAGTTGGAGGGAAGCAAATTGGAGAAGAGCAAGTTGGAGTGGTGGAAGTTGGAGAGGAGCAATTTGGAGAGGTACAAGTTGGAGTGGAGCAAGTTGGAGGAAAGCAAATTAGAGAGGAGCAAGTTGAAGAGGAGCAAGTTGGAGAGGCACAAGTTGGAGAGGAGCAAGTTGAAGGGAAGCAAATTGGAGAGGAGCAAGTTGGAAGGAATCAAATTGAAGAGGATCAAGCTGGAGGGGAGCAAGTTGGAGAGGAGCAAGTTGGAGATTAACAAATTGGAGGGGAGTATGTTGGAGGGAAAAAAGTTGGAAAGGAGCAAGTTGAAGAGGATCAAGTTGGAGAGGAGCAAGTTGGAGGAAAGCAAATTGGAGAGGAGCAAGTTGGAGAGGAGAAAGTTGTTGAGTTGGATATAAAAGAGATGACGCAAATAGAGTTTTTAGACTTTCGCGTTCCATTACACTAAATATTTGTCTTTATGGGGCTACACGCGTTAATAGGAGTAGCAAATTACATAGCTACTTACTGCCCGACGTTTCGACTGGGTTACACCAATCGTGGTCGCGAGCGAACTGGCGCCGCCCGTTTTCGTCTGCCATTGCGGTTGTGAATATCTTTATCCACCCCCGAACCAGCACCAATGTCATTAGAACAGCTACCTACATTAGTCCGACACACAACACTCACTGCATCCGGGTTGATTTCAGACGTAACATTCCGCGGTATGCACTTATTAATCACTGGATTCCATGCCGACGATAATTTAAATCCATCTTCCCTATTGAAATTCTTGTGCTTCTTTATTTCAATAGCTTCTCGCACCATTCTTGTCGTGATAGTGCAGTGATTCCTACGTGCGTGATTTTGAAACCGCGTAGGGATATATACCGTTCAGAAGGTATTCTACATAACGCCAGTGTTCGTCTGCTCAAACAGCTTATTCGTAACAGCCACTACGAATTAAATTGTGTACAGAGTGAGTTGTTAAAGCTACATTTGGAATGCAGTGTGGTGTTTAATAGTGAAGATTTCGATAAAGTTGATCAGATAACGTTTGCACAAGCCGCCCGTACGCTTGAGTTGAGTGAGGCGACGCATAACCGTAAGTATGATCGGTTGTGTACCCGGCAATTGCGTTTTTATAATTCGTCGTCGCGGGTACCCACGGATGGTGCGACGGAGGTACGTTCGGATGCATATTCTCGGCGTACGGTTATCAATTTATCGAATGAAGTGCTAGATGAACCCACAATAAATGTATTGGCGAAAGGGATTAATTTTGCATTGACGCCGCAACGAATACCGTATGAAAACATAGTGTGTAGCTTAGAACAAACAATAGCGCGGAATAAAATTCCACCCACAGATGCCGAAATATTGCGACAGGATGCGGCGGTTATCTTACGTAAATCTAAGTTACCACGAAGTAATATCACTACCGAAGAACGTGTAGCCTTAAAAACACTTCGCAGTAATGAGAATGTTTTAGTACTGAGGACCGATAAAGGAAATGCCACGGTAGTGATGAATACCGAAGACTATGTTTCTAAGATGAGGTGTTTGTTGTCCGATACGAATGTATATAAGCAGGTGTCATATAATCCTACCGCCAGAGTGACAAGACGGATCCGGACCTTAATTTACCAGCACAAAGATATTTTCACAGAAGACGAGTTCAATAACTTGCACAGGCCTAAACCTACTCAACCGCCTAAACTATATGGCTTGCCTAAGATACACAAATGTAATGTTCCGTTAAGACCGATTGTAAGCCAGATCGACTCGCCGACCTATGACCTTGCGAAACATATAGCAGGAGTGTTGCAGCCATTAGTTGGGGGTACACCGTCTTTTGTGAAGGATTCTTATCATTTTCGGGACATTATAAAGAACATCAGGCTAGAACCCGGAGACATAATGGTTAGTTTCGATGTCGAATCGCTTTTTACTAATGTCCCGTTAAAGGAGTGCCTTGAGGTCATTAAATGTAAACTGGAAGACCATGAGTTGCCTAAAGAGTACATTGTTCTGATCCAAAATTGTTTAGACGGAAATTACCTATTATTCAGGGAGCAGTACTACCTTCAGATCGACGGAGTGGCAATGGGCAGCCCTTTGGCGCCGGTTATTGCCAACATCTGGATGGAGCATTTTGAAAACCAGGCATTACGCAATGGACCTTGTACTGTGAAACTGTGGAAGAGGTACGTTGATGATGTATTTTGCATCATCAGCGGTAGTCAACTGGAGATCGAACAATATTTGTCGCATTTGAACTCGTTACACTCAAAAATAAGGTTTACATTTGAACTGGAGAAGGATAGATCCTTGGCCTTCTTAGACATTAAAATTTGTGCGAAACAGGATGGGACCCTAGCTCACTCTGTATACAGGAAACCCACACACACTGACAGGTATTTGCATGCCTCTTCACACCACCACCCCAGACATCTTCAATCTGTTGTGTCGTCGTTAATGAATAGAGCGTATGAACTGTGTGACCCTGAGCATATACAGGCAGAGCTCGTGCATGTTCAGGAGGTACTGAAACGCAACGGATATGGGACGCCGGGGCGGACTAGAAGGCAAAATACAAAGGAGGGGAACCCGGGGGTTAATCGGCAATCAGCATTTTTGCCTTACATAAGAGGTATAACGGATAAGATTGGAACAGTTCTAAAACAATACTCCATTAAGACTGTATATACTCCGTTATATAAAATGTCTAAAATGTTGCGGACACCGAAAGACGTAATTCCCTTCCAATCTCCGGGTGTATATAAAATCGATTGCAGTTGTGGTAGTTCTTATATTGGACAAACCAAACGGGCTATAGCCGTGAGGGTGAAAAAACATATTGCAGCTGTTAAAAATCGACAAACTAACAAGTCCGCGGTGGCTGAGCACCTATTAGACATGGGTACTAATCACTGGATGGAGCTACATGACCCGAAGGTCCTCTCCACAGATCGTCACTATCATACAAGAATGGTGCGAGAAGCTATTGAAATAAAGAAGCACAAGAATTTCAATAGGGAAGATGGATTTAAATTATCGTCGGCATGGAATCCAGTGATTAATAAGTGCATACCGCGGAATGTTACGTCTAAAATCAACCCGGATGCAGTGAGTGTTGTGTGTCGGACTAATGTGGGTAGCTGTTCTAATGACATTGGTGCTGGTTCGGGGGTGGATCAAGATATTCACAACCGCAATGGCAGACGAAGACGGGCGGCGCCAGTTCGCTCGCGACCACGATTGGTGTAACCCAGTCGAAACGTCGGGCAGTAAGTAGCTATGTAATTTGCTACTCCTATTAACGCGTGTAGAACCATAAAGACAAATATTTAGTGCAAATAGAGTTTTACAATAAAATGGGGTTAATAAATAATAAGAACTGGTTAAAAAATTAGGATGGCCAAAAATATCGTGGACTAAAATTATGGAAGTAAAAGTAAAAGTCAAATGTATCAATTTTAAAATACAAATACAACTTTGAATCGTCGATGGCCGAGTGATTGAGGTCGTTGCGAAAGGTTGCCAGTTCAAACCCCTAATATACCCCATAAAGTTGAAACCTCTAATGAAAACCCCTACCATTTGGTTTTGACGACGGCTAATAAAATAGGAGTCGAACTAGATGAGCGCGATCTGGATTACGTATCTCGCGCTGGTCCACGCTCTAAAAATGATCCTAAAGATAAAGAGCGACTTCCGAGGCCTCTCGTTGTATCCTTCACTCGCAGAACCAAGCGAGATGATTTCCTTAGGCAAGCTAAATCCCGCCGCTCGCTGGAGAGTAAGGATGTTGTTGGAGGTGGCCCTGAAAGGAGAATTTACGTGAATGAAAGACTCTCTCAAGAGATGCGGCATTTATTTCGTATTACTCGACTTTGGACGAAGGAACAGGGATATAGATATTGCTGGATCAGAAACGGATTCATCTACATCAGAAAAGGGGAAGGCAGAGATGGTAGTCCTCCAATTCAGATCAAATCTCAAGAACATCTGCAGAATTTATCCGAGGGAAAGAAAGCTATTTAACTCAACTCAATCTCATTTTGCAATGGCTCTTTATAGTTCGTTTATTGGATCCGCAATGTTTTTAACTTCCATATTCTCTAGCATGTCTTTTATAATTTTTAGCCTAGATTTATATACAAGAATTTGTTATTTTTGGCATGTGACACATTTGATTTTCATACACTCAGCTTCTGAAGTATCACACACAGCAATTTTTTACAGCTACACTTCACTAATCTACGCATACCCCGGCACAATCTTTTACACTTCTAACTTAAGTTTCTCACAAAGTTATTTAGTTTGCTCATATTGTGGCACTCCGACACCAAGTATTACATCTCTTAATATAATTTATTATTCTAAATATTTGTCTTTATGGGTCTACACGCGTTAATAGGAGTAGCAAATTACATAGCTACTTACTGCCCGACGTGTCGACTGGGTTAATGGTAATTTGAATTTTAGTCCACGATATTTTTGGCCATCCTAATTTTTTAACCAGTTCTTATTATTTATTAACCCCATTTTATTGTAAAACTCTATTTGCACTAAATATTTGTCTTTATGGGTCTACACGCGTTAATAGGAGTAGCAAATTACATAGCTACTTACTGCCCGACGTGTCGACTGGGTTACACCAATCGTGGTCGCTCGCGACCACGATTGGTGATATATATTGCAAATATTTAGTGTAATGGAACGCGAAAGTCTAAAATCTTACGTAACAAACCAGTATGGGCCGGAGTTTGTGAGTTCGCTCGCGACCACGATTGGTGTAACCCAGTCGAAACGTCGGGCAGTAAGTAGCTATGTAATTTGCTACTCCTATTAACGCGTGTAGACCCATAAAGACAAATATTTAGTGTAATGGAACGCGAAAGTCTAAAATCTTACATAATTTATTATTATAAATGGCTACCTTTGACTTATTAACGGATATCGATCAGAATTCGAATTTTGAGTGCCATTCAATATATATTCCGGAGGAGTGCCGGAGCATTATGTCTAAATATTGTTTTAAAGTTATGCATGTAAACATCCGAAGTATGCAACGCAATTTTGATAACTTCTCAGTTTTGCTGGGTAGGTTGGATTTAGAATTCGATGTGCTGATTATGAGCGAATGTTGGATCAACAGTCACTCCATAATTAAACAAGTTAAGGGATATCAATCCTATAGCACTGCTAATCACATTAATAGGTCAGGAGGAGTAATAATATATGTGAACGAGAAGTGGTCGCCTAATGTTTTTGAACCCGTCATAACTGAGGCAAATTGTCTAATCGTAGAATCGTAGGGCTTAAATCAAATATAAGTATAATATATTGGTTTGACAATATCAAAAATGAATCCGTAGAATCCGATGTCGCGAACTTTACCAATATTCTCACAGTGGCCATCCGTTAAAATTCTCAACTTGTCCGTTTTCCTCACTCTAAATTTAAAATCAAGCCATGGATGACTCCTGGTCTTTACGCTGTTCGATCCATAGAGACAAACTGCATTCCGAATATCGTAAGAGCCCAGCAGACGAAACTAAAAAGTTGATTTATACCAGATACCGAAACTTCTATATTTCTCTCCTTAGAAAACTTAAGTCGGTACACGAAAATAATGAACTGAATAAAAATAAAAATAATCCACGCAAATTATGGAAGTCCATAAATGAAATATCTCGGCGAAGGTCTGCCTCTGTAAGGAATAGTTCTCAGGATCTTCTGGAAAATGGAAAGGATTGCAGTGAGTCAGACGCTATCAATTCTTGTAATTCTTATTTCACATCTGTAGGGGACAAGTTAGCCAATTCAATACTCACATTTTTAAATGTAACACAAGACTCTCTTGCATCCGAACATAAAGCGTAGGATACTCCAGAACATTCATTTTTATTTTCACCCACCGACGAACTAGCTAGTTGCAAACAGCTCCCCAGGAATAGATGGCATCACAAATAAAATCCTAAAAGCGTTCGCTAATGACATAGCATGGCCTCTGACAGAGATTTTTAACAAAAGCATTTTATCTGGTGTTTTTCCTGATCCTTGGAAGGTGGCGATGGTGATTCCTATACACAAAAGTGGCGCAAAGAATAATCCCTCCAACTATCGTCCTATCTCACTTCTGAGTAATATCTCAAAGCTTCTGGAGCGCCTTGTGAATAAGAGACTGATTATTTATTATTTATTTATTTTATTAAATTACACGCTGGCTTACAGTTGCCCAACACGCCAGTGTGTTTAAACATAATACATGAAACTTAAATTAAGCATTGTCAAAATATTATTATTACATGTCCAGAACATACATAGTCAAAGTATTAAACATTATTTAATAACATTCGATATTTATCATAAAACTGTAAAATATAATGTCAAAATAATATTGGATAAGAATTCAATTAATTAATAAACATAACACACACAATTACACAAACATTACAATTAATAACAAATATAATTTAATGTCAAAGTCATAGCAATGTCAGAATCATTTTGTCAAATATTCATAAAATTTGTCAATAATTTGCTCTAAGCGGTCAGCAAATAAATCAATACCGTCGTGCTGAGCGAGTATGTCCCCGATCAGACGCAAAGCGCGGGTAGTAGGCGCGTGCGCTGCGCGCTCGGTGCGCGCGAGTGGCCGGGCTAGGAGCCTAGGGCGGCGACGCGGTGCTACCAATCCCGCACTATCCCGGGGTACACAACTGGGAACCAAAAGACTCAATCTGTCTAGTACATGTGGACTATCTAATTTATGATGTACTATTGATAAGAAATGTATCAAAGTTAACATTACTCGTCTAGTCTTAAGAGAATCCATATTTACCATGCCTTGGACGAACATAGAAGGATAAAGATAAGGATAGTACCCATATCTTCTCTTGTATAGCCAGCGTGCAAATTTCCGTTGAATTTTTTCAACCATGAGAACATATTTGTCTTCATAGAGATGATGTCTTATTTAGAATCAAACCTGTTAGGCAATTTGGTTTTCGGAAGAAAAAATCGACGGAAGATGCAGTCACCTTGCTAACGGATACTCTCTCCACTCATCTTGATAATGGTCGTGCCTGCGTTGGAGTCTTCTTGGACCTTGCCAAAGCCTTTGACACAGTCTCAACCCCGATTCTTCTAAGGAAACTGGAAAATCTGGGTATTCGAGGAATTGCTTTGCAATGGTTTGCCAGCTACTTGTCTGATAGGAGTCAATGTACCAGGATCATCAATCACATAAGTGACACAGGCACTATTTCCTTTGGCGTGCCACAGGGTAGCATTCTTGGTCCGTCCCTCTTTTTAATATATATAAATGATATCTCCTCTTTGCCTATACAGAACGCTGATATCCTGTGCTACGCCAACGACACAGCTCTTGTTTTCCACGATACTTCTTGGGAACTGGTTAGTCGTAGGGTTGAAGATGGTATGAGACTTATTTTGCAGTGGTTACATAGGAATATTTTAACGCTCAACCCTTCTAAGACCAAATTTCTATGTTTCCATAAGACGGTCGCTTCAGCTCCCACGGACTTGTCCAAAATCAAAATTCATTGTTGCTCCTCTTCAGCTGTCCCTGACCTGTGTAATTGTGAACAAATAACTAGAACTAACTCCTTGAAATACTTGGGAGTTGTTTAAGATGAAAAGCTCACTTTTAGAGAACATATAGAGCAGCCATGTCGGGAAGAGTGAGAAAGTAATACATATTATGTCAAGTCTCCGTGAGGTCGCAGATGGTACAACTTTAAAATCTGTTTATTATGCGCTTTGCCAATCTATTATAAATTACTGCATTCTTTCCTGGGGTGGAGCTTCACAAAGCATTTTAATAATGTTGGAAAGAACCCAAAGGGGGGTTCTAAAGACGGTTCTTTGCAAGCCCCTTCTTTTTCCTACTTCTGCCCTATTTGCTGAAGCTGAAGTCCTGAGCGTTAGAAAATTATTTATTTGTAGAGCCTTCATTAGTACGCACAAATCCGTCGTGAATTCTGACGAATATCAGATCCTTTTAAGGAAAAGAGTTTTTGAAATCCCTGTCCTCCCATCCAAAACCTCTTTTGCACTTCGTTTTAAACCATACCTCTTTCCTCATCTATACAATAAACTAGTTAAAAAATACCAACTAAAACATAAAACTGTTCGTGAAGTTAAAGCTTCTTTGACCAAGATACTCGCGGGGCTCTCCTATGAAGAGACGGAGAACATTTTAAAAAATATAAATAACCCGGACACTAATCATGCACCACGCTTCCTCACATTGCACACAAATCCACATCTTATCAAATCACATGCACACTATATCCTTTCATAAGCAGATACCCCAATCTCCTTTTACATTGTTATTAATTGCCACAGGAAAGGCATAGCCTAGTGTGGGGGCCCGGAAATGTAATTTAATATGCCTGTAAAATTTTTTTGGAAATAAATTATTATTATTATATTATTATTATTATTAATCCCGTCACGTGCCACTGTGTTTTTATAAGATAAATAAAAGGGTGATTTATTGATTCTTAGAGAGGAACAAGTTGAAGAAGAAATTAATATTATATTACGCGATTCACATTACATTGTTAATTTCTTCGGTACCATACTAATGATAATAAAGGTGTAAGGATGAGACAACCCCACTGCCCTCTGGTGGGAGTCGCTGATTTTCGCACCATGAAAGGTAACGACTCTCTACTAGTGCAACCAGTCTCCCCAGGGCAGCTTGTGGCGGGCTGAATGGGATTGACACCCCTTGGGACTCGTGCCTCTAAGAGTCAACCAGGCTTCTCTCACCGCTTGCCTAAGTTGGCCGTTGGTAATGGACCCCACTGGGACCGCAGGTCACCTCTGGCTTGCCTTAGCCGGCCGGATAGAGTTGAGCGTCAGAGCTACATGCTCGCAGGGTGGAAGTGAAAGATGCATACGTCACGAGTTGGCACAGTGGCGTTGCGCCTCTGGGTAGAAAGCGGTGTACACCTTTCGGCACTAAGAGCCGCTCTTACTAATGATTATTCCCATCGCTCCTGCTTCGTGGCTTGCATGTGCGACCAATGGGGGAGCCCATGACAGTGAATGGCATGTCACCACCAGCCTATTTTATTGGTGTTTTTGAACATAGATCGGGGCGGGTGCCATTGTCCTTCCCGATCTATGTTTACATAGTCTCGGTTACCCAGTCCACTAACACTCACCCCAATAGCCCAGATTCTTTGTTCTTCCACGCCATTCCATAGTCCTACACTGACCGGGGGTTGTCCTTGGCTACATTTTATAGTTTATACAGGGAAAATCGTCGGCTAGTGCCACATTACATTAAAATACAAGTTATTAAAAGGCCTCTACGTGTTGGTTTTTGCGTGGTCGCCTCCCAAAAATCCAGGCCTCTGTAGTCCCGAGAAAATGGGAATATATGATAAAAATATATTTTTTTATATTAAGCTAACAAAATGACCCCACTCCACCTGATGGTAAGAGGTAGCGAGATCCAAATATGAGGTCGACAGGCACAATAGACCATATTGAGCCTGTCGCACTCACCCTGAAAGCCCGCTTAAAGAGGAGACCACTACTGCGGCAACAACGAGACAAGGCGTGGAGTCTCGCATAGGTATTGAGCTGTGCGGGTCCGAGTTGGCCAGTCCGCCGGACGGAAGGGAACCCGCTTCTACGGGTCCCCCCGGCCAGCGGGCTGACCCGCTCCGCTCGCACAATACCGCCGGTAAGACTCCACTGGTCCCCCCCGTTCTCCCCCCGGCTCCGGTTCGTACAGTGCTGATCCCGGAACGCGACCTGACCGAGAGAGGCCAGAGTCACTAGGCGGGTATTACGCAACTGTTTCTCTCTTGAAATGACAAAATCTGATTTCTTAGACTTAGTTCTAACACTGAGAACCTATTTTTTGGTATTTGCAGCAATTCAGGAGACTTTAGGAGTTTGAAAATCAATACTAGGTTCCAAAGTAACTTTTCAATACAAATAATTAAACTTCATTAAATAACACTAATGTTGATTAACATGTAACAGGTTTGTTAAGACACCAAATTAAAGTCCTTTATCGAAAAAGAAGAATACAATATGTACGAGAATAAAATGATATGAAAGTGTTATCATCATCATTTGTTCTCTAAAACCCTGTAGAATAAAATGACAAGTAACGATTGCCATATTTGACTCAAGTCTGGCGGTACGGAGAACAAAATGATAATGGATATTACAGACTTAAAATAATGACTTATTTACATTAATATTTTATTTCTTGAATATTATCCATATTTTAATATTTAGGCACGTACCATTAAATCATTTCTATAGTACTAAAAATTACCTTTTTTTTTAAGTTATCAATCATAAGCCTATGTCCAGTATTTAAGGAGCAAAAGACAAAAATGTGTTTTTTATTTTTCCTGAAAAGTTGCATTTTTGTAGTTATCATTTTATTCTCCGGGGACGGCGATATGGTCTTCTGCTGTGGGGATCTGCTATAGACATTCAAACCATTTTTGTACTACAAAAAAGGGCCATCAGATCCATATATGATATAAGACCGCGCGACTCCCTTAGAGATGTTTTTAAAGATATAGATATTTTAACCGTAGCTTCTCAGTACATTTTAGATTGTATCGTATATGTTCATAAAAACATGCACTTATTAAATAAAAAGTCGGATTCTCACAATTTTAACACCAGAAATAAATATAAGCTTTCCGTTCCAAGACTCAGGCTTCAAAAAGTTGGAAAATCATTCATAGGTTTAAGTATAATATTGTTTAATAAGATTCCGCAAAATATTATTGAATTGCCGTTGTATAAATTTAAAGTCTATATTAAATCTTGTCTTTTGAAAAAGGGGTACTATAAAGTAGAAGACTATTTGAATGATAAGAATCCATGGACATGATGAGCTGCTCGCTTGGATATCCAAGAATTATGTAACTTGTACATATTATTATTTATTTGTAATTAATTAACCTGTGATTTGACATGCGAAAGAATTTCATGAAATCTACATTTCATTTCATTTCATTTGAATCACTACGAAAGGATTTCATCAATTTATTTTGAATGTCGGCGAAAGATTCAGCAGCATCTACCGAAGGAGCAAGAAGCCAAGTCCGTCCTTAGACCTGCTACTCCATTAGCTGGCGGTATGGATTAGGTGCCACCTTCGACACCATCAGCCGCCTCTTCGGAGCTTTCGTCCGCAGGAAGACAACAAAGCATTCCTAGCAAAGTGGATAGAGGGAATCAGAGCAAACTTAGTGAAATGTATAGAAAGCAAAAAAGTAATTTCAAGGCCTTTGAACGAGCAATGAATAACATCAATCTCGAATTACTTACCGAAAAGTGGGAATTTGAGGACGCTCTTCGCTGCATACAAGGTCGCTGGCACGCCGTTGATAATCTACACTGGGAGATAGACAGCGATGTCATTACTGAGGTTTTAAAACACGAGCAGACTTACTTTATGTATGAGGATAGCAATAATAAAACCAAAAAATCTATCAACAGCAAGATGTGGGCTGTGTCTCATCGAGAACACGCCACTCCCAAGATAGAGATACCCGTATTCAGTGGCAACTATCATCAGTGGTCATCATTCAAGGATTTGTTTACTGAGATCATACACAAAAATGCATCAGTATCAGTATCAAAAAATGCAATATTTAAAAAGTAAGGTCAAAGGACAGGCTGAAAAGCTTATCCAGCACCTGCACATCAGCTCGGAAAACTACGAGACATGTTGGGATATACTAAATCACAGGTATAACAACAGACGCCTGATTTTTAATTCTCATCTTAATATTCTCCTCGGAACACCAGCTATACAACATCAATCATCATCATCTCTGAAGAAATTACATGACACTACCAAGGAATGCCTCAACGCGGTTATGAACCTGGATGTGGTCACGTCAAATTGGGATCCTGTTATTGTTTATCTCTTGCAAAGAGAATATAATCTCTTGTTGCAAAAGCTAGATTCGGATACACATAACGACTACTTCGAATATCTGGAAGAGCCGAGAGAATTACCTACTATAGCCGACTTTTTATCATTTTTGGAGATGCGATTCACCGCATTAGAATCGTCTCGACGCCACGAACCATGTCGCATGACTCCAATAAAGGCGACAATTTTAAGGCAAACCCAGGTAGATCAACTAGAGCATTTATCAATCATACAAGTGCGCCATCAACATTGCGTTACAAAACTTCCTGTCCATTGTGCAATGAACAATATGGAATTTATCATTGCAAAACATTTCTAAATCAGGCCGCTGAAATTAAAAGGAAAACAGTGACGAAATTAAACTTATGCGATAACTGTCTTTTTGATCGTAAAGATAAAGTCTGTTTTTCCGATAAACGATTCACCGTATGCAAAAGCGAGCGCAATACCTTATTGCACGATGCATATGAAGGCATATCAAATAACAAAGCGAAAACGACAAACAACAAACCAAGGCCTTCGCTACAGAAAAATGTGACGCATGTTTCGCAAGACAACGTATCCGAAATTCTCTTAGCAACTGCGCTAACATTTACTCTAACATCATCTTGAGTGGCATCATCAGAAAAGGAGAAAATCTACCGATTGTCCAGCAATCTCGTCTTGGCTGGATTATATGCGGCAATCTGACGTCATATCAGTGTAATGTCGTTTTACATAATTTGAACGACATTCAAGTTTCTGGGCCATAAAGGACATACCAGATACGTCTATCAGCATTTCATCAGAAGATCAGAACTGCCTAGATCACTATCAAGAAACCACGCAGAGGCAAGAATATGGTCGTTACATTGTTCGTCTGCCACTACATCCAGACTTTGAAGAAAAATTGGGCAATTCCAAGCAAAAGGCCGTGGCTCAATTATATCAATTAGGGAGAAAATTCGAGAAAAGAGGACTTAGCAGCAAAGTATAACAATTAATGCAAGAATACATTGAACTAGGTCATATGGGGTAATGTACTCGGAACTGTGTTACACGTGCCGATTCTACGACGACTTCCCTGCGCGTCGTGTTCTGACCCATTGAACACGACGCGCAGGGAAGTCGTCAAGGACGTCATCGGGCCTTAGTCTTAACGATGTTATGTATAGCGGGCCCAATCTGCAAACAGAGCTCCTATCACTGATTTCAAGTGGAGACAATACGAAATCGTCTTCTCAGCTGACATTGAGAAAATGTTTCAAGCTATACTTTGCCTCGAAGAGGACAGAATGTATCAAAAATTGTATGGCGTGAGACAACTGAATAGTTGGTTTAAGAGTATAAATTAATCTACTGTGAAATACGGCACCAAGGAAAAAATCCTGGAACAAGATTTCTTCATTGACGACCTTCTAAGCGGAAGCCACAGCATAGAAGAAGTAAAGAAGCTACAAGTTGATCTTATCAAACTGCTTAAAGCAGGAGGATTTATTGTCCGGAAGTGGAGCTCAAACAGTGACGAGCTACTACAATCAACTAGCAAGAATGATAGCCATGAAGCATTTGATTTTAAGCAAAAGGAGTCTAAGAAGACCTTGGGGCTAAGCTGGAATATACAAGCAGACGTCTTCAGCTTCCAACTTAAAATTGATACCACGATCACGAAACCAGCCACGAAGCGATCACTTCTACCAGATATATCAAAAATATTTGATCCTTCGGGATGGCTGTGCTCCGTAACTACAAAATTGAAATTATTATTTCAATCAGTCTGACAAGAACAAAATTTACGGTGGGATGATCAGCTTCCTCATAATATTCAAGTCGAATGAAATAAGGTCAGATTTGACCTTGAATACATCAATACTTTCAAGATACCACGATAGCTCCAATGTCAAGAGAGCGACACTATCGAACTCCATGGGTTCTGCGACGCGTCAGAACGTGCGCACGCTTGTGTCATCTGTAGCATAATCAAAAGCAAAGAAAAGCAAGAAAGCAATGTACAAGCAGAGGCAATAGTATTAGTAGCAGCGAAATCAAAATTAGCCTGCCACCAAAAGGCGTATCACTACTAAAACTCGAGTTATGCGCCGCATATCTACTATCAAAACTGATGAAGACAGTACAGCTGAGTTTATCAAATAAGAACCTCAAGATTTATGGCTAGTTAGATTCGACTGCGGTGCTTGGCTGGATTCAAGGCGAAATCAACCGCTGGAAGACATTTGTAGCTAACTGAGTACAGCAGATAAGACATAATACCACCAGATAGTTGGCACTATGTTAAATTTCGACAAGACAATCCGGCAAACTGCGCTAGTAGGGGAATCTGCGCATCAAACTTGAAAAATCATCCTCTGTGGTGGGACGGTCCAGCCTGGTTAAAAAGATATCAAGATAAAACAATCAAAAAATATATACAACAAATCAAGAAGTGAAGAAATCAGAACAAACATACGTCACTCAACGACCGAATAGTGACGTAATCAATGACCTAGAATAACGCACATACTTGCGTGGGTAATGCGAGCGGTGTCGAGTTCCAAGCCGAAGACGCCGTAATAAAGAAAGAAAAAAAAAGAAACATTATTATAAAACAAATACAACAAGAACATTTTCAAAATGATATACTTACCATCAAGTAGCAGGAGAAGATTAAGCGTGACAACTCACTACTTCCTGTTGATCGATCAGGCACACAAATCAACATTCGACGGTGGAGCAAGACTAACCTTGTCTTGGTTGAGACAACAGTACTGGATTATTAGCGGCAACATGGCTGTCAAAAAACGTTTCCGTGAATGTGTTGTGTGCAGAAAGCACAACCCTTTCAAACATACACAAATAATGTGTTGAAATAGAACAATGTATTATAATTTGTGTATATAGGCCACCATTAGCTAATTATTTCCTATTTGAGGCCCGTATGGAGGAAGCTTTAAGGAAAGCATGTGCCAGCAATAAACAGGTGATTGTATGTGGGGATTTTAATATAAATATCCTAGAAAATTCGTTGTACTCCCTAAGGTTCATAAATCTTTTTAAACCGTTTAATTTATCTCACATTTTTAATGAACCAACTCGTATCACCCCTACCTCGGCCACATGTATAGATAATATTTTTTGTAATTGTCATGTAGAAAATAAATCTATAGTTAATTTTATTAACTCTGACCACTGTGGTCAAATGGCAGCTTTTGAACATCACTGGACTCCTATGCCATCTGTCATAACATGCAGACCAATAACTACAAGTCGAATAGAAAAAATTTAAAATAATATTAGCTATAAAGTTTCTGTAATGGACTATCAAGCAAACCTTAACAGTAATCAGTTATATAACAAATTGTTTAATGCTGTAGAAAAAGAGTTTAACGGAATATAAGAGTTTAACGGTTGACTGGCTCGGTGGAATAGTGGTTACTGACCCTGGCTGGCGGTTCCAAGAGTCGTGGATTCGATTCCCACTCGGGACAAATATTTGTGTGATGAACATCGGTGTTTGTTCCGTGTCTGGGTGTGATTATGTATTTAAGTATGTATTTAAATTTATATATGTATGTATATCAGTACTATGGGCTAGTACAAGCTCTGCTTAGTTTGGGGTCAAATGACCGTGTGTGGAAATGTCCCAGATATTTATTTATTTATTTTTATTTATATTTACCGAAAAAGAAATTAAAATTAATAGCTCTAAAATAAATTTTAGTAATTGGGCTACAACAGGGATATATACAAGTAGACGGAGACTTTTTGAACTGTATGATCTCAAAGCCAACTCTAAAGACCCGGCCCTTACTGATTATATTAGAAACTATTCTAAAATTTAAAAAAAAATCGTATGCAGTAGCTAAATCGCTCTATTTGAAAAATAAAATACACAATGCTACTAACAAAGGTAAGGCCATCTGGCAAATCATAAATAAAGAGACTTGCAAAGACAATACTCAAAATCACAAGATTTCAATTAAAGTAAATGATGTAATATTAGATTTTGATGCTGATAAAGCTAATGCATTTCAATCATATTTCTCAAATATAGCTGTTACAACGACAAGTAGTTTGTCTTCTAGTCCGATTCTTACTCAATCGCTTTTAAAGACTCATGTAAGTGAATTTAAGTGTCTTCCTTCAATTTTGACTACATAAATGCGCAAGTAGTTGTGAAAACCTTTAAAGAACTTAACTTAAAAAAGTCAGAGGACTTATGGGGACTCTCAGTGGACATACTAAAAAATATAATATATACAGTTGCTCCACTTTTAGCAAAAACATTCAACAAATGTGTTAATGAAGGCTGTTTTCCTGATTTGATGAAGTTAAGCAAAATCATTCCTTTGTTTAAATCAGGTGATGATAGTGACCCATCTAATTTCAGACCTATATCCTTACTACCAGCATTTAGTAAAATTTTTGAAAAAGTAGTATTTAGTCAACTGCTAAGCCATTTTAATTTAAACAATTTATTACATAGAAATCAATATGGATTCACTAATCCACAACAGATGCTGGAGTAGCTCTTATTAAACATATTTTTGATGCATGGGAAAGTAAGCAGGATGCCATAGGCATTTTCTGCGACCTATCCAAGGCGTTTGATTGTGTTATTCATCAAACCCTGCTACTCAAATTACGCCATTATGGCATCTCGGGTAACGCACTTAGTCTAATTCAATCATACCTAACAGGCAGAACCCAAAAAGTGAATGTAAACGGGACTAGTTCTTCTGGCGCCCCATTAGTTATGGCTCGATATTGGGGCCTCTATTATTTATCATTTATATTAACGATCGCCCTTTCTTTACCAAAGACACATGTGAGATAGTTTTGTTTGCAGATGATACATCACTTCTATTTAAGATGCACAGATAGCAAGAAAATGTTGACGACGTAAACAAAGCTCTCTCACGAGTTCAGCACTGGTTTACTACTAACAATCTAATGTTGAATGCCAATAAAACCAAATGTATCAAGTTTTCAATGCCCAATGTAAGACAAGTCAGTACCATAATTAAAATGAACAATGAACCCATTGAAGTCCTAAACTCAACGGTGTTCCTTGGAATCACTCTAGATTCTAAATTGCAATGGGGATCCTGGGGGCTTTCACAGCGTTCTGTCCTATGGTTTGCTTTTATGGGGATCAGCTGCTGATATCCAAAGTATATTTGTATTGCAAAAAAGAGTAGTAAGAGCCATATATAACCTCAAACGGCGTGATTCTCTCAGAGATCGGTCCAAAGAGTATAATATTCTCACAGTGGCCTCCCAATACATTCTTGACTGCTTAATGTATGTGTATAAAAATATACAATACATTTCTTAAAATCTGATAATCACCAATTCTATACAAGAAATAAACATAAACTTGCTTTTTCACATTTTAGACTAAGTAAAGTTAATAGCTCCTTTGTTGGACTAGGTGTAAACATTTTCAATAAATTACCTGATTGTGTTACTAAATTACCTATACAGCAATTTAAATCATGTATTAAGAATGGTCTTCTTAAAAAAGGCTACTATAAAGAAGAAGATTATCTAAATGATAAATATGCATGGACTAATAGTTTAAATTAATTTTTTTGACATTAATTATAATTTCTTTCTTTTTTCTTTCTTATGAATTAAATTTTTGACATTAAATATGATGACATTATATTGTTATTAATTTATTATTAATTTTGACATTTATCATGAACTTTTGTTCTAATTTTTATTATATAGTAAAATTTTTGTAAGGCAATGGCTGTAATTATTAAAATTCTACCTATGTAAGCTTTATCATGCAGGCTGGATTTGTTATAGTATTCTGAACATTGTTATCTTTGCTCTGTTTTTTTTTTATTTTAATTATCGTTATTTTTAAAAGTAGTAAATATAGAGTATGGTACTTTTTGCTATGGCACACCTAGACTGTATGACTTGGCTCATTTACAATTTGTAACATGATTGTCGCTTAAAAAGAGTAACTATCGAGTTTCTTGCCGGAGTCTTCTCGGTAGAATCGGCGTTCCGAACCGGTGGTAGAATCTTATTATTAGTAATGTGACGATTTATAAGTGCATGTAAATTGCCTACATAAATAAAGACATTTTTGATTTTATTTTTGATTTTGAATGTCCGTTTTATCATACCGTTGTCGATTTCACCGATTGCAATCAAATGAAGGTCGAGGTATGAAAACCACGAAAAGTGATGTCGCTGTGTTCATATGTATGGTTAAGTAAGCCATACACCTCTAGCTGGTATCAGACCTCAGCTTCTCAGCCTTCCTGGCGGCCCTTTGACGACTAGCATCTCGCCGAGGTACCCCACGTCATATGTACAGTGACAACGGGACCAACTTCATCGGGGATAACAGACACCTGAAAGAAGAAGTCTGAAGTTCCATCTTCGAAGAGTAATTAGAGCATAAAAACTAACATACGAAGAACTTGCAACCCTTTTGGCACAATTAGAAGCATGCCTTAACTCGAGGCCACTTTGTGCTTTAAGTGAAGACCCTGACGATATCAACTTCCTCACACCGTCTCATTTCTTATCAACTGGACCCACCTTAACCATCGTCGAGACTGAGAGAGACGAAAGGACGCGGTGGCAACTTATCCAAAAAATAATTAATGACATCTGGAAAAGATGGCCGTCCGAATATTTGTGTCAACTATCAGCCAGAAACAAATGGCAGCAAAAACAAGAAAACCTAAAAATAGACGATATTGTCGTCATACATGATGTAACGTAGTACGTTATTTCTATAATATTTTTTCTAATTTAAATACAATATATAACTTAAATAATAAAAAAACAATAAATATAATGCAATGGATACCACATAGCCGATAATCCGCCCATATCTTTATTATGCATACGTGCAATTAGTGCACGTCAAATAGAAATGTCAGTGAACTGTCAAAATTGACAGTATAAATAGCGGCGCAGACGCCGGGGGCTTCCTCTTATTTCTGCTGATAATTCTTATTAAAATTAATGCGAATTTGCGGCTCCCATTGCCACCTTAACTTTTTACGTTCACATCTTTATAAAATCCGTGATACCCCAGATCGGGGTTCCTAGAAGACCGATTCTAAGTGCGGGGCACCTTCCTAAACCAAGCGGTTCAAGAGTTAGTGCAAGCACGGGGCCACCTACCTGCGCTGCTACCAGCATCCCCACGTGCTTGCCTACTTATCACGTGCTTGACGCCTGCCACGTGCCACACCTACTGCTTCATATCCTGGACCTGCGCACGCCTACATCTCTTCGTGCAGAAGCTGCCTCCGCGACCTACCCTCAACGGCTGCGGACTACACTACCAGGACAGTAGCATTCCTAAGCGGTTAGAATATCACGGCTCAGTCTCAACCCTCGTCCCTCGCTCTCCGTAACTAATTTACCAAAAAGGTTGTTTTCTTTATTAAATCTTTAATACTGTTAAATAAGTCTTTTTATTTTCTCCCCTACCTACATACCACGTTTCAATGACGCCAACTTACCCCCCGGAAAATGGTCTTTAGGCAGAATAGTGGAACTGCACCCAGGCAAGGATCAGCTTGTGCGTGTAGTATCAATCAAAACAAAAAATAACATCATCGAAAGGCGCATAACTAAAATATCAATACTCTATTCAGGGAGAACACCGAAAGCGAAGAAATATTAAGAAAAAAATAGCAAGCCAGATAAGTCATAAGGAACTGCAACTGGAATACAAACAAAAAGACAAAGAAACAAGAAATCATTTTTATCGCTTCATTATACTTAATTGCATCTGTGTAATCTAGATTTCCGGAAATGCTTTTGATAACTAAACCGAGTCCGTCAATAAGACCTCTTTTGCTACGATTTGGCTCAAAGGTTAATAGTTGAGCTGAAATCCTATCTAATTTAATATTAAGATGTTCAATGTGAGGGTCATACAAGGATAAGGTTTTATTATTAAGTCTAGGTCTCAGATCCAGTAATTAAGATCTAACTAATTCGATTTGCCTATGAATAATTTCTAAGTCTGTATTATTAAGGAAGGAATGGTAATGAGATATAAGTTTCGAAGGTCCTAATTTGAAGGGAAGTAAGCCTGGTCCGTCGTCCAAGGGGTCAATCGTTACATCTTGACCTCGGGTCAGTTGAAGCAGTGACGTTAATAGAAGTATCCTGTAACAAGGTTGGATCTTTAGGACTTCGCTTTAAACGTGACTTAGCAACAGGACCGCGTTTCTTTTTAGTATAGATATGTATGGGAAGATCTGCGAGAATTATGTCCTGTGTGAATCGTGGAGCCAGTTTTTGTCTATTAGCCATTGGATTACGTACGAACACTTGTTGGTCAGGGGTATATTCTTTTTCGGGTTCACGGTCTTTATTTCTATTTGCAGTCAGCTCTGTCCTATGATGTAGGGATGATTCGTTCAGTATGTCGTAAACTTGAGTCATACGTTTCTTATGGTCCAGGCAATACTGTTGTAAAAGGTGTTCAGTCATGTCAATACCTATGGGGTCACGAGGGTCGAAGTGACCTGTGATAAGGTCAATGGGCCTACATTTCGTGAAGCTGTGGATGGAGCTATTATAAGCTAAAACTGCATAGGACATGAGATTTACAACCGGTTCGCTACGGTTTTCAAGTTTTAATATCCTAAGGTGTTCGAGGATAGTTGAGTGAAAACGTTCGACTATACCGTTGTCATTAGGAGAATGCGCAAGAATCTTATGATGTTGAATTTTGTGAAGTCTTATAAATTCGGAGAATAATTGGTTGGTGAATTCAGGACCTTGATCAGTTACAATAGTATAAGGTACGCCATTATTGTCGGAGATTTTAATATCCGCGATGCTTCCTGGGTGCCCGGATTGGACTCTGGTTTATGCTTGACAAATCCTTATAGTAGCCAACTTGTGACAAACCTGCACACATTTTTGTCTTTCTCGGGATGGGCTCAGTTCAACGGTGTAAGTAATCAAAACAACAGACACCTGGATCTCGTAATTTCTAGCTTAGAATGCTCTGTCACACGAGCGGAGCCGCTGGCGCTCCCGGAGGACGCGCACCACCCGGCGCTCGGCATCCAATGCGCGCTCGACGGCGTATCTTACCTACAGCCGGCTTCGCGCATTGTTCGCCGTTTCTTTGCAGCTGATTACGAAACCATTAAAGTTGCCATCGCGGACATTGAATGGAACCGGCTTTTAAATGTTTCCTCGATAGATTTAGCGGTAGACATTTTTTATGACATTATTAATGATATTCTGGAACAATATGTTCCCAAAAGAAGATTACTTAACACTTTTCGCTATCCAATATGGTACTCACATGAACTAATCAAATTAATTATAAAAAAGAAAAAAAATCATAAGAAGTGGAAAACTTTTAATAGATACAGTGACTACATAAAGTTCTCAGACACACGCAAGGAAATTAAGTTATTACAAACCGCTTGCTATCACTCTTATATCGCCAGAACAGAAAATAATATTAACAAAAATATAAAACACTTTTGGTCTTTCATTAATAATAAAAAAGGCACCAACACATTCCCGGATACGCTTTATTACGACAACAATACTAGCTCGGACGCGTCAAAGATTGCGAATATGTTTGGTTCTTTCTTTCAATCAGTTTTTGAGATTGAACATAACGTGTATACTGTCAATCCAACACGTATATCGAATAGCACTGTTATTGATTCTGTTGAAATAACAGAAAATGTTGTGAAAAGATATTTATCGCGTCTCGATGTAAGCAAAGGTGCAGGTCCAGATGGTATTCATCCCTACTTTTTAAAAATGTGTTCCAGTGTACTAGCATATCCGATCTTTCTACTCTTCCAATTATCTTTAAAAAGCGGAACGTTGCCTATCTTATGGAAACAGTCACTTGTTGTTCCTATTTATAAAAATGGCGATAAGCATAATATAAGAAATTACAGAGGCATCTCCAAATTATCAATTATTCCAAAACTTTTCGAAAAAATAATATATGATGCAATGTTCCCAGCCATAAGACCTTATTTGATCACGCAACAACACGGGTTTATTGACAAGAGATCCACAGAATCCAACTTGTGTGAGTTTCTTGACTATATACTAAAGGCTATGGATAGAAGATTCCAGGTGGACGCTGTGTATACCGATTACTCGAAATGTTTTGACAAAATTTCATACAGTATTCTAATTCAAAAATTAGAGTATATTGGTATTCATGGCGACCTCCTGAGGTGGTTGAAGTCCTATCTCTTAAATAGGACCCAGGCGGTAACGCTAAAGGGTATCATGTCCAGTTTTATGCCGGTTCCATCTGGGGTGCCCCAGGGCTCTCACCTTGGGCCCCTTCTATTCAACATTTTCATAAACGACGTTGTTGACTGCTTTCACTTTTCGAAATGTCTTCTATTCGCCGATAATACGAAAATTTTTACAATCGTGAAATCTCGTGAAGATTGTTATAAGATGCAGGAGGATCTCAATCGGCTATGGAATTATTGCAGTGACAATAATCTTACGCTTAACATTGATAAATGCAGTATTATCTCATATAGCAGAAAAAAAAGCAGTTCTATTAAATTTGACTACAAAATTTACAACCAAAATCTTAAACGGCGAGGTGAGAGACCTAGGTGTCACGCTGGACAGTGAATTGTCGTACTCGTCGCACATCAATAATTCTACTAGAGCTTACAAGATGTTAGGATTTGTATTTAGGCAAAGTTCGGAATTTAATAATGCCAACACACTAATGTTGTTGTATAATAGTCTTGTCAGATCACAACTCGAGTACGCAACCACCGCATGGAATCCTGTGTATAAAATATATATTAATATGCTTGAAAGAATTCAAAATAAGTTTTAAAAAAGATTAAATTACAGATTCCGTGACTTTTCTAGTAAAAATGTTACTTCTCTTGAGCTACGAAGAGAACATTGTGATCAATTGATGCTGTATAAAATAATTAATTGTAACGCCGATTCCCCTTACCTTTTAAGCAATATTTTTCTAAGATGCCCTAGAGTCAACGCTAGATCGTTCAATACTTTTGCGGTTCCGTTTTGTCGGACTAACTATGCAAGTAATCGCTTTTTAGTAAGATCTGTTAAACTATATAACTCCAAATATTGCCACATAGATATTTTTGGTCTTGGACTAAATAAATTTAAGCACACGATCAAGAAATAAGTTTGGGTACTTTTTGCAACTTCTATCAGTCAGCCTTGGTGTTGGTTGCTGCTTAGCAGTGTTGTACAGCAGCTGACATCAATGCTGTCCTAGTTAAGTATTATTGATATGATGATTATTTTTATACCTCTGTTGGGTATTTTAATATTTAGTGTTACTCTTTAAGATACCATGTAATAATTAGTCGTGGAAACTTTTTTGGCAAGTGTGTTACATTTATGTGTGTTAATATTAAGTGAATTGTAAAATTGCTGTTTGTTTTCCTTAAATAAAGAAAATAAAAATAAAATGATGTGTAGCAAATTTTAAAAGAGCTTGTACTACAATTAGTGCTGTACCATCTCTAAGATAATACGCTTGGGCATATTTTGAGAAGGCGTCAACTAACGTAAGATATTTTTCGTTTTGTGCCGTAAAAAGATCTAAGTGTAGTATTTCAAATGGTTTACTTGGTGGTGGAACTATTAAAAACCTTTGCTTGATAGGGTTTCTATCATATTTAGCTTGGCCGCAGATGCTACATTCGTTGATGTATTTAACTATGGCATCTTTCATTTTAGGCCAATAGTATTTAGCAGATAACGCTAAATAGGATTCAGAAATACCACGATGGTTGGTTTTGCCTTCGTAATACTTTTTTATTATCTCCTGTTGGCGTAAATACTCCTTAACGTTTTCCGATTCGGTTTTTGTTAAAACTAAGTTCATAGCTGAGCTTTTGAACTTTTCTTGGATTATCGGAATAATTTGATACATTGCGAGAGGATGATAAGACCTGTCTTAACCTTAGGATTGACATATTCTTTTATCGCGCTTCTAACATCATTTTCGAGGTTACTTTCAGATACTTGTACTGTAGTCCTAGTATGAGTCTCAAATGGTTTTGTTATCGTCGGTCTTTTCTTGATGTCACCTACTACTATAAAGCATAACTGGCGGTTAAATCTATTAAGAGGATCGTCCGAGATAGGTATCTCAAGTATAGGGTGTTCAGCGCTAGTATGAGCGGTTGCAGTGGTAGATCCTGCTACAGATGATGGTTTCTCAGAGGGATTTACTGCTATAGAACTCGTGTCCTCGTGATTTATCTCAACTCGTGAGAGAGCGTCGGCATTGGTATTAAGTTTGCCCTGCTTATAGACTGTAGTGAAATTATACTCGCTCAATTTTAATCTCCATCTCGTTAATCTAGAATTTGGTTCCTTTAAGTTCATAACCCATTGCAGTGGCTTATGATCAGTTACTACTTTAAATTTTCTACCGAATAAGCATGGACGGAAATACTTTGTTGCCCATACTATAGCCAAAAGTTCTTTCTCAATAGTACTATAGTTAATTTCACTAGAGTTTAAAGTCTAGATGCGTACGCTATTGCTTTGTCGCTATAACACCCTATAACACCCTGTGAAAGAACAGCACCTAGAGCGAAGTTGGATGCGTCTGTTGTCAAGATAAAGTCTTTGTCAAAATTAGGATACTGTAATATGGGGTCATTTGTTAGTAGCGTCTTACAAGTCTCAAAACAGTTAATATAGTCGGGTACGTCAAACGTTTACCTTAGAACCTTTTTTTAAACATTGTGTCATAGGTTTCGTTATACGAGCAAAATCGGGGATGAACTCACGATAGTATCCTAACAAGCCTAAAAATCTTTTGGTTTCAGTTGAAGTCTTTGGAATGGGGAATTTCTTAATAGCCGTAATTTTGTCCGGATTGGGTTTGATACCGTCTTTACTAATTATGTGATCTGAGTATGCTGTCTCTAATTTTAAAAATTCCGATTTGCCCATTTGAATTTTGAAGTTCGATTCACGTAATCTTTTAAAGACTTTCTCTAAATTTACCATGTGCTCTTGCAAGGATACGCTAGGACGCTAAATACGATGATATCGTCGAGATAAACTAGGCATACAACGTTCTGTAGGTCTCTAAGAACATTGTCCATCACGCGTTGAAACGTAGACGGAGAATTCTTGAGTCCCATGGGCATACGTAAAAATTCAAAGTGCCCAAATGAAATCAAATCAAATCAAATTATTTATTGCGTGTCACATTAACATGTTACAGGTGGTCGAAAAAAATAGGTCTACATGTGACGCCCTGTTAGGGCATAGCAATTGAGATCTTACAGGTGCTAGGCTAATTTTACATATACAATAAGTAGGTTAATATTTACTTAATAATACAATGCCCAATGAAGTATGCTAGGAGTAAAACTGAGTGATAGAATAAGAAACGAAATAATTAGAGAACGTTGTGGTGTAAAAGAAGATGTAGTGACTAAGGTTGAAAAAGGTATGCTTAGATGGTTTGGTCATATTGAGAGGATGAGTGAAAGACGATTAACGAAAAGTATGTATAGAGAGGGTGTAATTGGAGATGTCGACAGGGGAAGACCAAGAAAGACCTTTCATGACCAAATAGGTCAAATCTTAAAGAAAGGTCAAATCAAAAGTACCCGTAATCGACGAGCGTGCATGAAGAGGTTGATGAATGTAGATGAAGCGAAAGTGGTGTGCCAGGACCGTAGCACATGGCAGGAAGTGATCTCTGCCTACCCCTCTGGGAAAAAGGCGTGATTTTATGTATGTATGTATGTATGTATAATGCCCATGTTCCACATTGAATGCCGTCTTCTGGATGTCATCAGGAACCATTTCAACTTGATGGAATCCACTAGCTAAATCTAATGTTGTAAAGTAATGATAGTTACCTAATTTATCAAGAACATCAGAAATATTAGGAATAGGATACTTATCGTCAATGGTTTTTTCGTTAAGTTTCCTAAAATCAATAACTATTCGCCATTTAACTTTTCCTGATGCATTTGCCTTCTTGGGAACTACCCAGATAGGTGAGCTCCAAGCTGATTGTGAAGGTCGTATGATGCCTTGATCCAGCATCTTAGATATTTGGTCTTGAACCTCCTGTCTATAAATGAAGGGGTATCTATAAGTCTTGGTATAAACTGGCACTTCATCAGTGGTTCTGATGCTGTGCTCTTGTTAGTGAAAGTAAGTGCTTCACCTTCAATATAAAAGACATCAGCGTATTGAGCGCAAAGTGATTCTAAATTGGCACGTTCTTCAGGATTCAAATGGTCTGTACGTAACCGTGATAGTACGTTGTTCACGAGATCAGATGACTGTTCGGTGCGAGTGCACTGAACGTTAAATAACTCTGCACCAACGGGTCGATCCATTGAAAAGACTATGTCGTATCTAGTAGGGTTTGTTACTTCGACAATTCCGCGATTATTTTTTACTGAAGTAACACAATCTCTAATATAACAATTAGCGATCATTTGGCTAGATATCAATGCTTCGCCATCATGAAAGTTAATCGGTAGTCGTATTAACTCAGATGTATTTGCCGGTATTATATCCTCATATAAATTACAATTACGTGAGTCATACATTAACAAAGGTGTTTGAGATTGCCGTGTACCTAAGACTTTATTCTTTAAATCAATACTAGACTCTAGTTTCTCTAATAAATCATATCCAATTAACACGTCAAAATAATCATGGAATTTATAAATGAATAAAGTTATTTTCTCATTTTCGTTGAACTCTCGAAAGCAAGGCACAGTTATTGAATAATCATTGCGCGTAGTTGCATGAATATTCGTGACTTCGAAAGGGTCGTAGTTACATGGTATATCCGAATAAAAACGTTCTACGGCCTCGGGGCTAATAAAGGACTGATTAGCACCGGTGTCAATCAGTAATTTAAGAGGTGGATTAGATATCTGAACATATGGTAATTGACGTTGAGTGTGCGAATTGATCTCTATTTTGGTTTTTCTGATCTCGAGGTTTTCTGAAAATCCTCGTGATCGCTAGAAGAAGTCTCATCTCGAGCCTCTTCTACTGTACCGGGTGTGTAATCGGGATAGTAAAATTGTTGTTCGCATAGATCATTATAAGCGGCGTCAGAATAACTATACATATCTTGGTAATAATCGTCATAAGAGTCGTACTGAGGTTCGTATTCATATGGCTGATTGTAAAATTCGTTAAAATGTAACTCCCTAGTTTTAAAATAATTCGAAGGTGGTGGATTACCGAATTTAGTCCAATCGTGGGATGTGCGTGATGGCATCGGTTTCGAAACGTAGTGACTAACACCGCTCATTGGTTGAGGCGCGCTATTGGATTAAAAACCGGGATTCCTTGGCGCCATTTTAAATACGTTGCTTTGCGGTCTATAATTAGGCGGTGGCGCGGCAAACATTTGTTGGGTCCTACTAGGGCCACTGGAGTGAGGCATTTGGGGCTTCCAAACTTGCATTGGCCTTGGTGGCTGATTTGAAAAAGGCCTTGATGGTCCGGGCATATTAAAAGGTCTGGCAGGACCTGGCATAATAAAAGGTTTTGCCGGTGTAAAATTGAACGACCTAGGTTGCGGTAACGCGATTGGTTGGGACGTGCTGTAAGAGAACTTAGGCTGATTAAACGAAGACGTAGACTGCATCTTTCTTTCAGGAAGGGTCTCGTTTCTCTGCTGTAGATACAGGGTATTCATCTCATCGTGCACAAACTCTAATGCCTTTTCAATAGTATCAGGTCGCATACATCAGATACGAGATCCCAATGGGTCGCGGAGACCCCTTAGGTATGATTGCAGGGTTAATTTTTTGTACAACTCGCGTTTAGCTTCGATGGTACTCGTTACGGATTCATGCAAACTGATATACGTCATTATTATGCTAAATAAGTTCTGACATTGTTCGTAAAATTCCTGTGGAGTCCCTGAGCCCTGAGTTAAAAGCGACAAATCGTTATAAAGTGAGGTTTCATCACGGTGATCGGCGAAATTATTAATAAGCGTTCCGCGAATCGCTGCCCAGTTCTCCGGGATACCATTCGAATTAATGGTACGAGACGCGGGTCCAGTAATCTTATTTAAAATACCGTTAATTAAAGATAGATTACTCAGTTCATAATCCGCCTCATTTCTCATATATGTCGCAACTAGTTGGTCACATAAATTTACGAACCTCGTTCGAAGAAGGACATTTGAGTTCCCGTCAAACTCGGGAACCAAGCGGAGGGCTTTATAAATTTGATCAACGAGTGCGTCTACAGTGTCTAAATTTCTATTCAAATCTAATTGAACTAATCTACGATTTATAGCTAACCTAGATGACCGAGATTGCTTTGGATAGAAAATCTTGGAAAATTAAAGGAACTATAAAGGAAAGCAACACCAGATAGATTCTAGGTACTTACTTGAACATTTCTGTACTTTTTGCCGTATCAATGTCTAGATACACCTCTTGACTGTAGCTCTTGTAGGTTCGGATAGTTACCGTCCTTGCTTGATGCACTGACTCTACTTTAACTATCCTACCGACTGCGCCAAATACGAAGGCTACAGCCGTAGGATGCAAAAAAATACAAAAATTATAAGAAAATATTTAATGACTAAAATTACAATATTAAGTTAATTTCTAAGTAAGGTGACGATTGATCGAAGTGGGAAACAAAAGTGACGAAGTTTGGCGAGGCTCCGTCCGGTGTCGGGCGCCTCGCGTTCCGCTGCGTCGGCATCCTGGGTCCATAGGTCGCTGCTAATGAGGTTATTGCAGATCGGCGATATTGGTAGGGTTGCAATGCGTAACACATGCACCTTGTGATAGATCAATAGAAACTGATTGTTTACTATGATATGGACCCCTACTGGCAAGGATTGAACCTGTTTGAAAAATACATCAACAATTTGGAACACCTTTGTTTGAAGGAAGCAAAACAAACTAAATGTGACGTAGTAATATTGCAATTACGTCACGGGGCCACTGAACTCGATAACCATTATAACAACATTTTACTTGGTCAGCAACTCACCCGCTCGCGGCGCCGACGCGGGCTTATCAACGGTGTCGGATATCTCGCACATAGCTTGTTCGGGGTATTGGACGATGATTTCGCGCAACAGTACGAAACCGATATCAACTTGATAAGAAAAAATGAATAACATCTCGTTCTTTTATGGAAAAATCAAACATCTGTGATTGAAGCAGAATACAATTTATTGGGCAGAATGGAAGACTCTATGAACAAACAGCACAAAATATTCAACCAACACATCATAGAATTAGAGAAAGCAAGTAATACGCTAGCCCTAGAAGTTCAGAACATACAGAATGAGAACGAGTTCATGTTGTGCACTATCATTGCGAACAGCATCCTGGCGAATCTCAAAAATATTCAAGAAACTTTAGCAGACACCATCAAGAATGTTAATTACGGAAAATTCAATACTCACCTATTAACACCTGAACAGTTACGTGAAGAGTTAAACATCATATCAGGTAAATTATCAAAATAATTGGCCCTTCCCATAAACAACATTCAGACACATAATATTTAAAAGAAATATGACAATAATTGGGCTTAATAGTGTAAATAAAAATAGATAGCTAAATCACATCTACTAACAACATAATATCTCTTACATACAATAAAACACTTTTTCACATTTAGTTGCTTATCATTGTCAGAACAACACTGGTCAATAATGTTTAAATTATTTTGAAGAGTTATGGTGTCCTCTTGGTTTTTTACCGTCATAAATATCTTAAGGTCGTCCGCGTACAACAAGTTGGGACACGTTAAACGATCCACAAGGTCGTTGATGAAGGTGTAATGCAGATCATTCCTTCCTGCGTTTGCTGAGGCACGGCGATTAGTTTATAAATCTCGAAATTCTCTCTGCTTACTAAAGGGATGCTGATCTCGAAGATGAAAATATTGATTGGTCATTCTTGCTTTTACTTTGAGTAGATGATAGATGCTTGGAAGATGTCATCTTCCAAGCATCTATCAATCAATCTAAGGAATGATCTGCATTACACCTTCATCAACGACCTTGTGGATCGTTTAACGTGTCCCAACTTGTTGTACGCGGACGACCTTAAGATATTAATGACGGTAAAAAACCAAGAGGACACCATAACTCTTCAAAATAATTTAAACATTATTGACCAGTGGTGTTCTGACAATGATAAGCAACTGAATGTGAAAAAGTGTTTTATTGTATGTAAGAGATATTATGTTGTTAGTAGATGTGATTTAGCTATCTATTTTTATTTACACTATTAAGCCCAATTATTGTCATATTTCTTTTAAATATTATTTTAATTTATGTTATTAAAACTGATTATTTTGGTTGGGTTGAAAACCGATACTTTAGAAATCTATAGATGGGCAACACTAGTGAAAAAGATGGCGGAACGGCATTCTATGCCGGGCGGCAGGACCACGTAGTGATTATATTCTCTTTGGGCAGGACATGAGATGTAGTGAGCGGAGTAGACGAAAAGTAAGGTGTAATTTATAGATTAAGGTGTTGAGTGCTGCAATAATAAACGTGTTGCTGTGTATTAAGTGTTTTATTATTCTTCAGAAGTGGTAAGTACCCGTATTTGTTTTATAACGGAAAATAAAGTTTAAATATAAAATACTTATCGGTGGGTAACCGTTATCAGTGACGACCGATTTGGTCCACGGGTTACGAACGTTGCCTCTGAACTAAAAGAAAGTCGCGGGTTCGAATCCCACACAAGACAAACATTTCTTTTTGTCTTGGCTTGGGTGTTTTCTTGTGCCTATATTAAATAATAATACGTAGTTGCAAAGATAGGTATATAAGTAAGTTTATCCGTTACCTGGCATTTATAACGCAGGCCTTGGGAGCATGCTGTGGGCTGGGTGATTGATGTTAATGTGTAAAATACAATATCAGACAATTTTAGTGTCGCATAAAAATGCCTAAAAGTATTTGAAATGACCATTCCCAACGATATAGTTGATACAATATTAATCCAAAATATATGAAAGATTAAGTTTAAAAAAAATGAAATAATCATATGCTGGCGTGCAATAACGTAATAACGGGATGCAATAATTTCTATGAAGTGACGGTTGGTCTTATATTATTATTTTTGTATTTATACATTATTATTGAAATTTGAACGGGCTGACCTTGAAGTCACTTTTGAGGTCAAAGTTTTGGAGTACAAGTGTGGGTCAGGGTGTCTTAAAGGGACCCGAAAATTTCATCCATTTTGTGATGAGACGCCCCGTTTTCGTCATGTTATACGTCAAGTTTTCTTTTTACCTAATTAAGGATTTTGAGTTTCACTTGAGAAGTGAGTATAATGCCGTATCCTTTTGCTTTTACATGAAACAACGGAGCAAGATAAGAATCGCCGATTGAAAACTCCTACGTGAGGCGCTGGTCGCACCGACGACGATGGAGGCAGGCCGAGTCGCGGTCGGCCACGGAACATGGTGCAGGATCGCGGTTCTCGTCGAAGTCAGACGGAGCCGCAGCCTTGGAAGACGCAGTCGCAGCCACAGCCAGCATCGGTGGATTCAAGAATCGGATCGCGACCGCGAGCGTGCAGTTGAACGGGATCCCGTTCACGTGCATCGCGCTCGCATGAGCGGCTTCAGCACTTACGGGAGAGAAAGACGGAGTTGGAGCGGGAAATATAACGAGTACGAGCGATGGAGCGTCACAAGCCGGAGCAGCAGAAAACGAGAAGTAAGCTAAGGACTGCCCGGCTCACCGAGCGCTGGACTAAACAACTCACAAGGTTATGTACTCCTCCCTTTTTTTTTCTTCTACCTCAAATATGTTTTGCAAATCATTCCATCAAAAATGGCCGAACATTATTCGTATGGGAGGAAGGCAGGTTTAACTGTTGGCTGTTATCCATGGGAGCAAAACGTTTCAGTCGGTCACCGGAGGATATGCTAAGCTATATAAGAAAATTAAATGAGTCAATCAAAAGCACTATTGTGAGTACCTAGCTAGCCTTGTTAAACCAATTATTATTATTATTTTCTTGTCTCTGTTGGGATGATCACAGTAAGGGTTAATTTCCCGGCCCTTTTGGAAGGCTTGCGTGTGGGCACAGGCCCAACACGTAGTGGCCCCTTGGGACGTTCACTATATGTGTGAAATATATATGCTACTCCTGTATGCACATAACGATGCGCTCTGCAGTAATACCGTTATGTCATTCCCCCTCAACCCCGAGGCTGTCGACTGGGCACCCTATTGAGAACAGGAGTTGCCCTGCCCTCCAAACCACTACCAAACACCTCCAAGACAATGTATTGCAAAACATTTTGGATAAGGTAACCGACCTGCAAGCTCAGTTCAGCAGTTGGCGGATAATAGACGTAATGAACAATGGGTACGACGTTCCAATATCCAGCTTAATGTAATCCCATATAAAAATGGTGAAAACCTATACAGCACAGTTAAACGTTTAGCTCAACTCTGTGATTTCCCACTAAACGTGGATACTGACATCGACTTTGTTACTCGAGTTGCAGTAAAGGGAGATGTGGAAGCTAAAAAGGTAAAACCTGTTATACTGAAGATGCAGTCCCGATTTAAGAAAGACGACTTCTTGGCGGCTCTTAGAAAGACCAGAGGTATCAAGGCAAGTGATGTTGGATTTGTTGGATCTGATAACAAGATTTATGCCAATGATCATCTCTCAACTTCTAACAAGTTCTTACTTCAACAAGCAAAAATGAAGGCGAAAGAAAGGAACTACGCCTTTTGTTGGGTACGCAACTGCACCGTGATGGTTCGCCGTAACGAAAAGTCTCCAGTCGTTCACATTACATCGGAGGACGCTTTAAAAAAGATAACATAAGTGCTATCTATAAAATAAGTCTTACAAATATTATTGTGTTGCAGAACTTTCTAACTTTAAATTTAGTTTATCTATGTGGCGGCATTTCATACTGTGATTACCTCAAAAGTTTGACATCCTTAGGCTGCCGGACGGCGCTATTGTATAGCTTCCAATATTCCGTAGCGACTCAAATACACATCGTATCGCTACAAAAAATATACATTGCGGGCCTCATACGCATCGTTCATTTGCGAGGCTGCGTGCGAGCGGCATTCGATCTCGTACATGGTCGAACAGGTCACTGTAAGCGGCAGTTCTTCTCTTATTTTATTTGCATATCGCAGGGTAGATATTCTTATAACCGAATGAACAATGGTAATATAAACACAACGGATGTAAAAGTGATTGTTTTGTGTTATTGGCTATTAAACAATGTTAAATATGACGGCGCATCGATAGAGTTACCTAGAATTAGTGACCTTTTTGGTTGATCTTATCATTTTCGAAGGAAGCAGAACTGTCGCTCTGACGTTACGCCGAGCTCTGGAAGGGCGGCCATTTTGTTGAGTTTGATGATCATTCTATTCGTGACTAGTGGTGAAGGCGCACGCATCCACGTGCCCGGCGGACGTCATAGTTCCGAAATTACCCTGTCAATCTTTTATGATTTTGTCAATGTAATTAAGTGAAAGTCATTATTATAATGAAGTAACTGTACGGTGGTCATATTTTATTGGAAAATACCCTCCTCGCCCGATAATCCACGCCCAATTGCTCAAGCGATTAATTGTTTAGAAAAATGGAAAACCACTCTGATAAGGCTCAAGTTCCCATAAATATATTATCCATAATTACAACTATTCAAAACAAGTCGACTACTCGTGTTATCAATCTCTTACGTATCGAATATGCAAAATATTCTTAAATAGCGAACAATTCATAACTATAATTATTTATCTATCATCATTGCGGTTTTAAAGTTTTATTATCAAAACGTACGGGGATTAAGAGGCAAAACTGGACTGTTTTTTCAAAATTTGTTATTATCAGACTATGATGTTATTTGCTTATCAGAGACCTGGCTCCTACCGGGTATATTTGACTCAGAATTGTTCGATTCGCGTTACGAAGTTTATAGAACTGATAGAAATTATGTCGATCATGGCACAACGCGGGGCGGTGGCACGCTCATCGCGGTGCGTCGCGGCCTGCCGGTGAGCGCTCGGACGGCGCGCCCACTACCCTGCCTTCTGGATACTGAGTTCACGTGTGTAAGGATTGCTTTAGATCGTTCCAGAAACCTGTATATATTTTGCTGCTATTTTCTTCAAAGCCCCAACCAAGAGACGTCCGAGCAAGTGTTTTTTGAGTACCTTTCCGATATTAGTACGGACGATCCCACAAATGTTTTTTTTATTGTCGGAGATTTTAATATCCGCGATGCTTCCTGGGTGCCCGGATTGGACTCTGGTTTATGCTTTAAAAAAAACCTTATAGTAGCCAACTTATGACAAACCTGCACACATTTTTGTCTTTCTCGGGATGGGCTCAGTTCAACGGTGTAAGTAATCAAAACAAAAGACACCTGGATCTCGTAATTTCTAGCTTAGATTGCTCTGTCACACGAGGGGAGCCGCTGGCGCTCCCGGAGGACTCGCACCACCCGGCGCTCGGCATCCAATGCGCGCTCGACGGCATATTTTACCTACAGCCGGCTTCGCGCATTGTTCGCCGTTTCTTTGCAGCTGATTACGAAACCATTAAAGTTGCCATCGCGGACATTGAATGGAACCAGCTTTTAAGTGTTTCCTCGATAGATTTAGCGGTATAAATTTTTTATGACATTATTAATGATATTCTGGAAAATTATGTTCCCAAAAGGAGATTACCTAACATTTTTCGCTATCCAATATGGTACTCACATGAACTAATCAAATTAATTATAAAAAAGAAAAAATCATAAGAAGTGGAAAACTTTTAATAGTTACACTGACTACGTAAAGTTCTCAGAATCACGCAAGGAAATTAAGCTATTACAAACCGCTTGCTATTTATTTATTTATTTATTTATTGATTCACCAACATTTGTTTACACTATTACTAGTACAATAATTAATTTAATATAGGTTTAAGCTAGGTGTAACAAACACTTACAGGTGAATACATCATGCAACCAATAATAATTAAACTATACTACAATAATACAAGAAAAGGAATTATAAATATAACTTATACATTCATTCAACTTATCAGCTTTTTGAGTATAACGCGGAGCTTGTTGGGTGAGTCCGCGTGAATATCCATATGAGCACTGTATTCGTTGACTAATCTACTCAACCTAGCAATGGGAGAATTTGAGCCGTATACTGTTCTGCGGGTTGGAGGCCTAAGAGGAGTTATCTTGCCTCGAGGGTACCTTACCGGGACGCGCAAACCAAATTTACGAAGCATTTGTGGACAGTCAATTTTATGGTGAAACAGTTTTGATACAAACATTATATCAAAAACAGTTCTACGCTTATCTAATGAGGTCATTTTGAAAAAAGTTAGTTGTTTTTCATACGATCGTAATTTTCTTTTGGAAATGCCATTTGAGTACACCAAATGCTTCATAAATCTTTTTTGTATACGCTCCAGTAGCAAGGTATGCGTGGCATAGTGAGGTCTCCATACGACTGTGCAATATTCTAGAATGCTACGTACTAGAGTGTTGTACAGAATAATTTTTGTTTTATTGTCACGAATTGTTATTTTGTTACTTGCTATCACTCTTTTATCGCCAGAACAGAAAATAGTATTAACAAAAATATAAAACACTTTTGGTCTTTCATTAATAATAAAAAAGCACCAACACATTCCCGAATACGCTTTATTACGACAACAATACTAGCTCGGACGCGTCAAAGATTGCGAATATGTTTGGTTCTTTCTTTCAATCAGTTTTTGGGATTGAACATAACGTGCATACTGTCGTATATCGAATAGCACTGTTATCGATTCTGTTGAAGTAACCGAAAATGTGGTGAAAAGATATTTATTGCGTGAAACGTTGAATGTAGGTAGGGGAGGAAATTAAAAGATTTATTTAACAATATAGATTTATTTAAGAGAACACCTTCTTGGTAAATTAGTTCGGAGAGCGAGGCACGAGGGTCGAGATTGAGCTGTGATTATCTAACCGCGTTGGAAAGCTACTGTCCTGGTAGGGTAGTCCGCAGCCGTTGAGGGTAGGTCGTGCAGGCAGCTTCTGCACGAGGTTGAGGCGTGCGCAGGTCAGGACACGCAGTAATAGGCGTAGGCACGTGGTAGGCGGTCAAGCACGTGGTGTAGGCAAGCACATGGGAATGCTGGTAGCAGCGTAGGTAGGTGGTCCTGCTTGCACTAACTCGTGTACCGCTTGAGGTGTGCCCCGCACTTAGACAGTCCAGTCTTGGAACCCTGGAATGTGAGTAGGTAGGTGTCAGCACACGTCCTTGTCCCCGCAATGGACCGCACCCACCTCGAACAACCACCAGTGGGAGCAGCATTCCCACTAATTAATTGCTGAGGTGAGGGAATCCATTACAGTGACAAGTATTAAGGAAACTAAGGAAGCAGCTACAATAATTTAGAACATAGAATTTGGAATAAAATACTGAAACAATTTGGATAAGTAAAAGTACGACGAAAGAATTTATAAAAAGTAATTATGCCGGTAGGTGATCAAAACTAAACAATAAGAAGGCATAAATACGACCTAAAAATATGCAACCTATTAGCCTATTACAACACACTCACCCGATCTAGGGTATCACAGAATCTAATAAGAAGTGAACGTAGGAAGTTAACGTGGCAATGGGAGCCGCAAATTCGCGTTTAATTTTCATAAGTTTACAAAGGATGATCAGGAGCAAAAGAGGAAGCCCCCGGCGTCTGCGCCGCTATTTATACGTCTCCCTGACACTTGACGTTGACATTTCTTTGACGGGACTAATTGCACGTAGGCAAAAGAATTAAGCTATGGACAGCTTTAGGCTATTTGGTATCCATTGCAATATATTTATTGATTGTTTATTATTTAATTTATACATTGAAATTAAATAAGAAAAAATATTAGGAAAATAACGTACTACGTTACATGCGTCTCGATATAAGCAAGGGTGCAGGTCCTGATGGTATTCATCCCTACTTTTTAAAAATGTGTTCCAGTGTACTAGCATATCCGATCTCTCTACTCTTCCAATTATCTTTAAAAAGCGGAACGATGCCTATCTTATGGAAACAGTCACTTGTTGTTCCTATTTATAAAAATGGCGATAAGCATAATATACGAAATTACAGAGGTATCTCCAAATTATCAATTATTCCAAAACTTTTCGAAAAAATTATATATGATGCAATGTTCCTAGCCATAAGACCTTATTTTTGATCACGCAACAACACGGGTTTATTGACAAGAGATCCACAGAAACCAATTTAGAATAGAATAGAAAAGAATTTATTGGTCACATATTACAAGCAAAAATTTTAACATAAAATAATACTAATTAACTCAACATAATATATAAAACGAATAATTCACATCAGTGACCAACAAGGTACGTGCCTCAGCATAGACTGGAGAAGCTCAACAAGAGCTCCTGCAGCACTGATATTCTGGCCGTACCTTTTTGGTTGAACTTGTGTGAGTTTCTTGACTATATACTAAAGGCTATGGATAGAGGATTCCAGGTGGACGCTGTGTATACCGATTACTCAAAATGTTTTGACAAAATTTCACACAGTATTCTTATTCAAAAATTAGAGTATATTGGTATTCATGGCGACCTCCTGAGGTGGTTGAAGTCCTATCTCATAAATAGGACCCAGGCGGTAACGCTAAAGGGTTTCATGTCCAGTTTTATACCGGTTCCATCTGGGGTGCCCCAGGGCTTTCACCTTGGGCCCCTTCTTCTCATTTTCATCAATGACGTTGTCGACTGCTTTCGCTTTTCGAAATGTCTTCTATTCGCTGATGATACTGTTACGACCACGAGAGACCGTGCAAGCGGAACTAGTCTTATCGTCGTATGGATAAGGTCTATATTCGCTTGCACGATACTACGTAACACACACTGGTCGGTCGTAGCGAGCCACAGCGCGTTCTAGAGTTCGATCCGCGCGAGAATATTCTCGACGCCACGTGAAGAGCTGCGCCCTCGCTGCGTATAAAAGCGGGATATACGACCCGACGGGACAGTTCCGATTTGGGAAAGCGAAGCGAATCAGTCTCCTGCGAACTAGGAGTGATCGAGTGCGTTAACTGCGAATAGTTTCAGTGTAATTCAGTGTTTTAGTGTGATTCAGTGTTTTAGTGTGATTCAGTGTTTTAGTGTAATTTAGTGTTCCGTGTTTAGTGTTGTGATTAAGTGTTTTTAAATTGTGTTTTTAAGTGTTTAATTGTGTAATTGTTAGTCGACAAATAAATTATTTGTCTTTTGGTGACTTTTGGCGTATCTTGAATTTAACGTACCCCGTTCCCGCAACAATTGGTGTCAGAAGTGGGATTCAAGATGCCTCTTACACCACGAGAAGACAGTGAGGGTCGAGTAACAAGGAGTTAAACCGCGGCCCTGCAAGAGGGTGAAGGTACTTCAACGGAGGGATCGATACAAACACCGATTGGGCATATGGAGCTTGTAGACTTATTTAAAATGCTGAAGACACAAGCCAGCCGTCAGGAGGAGCAAGCTCGTCGCCAGGAGGAACAAGCCCGCCGCCAGGAGGAGCAAGCCCGTGAGCAAGCCCGCCACCAGGAAGAGCAAGCTCGTGAGCTAGCCCGTCATCTGGAGGAGCTAGCCCGACTTCAAGAAGTACAATTCGCTAAACTGAGGGAAGAACAAGCCCTTTGCCAGGAAAAGCAAGACCTTAGCCAGGAAGAGCTAAGCAAGAGTTTGTTGGGGGCTATTGAGAAGAAGCACGAAGTATTAGAAAAGCACATTGATGCTCTCAAGGATGATGTGCTAAGCGTCAAGACCCAACACGAAGATCGACTCACCCAACACGAAGATCGACTCGTCCAACATGAAGATCGATTCACCCATCATGAAGATCGATTCATCCAACATGAAGACCGATTCACCCAACACGAGAATCGATTGAGCCAGGTAGATGCTGAGATGCGACAGCTGCATACCAAGATGGCAAGAGTGGGGACCCGGGGTGCTACGGTAGTGTCGGATTCTCCGAAAATCGAAGTACCCCACTTTGATGGAACGACGTCTTGGGCAGCATTTTTGTATCAGTTCAAGACGGTGGCTAAAGGGAAGGGGTGGAAGTAGGAAGAGTCCATGATGGCTCTGACTCTGGCTCTTCGTGGAGATGCCCTGCTCACTTTGGAAAACCTGCCTTCGGATACGAGAACTTTTGGGTGCTCTCCAAAGAGCACTAGAGGGCAGGTACAGCGACAAACACCTGGAACACGCGTATAGGGCACAACTCCGCGATCGACAGCAGAATCCTGGTGAGAGTCTGCAGCAATGGGCATCGGAAATCGAAAGGCTAGTCAGACGTGCGTACGTGTCATGCCCGACAATGGTGGAATCAATGATCCCGCAAGCCTTCTGTGGAATTAGAGATGCAGACGTCAGGCATACCGTGAAATTGAGCCATCATCAGATCTTACAAGAAGCTCTAGCCCATGCTTTGGAGGTGGAAGCCGTGCGTCAAGACGCTAGAACTCAACAACTTCGGGAGGTTGTGGTTAAGGAAAAACCTTCTTTGGGTCCGATGTGCTATGGCTGCGGCGAGAGGGGCCATATTCGGAGTAGTTGCCCCAAGCGAAGATGGCCACGTAGAACGACAGTAGCGTCCTCTACACAGGTGGATGCAGAAGGGCTGTCGTTAAAAGGAGCCAGGGCCATGGGGCGGGCGCTGGCTGGTCAACATCGAGCCCCTACCGTCACTGTTTCACAGATTGGTAATGGGAACAACCTTACTGTGGTTGGACAGCTGAACAGCGTAACGTGTCATTTTACTATTGACACCGGTGCCTCAAGAACAATAGTGCGTCCGGAGCTATTGAAAAGGACTATTATGTGGAATCAGAGACCATCCGTTCAGCTTCAAACAGCAACAGGCCAGCCAGTTATCGTCTTCGGTGAGACGATGGCGAAGATAACCATTGGAGAACAGACCTATGAATACGGTGTACATATAGCAGACATCACGGACGACTGCATCATCGGATTGGACTTTTTAAGAGACCAGAAGTGTGTGGTAGACGTCCCTAAAGGAGTAATTAGTTTCCCCGAACATGAAGTATTCCTAGAGGGAGCGAGATCATGCGCAGTTTACTGCCTGAAAAATACGACCCTACCGCCGAGATCTGAAACTCTGGTCAAAGTTAGATTCCCTTACACTGCGTGTCAAGGGCGAAGCGTCGTCATAGAAAACTGCGGCGACCATCCGAGTTGGATCACAGCAAGAACTCTGGCAATGACCGGAAAAGGAGCGCTGGTGCAAGTCATTAATCTTAGCGGAGATGAAGTGCAGCTACGAAGAAACTGTGTCATCGGACGGTGCAATGCAGGTCAATCCATCAGAAGGCTGAAAAGGGCCCGGGAACCGGAATCCTGTCAACGAGACACACTGTCACTGACACACAACAACAGATCCCCCACACTTTTCAGAAATACAAAATTAACTTCAGCACTACACAACACTCATATGTATCTCACATCCCGTATACCACATACTTTCCACAAATATGTACCGCTCGTACGAAATAAGCGCATCGCTCCTCGCTCTCAACTGTTACTATTAAACCAATTTTTTTCTATAATAAAAATTCAATTGTGACATTGACATTAACTCGGATAATGTTCTTAATTTAAACTGTGATTCAATTGAGAGCTTAGAGCAGTGCCGCGATATTCTATATAAATCTAGGTTTAATCTAAAAATTCTGACTTTCAATATAAGAAGTGTATCAAAAAACATAAATAGCTTCCATGTAGCCCTGGGGCGTCTTGGTATGGAATTTGATGTGATCATATTGACAGAATGCTGGATAAGTGAAGGCTCTAACATACCTCTCATAGTCGGTTATAGCAGTTATCATACACTAAAACATGTTAACAGAAGTGGAGGCGTAGTTGCTTATGTGAATAAAATCTGGAACCCTATTGTATCAGAGCCTCCGATCGATGATAGTAACTGTTTGGTAATAGACCTGTGCCCTGAGGTAGCGATATTCGGAATCTACCGTTCACCTTCATTTATCAGTGTTGCCAATTTCTTGTCTACATTGGATCAAGCATTGAAAATGTGGAACCAAAAGCATTGTTTGATCCTTGCTGGTGACCTAAATATTGATATATGTAAAAGCCCTCCTTCTGAACAATGTTCTGATTACTTATGTCTATTAGCAGAGCATCAACTTTTACCAGTGATATCAAAGCCAACCAGAATTAACTCCTGTCTGGATCACATATTTATAAAGAACAATTACTCAGCCCATGGTTTTATCGTAAATACTGATATTACAGATCATGACCTCTGTGTATTAGGTGTTCCTGACATTAGAACTAGACGAGAGAAAAATAATAGATTAAAATCTGTTACCGATTACTCCGCAGTTTTAACTTCTTTAGAATCTTCTGACTGGTCTAGCATTCTCAATTCCGACAACGCCGATTTAGCTGCAAATATATTTAGTGAGCACATAAGCAATTCAATAGCAACAAACACCAAAGAAAAAGTAATATCCCGCTCAAAATATAACATTAAACCCTGGGTTACTACAGGGATTATGAGATGCCAGAAACATCGCGATTATCTTCATCGTCAAGCTAAAGTTAATAAAGACGATGAAGTTTCCCAGATCGTCTATAAAAGATATCGAAATTTCCTGAATAACCTGCAACGTAGACTTAAAATAGAACATGAAAAACAACAATTATCTGATAGTAAAAACAACCCTAAAAAGCTATGGAAAGTAATAAAAGATATTTGCGATTTCCCCAAGCCCCAAAATACCGCTACGGAACTAATTAACTCAGAGGATCCCGCTCAGTCTCTTTCTAACTGTAACAAATATTTTGCTGGAGTTGGGAAATCTTTAGCTCAGGCAACCCTTACAAAATTAAATAAAACAGAAGAGGATCTTGCCTCAAAATTCATACCAGACAAACCTCCACTGAACTCATTATTTTTATACCCCACAGATAGTTTTGAAGTCATAGATTTAATAAAAGAACTCAACAACGATAGTGCACCAGGTTTAGACCGCTGTACACCCACTTTAATAAAACTAGCTTGTCAATCCATATGTATTCCTCTCACCCATATCTTCAATTTAAGCCTGGCTACTGGCTCATTTCCGAATGTGTGGAAGCTAGGAGTAATTACTCCCATACACAAAGATGGAGACAAGACTATTCCTAATAACTACAGACCAATCACTCTTCTTAGTATCTTCGCTAAACTCCTTGAAAAAATTGTAAACCGTCGTTTAAACGAATTCCTCGAAAAACATTCGCTTATCTCTAACAAGCAATTTGGTTTTAGACGAAATAGATCGACGGAAGACGCGGTTGTCCTGCTGACTGAAACCGTTGCGACCCTGCTGGATAAAAACGAGTTCTGTATAGGCGTTTTCCTCGACTTAGCCAAAGCATTTGACACGGTCTCAATTCCAATCTTACTTCAAAAGTTATCGTCTCTAGGTGTCAGAGGTTTGGCTCTCGACTGGTTCCAATCCTACTTAACGGATCGACGGCAATGTGTCAGAGTGGGATCGGCAATTAGTGATGAGAGAATAGTAACATATGGGGTGCCACAGGGCAGTATTCTGGGTCCTACTCTATTTTTAGCATATATCAATGATATATTTAACTGAATTTTATTTGAATTTATTTGAAAACTTTATTTGAATGCTGATCTCATATGCTACGCTGATGACACAGCGGTATTGTTTCATGGCAAATCGTGGGAATCAGTTTTTAATATAGCTAACCAGGGTGTGTCTAAGATACTCGCTTGGCTAAGTGACAACTTATTAACCCTGAATTTTCAAAAAACAAAATATATTGCTTTTCAAAAGACCCGAGCAGACCTAAAATATTCCCCGAGATAATATTACATTCATGTGGTCTTTCAGGAGAGATCATGCATGTTACCTCATGTGATTGTTCCCCGATGGTTAGAGTTGAGTACATCAAATACTTGGGTGTTATTTTAGACGAAAACCTTTCCTTTAAGCATCACATCTCGGCTCTCTCTAAGAACATAAGAAAATCAATTTATATTATGAAATCCCTACGTAATTCTGCCTCTAAATATACTTTAAAAATGGTCTACAGCGCTATTTGCCAATCTTCCCTGTTATACTGTATATCCGCATGGGGAGGCTCAGGCAAAACTACACTTTTACAGCTAGAGAGAGCCCAGCGTGCAGTCTTGAAAGTAATGCTACGCAAACCCTACAGGTTTTCCACCGACGAGCTCTGCAAAGAAAGTGAAGTGGCAAGAGTCCGACAACTATATGTTTTAAAAATCGCAGTCTCAATCCACAAGCAAACTATTTCGTCTCCCAACTTTAAAACTCTTGCTGCCCGTCGAACATTCAAAATCCCTTTGCCCACCACACGTACCAGCTTTGCCCAACATCTTCCTCCATACTCCCATCGTTTCGTGTATAATAAGGTAGTATCAGTAATAAAAAACACCAAAGATCTCTCTGCAACCGAACTAAAGTGTTCCTTAAAACAATACTTAAGTAATCTGGACTACCAGGAAACTGAGACATTTCTGGCACTTCGCAGGTAATGTTCTGAAACTCATATTCATCCACACTCCCTCACGCACTCACACACACTCACTCACACATACACCACACACTCACAAACATCATAAACACACACACACACACACACACTAAAACTTTTTATTAGTTATTTTTAACCATTTCCTGAATTGTGATCTCAATATCCAATATTTTATATATTTTTTTTTTTAACAATTGTACAGGTCGTCTTATCTGCTTAAAACAAATGTTAATCATTTATGGTTCCTGCGATACAGGCCTAGAGTCTAGTGCAGTGGCCGCTGCCTAAATGTGTAATATTGTTAGTTTAAGATGTCTTTGAGTTAATTTAGTTTATAAGTCTGTAAATGTATAAACTAACATTCCTTTAATTAACAAATAAATATATTATTATTATTATTATTATTATTAGATGACGTCACGCCTATCTATAGCTATCTGAGCGGGAACTTTAGCAAGCTAAAAGGTTGTTGCTAGATTTTAACGACATATTTTCGAAGGGTGACCATGATTTGGGAAGGACAGGTCTCGTTAAACACAGAATACACACGGGAGACGCGCCACCAATAAAGCAGCGGCCTAGACGCTTTTCATTTGCCAAAGAGAAGGAGGTATAGACACACTGGACATGTTGAGCGGCATGAAATGGTTCTCAACAGTGGACCTTAAGAGTGGTTACTGGCAAGTAGACATCCATCCAGTAGACAAAGAGAAGACGGCTTTTACGACCGGAACTAGGAATGGATTGTTCAACGTCATGCCCTTTGGTCTTTGCAACGCTCCGGCGACATTCGAGCGACGTATCAATAGATAAATATGGACCGTTGTAACCATATCTTAATTTAACAATCCCAGGAAATTGTTTTTCAAAACGTAAACATTTGATTTTCAACCAGTTTACTTTCTCATTGCCATCAGCAGTTAAAGTCCTGTTTTTAATCATTTGTGACGCTAATTTTTTAACATCGATCATATCCTTGTAAGTCAACTCCGTTACGATGTAGGGACTCCTGCTGGCCTTGTGTCTTTTGGAACGAGCTCGATGCATAATAGCTTTCCAATCTATGACTGAATAGACCTCAGTGTGCCTCTTTTCCTTCTCTATTGCACTGTGCATTGAGTCTACTTCCATGAAGCTATGTCTACTCTCGAGATATTTCTGTTCTATCACAGCTAGATGTGGATGTGATTGAACCAAGTGCAACAGAAATGTAGCCATTTACTGATTACGGTTTTGACCAGAGCAAGTATCAGAGTAAATAGTAATGTGAGTTACCTCTTCTGGTACATTTTTAATCCACGTATTTAATGCTGAAGCAATTTCTATGCTTCCTCTTTTACCATTTACTTCGGTCCAAATCAAACATAATAAATCGATAAATTATATAAGTTAAGTTTGCGACAATAATATAATATGCTATCTGACGTGGAAGGGATTTGCAGAAGACTTTGTAGATCCATTGTAATACATAAGTAAGATGAATCTTCCTCTGACCTCTGTTTATCGATATCTTTTGACTTATGGGCTGCATCTTTCCTATCTATGTGTTCTTTGTACTCAATTTCCAAAGCTTCATCCCGATCTATAGCTCGTTTATACTTGTTACACAGATAGCACTGATCTTTTTTTGGATGAAAGAAAGATAAGTTGTATTGTGTTCCAAAAACATTTTTGTGAATATTGAATTTAACTTGGTCTTTATTCATATCTTTCATCTTGTCCTTATATAAGTCGTACATTTTAGCAATTGATAAATTTGCGTCCAAATATTGTTTGGATGTTTTCTTTCGACAATAATGGGTGTACGGTACGTACACTTAAAGTTAGGATTGTTGAATGGAAAGTCACTGGATAGATTAACTGAGAGTTTATTCTAAGATAGACATGAAATACAGTTAAGAAGAGCTAGACACTAAAATGGTAAAAGATGGTGAAAATGGTGTGAGTGAATACGTGCGGTTGGTACGATTATCGGTTAAACACTAAGTACAAAATTAATGATTAATTATAAATCGCACAAACTCCCCGAATCGGAGCCTAATCGAGTCAAATTACAGACGCGCCGCGACATGCAATTCAATGTATGGTCAAAGATCGTACAATGGGATTCAACTAAAGCGAGGAGGGTCGATGTTTTCCGCGCTTGTCACAGGAATCAAATGTTCCTAAATTATTTATATTTTTGACTGCTGTTTCAATAGGCCCAGAAGAAATGGATAATGTTGACATGAAAAAGGACTTACAGGCACGTACAAATTGTGTTTGTTCGAATTGCGAAGAGGCATTGGTGCTAGTAGTGTATAATTGGACGCATCTGGGTCTCCTCTGATCCAGATGCTCGCTGATACTCATTCAGTTCAGTTTTCAGGTAAAAAAAATAAGGAATCATAGGTATATAAGATTATAGCTATTAATATTACAACCTGTTCATTTGTTCACTTTCAGCCCTACTTGTATTACATTGATAAATGTACTAATTAATTTCATATTGATGCATTTGTCTTAAACTCGACTCCGTAGACGACACTACTGAAACGTGAGCCACCCTCATTCCACATTCCTTTTACGTCGTTGAATAAAGTAAATACATTAACTAAACAATTAACTGACCAGTGCAGTATTCAGTTTATCAGACATAGAATATACGACGATGACGAACTGGTATGGAGGCGGCTTCAAGATTTTTTATAGATATAAAGAAATAAAACAAGTTCTGTAGGACATAATTTATTTCAAGAAATTAAAACATTGTTGTCTTTACACCACTTAAATAATAAAAATAAGTTTTTTAAAGCACAGATTTTACTATGATAAACACAGCTTAAAATATTTGACATATTTGTCATGTAGTGTTACTAAACTTGGACAATGAATATCTTCCAAATTTTTTACATTATCAATATCAAACATATACCTTATCCACTTTGCTTTTTCATAACCTTTTACAAAAACATGTTTTTTTCGTATTAACTCTCCAATTATATTTTTATAATCTAAGTAAGCTATAAGCCCTTGGTTCCAATAAATTCCCCGGTTTTTTTCTATCCAATTAACTTGTATACGTTTCTTGTTTCGTTAATTGATAGAAGGGGAACGGTGATTTTATCAAAAAAACTAACATACGACCATTTCACAAAATAGCTATTTCCTTGGGAATTAACTCGTTCTGTTCGGTTTTGAATCCCTGTATATAGAGAGTCACTTTCATGATAATTTTCTTACTATGTTGCTTAGAGGTTTGTATTCAAAAAGTCGGTCATTTATTATCAATCAATAACCAGTAGTATTTTCTGGTATAGCTTCAGAACATTCAATTTCTTTACGAACATCAACCGGTCCTGTTTTAAGAGCATCGTTTTGCCTTGAGCAATCGATTACGAAAAGCGGAGCTTTTTCCTTAAATTAACCAAGTCAAGCAACGGATCAACACCAACGTTGTAATACGACTGGCGAAAGTTAGCATACATCTCATATAATATATTGTATTTACCTTCATCAAATTTCAGATTTAATGAGTTATGAGGAGTATAATCAGCCCCTGTGCCTAGCATTTGTGGACTATGAGAAAGCCTTCGACTCGGTTGAAATCTGGTCAGTTCTGGAGTCCCTGCAGCGATGCCAAGTAGATTGGCGATACATCCAGGTGATGAAATGTCTCTACCAAGCCGCGACTATGTCCGTCCAAGTACAAAATCAGCAAACAAAGCCCATACCATTGCATCGAGGAGTGAGACAAGGGGACGTCATCTCCCCGAAGTTGTTCACAAATGCAATGGAGGATTTGTTCAAGACGCTGAACTGGAAAGGACGTGGCATTAACGTAAATGGTGAATACATCTCTCACCTGCGATTTGCAGATGACATCGTCATTCTGGCAGAGACGCTGCAGGACCTACAACAGATGCTGAATGACCTGGCTGACTCTTCTGCGCGCATCGGCCTACGGATGAACTTGGACAAAACCAAGGTCATGTTCAATGAACGTATACTACCGGAACCGATTGCAATTCACGGCACCGTCCTCGAAGTTGTTCAAAAATATGTGTACCTCGGGCAGACTATGCAGTTGGGTCGAAACAACTTTGAGGACGAGGTGAATAGAAGAATTCAGCTGGGTTGGGCAGCATTTGGGAAACTTCGCCGAGTCTTCTCATCGTCAATCCCACAAAGCCTTAAGACAAAAGTCTTTAATCAGTGCGTCCTACCCGTCATGACGTATGGAGCCGAAACGTGGACACTGACGGCACGGCTGGTCCACAAGTTAAAAGTCGCTCAGCGGGCTATGGAAAGAGCTATGCTCGGTGTTTCTCTGCGGGATCGAATCAGAAATGAGGCGATCCGTCAGAAAACCAAAGTTATCGACATAGCTCATCGCATTAGCAAGTTGAAGTGGCAGTGGGCTGGCCACATCAGCCGTAGAACCGACAACCGCTGGGGTAGACGAGTTCTGGAGTGGATACCGCGTCTCGGCAAACGTAGTGTAGGACGCCCGCAGGCCAGGTGGTGTGACGATCTGCGCAGGACGGCTGGTAGGAGCTGGATGCGAGTGGCCGAGGATAGAAAGAAGTGGCGTGCATTTGGAGAGGCCTATGTCCAGCAGTGGACAAGTATGGGCTGATGATGAGTTATACGGAAAATATTGAGGGGGGGAATGGGGCCCTACCAAGATCTTTGGGCCCAAGCCAACCTCACGTGCAAGTACGTACCCCTGCTGACCAACGAACGAGGCTCTGGCACCAGCTTTCCCTCCGGGGTTGGGTGGTCGGACGGCAGTCGCTCCCGTAAAAGTGAAACACGCCACTTTAAATGGAAGGAAAAAGCAAGAATAGTGCCAGGAATAGGGCGCCGCCGCAAAACGGCGCGCAGGAGTTTCGCCCGACTCCTGTGGCAAGTGGGCGAGGGCTACCGCGTTGGGGACGGACGCGGCTAAAGACGTTAGCCCCAACCCCACGGAAACTCCGCTTCGCGACGTGGAACGTGGGCACGCTTACCGGTCGCGCGAGAGAGCTGGCCGACGTACTCACCAGGCGGAGGGTGGCAGTGGCGTTCCTGCAGGAGACTCGGTGGAAAGGCAGCAGATCCCGGGCCATTGGGAATGACTACAAGCTGATCTACACAGGAGCACCTAGTGGAGAGAACGGGGTTGCGGTAGTGCTGTCCGGGGAGTTGCAGGATGACGTGTTGGAGGTGAAACGCTACAGCGACCGCTTAATGGACGTAACGGTGCTTATCGAAGGGGTTACGACCCACTTGATAAGCGCATACGCTCCACAGGCTGGTTGCAGCGACACCGAAAAGACTTCATTCTGGAATAGACTTGGAGAGGTGCTGCGGGGAATCTCACCATCTCGGGAAGTCGTTCTGGGGGGCGATCTGAACGGTCATGTGGGTGAGGAGCCTGAGGAGTTCGAGCGTGTACATGGTGGCTATGGGTTCGGCAGACGCAACGCTGAAGGGGAGAACATCCTCCAGTTGTGTTCGGCTGCCGACCTGGCTATTGTGAACACGTTTTTCCAGAAGAGGCCTGAACATTTAATCACCTACAGGAGTGGGCGGCACGCTACCCAGATCGACTTCCTACTCACTAGGAGGCACCACATCGGCAAAGTAGTCAACTGCAAGGTCATACCCGGAGAGAGTCTCACTGCACAACACCGTCTACTTGTCATGGATCTCTGCGTGAAGCCCAAAGCCAAAAGCTTTGAGCGCTGTCGGCGTCAAATAAGGTGGTGGCGGCTTGACGAAGACAAATCCCAGGTGTTCGTCTCAGCTATCGGCGACAAGTGCGCTGAGGCTGAGAGTGAACCAGTTCAGAACCACTGGGACAGGATTCAGGCAACCATAACCGAAGCGGCGAAGTCAGTGCTTGGCACATCTAAGGGTGGACGCAAATTTGACAAGGAGACTTGGTGGTGGAACGACGCAGTCCAGAGGGAGACTAGGGTGAAGAAAGCCCTCTTTAAAAAGTGGCAAGCGTCCAACTCTCCAGGAGATCGCGACGCATACAGGTCCGCAAAACGTGCAACAAAGAAAGCTGTTGCCAGAGCCAGGCGAGCCCACCTACAGCCGCTCTACGATAGGCTGGAATCGTCTGAGGGGCAGAAGCCTATCTATAGATTGGCACGTTCTAGGGTCAAAGCGGCACAGGATATCTCCAAGTACCGCTATGTTAAAGACCCTCACGGTGACCTACTATGCGAGGACCTCGCGGTGAAGGAGAGATGGCGCTCTTACTTCCACGAGCTGTTAAATAAACAGCATAGAGAAGTGCAACCACCGGACCTCCCTCCGAATCTTGGACTTGTGCCACCGGTAACGCCTGAAGAGGTAGAGAATGCTCTTCGCCGCATGAAGAATCGGAAAGCTGTCGGAGCCGATGGAGTCCCCATCGAAGCCTGGAAGGCAATGGGTGGTCGTGGTGTGGGCATCCTAACTGACCTTTATAACCGCATACTTAGCACCGGCAGGATTCCTCGCCAATGGAGACTGAGTGTTATAACCCCGGTCTTCAAGGGCAAAGGATCAGTGCAAGAGTGCGGTAGTTATCGCGGTATAAAGGTCATGTCCCACACCATGAAACTATTCGAGCGGAAAGTAGATTCTCGAATCCGTCAGGAGTGCACTGTCTCTGGATGTCAATATGGTTTCCGCCCCGGTCACGGGACTATGGACCCCGTCTTTGCCCTAAGAATCATCATGGAGAAATACAGGACGAAGAACACGCCTATCCACTTCCTATTTCTGGACATGGAGAAGGCCTTCGACTGTGTTCCGCGTGAGATGATTTGGTGGGCCCTGAGGTCCAAGGGAGTGCCAGAAACGTATGTTGATATCATTAGAGACATGTACTGTGATTCCGATTCTGTAGTTAGGACCGCTGTTGGCGACACTTTGCCCTTCCGTATAACCGTCGGAGTACACCAAGGCTCCGTCCTGAGTCCGTTCCTCTTCAGCCTGATATTAGACGTATTGTCAGACAGCATCAGAGACCACCATGAGCAGCCACCATGGCTACTTATGTATGCTGACGATATCGCGCTGGTGGACTCGGACAGGGGACGGCTGGTGAGACGTGTTAACGCATGGAAGGAATCGCTTGAGAACGGGGGTCTGAAACTCAACGTGGCGAAGACAGAGTACTTGGCCTGCAACACTACAGATCCCATGTCCGTCCGCATAGGCGAAGATACGGTCGAGCGCACGGACCGGTTCAAGTATCTGGGATCTGTACTCCACACGAACGGCGACATCGACTCCGACGTCAAGGCACGCATTGCTGCTGTTTGGGATAAATGGCGGGAGGTGAGCGGCGTCACTTGCGACCCTAAAATGCCGGTTAAGCTAAAGGGACAGGTCTATAAATCCATCATTAGGCCTGTTCTCTTATATGGTAGTGAAGCATGGCCATTACTTGAGCGGCACAAGCAGGAACTGCGGGTCACGGAGATGAAGATGCTGCGCTGGATGTCGGGAGTTACGCGAGCAGATTGCGTAAAGAACTCCCGTATTCGCGGCAGCCTTCATGTCCGAGACATCGCTGATAAACTGCAAGAGTGCCGCCTACGTTGGTACGGTTATGTTTTACGGAAACCGGCAAACTACGTAGGGAACAAGTGTCTAGCCATGTCGCTACCGCCGGGTCCCGGCAGAAGGGGAAGGCCCAAGAAGGCCTGGCTTGACGTCGTAGTGGATGACATGCGTGCCAACAAACTCTCCGTAAAGGATGCCGAAGACCGCGCGAAGTGGAGAGTTAGGAGTAGGAAAGCGGACCCCGGGCTCCGCAAGGATGCAACCGGGAAAACGCGAAGATGATGATGATGATGACGGAAAATATTGAGAATTTAAAAATAATTTGAGGTTAGTCACTTTACAGTGATCAAAAAGAGCTGCACTTTTAGACTTGTTGGATTTTCTATAAGTTTGTAATCCAAAAATCACAAATCTTGGTTTCTCTAATTGAGAAGCAGTTTTGACTGACTATGAACGTTTAGTAGTTTTCGGTAATAATGGGTATTCGTACAAATCCCAATTTCTAAACGCTAACTGTACAGGACGATCTTTTTCTAAATGTTTGAGTAACAATAATTTATTGCGATCAGATACCTTCACATGTGGAACACGCCACTGAACTTTTGAATATCTATGTCGACATGGTCATTATCATCCACAATTAAACTATTAAAAGCAGAGCTACTTCTTTGTAATATAAGTTCATGTCTACAATTCATAATTCTTTTGGGTCGGGGTCTCGCAAAGGGGGCGGGCCGAGACTTAGAAAATTTTCGACTCGTTTTTGTACCGAGACTGGACTTAGAAAATTTTCGATCAATTTTTATATGGGCCAGCGTTTTAGAAAATTTTCAACTCGTTTTTGTATGGACGCTGGACTTCGAAAAATCTCGATCGATTTTTATATGCGTCAGCGACTTTAAAATTTCTTGTACAAAAATATGGTATCATAGAGCTGATCTGGTGAGGATTTGGAGGATGACCATAGGAACTCGGATACCTGTCGTCCATACAAAAACGAGTTGAACATTTTCTAAGTCGCTGGCCCATAAATAAAAATTGATCAAAAATTTTCTAAGTCCAGTCTCCAAAGTCTCAAAAGAGTTATTAAAATATTTAGGAAAAAACATAAATTACAATTATGATAATTTGCAAAAAAATAATTTGCACAACTGTGGAAATTTGTGTTTAAAATTTTTAAGATGTTTCTGGAAAATAATGCTGAAAAACTAGAATAAAATAGTAGTTTAGTCATACTATAATAGTAGTATGCAATAACATATTTTGCTTATTCATAAATAGTCTTCTTATTAGTGTAACGTTGTAGACTAAATGTCCATTATCAACGTTAACCTTATTTATAAATATTAATTAAAAACGTACATACATACATACATACAATCACGCCTTCTTCCAGAGGGGTAGGCAGAGATCACTTACAGCGATCCACTTTTCACCTCTGTGGGAAACGTGACGTGACGGGTTGTGGACCACGTCGCCGCCATTTTGCCTTGTGCATTGTTTCAACAAGGTCATTGCGTTCCCACGAGTAGCAAGGATATATGACGGGGGAAGGAAAAGGGAAGGAAGGATACTATCGCCTCGGATGATTTGGACTGAGTCGATAGTATCGAGGAGCCGGGGTCGCTTACCCGTATACCGTTCACCAACCACCGGACAGATAGTTGTGACTGGTATCCCCTGACTGATTAAAAACGTACTACTAAATATTAAAAACTAAATGAATCTAAAAGTAAATTAATTAAACTAATGTATATCTTAAGTGAAATATGCTAATCCTAACAACTTAGTAATAATAGTAAAATAAATAAATTAAAGTAAGGAACCCTGAATCTAATCATGTTTAGTCGCTGGTTTTTGTGTTCCACGCGGACGCGCGTGCGCATCTCTAAGTGCGTTGCCGAGGATTTCCGAGAACAGCCGATCGCGGAGATGCGGCCGATCGCGGAGATGCGGCCGTTCGGTTTTACTCGCCGGGAGACCGATTTTGGACTTGCTGCGCAACGCCTGTGTCGCTCCTTGCAAGGAAGCCGTTACGATCGCGCTCCGATCTGCACGTATTAGATGCAACTACTTATTTAAGTAATTAATTGGATCCCGCTGAGGTGAGTTCTCATTTAAGTGCTTACGTAGTGTTCTTAGTGTTAATTAGTGCTGCTTAACCTGCTGCTTTGCATAGTCGAGTGATTGGTGAGGTCAGGACTTGGCCTAGGTTTACCGAAGGCTTTTAGACTTTCGCGTTCCATTACACTAAATATTTGTCTTTATGGGTCTACACGCGTTAATAGGAGTAGCAAATTACATAGCTACTTACTGCCCGACGTTTCGACTGGGTTACACCAATCGTGGTGGAGTGAGTGTTGTGTGTCGGACTAATGTGGGTAGCTGAACTAATGACATTAGTGCTGGTTCGGGGGTGGATCAAGATATTCACAACCGCAATGGCAGACGAAGACGGGCGGCGCCAGTTCGCTCGCGACCACGATTGGTGTAACCCAGTCGAAACGTCGGGCAGTAAGTAGCTATGTAATTTGCTACTCCTATTAACGCGTGTAGACCCATAAAGACAAATATTTAGTGTTACCGAAGGCTGATGCAAAGCTTACTAATGCTTGCCGTACGGATTCCAGGATCCTGGATTACCCTTCAAGCGGTCGCACCTACTCCTACCTGTGCTAGAGAGCTGCAGAGGACTACCCACCTACTTGAAATATATACCTACCCTCCGCTATAGAAGGCTGAAGACCACGTCACTCTCCTGATGCGGAATGAGCCCTGGGAATCCGGGACGAGTTAGATTCCTGTCAGGCCAGTGTCCTTCCTCACATTTCCTTACTCGCGTAGCTGGCGTGTAAGGAACAAGACCATTTAGTACTAATAAACCGTTATATTAATTCCGTTGTTTCCTTGACTCACGACCTACATCTGTGAAGCCTCTGTCTAGTTGGCCGGTTGTCACATTAGCTCACTCGTGTTAAAAATCTATTTATCGGCGTCGGGGGTGGCCGGCGGCGACATCAGAGGGTTAACACTATCGTTAGGTTCACTACTCTTCACTCTGTGGGCTGCGTAGGGTCTTCAGGCAATGAATAACACCACATACAATAGTTACAGTTTTATTCTTGTTCGGCGATCGTAAGTTACACGAACGAAATAACATTATGGTCGATATAATCACGATAACCAATACTGCCCGGTCACTAGACAAGTCCCAGGGACGACCTAATCGAATCTGAATCTAAATCGTAACCGTCTTCTCAACTCCATCATTTTAACTCAAACTAAATGTGACGGGCCATGTCCAAACGAACGACTGTCACCTTTTTGACAGTTGCGTTTGAGTGACCGGCCAGTATTATTCGAATGCAACAAACATCATTTAATCAAGTAATCATTGTTAATGACTTCCTAAAATCAAGTTAGGATTTACAATAATATTACAACATTATTTAGCACTACATAATACAATTTCATAAATCAACCTAAACGTCTTGCTACCAAGCGCCATCTAGCGAAGATCATAGACACTTATTCAAAAGCGCCGCTCCCACTACCCGCTATCCTACACGGCCATTCTGACGTTTCACCCGTCCTCGGGTGTTGTACCTGAGAACAAAATGAAACCAAAAGAGTAAACCGTTCGGCCATCCCGGCTAAAACTTATTCAAGAGCTTCTGAGCTTACAAAATTTCATTTTACTTAACATTGAAACGTTTGACCGACAAGTTCCCAAGTTCAAATCTGCAACTAAGGCTTTACTCAGCATATCCAATTCATTAATAACACAAGTCTAGACACACACCACCCCTGACGATTGCAATACTCTATTCCATGTCTCAATCTCATATCTCTCTATTCAAAGACCGGACAAATGTTTTAGCTCGATCAGCATGCAGTGATCAATTAAGACCAGCCTACTGCATCGAGCAACACCATTCCTCCCACTTTGAAATAAGTCTCATAAATTCCAACCAAGTGCGTCCCTTTAACCAGTCATGTAAGCAACTCACAGTGACCGTACAACACCAGTGTGTCCCTTCGACCAGGTTGGACCGGACGACATCTGTGTCCCTTCGACCCACAAACTCCATTGATCCTTGGTGACTTCACAATCTGGAAGAGTGCATCCCCTCAACCAGCCCCATGTGCATGGCCCGGATGACACTTTCCTCTCAACCATTTCAACAACCGAACACATGACCATCAGTCGGACCAAACGAGCGTGTCCCCTCAACCAGCCGCCTACAGCTGCATGGCCCGGACGACGCTGTCTCTTCAACCACAATTACAACTACTATCCAGTCCATCGGATACCCGTACCATCAACATGTGTCATTAAACAAACCAACAATCATCATCATCATCAAAGTAATTATCATTAGCATTGTCCAACTATTTGGGAACCTATCGTTCTATTAGAATTCAAAAGTTGTCAAAAAGCATCTATCGCATTTGCATAGGGAAAACCAAAACCAAAACCTCAATTACTTTAATAGGGCCTTTAAACTTAGGGTCTAACTTGGTCTGATTTCTTTCCTCATTTTCATACTGTATGTACATAAAATCACGCCTTTTTCCCAGAGGGGGTAGGGAGAGTTCCATGTGCTACGATCCTGGCACACCACTTTCGCTTCATCCACAACCATAAACCTCTTCATACATGCTCGTCGATTACGGGTACTTTTGATTTGACCTCTCTTTAAGATTTGACCTATTTGGTCATGAATGGCTTTCTTGGTCTTCCCCTGTCGACATTTCCCATTACACCCTCATATACCCTTCGTTAATCGTCTTTCACTCATCCTCTCAACATGACCAAACCATCTAAGCATACCTATCTCAACCTTAGTCACTACATCTTCTTTCACACCACAACGTTCTCTAATTATTTCGTTTCTTATTCTATCATTTAGTTTTACTTCTAGCATACTTCTAAGTGATCGCATCTCCACTGCATTTATCCTACTCGTGCTGCTTCTGCCATACCGATCTTTCACTTCCGTACATTAGTGTCGGGACCAACACCCCCCCTATGAACCGCCAGACGTGCCTTTTTGGACACTTTCTGACTGCTCACAAAGGTGTGCAGCGCTCCGTTCACCATGTTACCAGCATTCACTCTGCTTTCAATATCGCTATCACACTTACCATCTTTTGTGAGCTGGGATCCCCAATGTACAAATTCTTTCACTTGTTCTACTTTTTCACTTCCAATCATAACTGACATTCGCATTTATTCCTTTCCCTTTTAAAGATTCATATAGAACAGTCATCATATCGCACACCCAGATCAACACCGTATTATCTCGAAAAATCTCAAAATCCACTTTTTTATATATTTGAATTCCCGAAAATTTTCCGCACATACCACTAAGACAGGCTTATTAATGCTTCCAAAAATGATCAATAGATGGTGTGCTAACTCTCTATTGGTGATACGGCGCTGTCAGAGTCACGCCGCGAACACGGAACCATTTCCAGTTGCGACTTCCAGCAGCCCGCAGATCTTTTATGAAATAGTGAATTATTTCGTGATAATGCAGTGTTGTTGAAAATTACAGTATAATATTTAGTTTTAATTCAGTATTAGTGACGACACTTGTGCGACTTTTTTGATACTATTTCAAAATAATACTCTATTTGTGACGAAGGTAAGTCAGATTATTTGTATTATTCCAAAATGATTTAGTATTGTCCGCAAAAGGTGAAAATCTGAGAAATGATGCACTATCGATGGTAGATATAAATGATGTCCTAGTTCCTTTAAATAATCATTTTAATTACTTCTTTTGACTTTGAATTGTTACAAATTTAATAAATTAATAGAAAATTATTCACATTTCAAATAGTTATTTATAAACAAAGAGATACACATATTTTTTTTAGATAATACCCTGTTGTTGAATTATTTCAATTTGAATCTTTTATTCGCCAGATGATGAAGGGTTGTGGTCTCCATTTACTTCAAAAGGTAATGGAAGCAAGCACAGAAAACAATCTAGTGGTCCAGACGGTATTACAGCGTTGGTACTTCAAATATGTGCACCGGAGTTGTCTCCAGGGCTCACACGCATGTACCGTCTCTTTTATACCTCGGGCATTGTGCCCCAGGCTTGTAAGGTAGCAAATGTTCAGCTTGTTCCCAAAAAAGAGGACAGGTCTGATCCTGCCTACTATCGGCCCATAGCTATAACCTCAGTACTGGGTAAGGTGTTTAAGCGGATTATTAACGTCCGGCTCATAGGCTACCTAAAGGATTAGTCGATACTCCATGATCGACAATACGGTTTTAGACCGAAACGTTCCACGGGTGATCTTCTAGCGTACGTTTCACAACTCTGGGGGGAGGCTATGGAGAAGCATGGTGTATCTATGGCAGTTAGCCTCAATATCCTAAACCTTTGACCGTGTATGAAATCGTTCGCTTCTCCAAGCTCCCGGCATACGGTCTGCCACTTCGCTTATACTATTAGATTACGGGATTTTTGGTAGGTCGCAGGATTCGTATCCTTTGAGACGGACGCACTTCTTGTTTCTACCCAATAAATTCTGGTGTATCTCAAGGTTCCGTCCTGTCAACGACTTTGTAACTGCTGCATATCAATAACATATGATTGTAACTAGACAATATCCATTGCTATGCGGATGACAGCACTGTCCACACACGTTATTTCGGAAGACGTGGGGTAAAGCAGACTGAAACCGAGGAAAAGAGGAACCTTCTTGTCGCCGAGTTTAACGGGGTCTTGGACCGCATTTTTGAATGCGGTGCATGCAATATTGAACCAAGAAGACACAGGTGTGTGTATTTTCTGGTGAAGTGTCTCCTTTCCTTTCCCATCCTACTCTTCAGAGCAGCCCCTTACCACTACAGGATAGCCTAAGCATTCTTGGCATTGATGATCGCCGTGACCTGAACCGGCGGGATTACATCGATAGCGTCATCAGGACAGCCTCCCGCAAACTGGGGACTCTGAACAGAGTGCGGCGATTTCACTGGGATGGTTCCGCAAAATACTCGCAACAAACTACTACTACACCAAATATGACCACAACTTCTTCTGCCAATGACACCTCTCCCCCAGAAAGCGAACCCAATAACTAAAACATTTCAGAATACAAGAAAAGATTTTAAGTCATACTTTGAATATGTAAGCTGCACAGTGTTAAATATTTTTTTTGGTACCAATTTTTTTAAAAATGTTTTGTTTTTAGAATTTATTACGTTCAAAATATATATGTACCCACTGATTCTAGTAAAATTTCATTTAATTTAGATCTTTTCTTGAAAATAAATCAAATGAGTCGCTATTATCCATTGAATTTCAATTAAAAAACAGTAGTATAATGGTGTATTATTTCAGAATCATTCAGTAAAAAGCACATAATTCGAAATAATCCTTTTTATCGTCATTGATTTCTGCCTCAACAGTGTATTAAGTCAAAAAAGGATATTTTTTACTATACTCAGGGATTTTTAATGAACTAAACTATAAAATGCTATTAAAGACTATATTTTACACATGAAATACCCGAAAGATTGGCGATAACTATTACGTAGCTTGAGATAATGGTTTTTCCTCATTTCTGTAAAATGATCTTTTTCGACTTAGTGCAGTGTTGATCTGGGCGTGCGATATCCTGCAACTCCGCAGCCGATGAAGCAAGAAGGACTTGATCATCAGCGTAACGGAGACACTGGACGATTGACTCATTCATTCTCAAACCTTTCTCAGACTCTCTCAGACTAATCAAGCAACTATCTAAGAATAGGTCGAACAGCCATGGTGACGCTACACATCCCTATCTAACACCTTTTTCGTGTTCATGTTAAACCAATCAGTGCATGCCCCATTCATTCCCCCCGTTTATTCCCGTTTATATTCCTTTCTTGCTTCACTCATATCATCATTCGTCGCTTTTTGCATTCGGTGATTAGCTTTGATTGCTAACCAGTCTTGCCAAACCTTTCTTTCTATTTACAACATCTTATCCTACACGGCTTATCCTATACGGATCACATCTTGTACGCTTTTATCCATCCATACCTTTCTATCACTCTTTCCATTTCTCATTTTAGATTTCCCACACGCTTCTGTGGCAACATTGTCTCATTTTCAAGGACAAACATTATGTTCAGAGATCACTACATACTGTGACTCAACATCACACTACCGTTAATCGACCACGATGAATGTCTAAAGTCAAAACATAAAAACAATGCACCTGAAGTAAGATATCCTCTCAGTATCTGTCTTGCGTTCATGGTATAAGGAGTTTGTTGCTCCCCTTGCGGCTGCTCCGTAGTAGCCGTCTGTTGTCCTGCCGCTCAATTCCCAGTTATTTCCACAGATATATGAAGTACAAGGCATGGCATCTGAAACAATGATTTCTCACAGTAGACAACTGACTGGTAAAGCGTTAAGAATCACCGTTCAATTACCTATCTTAATTGAAGTGAAACCAACAATTAATTTACTTGTTCGAGAGACTAAAATTATTAATTGCTTTCTAATGACAAGCGAGCTTTTTTGCTCTGACATTTTTTATTGTCTCATATTGGTTTAACGGCCTTGACAAAGATCATACAGCCAAATCTTCAGTTTTATGATTTATTTTTACTAATTTTAACCAACACACACCCACACACCCACACACACACACAGATTCACACTCCCTGTTTTTCTAAGCTGTCAGTAGCCACCACAAGTTGCCTGAGGTCTAAAACTTCAGCACTTAGTGGCATCAGGCACATAATAGGTAGGCATTTCACATAATCTTTCACACTTTTCATGTGGCTGCTAGTAATTTACCAAAACACTATTTTAGCCGTTACTCTTATTATAAGAGATATCTGCATTGAAACCGACAATAAGGCGTCTGACTGATTTCAGTGCGCAGGACATATTATAGCGCACAAGTGCGCGCGCAAACACAAGTGCACTCTCCATTCCCCCACTCCCACAATTCGGTGAGACAGCAATCCGACATGACCGATGAGAGATCGGGCGCAGGACCACCAGCTTAACTTTCCGAGGCACAGGCGTTCAACCGCCAACTTCCCAACTCTGGGCTGAGTAATTTAATTACAGAAAAACTCACACAAATTTTGCCCAACTCCGGACTCGAACCGGGGACCTCTCGGTCCCAACGCAGCACTACACATACATACACACACGCAGGCAGTTGAAACCGACTATATTGACTCATCAATAAAATCACGACAGTATGAAAAAGACTCACAATTATTCTTGCCAATCCCTGGCCGCCATTGGTTGCACGACGACGACTTGATGCTAGTGTCCCTTGCCACCACATTTAAAGCATGTCACATCCTGCTTTTCACGTCCGCAGGTAGTTGCAGGCTCCGTCGAGGGGCCGCGGTTGGTACGCTTCTTATCAGGTCGCTTGTCAATTCGCCGATAGTGAAGTCATCAGACAAGAAGCGCAAAATATGTCGAAGCATTCGCCCTCCTTTAGACGGTCATTTTGCAAGTTAATAAGTGTAGCAGCTGACGTCTTAATGCAGCGATACAGAGGTCAACGGTGTCATACTAAGCACGCAGGTCGTTGTTAGACTTGTCCGGGTCAAATTCGGGCAGTGAAATCTCATCCACCGATGCAGTAGGCTTGATTGCATCGATCAGGCTCATCTTATTGGGGTTCTGCGACTCCAAGTACACGCAAGAAAGATTCATCTAATCCGGGTACACTCGTGGTGTTTCTTCTAGCCCGAAGTGAATCCCACTTCTGATATCGGCGTCGGGGGTGGCCGGCGGCGACATCAGAGGGTTAACACTATCGTTAGGTTCACTACTCTTCACTCTGTGGGCTGCGTAGGGTCTTCAGGCAATGAATAACACCACATACAATAGTTACAGTTTTATTCTTGTTCGGCGATCGTAAGTTACACGAACGAAATAACATTATGGTCGATATAATCACGATAACCAATACTGCCCGGTCACTAGACAAGTCCCAGGGACGACCTAATCGAATCTGAATCTAAATCGTAACCGTCTTCTCAACTCCATCATTTTAACTCAAACTAAATGTGACGGGCCATGTCCAAACGAACGACTGTCACCTTTTTGACAGTTGCGTTTGAGTGACCGGCCAGTATTATTCGAATGCAACAAACATCATTTAATCAAGTAATCATTGTTAATGACTTCCTAAAATCAAGTTAGGATTTACAATAATATTACAACATTATTTAGCACTACATAATACAATTTCATAAATCAACCTAAACGTCTTGCTACCAAGCGCCATCTAGCGAAGATCATAGACACTTATTCAAAAGCGCCGCTCCCACTACCCGCTATCCTACATATTTATTCGTCATCATTATTACTGTAGAAGTAACATGATAATATTTAATAAAAACCCGCTAATAAAAAATAAATGTGTTATTTCACGGTGCACAACAAAGGGTGTTAGACGTGTCAGTCTTGCAAAAATAAAAAAGCTTACCAAAAAAAAAATAGAAAGTTTTTAGAATATCTTGGATTTAAATTACAAAATGTTACAAATGGGGCATTCCATGCCAAGCGGACAGGTAAAAAATGTTGATGCTTCAGATTTCAATAATATTTTACTATGTAGTACATAATATGTATAACATAGTAAAATATTATTGAAATATATAGATCCACATTATAGAAAATCAATATTTTTATTCTGCGATATATAGTTATCGATTTAGAGGCTAATGAAGTTTGGACTCTACAGCAGTAATGCACTATTTGTAGTCCTAAAAAACAATATTTAAAATGTAAAAAAATCAACTTAACGCATGAATTTTATAGTTTAGTTATTGAGCTTTCTTGTGACATTTTTAGAAAGTGGATATTTTTATTTTTTTAAGAAAAAAAAAGGATTTTTATTTTTTAACCTCGATTTTCTCAAACTTGGACCACTTTAATTTTTTTAATTATTTTTCCAAAAATAGCTCATAGTATGTAGATAATCTTTGCTAATTCTCATAATGGGCCCGAAGGTAGTTTAGGAGCTAGACCAGTTACAAGGCCGGAGCGTAGCGGTAGGCGCCGTGCCGCGCCCTGCCGCCTCTTAGTAACAGTTAACAACACAGCCGCGCTCTGGCCTAGTAACTGGTCTAGCTCCGAAACTATTCTGGGGCCCATTATGAGACTTGGCAAGGATTATCTAATACTATAAGTAATTTTTGGAAAAAAAATAAAAAAAATTAAAGTGGTCCAAGTTTGAGAAAATCGAGGTTAAAAAATAAAAATACTTTTTTTTTCTTAAGAAAATAAAAAAATCCTCTTTATAAAAATGACACAAGAAAGCTCAATAACTAAACTATAAAATTCTTGTGTTAAGTTTATTTTTTTTACCTTTTAAATATTGTTTTTTAGGACTACAAATAGTGCATTACTGCTGTAGAGTCCAAACTTCATTAGCCTCTAAATCAATAACTATATATCGCAGAATAAAAATATTTATTTTCTATATTGAGGACCTATATAGGTATAACATAGTAAAATATTATTGAAATCTAAAGCATCAACATTTTTAACCTGGCCGCTTGGCATGGAATGCCCCAAATCTCAGATCTACCACAATATAATGATAACTCTATTGAAAGTTATGAAATCCATAGTTACAATCTATACACTACAAATTTTAAAGATAATGATGAAATAAGAACACCTATTCACCAGCAAGATACATATGTGCTCTCGTCAGATAGTTCCAAATATATCGAAGGCAACCTGAGTGTTACATCCAAGGACGTAGCTGGAAAATCAATTAAAAAAGATGTTAACTTCATTAATAATCCTATCGCGTATCTTTTTCAAGACGTATGCTATGAATTAAATGGTGTGGAAATAGATCGTATTAAAAATGCAGGAATCACTACATCAATTAAATCTTACGTCTCCATGAATGAAGGGGAATATAAATCTGCCGCAGTATGGGGGTGGAATTTAAATGGCCCCCCCTTTGCGACACCCCGACCTCAATTTCAACAAGTCCATATTTTTTGTCATTTCGGTGAACTTTTTTATTAGTAACTTTTTTGAAAATACAACCATGTAGTATTGTTATTTACGCTATCGTTATAATTTATTTTAACACGACATTGAATAAAATTCATATACTTAAGAGATATAGTACTTTGAAATTTTTGTGTCACCGAAATGAAAGAAGAGTTCACCGAAATTAAACTTCTCATCACCGAAATGAGAAACGCAATACACCGAAATGAAATTACTTATGTAGTCACCGAAAAAAGTAAACTGTTACCAAGTATACAGCCTACAACCTACGTTTGAAGAGTGTATTCATCACACAGTAACAGATCTTTTTCTTACTAAAATTAAAACTTCGGCCTTATCAATAAAAATGCATCTCCGTTAATCGTTTAACAGTGGTCGATGGAAACGTGGTTACAACCCGGACTTCATCTTTGTCAGTTCCAGAATCAGCTCTCAATGCATAAAGTCCATCTGCCAATCAATACCTCGAACTATACATAGACCGATTAAGTGCAATATGCAGTAGTGCAATAATTCGTGGAACATTTGACAAAGCCATTATAAAGCTAGCTTCATAACCGAACTACGAACGATTCGTAGGTATCATCTGGAAATCGTCGTGCCAACATATCCCAAGAGGCTGTCGTACTTCCTACGTCCCGGGTTTGTCTTAACAGCGCTGTTTAAAAATTATGAATCCGCCTATAATTCCGATCCATTTTCACATGACACATGTGATGCTTGTGAAATTAATGCTGTCTATCCATGCAAACCAGCGAACCAAATGGATTAATACAGTCACCAGCATTGACATGACCCACTATAGTAAAAAGGCCTGGACCACAATCCGTAAATGGACCGGTGAGCCCTCTCCTCCAAAGTTCCAAGTAAAGTTACTGCAACCAGAATTGCTCATCAACTGTTGCTGAATGGGAAATCGTACACTCGCCTTCCCAGAATTCAACTTGTACAATGCCTTCCGTAAGAGAATTTACTGAGCCAGCCTTTTGACGATGTCTTCTTTGGTGTTAGATACTTGAAATCTGGTAAAGCATCAGGTGTTGACAACGTTTCCACAGAACAACTTAAAAACTTGGATCCTATGACCATTTGCTGGTTACAAGAGATGTTCAATGATTGTCTACAATCTGCGAAATTATCACGTCTATGGAGGCAATCAAAGATCTTGCCATTCCAAAACCGGTAAAAGTTCTAGATGACCCTAAAAACTTCCGCCCATTATCCTTGCTCAGTTACACATACAAATTGTCTCAACGACTTTTGCTTAACCGCCTATCACCTCTTAGATCAGTACTTAATTCCAGAACAGGCAGGATTCAGACCTAGAAAATCATGTTGTAACCAGACGTTAAACCTCACCCAACACATTCCATTTTATTATAAACATCTAGTCCATAAGATTTGTATTTGTGATTTAGAAGCTACACTGATGTTATTCTGTTTTGTGAACCAAAATAAATAAATAAATAACACATAGAGGATAGTTTTGAAATGGGAATGATAACAGGCGCTGTATGCGTGTATCTGACAGCAGCTTATGATACAGTGAACCTGAAACGTCTCTTGTGGAAAGTCTACTCGATGGTCAATGACTAGAAATTTATAAAAATACTTGGTGAGCTGCTCCGCAACCGTAGCTTTCAGGTCCATTTGTCTGAAGAAAAAAGCATATGGCGATCCCAAAAAATCGGTAATCCCCAGGGTCTCTACCCTGGGAATGACCGTTTTGTTGGCATCACTACTTTTCAACATCTACACAAATGATCGACCATGTTGCCCAAACACAAAACGATTTCTGAATGCTGATGATCTGACGCTCATATCACAATCACAATCCTGTGAAAACATAGAAATAAACCTCACTTCAGCCTTAGGGCTCAGACAGTCCCAGACTTAATATAATATGGCAGGGACAACCACAGAAGTTAAAGAGTCGGCATAGCTTTATATTTAGATTTAGAAAGTAACGAATCTTGACACAGATCCACCTTCTGCTCGTATTAACCTCTGGTCTAACACGTTTGCTCCACCCGACCCCTTGGTTCTGCCTTCAGAAAGCCTTCCAGCAGGACACAATTTGCCATGGTCAACCTGAAGGTCCTTGAACAGACTCTGTAGCCAGGCTGGCCAATGCAAGGATAATATGTTTAGGTGGGGGTTTCCTGGACAGGAGGATATCGCGTGCCTATGTGGTCTCTCACCACAGTCCATGGCTCACCTCACTTCATGCCCCGCCTGTCCCGACTCCTGCACACAAACTGAGCTGATAGAAGGGTCAACAACCGCGGTCCAGGTGGCGGAATTCTCCAAAATTATTTTAAGTGTTTTGCCATCGACACGAAAAGAAGAAGAAGAAGAATAACTTACCATTTTGAACTTCATATTTGACTTTAAATGCTGTTGACAAACATTTCAAGTTAATCTGTTATTACTTTAATCCAGAGTCCATCTGTGAGTATTTTTTATTATTAAGAGAATAATCTTAAATCTATAAAAGAAGAATCACTGACGACATATCGACGCACAGTCTAAACGGCTAAACGTAGGCACTTGAAATTTGGAAAGGACGTAGCTTGGGTACCGTAGAGGTGCACTACGAAAGGATTTCCCACGGGAACGGGAATTAACAGGAAAATCCATTTGTATAAAAATCTAAACCGCTTATAGATGCTTCAAATTTGGCATTCACCTTAGTATACTTAAAGCTTAGTTGCAACAGGATATTGCCAAATTCCTTCGGGAACGAGAGTTATAGGGAAAAAACTTTTGAATGTAAAATCCTGTAGTCCACGCGAAAAAAGTCGCGGGCACAGCTAGTGGAAAATAAAAGTATTGATTACATTGTGCCACATATAGATCTTAATAATTGAATCTGAAATTCATTTGGGAACATGTAAGAATAAATCAACAAATATTATTGTAATTATCAGCAATAAAAATAAAAATGTATTCCTTTCGAAATTAAAGTGTAATAAATAAATTTATGGATTTTTTCACCGAAGTGAAATATTTTGTCATCGGAATCAAAAAAGAAAACACCGAAATGATAATAATAATCACCGAAATGAAAAAATTCTTACCGAAATGAAAAAAATCACTAAGATGATATTTTTTTTCATTTCGGTGGTCAATTTAGGTCACCGAATCCACCGGAATGAGATCACCGATATTATAAACAGCAGTAAGCACTACAAGGAAAATATTAATAAATGAAATAAATTGACACTACCTACTTGATCGGGCGGCATTAAGTGAAAGAATATTTATTTTATAGACATACCGGATCATTGGATCACTACTTATATCCACTCATGTGAATGAGAAAAAAAGCTGTACGCGGTCACTGAAACCCACTTCTTACGTCTTTAGCGGGAACACCAAACAAGTAACACGCATCCTCTCACGTCAAGCACTTAGGCGGCATGTATGCGCAAGTTTACAGCGCATAGGCAGAACGCTAGTGTTATTTGATGCCTAGATATTCGCAAATTCACCGCGATGATATATCTAATTTGGACACGTGAGTTTATACTTACCATTCTTCAAATACAAAACATTTTAAACTGAAGTTTCTGCAATAAGGTACGGCCACTATTGAGGATTTAAATAAAAAAAGGTAAATCCCTAAAAAATCAACTGTTTTTAATATATGACTAAAAGTATACTGAAAAACAAATTGTGCCGCGTCACCGGAATGATAAAATTAGGGGTTTAAGATTTTTTTTACCTAATTAGCGATAATCATAATTTAAAAATATTTATTGTCACCTGTAGGAGACAACACCTTTTTTCTGTTACGACCACGAGAGACCGTGCAAGCGGAATTAGTCCTATAATCGTATGAATAAGGACTATATTCGCTTGCACGATACTACGTCACACACGCCGGTCGGTTGTAGCGAGCTCCAGCGCGTTCTAGATTTTTCGATCCGCGCGAGAATATTCTCGACGCCACGCGAAAAGCTGTGTCCTCGCTGCGTATAAAAGCGGGATGTACGACCCGACGTGACAGTTCCGATTTGGAAAAGCGAAGCGAATCAGTCTCCTGCGAACTAGGAGTGATCGAGCGCGTTACCTGCGAATAGTTTCAGTGAAATTCAGAGTTTTAGTGTAATTCAGTGTTTTAGTGTAATTTAGTGTTCCGTGTTTAGTGTTGTAATTAAGTGTTTTTAATTGTGTTTTTAAGTGATTATTTGTGTAATTGTTAGTCGACAAATAAATTAATTGTCTTTTGGTGACTTTTGACGTATCTTGAATTTAACGTACCCCGTTCCCGCAACAATTGGTGTCAGAAGTGGGATTCAAGATGCCTCTTACACTACGAGAAGACAGTGAGGGTCGAGTGTGACGTAGTAGTACTTAGTTGTAAGTTAAGAGTATATAATATGATGTTCAATCTTTATGGTTGCAGTAATAAACTAGAGTGAGACTAGTAAACATCTTTGATTTGCCCCGACCCATCCTCATATGGCGACCCTGCCATTTGAGACGGGCTCGGTCCGTTCGCTCGCGGCGCGTTTCTCAGTTACTATAAGCTACTCAGTTACGAAGACAGCACAATAAACAAGTAAAATAAGCGAAGTAAAGAAACAAAATATAAAATATGTGTCGTGCAGCAGTGGAAAAAGATGAAGTTTTCATCAATCAGTCAGGAGCTTCGAATTCTTCGGAATATCACCTCTCCAACATCAGCATTGTGTTGGTCCTTATCTGCACCATGCTAGCCATAGCGGGTATTTTTGTCTTATACTTGCTGTATAAGTGTCATCATGGATGGATCCGGAATGAGTTCATGGCCCAGAGTCTGATGCGTTCCTTTCGACGGAGGCCAGTCGAAGAGCAGCGAGTTTGCTACAACTGCCGCCACCAGTCGGTGGAACTGCCATCGTCAGCGGCAATAAATAAAAGTGCACAGTGGAAGTGAGAGTGGTTCAAGTAACAAAAGTGAGTACAAACGGTCAACTAATACGAAAATGAACATTATGAGTAAGGACTTTTATCTTTAGTTAAAGTTAATTCCCTTGTATTTTTTTTTCTTTCAAATAAACTATGATGTTATGCTATCTTATAAAAAAAAACTATACATAATATAGGGTCTTTAGTAAGGTAATGGCAGATGAATTAAAGAGTATTCATGATCGCCTTAAATCAATAAAAGAAAATTTGACTAAGCTAAGTTATTCAAGGAGAACTGAAACTTTATTGAAAGCTAAATTAGAGGAATCGACTGATTTACTTAATCGTTTTAATAGTTGTTATACATACATTGAAGGGTTGATAAAAAAGAAACAGATAGAAAGTCAGACATTGAGTAACATATAGTCTTATTGCGACTCTATCAAAGCCTTATATTTACAAATAGAACTTTTTTGTTCTAAAAGTTATAATTCTGAGACGGTCGAAGATGTAGACTGATGTCAGTAAGGACTTAATAGACTCTATAGAACTATATAGTTCCTCCCTGAACCAGGAAGGAAATGCGATGCTAATAAAATTTGTTTTAAAATCACGTCTAAACAGTAGTGCAAAATTAAGGTTGTCTTCATATGCGCAATCACCTTTTGACGAAACAATCTAGCACCACTATACACAAAGAATTGGTGAATAGTCGCCAAAACGGCAATTCTATTGAGACCTACGGAAGTAAAATAGAACAATTGTTTGTTGAGTTGACTTTGTCACAAGCCGACGGTGATGAGGATAAATATAAAACATTATGTCCCATCAATGAAAAACTTGCTATTAGAAGTTTCACCGACGGATTGAGAAACCGTCAACTCAGTACAGTGTTGCTAGGTCGTAACTATTCATCCCTCAAGGATACCTCTAGTTGCAGCCGCCGAGAGCCGGAGGCTTCCGTTTATTTTGGTCAACGAGGATCGGCAGGTAAGAGGCAATTTCATTTTTATAATAATAGAGGCCGTCATATCACCACCACCACCTGGCGCCTCGATGTCAGTCGTCAAATATGACACCGTTAAACTTTGGAACGTAATGATTTATCCAGAAAGCATTTCCATTAATGGAATAGGAGGTAAGATAACAACCGAAGGCTATGTTTATATTACGCTTACACATAAGGGAATGGAATTTGAACACAAATTTTATGTGCTCAAATGTCTACCGAGTAACACGGATGGAATCATCGGGCAAGATTTCTTGGTAAAAAACAATGGTATAATTAATTTTGTATTTAACATTTTAGTAAATATGAAAATGTTCAAAAAGTGACATTGCCTTTAATTATGGGTATTTTAGGTAGTAACACATTTTTAAAAGTCCCACCGAGATGTGAAAAAATATTTTACATTCAAACCACTTTTAAGGAAACTTGCGTAATTTTGCCGAAAGAGTTGTGTGAGGGAGTATTTATGGCAGGTAGTATAGCAAGCCCTATTAATGGAAAGATGCCTATCCAAATATTAAATACGCGTGAGAGTGAAATTGGACTTAGTTATTTTAACCCCCAGGTAGAATCGATATTGGATTATACAGTGTGTAGTTTTGAGGCGAGTAAAATTGATGGCGCAAGGGTACGGAAAATGTTTTCATTGTTAAATTTGAGTCATTTAAATGAGGAAGAAAAAATATCTATAGAAAACATATGCGCCAAATTCTCTGATGTGTTTCAGCTTCCAGGAGATAAATTGACTACTGCGAATTTGTGTGAACAAAAAATTACGTTACAACCTAATGCTCAACCTGTATATACTAAACAATACAGGATACCTTTTTCACAGCGAGATGAATTAGAAAATAATGTCAAAAACTTGTTACATGATAATATTATTGAGCCAACCAAAAGCGAATGGTCAAGTCCTGTCTTATTGGTTCCTAAGAAATCAGATAGTAACACTCAAAAATGGAGATTGGTCATTGACTTTCGGAAACTCAATATCTTAATTTTGGATGACAAATTTCCCCTTCCTAACATAACTGATATTCTTGATTCTCTTTCCGGTTCTATGTACTTTACCCAGCTAGATTTATCCCAAGCCTATTACCAAGCGTCCTTAAGCCCGGACAGTAGGAAGTATACCGCGTTTACAACACCTTCCGGACAATATCAAATGTCGCGCCTACCAATGGGTTTGAAAATAAGTCCAAGTGCATTCTCTAGATTAATGACAGTGGCCATGGCTGGCCTTAATTATGACAAAAAGTTCTTGTATTTAGATAATTTAATCTGTTTTGGACGAAATTTGGACGTATATAATAAGAACCTTATCGACATTTTATCCAGATTGCGAAGTGTGAACTTAAAACTTAATCCGGACAAATGCGAATTTTTGAAAAAGGAAGTTCTATTTTTAGGCCACGTTATTTCTCAGGATGGTATTCTTCCGGATCCGGAAAAAGTTAAAGTTTTAAAGGAATATCCAACTCCGAAAAATGCGGATGAGGTAAAACGTTTCGTCGCATTTGCGAATTATTACCGAAAATTTATTCAAAATTTTGCCGAAATCTGTGTACCTTTAAATAATTTATGTAGAAAAAATGCTCAATTCGATTGGGACTTAAATTGTAAAAATGCATTTGATTCCTTAAAACTTTCACTTACAACACCACCGCTATTGCAGTATCCTAATTTTGACAGTAGTAACGAATTTATTTTACAGACAGACGCGTCTGGATATGCGATAGGCTCTGTTTTATGCAATAAAGATCGTAGACCCGTGGTTTACGCGAGTCGTAGTTTAAACCAAGCCGAACGTAGATATCCGACGATCGAGAAGGAATTATTGGCAATTGTGTGGTCTGTAAAGTTTTTTAGGCCGTACCTTTATGGAAGGAAATTCGTCACAGAAACCGACCACAAGCCCTTAGTTTATTTATATAATCTATCAGATCCCTCCAGTAGACTTTTGAAATTTCGTTTGTTACTAGATGAGTATGATTTTAGAGTTGTGTATGTGAAAGGCCGTGATAATGTAGCTGCAGACGCGTTATCACGGATAGCGATTGAAAGTGATGAGTTGAAAGCGATGAATGAAAATATAATATCGGTACTTACGAGAGCGCAAAGTCGAAAATTACAAAATGACTTTAATAATAGCTCGTCAGTAACCAGCAACCCCCGCAACGATTGGACTGATCACCCAAGAGTTGTGGAGATGCTGAAATTACCTAAGCACTACACGGAATTAGTGTTTGTGAATGAAGAAGAATGGGAGAAATTAAAAGAAGTTATGACTTTAGAGAATGGCGATTTTGGTTATTTGGCCCCAGGTCGTACAGTTTATGTGAAAATATTTACCCCATCGCAGTGTACACGAGCTGTCTCTATGCGGGAAATGGAATCATTCTGTATGAACCTTAATATTGATACTTTACATGTAATATTGAATGAAAATAATTCTATAATTATAAAAGAGCTAGCTCAATTTATTAATAAATTGACAAAATGGTCGGGGCCCCGATAATATGTAATAAAAGGAGTAAAAAGAATTACTGATAAAGATACTCAAAGAGTAATATTAAATGACTACCATATTTTGTCAACGAGTGGTCAAGCAGGAGTTAGAAGGATGTTGAATACTATACGTAGGAAATATTTTTGGACTGGACTTACGAAAGATGTAGTAGATTTTGTTAAGAGTGCGATAAATGTCAACGACATAAATCTTTGAAAACTACTAAAGAGCCCATGGTCATTACTAATTGCGGCGACTCCGCTTTCGATGGGGTTTACCTAGATTTAGTCGGTCCCCTCAGTCGTGATAATAATTACAGCTACATTTTAACGCTCCAGTGCGACCTGACCAAATACGTCGAGGCGTATCCTACTGCGAACAAGGAGGCGGTCAGCATAGCGACAGCATTCGTAAACAACTTTGTGCTAAGGTACGGAATACCGCGCGAGGTCATCACAGACAGAGGGACGGAATTTATCAACGCTACTATGCAAGAGGTATGTAAAATACTTAACATTAAACAAATAAAATCAACAGCTTTCCATCATCAAACTTTAGGTTCAGTTGAAAACAGTCATAAGCACTTAACTTTTTATCTGAGAATGCAAGTTAATACTCAAAACCAAGACTGGAGTTATTGGGTACCTTTTTGGTGTTTTTCCTACAACACCACCATCCATTCCGAAACACAGTTTACACCATTTAAGTTAGTTTTTGGCAAACCATGTAATCTACCTACAAACCTTACAAATACAATTGATCCTGTTTACAACTTTGATAGTTACCCACTAGAATTAAAATTTCGTATTCAAAAGTCACAAGCTGAAGCAAAAAGCAATTTATTTAACTGTAAACAGTCACGTAAATTACATTACGACAAATATGTAAACCCTATCATATATAAAACAGGAGATTTATTACTTGTAAAAAATTAAAATTGTCATAAGTTAGACCCATTATATTTAGGCCCATTTTCAGTAGTGAAAGACGTTTCGCCGAATGTTATTATTTTTGTTAACGGTAAGGAAAAGACTGTCCATAAAAATAGGACAAGATTATATATATCGAAGAAAAGGCACGCTCGCAGTTTTTTAAAAAGATGGACAAAATCGTTGACTTTCATACAGCCACCGATTCCTATTAACTAACGGGTTATTTAGAAAGCTATGCATTAGACTTACTATCACAGTTATCAGTTTATATACTTTTCTACGATTTATGGAAACTAAATTTAATAAAGAATAAAGAAATAGAAATAAAAGGGAGCAGAAATCGACTAGAGTTTTATTTTAACAGAGTTTCAACACTTACAATTTCGTTATTTGTTATCCACCAAAAATCTTAGTACAGAATGAGCTCCACGCCCGGCATTTTTATCGCCAGCCCGCCACCAAGCCCGCCAAATCAAACTTCCGTTGATTTGTCGCCAGGTGGCGTTGCAAGCACTCAAAAATGATTACTTAATTACATTAAATTACTTATAAGTTATTCCTAAATTCATTATTTAATTACATAAGCTTTTTCTAAAACAATTTAAGCCAAAAAGTCTGCTGTAAACAAATAAAGGAACTTACATTGAAATATCGCCATAAGATTAACTTGACAATCAAAACAGCGAGTTATAAAACAATTAATGTTAAATCACATCCGTGCAACCTAATAAATTCAATACACGTTTTTTTATAATATTTTGCTATTTTAGCACGACAAAAACTAACTAGATTTCAATTAGATAATAAAATCCAAATAATTCAGTTCCACCTGCAGCCGGAACTTGACGGAATGAAAACAAAGTTTTAAACAATTAAACATAAAATCTCATTAAGATAATTTCGCTTCGTGTTTTAATAATATTACGCTATTATTAGAGTATTTATAACTAGCTAGATTTTAGTTTATTAAAAATCCCAATTAAACACATCCGCAAGTGACGTACTGAAGCAATTCAGTCAAATCGTTTTAAATGTAATAATCTTACAATTGCTTAAATAACATTTCGAATTATATTTTGCGATTTTAGAACAATAATTTGATAGTAAATTCTGAGTAATTAAAAACTCTTAAGGATTTTGTTGGCGCGGTAAATACCATGGCGCGGACCATTGTATTTTCCGCGTCAAAACACTACCATATTAATCATTAGTAACAAATGAATAGCTTTGCCAACATTTAGAATACTTTTGGCAATATTTAGCGATTTTAGGATTACATGTTAAGCGATAATTAATTAGTTGAGAAATCTTATTAATTTATAATTAATGATTGGACGTAGGTAGAAAATCAATGCGGCGACATATACTATGTAATTTTTATGATAAATACTATACCTACATAATATATATTTTTTAATATTTTACTATAATACTCTCTTATGTACTGTGTTGAGTATTAATAATCAATATTATTCAAAGTTTTTTTCTTTTTTTTGAGTTATTAGATTAATAAGCCTGTTTATGTTAGTACATGTAATCAGATTAGTATGTACAAGATTAAACATTCTGTAACTGTATGTAATAATTAGGTACTTTTGTTTCTTTTATATACATATATCTACACTATAACATTTTTATGAAACTACATGTCCCATAAAATAAGTAAAAAAAAATATTAGACTTTGTTATTTTTTTTTCTTTTTGATGGGGCGTGTGACGTAGTAGTACTTAGTTGTAAGTTAAGAGTATATAATATAGAAAGAAAGAAAGAAAGAAAGAAAACATTTATTGATCATTATCATTACAAGAAAAATACAAATAGAAATAGACAAACATGCACATATATATAATGATCAAAAGGTTCTGCCTCAGCATGTGCCGTTGCAATCGCAAGGACGCGACGGCGCTGATATTCTGGCAGAACCTTTGAGTAACGCAACAGAAGAAATTGCAAAACAGAAGCGAAATAAATGAATAAATATAAATACAAAGTAAATTAACACAACGTAAGAATAAATTTAAAAAACATTAAAAAGATTAATAGTACCGTGTAGAATGTACACCCAAGCGGATTAATTTCTTATAGTCCAAAGCCATCATCCGGCGACAAGTTTTATAAGTTTTATAGAATTATGTCTATGGGCGGGACGATGGCTTTCATTTGTACTTAAGTACCTAAATAAACAAAACAAAAAAACAACGACAGTAATTAATGGACGACACTAAACAAATATTGATTTAATCCAAAATGCTAGTGATTATGTTTAGTCAACACAGGTAAGTAACTAAATCGTAGTACTGGGTGGCAAGTTTATGTAATAATTGTTGTGAACCTAAACCTTGAAAACGTTTCAAAACAAAACAAAAACTTTCTTTACAGAGCAACATCAAGCATGCTTCAATATACAACACGTGGCATAAATAAGTAAATGTAAATAATATAATATGAAAAATGTGGAGTGAAAGAACGACCAAAAGCTGTGTAGGATGGAAAATGACAAAAAGTAAAGTTAGATGGAGTGATTGGAATGGAAAAGTAAAGAGAAAAAAAAAAGGAGGCCTCATGTCTGTTACGAGCACGCGGCAAAGGAGATGATTGCAGATTTCGGCTCAGTGTAGCCTGCGAGCGGTTGCGTTGCAGTATCCCCTACTTTGTCCGAGCGCCTTCCCCCAGCGAACTCATAGCCTGATGTGAGAAACCTAATGACGTAAGTAATGTGATTTCTGCTTATCTATCAAGTATTGTTTCAGACTCTTTCTAAAGCTGTAAATTGTTTTTTTCAGGTCACGCATCGGTGGGGGAAGGTCGTTCCAGCACTTAGTTGCCGCAAACCTGAAAGATCCCCGGAAAGCCGCTGTGCGGTGATTGGGCATTGAAAAAGTGTTAGTGCAGGCTCTCCTGGGGTATCCTTTCTTATCCCTTGCCCACAGTAGCTTGTCATAGAGATAAGCGGGTCTCTCCGTTGTTAAGACTCCAAAAAGCAGTGTGGCTAGATGCACTTTCCTCCGTGCCTCCATTTTAATAGCATTGGCGGAGTTGAGGAATGGTGTGACATGTGATCTGGGAGGGATGTGGAAGCAATAACGTGCACAGGCGTTCTGGACTCGCTGTATTAGCTTAGTGGTTCTTTTTAGCAGGCATGGGCCATACACTGTATCACAATAGTTAAGTCTGGATAAAACAAGTGATTCACACAACAACTTACGTAAGTCCTCATTTAGGTAGGGCCTGATTTTGTAGAGTAGGTTCAGCCTATAAAAACAGTTTCGAGTGACATGCGCTAAGTGATCCTCAAAAGTTAACTGTCCATTCATGGTCAATCCAAGATTTCTGGCCGAGTCCACTCTGTCTATTAGTTGTCCATTGATTTTTATGTGCAAGGGGGTGTTTTTCATCATGGCCACATTTCGGCTGGATCCAGTCAGTAATAGCTTAGACTTTTTAGGGTTAAGCACAAGACAGTTGGCATCACACCAGGTGGAAATGCGATCCAGATCCTCCTGTATCCTCTCCGCAGCGGTCTCTTGGTTGGAAAGAAAAGTACAGCTGCAAGTCATCAGCATATACATGATACCTACAGTTTGCAATTTCTGTTATTATGTCTGCGCTGTAGAGAGCATACAGGATTGGACCAAGGATTGAACCCTGGGGTACCCCACGAGTAACAGTCAGGTGATTTGAGCGAACCTTGGAACCATCCAATTTGGTTATTTCCACAAATTGTCTCCTGTTTGTAAGGTAACTATTGAACCATTTAAGTGCTATGGTGTCCAGACCGTAATAAGAAAGTTTGGAGACCAGGAGTGCGGGATTAATTGAGTCGAATGCTCTGGAAAAATCAAGCAACAGTAGAGCACTCACCTCACCCTTATCTCGAGCTGAGAGCAAGTTATCGATAACGTCTGCTAGAGCTGTTGCGGTACTGTGCCCCTTGCGAAAGCCAGACTGTAGCGATGGAAGAATGTTATTTTGCTCTACGTACTTTGTCAGTTGTTCGCAGACAATCTTTTCAAGTACCTTGGAGAGACAAGGAAGAAGACTGATTGGACGCAGGTCACTCAGCGAAGTAGGATCGCTAGTCTTTGGCAGTGGTTTCACCACCGCCAACTTCCAACTATCAGGGAAGATTCCTTTGGTGAGTGAGAGGTTAATTGCAGTGGTGAAGATTGCCAAAGGTTGAGGAAGAGTGAGTCGAACCATGTCCAAAGATAGCCCATCACTGCCTTGGGCATTAGACGTCAGCTCCTTGATAATGCTCAGTACTTTGTCTTCAGTTACAGTACTCATAGCGAATGTTGCCTGACCGAATCGGTGGTGTTCGTAATAACTGAGCTGTGAGATCGATACCTGTCCGTCTCCAGGTACATTTAGAAAGTGGGCGTTTATCAAGTTTGGGTCGTCGAAAGTAAGGGGGTTATCTACATTTTTATTTCCAGGGATAACTGAGCTCTTTAGGTTGTGCCATAGTTTCTTTGAGTTTTTTGTGTTTGCTATGATATGATTTTGAAAGAAGGCTTTTTTCTCGTTCTCTATTGCATGAGTCACCAGTGCTTTCATATTTTTGTAGCTTTCTTTGATAGAAATTTTGTTATGGACTTTAAATTTTTGATAGAACTTATCTCTGGTATGCATCATCGACCGAACATATAATGTTCAATCAATATATAATCAATATGATGTTCAATCTTTATGGTTGCAGTAATAAACTAGAGTGAGACTAGTAAACATCTTCGATTTGCCCCGACCCATCCTCATACGAGTAACAAGGAGTCAAACCGCGGCCTTACAAGAGGGTGAAGGTACTTCAACGGAGGGATCAATTCATACACCGATTGGGCCTGTGGAGCTTGCATATTTGTTTAAAATGCTGAAGACACAAGCACGCCGCCAGGAGGAGCAAGCCCGACTTCAGGAAGCACAATTTGCGAAGCTGAGGGAAGAACAAGCCCTTCGCCAGGAGGAGCAAGCCCGCCGCCAGGAGGAGTAACTGGTCGAACTCAAGGAAGAGCTAAGCAAGAGTTTGTTGGGGGCTATTGAAAAGAAGCGCGAAGTATTAGAAAAGCAGATTGATGCTCTCAAGGATGATGTGCTAAGCGTCAAGACCCAACACGAAGATCGACTGACCCAACACGAAGATCGACTCACCCAACATGAAGATCGATTCACCCAACATGAAGATCGATTCACCCAACACGATGATCGATTGAGCCAGGTGGATGCTGAGATGCGACAGCTGCATACCAAAATGGCAAGAGTGGGGACCCGGGGTGCTACGGTAGTGTCGGATTCTCCGAAAATCGAAGTACCCCACTTCGATGGAACGACGTCTTGGGCAGCATTTTGGTACCAGTTCGAGACGGTGGCTAAAGGAAAGGGGTGGAACGAAGAAGAGTCCTTGATAGCTCTGACTCTGGCTCTTCGTGGAGATGCCCTGCTCACGTTGGAAAACCTGCCTTCGGATAACAGAACTTTAGGTGCTCTCCAAAGCCATCATCAGACCTTACAGGAAGCCCTAGCCCATGCTTTGGAGGTGGAAGCCGTGCGTCAAGACGCTAGAACTCAAGGACTTCGGGAGTTTGTGGTAAAGGAAAAACCTTTGGGTCCGATGTGCTATGGCTGCGGCGAGAGGGGCCATATTTGGAGTAGTTGCCCAAGCGAAGATGGCCACGTAGAACGACAGTAGCGTCCTCTACACAGGTGGACGCAGAGGAGCTGTCGTTAAACTAGAAGAAGCCAGGGCTGTGGGGCGGGCGCTGGCTGGTCAACATCGAGCCCCTACCGTCACTGTTTCACAGATTGATAATGGGAACAACCTTACAGTGGTTAGACAGCTGAACAGCGTAACGTGTCATTTTACTATTGACACCGGTGCTTCAAGAACAATAGTGCGTCCGGAGCTATTGAAAAGGACTATTATGTGGAATCGCAAACCATTCGTTCAGCTTCAAACAGCAACAGGCCAGCCAGTTACCGTCTTCGGTGAGACGCTGGCGAAGATAACCATTGGAGAACAAACCTTTGAACACGGCGTTCTCATAGCTGACATCACGGACGATTGCATCATCGGATTGGACTTTTTAAGAGACCAGAAGTGTGTGGTAGACGTCGCTAAAGGAGTACTTAGTTTCCCCGAACAAGAAGTATTCCTAGAGGGAGTGAGATCATGCGCAGTTTACTGCCTGAAAAATACGACCCTACCGCCGAGATCTGAAACGCTGGTCAAAGTTAGATTCCCTTACACTGCGTGTCAAGGGCGAAGCGTCATCATAGAAAACTGCGGCGACCATCCGAGTTGGATCACAGCAAGAACTCTGGCAATGACCGGAAAAGGAGCGCTGGTGCGAGTCATCAATCTTAGCGAAGATGAAGTGCAGCTACGAAGAAACTGTGTCATCGGACGGTGCGATGCAGGTCAATCCATCAGAAGGCTGAAAAGGGCCCGGAAACCGGAATCCTGTCAACGAGATGTCGTCACGCCGTTCCTAGCAAATTGTAAGGACAAGCTCTCGGAGTGGGAACTTCAGCAAGCTAAAAGGTTGTTGCTAGATTTCAACGACATATTTTCGAAGGGTGACCATGATTTGGGAAGGACAGGTCTCGTAAAACACAGAATAGACACGGGAGACGCGCCACCAATAAAGCAGCGGCCTAGACGCCTTCCATTTTCCAAAGAGAAGGAGGTAGCAGACATGGTTGCTGAGATGCAGAAGAACCGCATCATAGAACCTTCAACAAGCCCGTGGTCTTCGCCAGTAGTCCTGGTAAAGAAGAAGGACGACGGCAGCACCAGGTTTTGTGTGGACTACCGGTTGTTGAATAATGCAACGAAGAAGGACAGCTATCCTCTGCCCCGTATAGACGACACACTGGACATGTTGAGCAGCATGGAGTGGTTCTCAACAGTGGACCTTAAGAGTGGGTACTGGCAAGTTGACATCCATCCAGTAGACAAAGAGAAGACGGTATTTACGACCGGAACTAGGAATGGATTGTGGCAGTTCAACGTCATGCCCTTTGGTCTTTGCAACGCTCCGGCGACATTCGAGCGGTTGATGGAAAGGGTAGTAGGTGTAAATTGGGGTATCTGGATCAGAGGAGATCCAGATACACCCAATTTACACCTTGAATTGATGAATGATTGATTTGTTGATTGATTGAATGATTGATTTGTTACCTAAGCTTGTTGTAATATTTATTATCATGCATAGAAAAAATCATTGTTGTAGGTATTATAGAAGCTTGTTCATATTTAACGCAGGTATTTATCATGGACTCTTTCTGAATGTTTAAAAGTGCACTTATTGCAGTACATGCTACACAATTAACTAAATTATTATTTCAAAGAATATATAACTCGTATACAATGAATTATTTATATAGATATATCAACAAACAAAAATAATATAGATGTTATTTTTGTTTGTTGAATTATTTACAGTTATAGCTATTATTACAGTAAGCAATTGTAATATTTGTAAAGGGATAGGTCAAGGGTAAATGAAAAAAAAAAGTTCATTTAAAAAGTTTATTATCCAAGCACCACTTTCTTAAACATAAAACATTTTTAAGAGCACAAATTGAATTATGATGAATACAACTATACAAATCCTCATAATTTCTATATTGATCGTATAAGCTCAACAAATTAGGACAATCAACGTTTTCTAAATTAATTACATCTTCGTTCTGCAAAATAGATTTCAACCATAATACTTTTTCAATACCTATGGCCAGTGGCGGCTGTACCTTAAGTGCACTCGTGCGCTGAACCACCAATTCAAAAGATTTAAAAATTACAAAATATTACTTCATCTTTATTTTTAAATTACCATTTTTATATTTATTTTTTAAAATACAAAAACGTATAAACAATTAAATTTCCAATTATGGTCAAAAAGTTTGAGCGCTTTACTAAACTAATATCGTGCGCTCCGGCGAGTGCACGAGGACTGCTAATACATCTTGTATGAGATACGAACAAATACGCCTGACGCGTGAAACAATAGATCGGTCATAGAAATGTACCGAGTAATGAGTCGGTTCTCGAGCGCCGCACGCGCGAACCGAAGATTGCCGAGAGCATCCGATGTATGACGAATTGGGCCGGCCGGCACGGGCGCGAGGCGACGACGGCAGCCATGATTGACATCTCGTTATCGATATAGATTCACTGTATGTGTGACGCGTTACTTATTGTTTATAACTTTTTCCGTAATTGTTTTTAGTTTTAGTTTCAATTCTATAATAGAACTTTTATTTTGTAGGTACTGTGTTTGGTATTAGTTGAAAATGAGTATGAACATTGATTATATTAAAGAAAATAACAAAAATTTTCAAAGTAAAGTGAACATAAAATTGGCCGGACCGCCACGGCCTTTTTTAAGTTTAAAACAAGAGTGCAAATCGAAAAATAAAGCATTTACACGAAGTTTTAAAAGTGAAATGTATAATAGAAAGAAATGGTTGTGTGGATGTGAGCGTCTTAATGCATTCTTTTGTTTTCCTTGCATTATTTTTGGCGGAGAATCGATTTGGACAGAAACTGGAATCAAGGATTTAACGCATTTGAGTGAAAAAATAAAAAAACATGATTCTTCGCAAATACACCTACAAAATGTAATGAGTTTGTCTGTGTTAGGCACAGTCGACATTCGTAATCAGCTAGATTCTGTGTATAGAAGCAATATCCAAAAGTATAATGAACAAGTTGATAAAAACAGGTATATTTTATCACGTCTTATCGATTGTGTCAAGTTTTGTGGTGCATTTGAGTTAGCTTTGCGATGTCACGATGAAACTATTGAGTCTAGTAATGCTGGGGTGTTTCGTGGATTAATAGACTTTGTATCAGAGTTGGATACAGTCATGAAGGAGCATCTCACGTCGTCTACAGTTTTTAAAGGCACGTCAAAAACTATTCAAAACGATATTTTGGACTCAATTTTACATGTTTACCACAAAGAATTGACGAATATTATAACAAAATGTGAATACGTAGCAATTCAAGCTGATGAAACTACCGATGTATCGACGACTATGCAGATGGTAATGATTTTAAGATACGAAGAAAACGGACAGGTTCACGAACGGTTTTGGAAATATCTTACGCCGCATTCCCATACTGCTGAAGGACTTAGTTCTGTTATTATAACAGAATTACGGGAACTTCAAATAACTCCGCAACAATTAATAGCACAATGTTACGATGGCGCTGCTGTAATGAGCGGGAATATTGGTGGAGTACAGGCTAAAGTAAAAACCGTCTATCCAAATGCTTCATTCGTTCATTGTTACGCCCACCAACTAAATTTAATAATAGAAAAAAGTGTAAGTCAAAACAAAACCGTACAGAAATTTTTTGCTTACCTTCAAGCTTTTCCAAAGTTTTTTTCACGATCACCGAAGCGTACAGAAGTTTTGAAAACTATTGTATCAAAGAAGATTCCAGCTGCTCCGCAAACGAGATGGAATTTTAATTCGCGGACCGTTGATTCAGTACATGGCTACAGGGAGCCTTTAAAAGAATGCATGACCACCATTATAGAAACGGAAAATGATACCAGTTCTATAAATCAGGCTGATATGCTTCAAAGATATTTGAACGACAGTACTTTTTTTATATTGGCTTGATTTTTTTAAATCTATTCTGCCACATAGTGAAATTTTATTCAAACAAATGCAAAAAAGAAATATTGATTTGGTTCATATAAAAAACTGTATTAATGATTTTGAAATCAGTATACAAAATGCACGTAACAACATAGATCAACTTGAAGAACCACCTCAAAAAAGGTTTAAATCGTCTAGCTCTGTCATAGCAAAAGAAGTGTGCGATGTAATTATTACTCAAGTAAAAGACAGATTCAAGTTTTGTGATCATTTGATAGCAGCCAAATTATTTTACTGCGAGAACTTTACCACATACCGTTCTACTTTTCCCGACAAAGATTTCACGATCACGGTTTCCACATACGCCGCTTTGGACAAGTACAAATTTAAAAACGAACTTTCCGCAATATACAGTCGCGACGATTTCACCAACGCAAATAGTGCAATTGCAATTTTACAGTTGTTCTATAATAATGACCTGACTGAATCATTTTCAGAGTCAATGAAACTATTGCGAATTCTGTGCACTATACCAATGACTTCAGTAGAGAGCGAGCGATGTTTTTCGACACTGAAAAGAATCAAAACTTTTCTCCGAAATACCATGTCTCAGGATCGGCTAAATGCACTTTCTGTGCTTAGTATTGAAAAAAAATTTATACAAACGATACCCGATTTTAATAAAAAGGTGATTGAACATTTCGCTTCAGAAAAATGTCGTCGCATTGATTTAATGTATAAAAAATAAACATATTTTATGTCAATTGTTGTTTTGTTTCATTTTCTAATTTTAATATTTTAGTAAAGTGCACCACCAGTTCGATAACCCACCAGCCGCCACTGCCTATGGCATAAACACGTTTGTCTTGCAGGAAATTTTTAATTAAGTATTGATAATTAACGTACGGTATAAATCCTTCAAGCAAAGGGTCTGCTGGACAAATGTAATACGACTGACGAAATTTTGCATACATTTCATATAATATACTATATTTGTCCTCAGAAAACTTTAAACTTAAAGGTTCGTATGGATAATACTGGGAATTTAAGAAGAGTGTTACATTTGATACATCACAATGATCGAACAATGAACTATCCTTTAATTTGTTGTTTTTTCTATTAGTTTGTAAACAAAGAATAACATATCTAGGTTTTTCTACTTGTGATGCAGTTTTAACTGACCATGAATGTTTTGTAGTTTTTGGTAGTAAAGGATACTCGTACAAATCCCAATTCCTAAATGCCATTTGTATAGGTTTATCTTTTTGTAAATGTTTCAATAATGTCAGCCTTTCACGATCTGATACTTTTATGTGAGGTACCCTCCACTGTATTCTTTCGATATCTATTGAAATAAGAGCATTATCGTCAGGTAAAAGAACGCTATTTAAATTATTGTTACTTCTGTTCAATATAAGTTCATGTTTACAATTAATGACAATTTTGTTGTAATCCTCCGCAAAACCTAGAATCTTACTTAATTGTATTACCGCATTAAAATGACCATTATTTTTATAACCTGTCAAGTTCCAGCCCCACAAAGCCGCTACTTTACTTTCTGCTTCATTTAAGGACACGTACGACTTCATTGTCGAAGTAATTCCCGCATTTTTTATTCGATCTATTTCAATACCATTCATTTCATATCGGATGTCTTGAAACAAGAACATAACAGGGTTATTACTAAATGTGATAGCCTTTTCAATCGGTTTTCCATCTCTGCCGAACATCCTTGCTCGGCCTTCGATGTAAATGGAACTGGCTGATGGGAGCACGTATATATCTTGCTGATGAATGGGGATTCTAATTTCTCTAAAGCAGTTATTGTAGGGATTGTAGGAATGGACTTCATAACTTTCGATTGAAGTATCGAAATATGGTAAATCATTAACCTGCAGAATATTCATACTTTAAAACCGAGGGCTTTAAGAAATTCAATATTAGGTTTGGTCAACTTATTCACTCTCTTCTTGCGTCTACACACCCTAGTGGTTGCAGAGGTAATAACACGTTTCACTTTAGGCAACGTGTTTATATTAAATAATATCATTTCACTTTTCTTAAGTGAAGCCGCACTTGAACTTGGTCTATATTGTCGAAAGTGTTTCCAAATTGATCAACAACTTTGAGAGATATAGATGAAATAATATTTTTGTTCACGGGGAAGTAAATAACGTTTTGCGGTGTTTCTATCCAATGGTCTGAATTATAACTGTTGCACACGAATTCATGAATAATATGCGACGGTAATCCATTAGTATAAGAACCATGTACTAAATCACATTCAATCCTGATTACGCATGGATTGTTGTTAAAGTGCACATTCTTTGATTTTAGTACTGAGAAATACAACAAACTACACTCGTAGTTTCCAAACAAACTCAAAGATGGTTGGAAATATGATTCTAATTCAGATTTGTGTCCGCAGGTAGTCACTATTATAAACATACTTGCATACTGATGAATATTGCACAATCCTGTTTATTTTATCCCGTGTCTGGACCAAAAATCATGTAAAAACTCTAAACAAAGATGTCCACAATTAAACGGGTGATCTTTTTGTTTGTTTTCATAATTATAATTGATATTAGAGCCTAAGTATTTTATAAATTCTTTGGCGGGCTTAAGATTACCGTAACTATCAAAATATTCGACATAATTATTATATTTAGCATAAGCTACCCAATGAGAACCGGGATTTTTTGAGCTATCTAGGTTCATAATACCACATTCTTTTTTAAATGGGCTTTTAGGAAGCTCATCTCTCATGAAAACACCTCTGAAATATGGAATACTATCTCCTTATATCATTATGTCCAAGTTAGATAGCGCTCTGTTGGGTAGCCGGTATTTCAGTTTTTTTTATTCGATACAAAAATTCCAAGTCCATTTTTATGTGGTTTAAGATGCAATCCTTTTCCTATACAAAGAGCTTCCATTTTTTCATTATGTCTCTTCGATTCGTCATAAAGCATTTTAGCCATTTTAAACTCATTAATTGTCTTAGCGATACCAGCTGCTCCGCCTGTCAAGGCCCCCATTGCTGATAGTCCAGCAAAGATAGGAATTAATGGCAAAACACCGCCAGTTTTTGGCAAGGGAATCACACGAGGAAGTTTAATATTTGATTCATCAACTAATTCTCTTGCAGCAGCCATAGCTAATTCTATTGCCACTTTTTTACATTTAGGTTTTAATTTTTTTAAACGTTTTTTTGAGACTTTAACAACGTGTTTAAATATCTTTTTTATCCCTTTTCCAGATGCATTTATGTTTTGAATGTTTCGGCCTGCGCCAGTTTTAATTTTCGCTAACATAGCATTGCTAACCATACGAGCTGCAATCTTTTCTCCTGCAGTTGCATCAGCAGCAACTGAACGTTTTCTTGCCATTTTTAATAAAATTTTATCTGCCTTTAGCCGGTCTTTTAAGTTCGATGAGTTGTAATAAGCAATATCGTGTTCTCTACAATACTCGTCCAATTTATTTACTCCTTTATCTCCGCGTTTAAGTCTTTCTATCAATTTTGTACGAGGTCCACAATATTTATATCCTGGTAAATGAATTTCAAATGGTAAATGATTAATAAGCCAATTAAGAAGACTACTCTCTCCAATACACATCACAAGACTAATCAATCGAGGAACAAACAAGCAAATTTAAATAAAGGTATTATTATCTTTTTACAATACGTTTGACTTATCAATCCAACTATTTTCACTTAAAGGCAAACCTAGCCATTTTACAAAAACCTTATTTCCCTTCTTTTTAAGGACTTTCTCAACTAGATAAACATTAGGGTGTTTGGTTTTTTGTAGTTCTTGCTCATAAAATGAACCTAATATAGGATGACCTCTAATTGTATCCTGAATTAAGTAAGTTGTAGGATTAGTGTTTTGTTTGTCGAATTTTAAATATTTCTGTAGACCAGTTGGGAGTATATCCCTTTTCAAACGTTCCCTTATACTTGCTAATACGGACATAATCACCTACTTTATACTTGCTCTTTATATTTAATCTTTGAACCAAGTTTTCGTATCTTTTTAGTATATGCCTTTTATAGAACTTGTTAACATTGGCAGGAATTTCGTGTTCGATGACAGGTATGGTTGTATACATTGTAGTGGTGTAACGTACCTCCCCACACACACATTGTTAGGTTAAGGTATATATAAGCGTAAGCTATGTAAAATGAGACAGATATTATACGGAATCTGATCAAATAACATCTTTCATTGTATTCGCCAACGTCCCACATTACATGGCGACCCTACCAGTGCTGCCTTGTAGGGCAGCGCTGAGCAATAAAAAATTATATTAATTTTACGAGGTGTTCTGTTGTAAAGTAAAGTAAAGACAAGTGCAAAAGTGAAAAAAAGAATGGACTAAAAAGAGACTTGAGACAAGTTGTGGCGGTTTAAATTAATATGGTGAGGCGATGCTGGAGAGCGCAGGCAGCCGGGCGATAAAATGGAGCCACATGAGGTATTCAGTTTGCTGGCTGCCGGGAGTTGTTGGTGTCAAGGAAGAATGGTGTTGCTGCCGGGAGTTGATCGTGTCGTGGGAGACGGCATGAGCAATGTTGCAGGGTGCCGGGAGAGGTTGGTGCCCAGTGCCACTAACAAGGAGGAGTGGCAGCATTGTTTAGTTTTTGTTTTTATGTTTCATTTTTATTAGAATAGCGCGCTTAATTTTAATATAGTGGCCACTAAGCTAGATAAAAGATTATTTTAAGTAATATATATTTTCATAATGAAAACGGAGTCGGGTCAGTTGATAATAATTATTTTCAGTAAAGCCAGTAAATTTGTATTTGTTTTTGAACATGGTTTTGGAATAATTTTAATTATCTTTATTAAAAAAAATATTAAATTCACGTGGTAAATATTAAGAAACATATTCTAGCGAATTAATAATTAAATTTTGGGCATCATTAGAGACATCCAGTAGTGAAATATGATAGGCTGATGATGATGAAGAGATATCATTACATATTTATTGTAAGTGACACGGTAGAGAGACCTTGAGCTTTGAACTTGCGCTCGCGCATCTGCATTAGTCACGTCTTGCACATCTGCATTTTGCGTAATGATTTATTTTGGAGACTCTTAAATAAACTCTTTTATTTATTCCTATCAAATTAATAATGGCAAAATTCATAATTCTAAAATTTTTTGTGGACAAATTTTATCTTATTTAAATTAAAACAGTATTTTTCGGTTCGATTATTGTCTATCTATAATACTATTGATTTATCATGATAGAGCAATTTGAGTTTATTATTACAAATATATTTTAAAGCACTGATTTAAATAAAAATATTAGGAAAATTTATTGAATTAAAAAACCAGTTTTAATAATACTTATTTTATAGTTCATGAGGTATTTTATTTAATTACAACTTTTATCAATACAATATTATAGTGATTAATGCATTGAAGATTTGGCCATGAGATTCGAATTTCGTTACGAACTTAGTACACTTACATAGTACTACGATTCCCATAAGACATAAATAAGAGTAATTTTAAATATTTTATAGATCACGGAAAAATAGAATAAATGGAGAATTGGTGATATATTTTGTGTCTTGGACTTGCACAGAATACCATTTAATGGCTTACTATAATATATAATTTAATCATTAACATTTTAATTTTTTTCATACAAATTTAATAAAAATTAAACTATTATGATATATGAACTTAAGTGTTGGGGCGTTGTACAGCAAGATTTGGAATTTGTTTTTTTTATTAATGAAAAATTATCATAATGCTTAAATAAAAATAGTAGATACATATAATTAAAATGTAAATGTAATGTAACACAATATACAAATTTTTAAGATATTCTAGGAGCAGTATTTATAATTATTACGATCTTATATTTATTTGAGTATATTTTCTGTTATCTATTTATTGGATGCGTTTACAGAATTGCGTTTGAAACAGAGTTGATTTAAAAGTATATTTTCGCGTATAGGCCAGAACAAAGTCAAATTTCAATATAATTTTTTTTTTTCAATAAAGAATAGAAAATAATATTTTGTTCGAAATTTATGGTACAATACATTCTAAAAATAAATATTTAGAAGATACAATTATTGCTTAAAATACAATTTAATTTTTGTAATTGGATTTCAAATAGTAAAGATTTTTCTTTTTGGTTCTGTAAAATAGAATGATTGATTAAAATTAAACATAGTTACACGTTATAGTAAATATAGGGAGTTAATAATAACGTATATATTATTCAAAGACATCATTTGTAGAGTTATAATACCCTCTGTCTGTAAGTCTGATTCATCGGGTTCCTTAAAAATGAAATGAAAATGTTCATGAAAATAAATAAAAATAATTAAGATAAGATAAGAAAAGAATTAAATACATCTTATCTCAAAATATTTTAGACGAAATAGTCTCTTGTAACATTTAGCCAATACGTAATTGAAGTGATTTTTTTCAATGTTCTTCTAACAGTGTTCAGAACAAAGGGAATCGACATCCAAATTATATTAAGTTAGTTTGTTCACCTAATAAAGTAGTTAAGTATTCATTTTACATTGACCTATATTCGCCAGTAAGTGTAAGTGACGCGCGGCGTAAGCGCATCAGGTAGTCAGCTTAGGTGGTGTCTCGTTGCAACATTCTTGTATTCCATATTAAGAGCGATTTTGTGTCATCGTGATGTTATTATCACTTTTAAAAGAAAGGTATGCATCTAAATGTTTTAAGTGAACGAATTAGTTATTATTACTCTGTTTTGGAGAGTTGTTCGAATCAAATATGAAAGCATAATATAAAGTTAATAGGTATCAGGAATACGTTGTTATAATTTTAGTGTGTAGATTTGAAATGTATTAAATTAAATAGCTTTGGTTACCTGCAGAGTACCATTAGTTACATTTCAAAGGGTAGAAAAACGGTTCAGAATGGAAAAGTTATTATGAAGTAACGATATTAAATTATAATTATGAAAGTGGGTATTGTAATGAGAATGATGTGAAGAGAGTGGAAAGGATTATTAGAGATGACGAATACTTTGGTGTGAATATTTTTTGTTTTACATTGGATTGATCACCCAAGAGTAAGCAAAATTATTTATGTTAAAGGATTTAATATGGAATGAATTTAGTGAAAAAGTTAATTGAGAAAGGAATTTGTATGATTGGAATTACGTAGGTATACGTACGAGTATAGATGGAGATGGATAAGAAGGCCACACAATATGAGGGTATAAACGCGGTCTCATATCCTTCGGTCTGATCATGGTGTAACTGAATGTTCTCTGTGAAGTCAGTTGGTGATACAAATATCTTAAATCATGAGCCGTGAGAAGTGGAATAAGAGGTACACAATGGTACAAGGTACAGTCTAGGGTTCAGGTCCTTCATTTTGATCATGGTGTAGACGAGATCTCTCTGTGAAAATTGTTGGAGATCCAAGGCATCTTAATTCATGGCCCTATGAAAATGAAATTGCTGTGCACAAGCAATAAAAAGACTAAAGTGTCTTTTATAAGTTAAAAATAAATAAACTCGACGTCGTTAATAAAACTGTACCAAATATTATATGAGAATAATAAGAATTAAGAAAAGGGACCGGCCGGCCCAAGGAAATATATCTAAGAGGTAATTAAATGAATGTACCACTATGAGTCTGTAGGACCATAGATATTATTGATGTGTTGTGCCGTTATGAAACTAAAAATGAAAGTTATAGGAGAGGATAGAGAGAACAAATAGGCATTTTGTAAGTCTTTTGTATGAGAAATGAATAATTAAGGTGTAGAGGAATTTAATTAAAAGAGAATTGATGTATGGATGAATAAATAAAGGCGTCTAACTTATATAAGTAGCCAGTGGATATTGAAATATAAAAATATTACAAAAAAGAAGGTGACAAATTATTTTGGAATAATAAATTGAGAAACTTATTTATCAAAAAGAGCAAATATTTTTTTTAGGAATACAAGAATGGCTAAGCAAAATATCATAAATAATACAATTATTATTCATGAAGCAGATATGCTATAAGACAGATCATTTTTTATTGAATAAAATGAGAAAGTCAATGTTATAAAAGTAAGAAAGAAATGTATTAAAATTTGTTATGTCATTATGACTTCAGAGTTTATATATAAAAAAGAACATATGCAACCTGACCCGTCTTCCGTATTAGTATATCAATGTGTTGTTAGTTATAAACTAAGATAAGAAATACTAGAACTTGTCATTGTTATTGAAATTGTTCTCTGATACATAATTTTGGTCATGTATACCTAGTGTTAAATAATGATTTCAGTTTGTTTGTAACCACTAAAAAGTTTGAGCTGATAAATAAATCTTCATGTGTATGACAGGATTTTTGGCATTGTTAATTATATAAGAATTTTATAACATAAATTTGTTTTAGGTAATTGGAACTTTAACAAATTTACACTTTTTATAGCAAAAGTTTAACTTATAATGTTTAAAATAAAATTAGTTACATGTTTTTCGAGTCAAAATACTACATATGTCTTCAAATTAGTTAAAAAAAAAAAAAAATTTGTATTACTATTTTTTTTTTCTAGAAAGGGGGGAGGTGTAGTGGTGTAACGTACCTCCCCACACACACATTGTTAGGTTAAGGTATATATAAGCGTAAGCTATGTAAAATGAGACAGATATTATACGGAATCTGATCAAATAACATCTTTCATTGTATTCGCCAACGTCCCACATTACAACATAAATAACTTTATCGAGAGTATTACGAATCCAGTTATAATTACCCCTTAAGCTAAATTCTTTGTACAATTTGAATTTAAATGTTCTGATAAACCGTTCAACTATAGAAGCTTTTTTCGATGAAAAGGTTGAATAATGTTTAATATTGTACAACTGCATTAAATGTTTAAATTTGCTGTTGTAAAATTCTGTCCCATTATCCGTTTGCAAGTTCTTAGGAACGCGTTTCATATCAAGTAAGACCTTAAAGGTATTATATACTTCTTCTTTATTTTTACTTCTCAAAGGAAACACCCAAGCATATTTTGAAAACGTGTCAATGACGGCTAGAATATATTTAAAAATTTTATTCTCTTTTGCAATAGATTGCATATCAATTAAATCTGCTTGCCAAAGATCGTCCACGTCTTTCATAAGAACGTGTCTACGAGGAAAGTTCACTCTTGCACTTTTATGAATTTCATTTACTACGTCAGCTTTGCTCATGATTATTAATTTTAATTGTATTTTTACTGTTTTAAACACATGAATTCATGAGTTATACTGATTGAAAAGCATTGTACAATTAGTATTTATTGCTTTATTATATTGGCTTCTTTTAACTCTTCAATTATGGACAAAATTTCATTGTCATGATTTGTATTTCCTGCATCTTTTGAAGCCACTAGTAGTTTTAATCGCTCAACCAATTCGTTGGGATCATCCCAATATACTAAATCAGTACTTTTGCAATATTTTTTAAGAGTAGGTAAGCTACTTCCAATTTTTTTCTGACAGTTTTCAATGGCTTCGCAAAACAACGGTTTTATGATAGATCGATATTTTATTCCTTTATCCCCTCTTATTTATTTCGATTATTCCGAACCTGACCCGAAATCCTGACCCGGTCGCGGGTTAGGTTAGGAATATGAAAAAATAATCAGTTTTCATTCCGAACGTAACCCTAGTCCTAACCTGACCCGATGTGTCGTTCCTATCCTAACCCGAATTGCGAAGTAGGTAGGTTCCCTCCCCCCTTTCTAATAAAAAGAACGTAAATGTCAAATCTGAGTTTAATATTTAAACACCTATTTAAGTAATAAAAATATCACAGAATCAACATAATTATTAATATTAATATACCTACATATAAAAAATCTTTTATATCATTACTGATACATTTACAAAATATAAAAAAATTGTGTCGAATGTTTTGATATTTCTAAACTGTCCACTTCTCACCGTACCATTTGTTCGGTATTTTTTTTTCCCTCATTAATTATTTAGTAATGAAAATTTCACAGAATCAACATTTTTTATAAAAAAAAATGAAATCTCCTAATCGATGATTTATAGAGTAAAGATATTTTTTTGTCGAATATAAAATTTCCTTAACATTTCTAAAAAGTGACCTACAGTAATCTTTCCATTTATGACTTGACCAACAACATACAAAATCCATAAATCTCGGTTAACCGAATCTTCGTTCCTTTTTTTAAGGAACACCTACCTACTTCGCAATTCGGGTTAGGATAGGAACGACACATCGGGTCAGGTTAGGACTAGGGTTACGTTCGGAATGAAAACTGATTATTTTTTCATATTCCTAACCTAACCCGCGACCGGGTCAGGATTTCGGGTCAGGTTCGGAATAATCGTCTTATTTGACCACTGGAACTGAAATCCCTTTTATGAGCATTAGTATAATCTAATATGTCTTTATACATACATTTATCCTTCTTAGTTATTAAATTCAAATTTGGTTTTCTTCTAAGCAAAAGTTCTTTGAGTCCAGGAGTTAAATCATAGGTTTTGTCTCCAATTTTAACTAAAACTAAACCATCCTTTTTTGAACTACTAGATTTTGAAAATGTAACTACTGAGTTACCCATCATTAAAGCTTTATTTTCAGTTCTTATTCCAAACGGTGCATTTATGCCATCATGAATATCATATATATCCTCATTTTCAAGTGAAATTTCAGAATTATTTTTTGCATTATTAGGAGAACTAGAATAATTGATTTCAGCATCATGAAAATTGTCACATTCACTAGCCAAGCTTTCGTCGAAGTCTTGTGCCTCTGAATTATCAGACATTACATTTACGTCTTTGTCCTTTTTCACATCTTTTTTAAGATTGACAAGAGTTTTGAGGGGATCTGATATAGGTTTGAACATTTTATTAAGCGAGTAGTTTACTTCATAGTCCTGGTTATTAATTTCTTTCAATTTACGTTTTATGGAATCAACAGATTTAATTAACTCAATTTTAATATTCTGCTCCATAATGTATTTCTGATGTTGTAGTCAACAAGAAAGAAGAAATAAGACTAATTGTACTTTCCTCGTTACATGAATATATAAATCATTCGAAATAAAAATAATTATCAAAGTTTTTTCTATATCTTCCATTATTTAATGAAGCATCTTTGTTGATGATAATAAAATTATATGGCTCTCTCCATACAGCACCACAAATAACCTTGAACTGCTTCCAAGACATATCGGTACTAACATGTTCTTCATAAAAATGCTTTAAATTGACATCATCTTGTTTAAATATTATGAGAAAATTACTTTTATCATGAAGTAACTGCTTCGGAATCATTGAATAGGTTTGAGACAAATACAAACAATCGATGTGTTTGTGTCGTCCCATTGAGAAGTAATTACGAATGTTTCTTTGCTTTTCACCCGCAATATCATCAAAAATAAAAACAGAATTATCTAGGGCTTCATTCGGTGATATAACATCTTTATCATGACTGAATTCATAAAAAATTATCTCTGACACTCTATTTAAAACTTCTTTTAAAAAACGATATTTAGGTTGAAAAGTAGTTTTTGAATATAGATAGAGATTTTTAAATTTGAGTCCATTTTCATGTAATAACAAGCTGATGGCAATGTTCGTTTTGCCGCAATTCGAAGGACCGCATACATCGAATTGTATTGGGCAATAAAACACTGTGTCTGATCTGATGAGAAAAATCACCAAGATTAATATTATTTATGTTAAGCGATACGGGATGTTTGATCAGCTTCATCTTGCCAATTAAATCTTTACTGGAACTGAGGCACATTATACACCGTGAAATTTTAGTGGTTGTTTTCCCGTGGCAGAACGATTTGCCTTTAGTAATACTACCGAATCATGCAAAAAATTCCTCGAAAAAAAAAATTTTTTTTTGCGAATTTTCAAAATAATAATTTTCCAACTCGAAAACGAGAGAAGCTATCGTTGTTTTATAAGATGTGACGTAATCAGGTACTGCTTGCCGCATGAAATCGATGCTTAAAGCTGAAGAAGCTCGACACCCTAAGTCATAAAGCAGTTCAAACGTGCTTTCGAGTTTCGGTTAAACGTTTCGTAAAACCGGCATTTATTGATTTAAACAAAAAAGAACTGCACAAATCTATTGTACTACTAAGATAGAACCATTTTACTGCGGGAAAACAACCACTAAAATTTCACGGTGTATATTAGGTCAGACATGGTATTTAAAAGTAGTCCAGCATAATAATGAAAGGATGCATATATCCTTACTCCTTACTAATATTATAAATCCGAAAGTAACTCTGTCTGTCTGTCTGTCTGTCTGTCTGTCTGTTACGCTTTCACGCAAAGAGTACTGGACCGATTTAAATGAAATTTGGTACAGATATAGTCCAGAGCCTAGGAAAGGTTATAGGCTACTTTTTAACCGACTGCGCTATAAGGAAGTAATGTTTTACCCGTTAAACGTGTCTACGCGGACGAAGTCGCGGGCGGAAAGCTAGTTTGAAATAAAACTACATCATTTTATTTATGTTATATTGAATATGTATAAACAACAAATATTAAAAATAAATATAACTAACTTTCAACTAAAAAATATCAGTGTATACTAAATTATATTATTTTATGGAAAACTTAACAACATAATGTTACGAAATAATATCTGTGCTTATAATATGGAATCACAATGACCCCATGGCAGTGTATTTACTTGATCTGGTTGAACTTGCACTTTATCGTCAACTGCTTTTAATATTACTTTATTCACTTCTTGTGAATACAATTCATGTTTTAAGGATTTGATTATATTCATTTTACGTTTTAATATAATTTTCCGAAATAAAACTTTCTTATAATGAGATGTATTCAAACTATTTGTAATTGGCTTAGAAACTCCTTTAGCTTTTTTAATTCGAGTTTTTAGTGATTTAATACAATAAAGTTTAGCTCTTAGACCTATGAATTCAGTAATTAAATCACCTCCTAATTCATCCTTAAATAAACCAGGCACCTTTTCATTCAGCTTAAGCATGTCATATGGGTTATAGGCGTCAAAATTACTAGTATCGAATTCTTTTATATTCTCTCTCACATCTTTGTAAAAATCAGGTGTCTCAATGAAATACAATAAACTATAAGTATCAGTATAGCACAGTTTAGCATTACTTCCATACTTATTCTTTATTAAATTATAATGGAAATTATACAAATGTTGTTTTGAATATTCAAGCACAGAAAATCCTACATATATCGGTCTATCTAAGATAATCTTCTCATGTTTCAGTTGAACTGCAATAAAAATTTCATTGAAAATAGAAATGCTATGTAGATTAGGCTTTGCGATTAATTTTTCTGCGCCTAATAATTTATTTGTAATATTACAATTGTCATTCCATTTAGTTACTAATTTGACATCCACCTGTTTAAGTTTATTTTCAATTGTTTTACCAAATACAGAATTGTTCAAAAGCTTGAAGAAATCCTTTTCAAATAATGTCTTAGCTGTTTGACGTAATTTAGTGTTCAAGTCTATATATTTCTTTAAAAAACTATCCTGTCTAAACTGCAGCACTCGATGATTTTTTTTTAATACCAGACCATTTTTCAGACATTCTTTTAGGTGAACATAATGTATTATGTAATTGTATTTATCATACAAATTAGCAATTAATTTTGGTGTCTTTCCTCCGATTGGTATGAATTTTTCAGCAGCAAAAGGCAGATCACTGTGTAAATTATGCAAATGATCAGGATACATCATATCAACTTCTAAAATATAACCAAACTCAGCTTCATCAGAAACATCAAACACATTAAAATTTTCAACCTCATTATTTTTCATAAATTTAAAATCTGATATAGGTAACTTCTTAGTCATAGCATCAACCATACACATTGTTGCAGTCAAGATATATTAAATATTTTGACGGTTTGGAATCATCAAAAGTAGGCAAATAAATATTATTGGCTTCCGCATATCGGTGAGTGCATTGTGCTAATCCCCCACGTATACCTTTTTCTATCATTTGATAAATTTCCAAGTCATTAATTAGCTCCAGTTGAATACCAGTATAAAAAAGCATAGCGTCCCAACAGCGTGACATAATATGCAGGGTCAAGACTATAATTTTTAAGGCAAACTTTTCTAAAATTTTCGAATATATCGCACAGCAGAAGTACATCACATTTTAAATATAAATCAGTATATTCACCAATGGAACGAACATTGAAGTACTTCCAAACAGATTGAGCATGTTCATATTCTAAATCTGTAATATTTTTCATTTGCAAACTATTATAAAAACAATCTTTTGATGGCAGTTCGGTTTCATCATATTTCTGCCACGAGTCAATATAATCGTAAGGGTATATACCTTTTCTTCTTATTAAATCAAATTGCTCTTTGCACGGATAGTGCGATAATAAATGTACAAAATCTGTTTCTGATAAACTTTTAGTTAATGTGTCTATACTTGAACTGAGAAATTGAAAAGAGACATAGACGATAGAGGGCGCTGTTTAGCATAACATCGTCTCCGTAAAGTTATTTTGTAAATAATTTATTAAAATAGTATTACAGTTTTAAGGATACGATTAAATCAACCCGTATAGTCTAAATATTGTGTGAAAGTGTTGGTGAAAATAATCTTAAGCATTAAAATAGGTAAAACTGAATAATAAGATAGTGACAAATAAGTGTTAATAACTAATTATTACGAAAGCAATACAAAATAATAGTGCCTAATAAACAATAGTCATCCAGCCAGATACAATATTTAACGCAAATTAACAGTGAACAGTGAGTAGAAGTTTAATTTACATAACTGTTTTTTACCATAGACCGGCGAATTTGCGTATTTGAACTTTGAACCTAGCATTTCTTGACCTATGGGAACTATAGGCGCCATCTAGTGTAAAGTTGTCAGACTGCATACTTCTCCACCTATAAGTCGATATAGCAGATACAGCGACATCTAGCGTCGAGTAGCGCTCTGTATAAGTTAATGCTAGGTATCCACAGTAGAGGGCATTACGGGTAAATAAGACGCATTAAATTGAAATGGATAAAACAAAACTATGTGCGGGTTGCAAAAAATCCCTACCAAAAACGAATTTTCTACGATGTATGACCTGTAAAGGAGCTTATGATATTGACTGTGCGAGTATATCATTTACTTTATTCAAGATAATGACTCACAAAGATGAATGGAAGTGTCCTGAATGTAAAAGTAAAGTACCTAAATCAGGAAATATAAACACTCCAGTCCGCCCGAGCAGTGATGTTATAGACCCGTGTGTGTCTACATGTGAAGATGATACGAATGTCACAAAACGTAAAAAGGACTCTCGACCACCGGAGACAACCTTTAAAGAACGAGCTTTGAGCCCTGAAAAATACCTCTCCCTGGACCAAAATGCCCTCTGTGACATAAAATCATTTATGAGTGGACTGATTCGTGAGGAAATGGAAGGTTTGCGCGCAACTATCACGGAACTCACTAACACCATAAGAGCTCAAAATAATCGCAAACAACAACTGGAAACTCGTGTAGAACGGCTAGAAACCCAGCCAGGCGGTCAGGCTGATAACATACCGTCACTAGAAAATAAACTACAGGTGGGAGACATTTTGTCGACCGGTTGCTGTTACCACCATACAGTTGCGTAAAACCCGCCAAGTGACTCTGACCTCTCTCGGTCAGGTCGCGTTCCGGGATCAGCACTGTACGAACCGGAGCCAGGGGGGACCATTGCTGCGGCAAGCGCCTGACCAGTGGTGTTGTGATGTTTGCTCCGTGGAGTAACTAAGGAGTGTACCTAGCTACGCAGGTTGGGACAAGTGAAACACTCGGATGCTAAAAGCCAACTGTTTTATTTATCAAACTTACTTCTACACAACAAGTACAATGGCGTTTCACACGCGTCAGCATTCGCACACATGTGTACCCCACAATATTCCCCCCTTTTTTAAAAAAAAAAAAATTATATAATTGACATAAAAATTATCTTTACACACACGGTACAAGTTTACACAAAATTACAATAATGTTACATTACTTTAAATTCTTAACTCTGCAAAATACAATTTGGTGAGTGCACTGGCGTGCCTCCATAAACCAAAAATAACATCATAAGATATACAATACATTCACTTTATATTTTGATACACATAGCAAACTCGTAAACATATAAATGTGATACTGTTACAACAAAAACAAAAACAAAAAATTGTTATTAATTTATTACGATTACATCAGACAAGAATATACTTATTATTACTAATTACAAGTTGTTTTATTTTTTATACATTCACCCTCTTCAACAAAAGATTACTGCACTGTTTGTAACATGGTTTATACAACATGTTGACGTGGTTGCACCATTTGGGGTGGCGCCGTCTGAATTGACATTGAACTATGCCACACTGCCATTTCTTTTTTTAACATTTTTCTCGTATCTTGTCTACATTTCCTGTACAGGATATACGCAAAATAAATACTAGCAAGTAGTACGATGATTATGGCCATCGTACCATACTTTTCTAAGTTTTGCTCGAATTGCGAAGTAGTCGCACTATTCGCTCCATTTTGGGCGATAATTACTTCTTCAGTTTTTTCTCGACACTGTAAGATTTGCCCATCTTTACAATTAATTACAATATACCGTTATTATTAAAAAAAAAAAAGATGCTTAATTTGTTGCACGTCAGATGCTGTAGTGAACAATGTTATCGTTATGATTTTTATTGTTTACGCTATTACATTGTTGCACAACCTACTTTGTACTTATTGCTAGCTCCGACAACCTTTGTACCTCAAGACAGTTATGTTGCGAAGCAGTTTTTACATACTACCTATAATACTAGGGTTTGCCTGTTGATTTTTTAATTACCTATTCTAATGAGACTTAATTAACACTTTACTAAATATCTAAAAATCTAACTGGTTTTTTTACAGTTCTACCAGATTTTGTGACCTTAAAATTTTGTTTTTCTTTGTCCTGTGTCAAAACTTTTAGCTCTTGATCTAGTAAATAAGCTGGTTTTAACCTGTCTATAGATACTGTAGTGACTTTATCTTCTATTTGAATTTTAAATACTTTATCTGACCTCTCTATCACCTTGTAAGGACCTTCATAGGGACTTACTAATGATTTCCTATTCCTATCGACTCTTACAAATACATTTGAACAATTTTTGAGGTCTGGATTCACAAAAAATTTTTGCACACTATGATTTTTGTCACTAATTGGCTTATACTGTCTAATGTTATCTCTAATGTTTTGTATTATTACATAAGGATCATAGTTTTCAGAAGTTTCTACAAAAAATTCACCTGGCAATCGCAATGACCGGCCGTAAACCATTTGCGCGGCGCTTACATTTGTTTCGTTTTTAATGGCAGCTCGAAGTCCTAACATTACGCTAGGTAGTTCGTGCGTCCAATTTTTGTTACCATTTAACCTTGCCATCAAAGCTGCCTTCATGCTTCTATGCCATCGCTCCACGGCTCCGTTAGCCTGCGGATGGTACGAAGTTGTCCTTATCTTCTGTATACCTAGATACGCCATTAGACTTGTAAACAATTTACTCTCAAATTGCCTGCCCTGATCACTCGTTAACTTAACCGGACAGCCAAACCTACATATCCATTCCCTGTATAATACATTTGCCACCGTATCAGCCGTTATATCTTTCAATGGATATGCCTCCGGCCAGCCTGTACCTCTATCTATAATAGTTAAACAATACCTGTAGTCATCTGTCGTAATCGGAAGCGGCCCTACTATGTCGACATGTATATGTTCAAATCTATCTACTTTTGCGTATGTGCCATAGTTTGAAACTGTATGCCTAGTTACCTTGGATTTTTGGCAACATAAGCACGTTTTCGCCCATACATTTATATCACGATTCATGTTTGGCCACCAGAATTTTTCTTTAATCATCCGGCGTGACGTACGCAACCCGGGATGACTAAGATCATGTATAGTGTGAAATGCAGTCTTTCTGAAAGACTCTGTTAAATAAGGCCTTGCACCTGCACCTGATATCTCGCAATAAATAGAATGACTGGAGTTCGGAATATTAAATTTCTTAAATTTGTATTTAGGATTGCGTAAAATGTCTTTGAATTCAACGTCATTTACTTGTTCTAATGCTAATTTCTCATAATCAATTGCGCTCGAGTTGCATTCTATGGCTTGAATCCGCGATAACGTGTCTGCTACAACGTTATCTTGACCACACACATGTCGTATATCCGTTGTAAATTCACTTATAAAACTTAATTGTCTAACTCGTCTAGGGCTCTCCTTTTTATTATTCTTACATAATTTAGAAAATGCGTAAGTCAAAGGTTTGTGGTCCGTGAAAATAATTAAATCACAGCCTTCAAATAAACTTCTAAAATGCTCTACACCTAAAAATATAGCAAGTAACTCGCGGTCATACGTGCTATAGTTTTGCTGCGCTTGCGTTAGCTTTCTTGAGAAGTAACCTAATGGATTCCATTTGCCCTCTATACATTGTTGCAACACTGCTCCTACACAATTATTTGACGCGTCTGCAAATAATGCAACTGGCACATTGGTCGCCGGATACGATAACGTAACTGCGTTCGTTAAACCGTTCTTACATTCCAAAAATGCTTTATCAGCGTCTGGGGTCCATTGTATCGTTGTTTTGTCGTTCTTTTGGCGCCATGAATATACTGGTTTAATACTTCCAAGTACTCGATTGCTTTAGGCAAATGACTACGATAAAAGTTTACCATTCCTAAAAATTGCCTTAGCTCACTAACATTTTGGGGTTTAGGATAATCAACTATTGCCTTTACTTTACTTTCTAACGGCCTAATACCTTCCGTCGTAACTCGATAGCCTAAAAATTCGATGCTAGTGGCTTTAAAAGTACACTTTTCCAAATTAATCGTTATACCATAATCATTTAAGCGAGTGAATACCTGTTCTAGCTGCTCATCATGCTTTTGCTCATCAGTTGACCCAACTATAATATCGTCGCAGTAACAGTATATTGAATCTAAGCCTGCTAGCACTATATTAGTCATAAATCGTTGGAATGTCTGTGCGGCATTCCTTAATCCAAACGTCATACGTTCGAATTCGTATAAACCGAACGGTGTTGTTATCGCTGTTTTGCATATATCGTCTGGATGAATTAAAATGTTATGATAAGCTTTTTTAATATCGATTTTCGAAAATAATGTTTTGTTAGTTAATACATACGTAAAATCTTGTACGCGAGGGATTGGATACCTATCAGGCTTAGTTATCGCGTTTAGAGCTCTATAATCTCCACAAGGACGCATGTGACCGTCCTTTTTGGGAACTAAATGAAGTGGGCTCGCCCAAGGCGATTTTGATGGTCTACATATTCCTGCTTCTAACATGTTTTTAAATTCCTCCTTCGCGATTTGATAACGCCTCGGTGCTAATGGTCTAGGTTTACAGAAAACAGGCGGACCCTCGGTATCAATATAGTGATACACAGAATGCTTTGGCGCCTCTTTGAATGACATAGGCTTAAGAAGGTCGGGATATTTTCTTAATATATCATATATCGGATGATCATTACGTAATGTTGATATTGACGACTCAGTATGGTTTACGATCGTTCCTCGCACAGCCAGGTTTGTTACTTTATCTATTAAGCATCGGCCATTTATATCTAGAATTAACTTAAAATGATTTAAAAAATCTACACCCAGAATCGGTTGTTTAACATCACACACAACAAAAGACCATTTAAAAGATCTCCTTAGTTTCAAATCTAAGGTAAGTATCTTAGTGCCGTACGTTTTAATACTTGAACCGTTCGCTGCGAAAAGCGAATAATTAGTACTTTCTTTTAAATCAAATCTATTTTTAACAAAACTTTTAGGCAAAACAGAAATACATGCACCTGAGTCAATTAAAAATTTTACATTAGACGTTTTGTCACTTACTATTAAGCGGTAATCTTCGACTGCATCGCTTCCCGCCACCGGCTGCAGCTCTCCTAGTTTTCCGAACGCGGTGACTGATTCTTGTCCTTCCAGCTGCAGGGGGCCACGCACCTAGACGCCCGTCCTCGATATTTCCAGTGATAAGAACACAGCCAATCTGGACTCGCCGGTGTTCTTCGTGAGTCTTGATCGGGAACGGTCGCGTGAGAAATTTCTGAACCTGCTTCTACTCCTATCCGGGAATCTGCCTCTTTGTGCGCCCATCTCGTTCAATCTCAGGTTGATTTTCGCGATCTCTGCCATAATTGACGCTACCTCGAAACTGGACGATGGTTGGGGATGACTGCGGGCTACTTCACTGACTTGCGCTGGTTGGTGAGTATCCATGATCTTGTCCGCAATTACAGCCAGTTCTTCCAGGTCACTCGTGGATGTTACGGTAAGTACTGCTTGAACCGCCGCAGGTAAGTGTCCTTGCCATAGAATCTTAAGAGTGTCGTCTTCAATTTTTCCTCTTGCCAGCTCTTTCATTCGTCTCAACAATTGACTCGGCTTCTGATCTCCTAACTCTATTTCTGTCACTAATTTTCGCACCTGTTTGGCCTCCGATTCTTCATAAATCTGCAACAGTCTCTTCCTTAGCGCGTCGAATTTCCCTGCTTCCGGTGGGTTAGCTAGTATGTCCGCAACCTGCTGTATGACGTCCTTGCTCAGCTTGGCTACGACCATGAAATATTTGTTTGCGTCCGAAGTCTTCTGCGGTGCCAAAATAGCTTCGACTTGGTAGAACCAAAGTCGTGGGTTTTCTGGCCAAAAAGTCGGAATTTTGTTAGAAACCGAAAGTGTAGAAATACTGGCCTCATTTTCCTCTGCCTTCACGGGAGCTGGTGCTGGTTGTTGAGTTGGCGGCACTTGCTGGTACATTATGCTTGAACGTCGTTGAGTCGGGGTCACCAATGTGATGTTTGCTCCGTGGAGTAACTAAGGAGTGTACCTAGCTACGCAGGTTGGGACAAGTGAAACACTCGGATGCTAAAAGCCAACTGTTTTATTTATCAAACTTACTTCTACACAACAAGTACAATGGCGTTTCACACGCGTCAGCATTCGCACACATGTGTACCCCACAGTGTCTTAGCGGCGGTATTGTGCGGGCGGAGCGGGTCAGCCCGCCGGCCAGGGAGACCCGTAGAAATGGTGGTGCCGCTGGCCGCCCGCGGCATAGTACAGGGGCCCGACGGAGACTAACCACCTCCGAAGGCTGCCCCACCAGGTCGCGCATAATCCCGGAGCGGCTCGTCGTGCCGGGTGGTGCCCGGAGTGGGACCCGGCGTGTACGCCTCCGGGGGGGTACGGGGGCCCTTCCGTCCGGCGGACTGGCCAACTCCGACCCGCACAGCTCAATACCAATGCGAGACTCCACGCCTTGTCTCGTTGTTGCCGCAGCAATGGTTTCCTCTTTCACGTCCCCCTTTCCCTCTAATCTCGATGGCAGTACTACAAACGCAACATCGTCCTACAGCGGCACCCCAACTCCCCACCCCCTCGCTGTTTGAGGTGGATGAAATGAAATGAAATGAAATGAAATAGTTTATTCTGCAAATAGATTTACATGAAATACTTTTGCACGTCAAGTTATCAATAAATTAATCACAAATAAATAAAATAAAAATTGTACAAGTTACATAATTCTTTGATTATCCAAGCGAGCAGCTCATCATGTCCATGGATTTTTATCATTTAAGTAGTCTTCTACTTTATAATAACCTTTTTTCACAAGACACGACTTAACAAAAAGTTTGAAATTATAAAAAGGCAATTCAATAACATTATGTGGGATCTTATTAAATAATTTTGTGCTTAAACCTAAGAACGACTTTCCAGTCTTTTGAAGCCTGAGGCTTGGAACGGCAAGCCTATGCTTATTTCTGGTGTTAAAATGGTGAGTATCTGATTTTTTACTAAATGATTGCATGTTCTTATACACATACAAGACACAGTCCAAAATGTATTGAGAGGCTACGGTTAAAATATCTATGTGTTTAAAAATATCTCTAAGGGAGTCACGCGGTCTTATGCCATATATGGATCGGATAGCCCTTTTCTGCAATACAAAAATGGTTTGAATATCAGAAGCAGACCCCACAGCAGAAGACCGTATGACATAACACTATGGAAATAGCTGAAATAAACTAACCTTGCCGTTTCAACGTCAGTTAAATTTCTGATTTTTCTAACTGCATACGCAGCTGAACTAAGTCTACCCGCCAAAGCAGAGATATGTGGTCCCCAGTGTAACTTAGCATCTATAGTGATACCTAAAAATTTTGTAGATTCGGCCAGTTCTACAAGTTCGTTATTTACAATAATGTTAGTATCATCTTGTCGTACATTTGGCATTGTAAATCTTAAACATTTAGTTTTTTTCGCATTTAACAATAAATTATTTGTATTAAACCATCGAAGAACTTGTGAAAGGGTACTATTTACCTCGTCGTAATTATTTTTACCTCTGTCAACCTTAAAAATCAAAGATGTATCATCAGCAAACAGTACCGTCTCACATAGGTCTGAAGTGAAGTATGGAAGGTCATTTATATAAATCAGAAACAGTAAAGGTCCCAGAATTGAGCCCTGAGGCACTCCCATGAGAATAGGAGCACCACACGAATCAACTCCATTGACATTCACTGTTTGCACCCTATCTTTGAGGTATGATTTCAATAAATCAATCGCTTTATCTGAGACACCGTAATGATGCAGTTTTAATAGCAATATCTCATGGTTTACACAATCAAAGGCTTTGGAAAGGTCACAGAAGATGCCTATTGCATCCTGTTTATTCTCCCAAGCATCAAAGATATGCTTGACAAGTGCCACACCTGCGTCAGTGGTGGATCTTCCTTTGGTGAAGCCAAATTGCTTATCATGTAGCAGCTTATTTTCATTAAAATGAGACATTAATTGAGAGAATATAATTTTTTCAAAAATTTTGCTGAGTGCAGGTAGTATTGAGACTGGGCGAAAATTAGATGGGTCACTTTTACTGCCTGTCTTGAATAAAGGAATGATTTTACTAAGCTTCATTAAAGTTGGGAAGTGACCTAACTCTATACACATATTAAATATGATAGCTAAGTGTGGAGCTATTGTTGTTATAATTGTTTTTAATAGTTCCACAGAGATACCCCATAAATCTTCAGTCTTTTTAAAATTTAAGTCTTTAAAGGCTCGCAACACTATATTATGGTTTACTTGGTTAAATTTAAAAGATACAAGACATTTTTCTACAGTCCCTATAAGGAGGGTTTGAGCTTGGTGAGGGCATGAGTTTAGATTTGTTGTAGTAATTATAGGTATGTTAGAAAAAGTGGTTTCAAAACATTTGCAACCTCCCTATCAGAATCAATATGCTTATCATCAACTACAAGAGAGATCTTGCGGTCTTGTGTTTTATTTTTACAAGTCTCTTTGTTAATAATTTTCCAAGTGGCATTTATCTTATTATTTGATTTTCTAATTTTATCTTTCAAGTAATTTGACTTGGCAATTGCACAAACTTTTTTAAATAGCTTTGAATAATTTCTAACATAATTGATAAAATTAATATCATTTGATTGTGATTTAATGTCATATAATTCATATAATCTAATTCTACTTTTGTAAATGCCTTTAGTTGCCCAATCACTGAATTTGGACTTGGGATCTTTGACTTTTATTGTCTTTTTAGTAAAAATCCTATTAAATTCCTTTAAAATTAAATCAAATAAGTTCTTATATGATTCATCTATGTTTTGATTCAGATGGTATTGAAATTGAAAATGAGAAAATTTATCATTAATGTTTTTCTTAAAAGTTTCTGTGCGCCTTGTAGTAATAGGTCGGTGTGTGAAATGCAGTGGAGGATTGTTGTGGTTGTATTCAAATATGGCCATCTGACCACTGTGGTCAGAGTTAATAAAATTAACAATAGATTTATCATACACTTTGCAATTACAAAAAATATTATCCAGGCAAGTAGCTGTTGTTGGAGTTACCCGAGTTGGTTCATTAAATAAATTATTAAGTCCAAATGAGTTAAATAGGTTTAGAAATCTAGTAGATTGTTGTGAGTCACCATCCAAAATATTAATGTTGAAATCTCCACAAACAACTACTTGTTTGTTACATTTACATACCTTTTTCAAAACTTCCTCCATAGTAGATTCAAATAGTATATAGTTACCAGATGGGGGCCTATAGACACAGACAATGATGTACTGCTCAAGCTCTGCACAAGAAAGCTCAATAGTTCGCTCAATAGAGAGTGATGTCACATCCTTACGGTTTTTTGAAGTTAATGAGTTGTCTAATAATATTAAAGATCCACCTCTAATAACATCTTCCCTCGTGAACGAACTAACAACTTTGTAATTATCAATACTGATCAGTAACTCATACTGTCTTAACCAATGCTCAGTGGAGTTCACTAACATCCGTGGACTCCATGCAAACCTCAACGCCGTCCACCAACACCTCGAGACGGCGAGGCCTGCGATGTTGTTTCTGACGGAGACTCAGATTGGCTGCCCTGCCGATACGGCATACCTTCGCTATCCGGGCTATGAGCTGGAAGAGTCCTTCCAGCCCAAGGCGGGTGTGTGCCTTTTCGTCAGGGCGGACGTTTGTTGTGTCCGTCTTCACTGCCTCGAAGACCCATTCCTCTCCATCCTTGGTGTGCACGTGGATTTAGGCTCTGTGAGCAGAGTCTACGTGTGCATATACCGGTCCCATAAAGGTGACACTGAGACAACTCGACTCTTCGACCATCTGAGTCAGGCGGCAGACATCGCTCAGGCGCGGTTCCCCAATAGCGAGCTGGTGTTTTTAGGGGACTTTAATGCCCACCATGACACCTGGTTAGGCTCCCCTAAAACAGACCATGCTGGCCGGACCGCCCACGCATTTGCTCTCACGCATGACCTGACGCAACTGGTACTCCAGCACACCCGGATGCCTGATATTGTCGGTCAAGCGCCCTCCTTGTTGGACCTTCTGCTGACGAGCCACCCATCCGGGTACCTAGTGTCGGTTTGTGCCCCGCTGGGGTCCTCCGACCACTGCCTGGTGGGTGCAACAGTGCCATGCACCGCTCCCCCACAACCCGTGGAGGTGACGCGGAGACTGTGGCGCTACTCGTCGGCAGATTGGGATGGTATGCGTGAATACTTCGCATCCATCCCTTGGGGGCAGAGCTGCTTTGGAGGAAGTGATCCCACGGAGTGTGCAGCGGCTATTGCGGGTGAGATCAGTCTTGGAATGGAGTATTACATTCCATTTACTGATGTCACCAGCGGTCGCAAAGATGATCTCTGGTTCAGTCGTGAGTGCGTTGCAGCCGTTGAACTGAAACGGACGGCGTACCGCAACTGGGCCAGGGCTCATGCACTTGGGGATACTACTACACTAATATTGCCTCGATTAAAGCAGCCTACAACAAAGCCACCAAGGCCACCAAAAGGGCCTACAACAGAGCAGATGCCCAGCGAGTTGCACGTGTTGGCCAGGACCTTATTAGGCATCCCACGGGTAGCCGCTCCTTTTGGCGCCTGGTTAAACATGTGCAATCCAATTTCTGTCTGCCTTCGCTGCCCCCGCTGAAATATCCTGACGGTTCACTAGCTAATCAACCGCAGGAGAAGGCAGATCTGCTTGCCAATCTTTTTGCGGCCAATTCCTGCATCGATGACGGTGGAGCACAGCCGCCTAAAATTCCACATTGCGGTGCTCATATGCCTGAGATCCGAATCAGGCAATGTGATGTACGTGCTGAGTTGCAGTCACTTGATGTAAGGAAAGCTAGTGGCCCAGACGGTATTCCAGCGTTAGTACTCCAAATTTGCGCAGCGGAGTTGTCTCCAGTACTCACACGCCTGTACCGCCTCTCATATACCTCGGGCATCGTGCCCCGGGCTTGGAAAGAGGCGAATGTTCAACCTGTTCCCAAAAAAGGGGACAGGTCCGATCCTGCCAACTACCGGCCCGTAGCTATAACCTCAGTACTGGGTAAGGTGTTTGAGCGGATAATTAACGCCCAGCTCATCCGCTACCTAGAGGATCACTCGCTGCTGCATGACCGTCAGTACGGTTTTTAGACCAAAACGGTCCACGGGTGATCTTCTAGCGTACGTTTCGCACCTCTGGGGGGAGGCTATGGAGAAGCATGGCGAATCTATGGCAGTTAGCCTTGATATCGCTAAAGCGTTTGACCGTGTATGGCATCGTTCGCTTCTCTCCAAGCTCCCGGCATACGGTCTGCCACCTCGCTTGTGCGAATGGGTTGCGGGATTTTTGGAGGGGCGCAGGATTCGTGTCCTTTGTGACGGACGCACTTCTTGTTTCCACCCAATAAATTCCGGTGTACCTCAAGGTTCCGTTCTGTCGCCGACTTTGTTTCTGCTGCATATCAATGACATGTTGTCACTAGGCAACATTCATTGCTATGCGGATGACAGCACTGTTCACGCACGTTATTTCGGAAGACCTGGGGTAAAGCAGACTGAAACCGAGGAAAAGAGGAACCTTCTTGTCGCCGAGCTTGACGGGGTCTTAGACCGCATTTCCGAATGGGGCTCATGCAATCTTGTCGAGTTCAATGCCAAGAAGACACAGGTGTGTGTTTTTTCTAGTAAAGTGTCCCCTTTCCTTTCCCATCCTACTCTTCAGAGCACCCACTTACCAATACAGGATAGCCTTAGCATCCTTGGCATGGATGTTCGCCGCGACCTGAACCAGCGGGATTACATCGAGAGCGTCATTAGAACAGCCTCCCGCAAACTGGGGATCCTGAACAGGGTGCGGCGATTTTTCACACCGGTGCAACTCTGCCTTCTTTATAAGGCACAAGTTCGCCCGTGTGTGGAATATTGCTGTCACCTCTGGGATGGCTCCGCAAAATACTTGCTCGACGCCCTCGATAGGTTGCAGCGACGTGCTATCCGTATTGTCGGTGATGTAGAGGTGTCCGAAACCTTAGAGCCTCTCCAGCTACGTAGAGACATTGCCGGTCTAAGTGTTCTCTACAGTCTCTATAATGGGGAATGCTCTGAAGAGCTATTCCAGCTAGTCCCTCCCTCCCCTTTCCACTCCCGAACGACACGTGCTGGACAGCGCTGCCATCCACATACAATGCAGGCGCTGGTGGCTCGGACTAAGAGGTTTAGCTCCTCATTTCTGCCCCGTGCCATTAAGGCATGGAATGCCCTTCCAGCTCATGTTTTCCCTCCCTCCTACGATCCCGGGCTCTTCAGGCGGGGCGTGAAACGGCATTTAAGCAGGCCTTCAGGGTGAGTGCGACAGGCTCAATACGATCTATTGTGCCTGTCGACCTCATATTTGGATCTCACTACCGCTTACCATCAGGTGGAGTGAGGTCATCTTGTTAGCCTTTTAATAAAAAAAAAAAAAAAAAACTATTAAGTTTAGAAGCAGAAATACATGACCGTGATCAAGCACTACTGCTCAACGATGTGGAAATAGCAGGGTGTCCGGAGGAGGCTCATGAGAACGGTGTCAGCGTCGTGATTGCTTTGGCAAAGAAAATCGGTGTGGACCTTGATGAAAGAGACATCGTTAGCGTTACCCGGGCGGGGCCGCCGCGCCCGCTGACGGTGCGGCTCGCCCGGCGCGCCACGCGCGACGCGCTGCTGCGGGCTGCGCGCGTACGCCGGCACGTCACCACCGAGGGGCTGTCCTTCCCGGGCCGTGCCCAGCCTTTCTACGTCAACGAGAGGCTCACCAAACATAACCGACAGCTGTTCCAAAAAGCAAGAGAACTTGCTCGTTCTCATAACTTTAAGTACGTCTGGACTAGAGACGGCAATATCTTCGCTCGACAGGAAGATGGCAAAGCGCGTCACAGATTGTCTTCGGAAAATGATCTGAAAAGGGTTTTTGGTACACCCGGAATTGGAGCTTGAACTAGTCTGTTTATATGTAATAATTTGTAACCAACGAATATTCTATTATTGTTATTTTTCATCCAGATTTACTTACCTCTGTGTCAATTTAATTTGCCTTTGCGGCATAAACCAGCAAACCGATTGTTATCTTTTATTAGTATTATTTCATTTATATCTTTATTGTGGTAGAATTTATTTTGAAACAGTTTTTTGCAGTCACTCCTTCTTCACATTTTTAAACTCTCACATACAAAATGAACCTTACATACCCTTGTCATATTATATACTCAATAGCTATAACACATAAACACAAAACACACTAGAGTTTACTTTCCCACCATTATACATCCTTTATACTTACACAAGGCAACAAACTGTGTTCGGTTCTCACCAGAACAACACGTTACACATACAAACCTTCTCTATCGCGCCCCTAAGAAAACTGTCATCTCACAATGTTTCGTTGTAGTTTACCTTTATATACTTCTCAAAACAGATCATTGTCCTCATGGCTAACGAAAAAAAGAAATTGTTGAAACTGGGATTGTTAAATGTGAGATCACTGAATACTGGACAAGATGAATTCATAATTACTGTTCTAAAGCATAAGTTTGACATACTTGCCATTAATGAAACTTGGATTAAAGATGGAGAAGAAAATCTGGCGCCAGTAATCTCGAATTATAGATTTATACATAAAGCGCGGAAGGGAAAAAGAGGCGGTGGCGTGGGTTTTTATGTGAGAAAAGAAATCAGTACCAAAGTCCGACAACATCCGGACTCTCCGCTGGAACAATTGTGGTTAGAGGTCCGTCTACCGGGGGGAACCCTGGCGCTGGGCACTGCATATAGACCGGAAAGTATCAGTGTAAGAGATGCCCTGGATGCTCTTAGTGAGTCTGTCAGTGTAATGTCGCAATGTAATTTTATATGCTTGATGGGAGACTTCAATATTAACATAGGTCAAATGGACTCTATTTCGGCTAAGGAATTAGAAACATTTTGCAAACAACATAATCTTATACAAAAAGTAAACGAACCAACTAGAAAAACCGATTGTACGGAATCGACTATTGACCTTGTTCTCGTGGATGATTCTTGCCGTTGTAAACATATAGAAATAGTACATAATCCCTCCCTGAGTGATCACGCTGCTGTAGTGGTAGATTTCGACATTAAAAAACCTAAGTACATGAAGCAGATTATATATAAACGATCGTTAAATAATATAGTCCCTGACCTCTTTCAAACGAGCCTGGATTTTATCCACTGGCACTCCATTATAGAACTAAATTGTGTTGATGAAATGGTTTCGACATTTAACTATTACTTGCAAACACTTTTTGATTTACATGCGCCGTTAAAAAGGATAACAATTAAAGATACATACAAGCCGTGGATAACAGACACCATAAAATACATGATAGACCTTAGAAATGAAGCTTTAAAAAAATACCATAAAGATAAAACAGATTCAGCAAAACAATACTACTGCAGCCTAAAGAACTATATCACATCAGCCATAAAACACGAAAAGAAGGCATATTTTAACTTCTATATAAATAACAACATAAAAAAGCCTGACATCTTTTGGAAAAACATAAAACGCTCCACCGTCCTAGGTAATGGCCATGGGGACTGTATTCCACCCCATCTTAATGATGCTAATAAGATTAACGATCACTTTCATACCTTACCTTCTTTTAATACCGTAGATTTGAACACTGTAACAAGTAATATTAAATTGCCTAGATTGCAAAGTACTTTCGACCTGAAACCCACCACCGAAATAGAAGTATCCAAAATTATAAATAGCATCACCACTAATTCAGCTGGACAAGATGAGTTGGATATAAAAATGATTAAACTCACGCTTCAAACGTTACCTGTTATAACAGCGATCATAAATAGATCTATTGAAACCCATAAATTCCCTACGGAATGGAAAAAGGCACTTATTAAACCTATACCTAAAAAGAGCACGGTAGAGGAACTGAAGGACCTTCGGCCTATTTCAATACTCCCGATACTCTCCAAGGTTTTGGAGAAAGTGGTCCTGAAGCAAGTCAAGACCTATTTAGACGAGAGAGCTATTATTCCCAAGTTCCAATCTGGGTTTCGTGGCGGTCATGGAACGGAAACAGCTCTACTTAATGTAACCGATGACATTACAGAAGCATCTGATAGAGGGCTTAGTAGTTTTTTAGTCTTGTTGGACTACTCTAGAGCTTTTGACTGTTTACATCCACAGCTATTGTTGGCAAAAATGTCTCACTATGGTTTCTCAGGGAACACGTGCAAATGGTTTGAAACATTTCTATCCAATAGAGAGCAAACTGTGGTAATATACGGAAACCATGGTGAAAAAATACTTTCGTGTCCTCAAAAAGTAAACCGCGGGGTGCCTCAGGGTTCGATACTCAGTCCAATCCTTTTTTCAATCTTTACAGCTGATCTTCCAAACTATATAGAGACCTGTAAGTACCACCTATATGCAGATGACACCCAGATTTACTACTCTTTTGATGCAAAGAACACTAAAGAGGCCGTAATTAAAATCAATGCTGACCTGCGTAATATCTCTGACTGGTCTGAAAGAAATTCACTCATCCTGAACCCTGCTAAATCTCAAGTGTTGGTTTTAGGAACCAAACTGCAAGTGAACAGAGTATTGAACTGCAAAGAGGATCTTATGATTAACGGCGTTACTATAGAAAGGGTTAATTCTGCAAGAAATTTGGGACTAATCATGGACAGCGAACAAAAATTTGATGAACATGTAAATAAGAAAATTAGAACTGCTTTCTGGAAACTGAAAATGTTATACAAAATTAGAACTTACCTTAGAGAAGAATTGAGATTAATACTGGCTGACTCCCTCGTTCTATCCCTCTTCAATTATTGCAGTCCTGTAATTGGCCCTAAATTGAGCGCTCGAAATACCAAAGCCATTCAGCGAGTACAAAATGCTTGCATTCGCTTTAGCTACAATGTACCGAGAAGAGCATTTATAAACCCTTACTTGAACCAGAAAGAAATTCTCAATATGGATGCCAGAAGAGAACTTCAGTATGCTTGCACTATCCACAGAATTATAAGCAACAGGAAACCTCAGTTTCTGTATGAGAAACTGAGCTGGGTCAAGGACACATGCCAGAGGAGTCTCCGGAATACTACACTGAACCTATTAAAGGTACCCAAGCATAACTCCACACGTTACCGAGGATCATTCAAATACTACGCAGCTAGTATCTGGAACAATCTTCCTCCTCCTATGCGGATGCCAATGAGCGGTAAAACTTTCAAAAATAAATACAAAGCAGCCTTAATGAGGAAACAGCTAGCTGCGGAGGAACTTAGAGTAGTACACTGGAAATACCTAGTCACGAAAAAATTCTTCACATGATTCCACCCATACAGACCACATACAAACACGCACGCACGCACTTACAAACACAGAGACACACACACATACAAACACTCTCACAAGCACAACACACACACACATACACAGATGTAAACACATTGAAAGGAGTACTTAAAATATAAATGCACCACTTTTTTATACATTTTATTTCCTGTTTCCTGTTTCCTGTTTCCTGTTGCTTATAATTCTGTGGATAGTGCAAGCATACTGAAGTTCTCTTCTGGCATCCATATTGAGAATTTCTTTCTGGTTCAAGTAAGGGCTTATAAATGCTCTTCTCGGTACATTGTAGTAGCTAAAGCGAATGCAAGCATTTTGTACTCGCTGAATGGCTTTGGTATTTCGAGCGCTCAATTTAGGGCCAATTACAGGACTGCAATAATTGAAGAGGGATAGAACGAGGGAGTCAGCCAGTATTAATCTCAATTCTTCTCTAAGGTAAGTTCTAATTTTGTATAACATTTTCAGTTTCCAGAAAGCAGTTCTAATTTTCTTATTTACATGTTCATCAAATTTTTGTTCGCTGTCCATGATTAGTCCCAAATTTCTTGCAGAATTAACCCTTTCTATAGTAACGCCGTTAATCATAAGATCCTCTTTGCAGTTCAATACTCTGTTCACTTGCAGTTTGGTTCCTAAAACCAACACTTGAGATTTAGCAGGGTTCAGGATGAGTGAATTTCTTTCAGACCAGTCAGAGATATTACGCAGGTCAGCATTGATTTTAATTACGGCCTCTTTAGTGTTCTTTGCATCAAAAGAGTAGTAAATCTGGGTGTCATCTGCATATAGGTGGTACTTACAGGTCTCTATATAGTTTGGAAGATCAGCTGTAAAGATTGAAAAAAGGATTGGACTGAGTATCGAACCCTGAGGCACCCCGCGGTTTACTTTTTGAGGACACGAAAGTATTTTTTCACCATGGTTTTCGTATATTACCACAGTTTGCTCTCTATTGGATAGAAATGTTTCAAACCATTTGCACGTGTTCCCTGAGAAATAATATCAACATTTGGGTATTTTGATTTGATTAAACAATTCGATTTATGGATATTAGTTCTCATATGGTATCTGTATTTGTGTTCAGGGATCTCAATATTGCATTTATCACAATTAATATAATTTCTTGATGATGATGATGACGATGATGGTTTTACTGAAAAGAAAACACAAGAAGGTCTAGAATGCATCTGTTTATTTAAAAAATAACATTAGCGTTAAGGTTTTCCATAAAGTAATAATATATATTATTAATTCATATCATACATTATATATCAAGAAATACCTAGTTAAATAGTGTAATAAAGGTCTAGTAATGTAACTAAGAATGTATTATAATTCATATTATTGGTAAGAACTTATAAACGTCGGGGTACAGCTCTTAAACTCTTTCCTAACATTCTTTACATAATTATTTATGTCCTTCCACGATTCCGAGTCTGTCTCACACTTATTTTTTATTGTGATAATTGAGTGACGCCATCTATTAACTGGTGGAACAGTTTCTATATCATTACAGCTGTATATTTTTAGTTATAACATATAATACGCTCCTCTTTTATTCTCATTTATTTGTCGCGAATACCCGTTTGATAATCTTCGCGTAATATATGAGTAGATGGGCTGTTGTTTTTTACCGGTTGACTCTAACTGGTCGTCATCAGAATCATTACCAAATATATCACAGGCTGTAGTTCTACCGGACAGCTTCGGCTTCTTGCTGGTCGATGGCTGGCACTTGGCGTTCCCTGGCGATGACTTGCGCTTCTTTTTCTCAGGCTTACTCTTCGCTACAGTTTCCACCTCCGATTCCTCTTCGGACGGGAAGAGTTGATCAGCCATTTGCTTAGACCTGAAAAAACAAAACCGGCTTAGTATAATTTAAACAAAATTTGTTTATTGATTAATAAATAGATAAATAATATTTAGAAAAACGGAAAAAATTCAACTGCCTCACCGCGGCCCGGGGATTCGAACACCCGTCCTTCCGGGAATCGCGCCCAGGCGTGCATTACCATCACACCAGACCAGCAGCTATTAATTGAAGCCGTCGAATTTTTCCCGTATATGACCTGTTAGCCACAGGTGGCGCCATCTACTATCAGTGATACACACTGACAGCCGTAGACATCTCATTGCAGAAATGTAAACTACAGAAAATGATGATACACTGGCAATGAATGTAAATTTAAAATTTTTTTTTAAGTGCTAAAGCTTGCACTAGCTGAACTAATATTTAGAAAAACGGCTTCAATTAATAGCTGCTGGTCTGGTGTAATGGTAATGCACGTCTGGGCGCGATTCCCGGAAGGACGGGTGTTCGAATCCCCGGGCCGCGATGAGGCAGTTGAATTTTTTCCGTTTTTCTAAATATTAGTTCAGCTAGTGCAAGCTTTAGCACTTAAAAAAAAAATTAAATTTACATTCATTGCCAGTGTGTCATCATTTTCTGTATTTTACATTTCTGCAATGAGATGTCTACGGCTGTCAGTGTGTATCACTGATAGTAGATGGCGCCACCAGTGGCTAACAGGTCATATACGGGAAAAATTCGACGGCTTCAATTAATAGCTGCTGGTCTGGTGTGATGGTAATGCACGTCTGGGCGCGATTCCCGGAAGGACGGGTGTTCGAATCCCCGGGCCGCGGTGAGGCAGTTGAATTTTTTCCGTTTTTCTAAATATTAGTTCAGCTAGTGCAAGCTTTAGCACTTAAAAAAAATTTTAAATTTACAAAATAAATAAATAAATATTACACAACATCACATACATTGATCTGATCCCGTGGTAAATAGCTTAAGCACTTGTGTTACGGAAATCAGGATCAACAGTGGATATGTTACCGGAAATGTATTAAATCAAGGAATTGTATACAATTCCTAGGAAATGTGTACATTTCCTCGGAATTGTATAAAGTTCCTAAATCGTATTAGAAAATATGTGAAGTAAATGCTTTCTATAGTAAAACACGTTATTAATAAAAAAAAACCCGCTTTCATCTTCTTCAGATCGGAGGGTTATTAAAATTTACAGTCGTATGTGATATTGATGACAATCCAATAATATGGTAAGTACTGTCGAGCTGATCTGATAATGGAGCCGAAAGATATGAACTGGAACTTTATGATGGATGATCGTATCATAGCCTTATTTGGACTGGTTGGAAAGGTATTTTAATACTGTGAGCAAATACTAAAAAGTGTAAAATAAATTAAGTTTACAAAAACATTATTTAAAACTATATTATTGGTGCACGTAAAAGTCAAAAATAAATTACGAGTCTATGTGCTAACTATGTGCTTTTAATTATAATTTTGATTGTAAAAGCAGGAAAGTTTCTTGTAAACAAATACACGAATAAGAACTCTACATTTTTTAATATATATTAGGCTAACAAGATGACCTCACTCCACCTGATGGTAAGCGGTAGTAAGATCCAAATATGAGGTCGACAGGCACAATAGATCGTATTGAGCCTGTCGCACTCATCCTGAAGGCCTGCTTAATTTTTGCCACTGTTGACTGGTATTTTGAACAGATTGTTTAATGTAGAGCCTCCTACTAGTCGTGCTGCAACTCTAGTTAAAGCACCGATCTCTGTAACCTGCTTCCTGAAACATCGCTTAACTTGATTTTTAGCATGGTATACTAAAAATCCTACCTGTTCTAGCGCCCCGCGCTTTTGCAATCAAATATAATAATTAAAAGCACATAGGTTACACCAGCTCAGAAATAGAGACAACTTGAACGACCGTTTATTAATTTTGACTTTTACGTGCACCAATAGCCGAGTGGTGGTGGTGGAGAAGTGACTTTTTTTAAACCCACAACAGATATCATGCTGTAGCACAGCTTGTATTGCAAAGGCACTTCTTGAATCCCTGGCCGGTTCCAGTGTATTACAAGTTGGCAACTGACCGTAGTGCAATCTCGGTACTCGGTACATCGTTTGCATCAAGAAGAACTTTGGACACTTTTTATTCTGAGATCGAAAATATAATTGTTTCAAGATACCGTTCTTGGTACCAATCCCATAGAGTTCATGATCGGTTTTAGTCCAAACTACATCAATAAGAGGCAATTCACAAGGAACTTCGCGATCCCCCGATCAGGCGAAACAATACCTTTCCCTCGTCCCGCTGTCGCGTACTCACTAATATCTTATTTTTTTTTACATTTCCGATTGCTATTTAGGAAATGTATAGACACAGATTTCACACATTTCCGTGCGATTTTAGGAATTACATACATTTCCTAGGAATTGTATACAATGACGGATTACATACATTTCCGGTAACAAATACACAAATAAACTTAAATATATTTGAAAACTGTAACTGTCCGGGATATTTACCATGTTGTTTTGTTTTAATGAGCTCCCGATATTTCGGCACTGTTGCAAGCGCCATGATCACGGGTGAAAAAACCCGTTTCACCAAAACAAAACAACATGGTAAATATCCCGGACAGTTACAGTTTTCTAATGTGTGTAACCATGACAGTTTAAAATTATATATTAAATACAGAGTTTTCCATCTGTGTATCGCTGTCACAGAGGTTCGTTAATGTAGATAGTTCTTCTAAATTGGATGAGGCAACATTCTTTATTAAAAAATATATATTTTATGTACTGCTCTTTTTGTTGTATCTAAAGATTCTAAAGATGATATCGATAATGAACCAGATTAATTATTTCATACTGCATTTGAGAGTTGACAGCTGTCAAAAGACGCTACTACATCGAATCCGCAAATAAAAGTGTATAAAAAATAGATAATCTAATAATTAAGTAACAAATATGTAAAACCTATTAGAATTCTTAAGTGCAATTAAGAAAAATAAATAATTTTTATGAAGACTTAACGTTCAATACGTAAACAAGATCTAACAAGAACATTGTGAAAAGTGAACCATTGTGAAACATTTTAGTGAAATAAGAAGTTAAAAACAATAAATTACATGTTATAACACGAACTAAAACCCTGAACATTTGGTGTAATATGATTTTTTTTCTGAAGAACGTAACATTGTTACACTAAAATAACCTAAAATATTTCTGACGTTTTACTGGCTATTGCTATTGCCTACTGGAATACTCGGCGTCTTTGTAACAAATACGCAAATATGTCACGATTCTGTGCAGGTTGTAAGCAAAAGCTACCTAACAGGGAGTACTTGACTTGTTCATTGTGCAAAGAAACATTTGATTTGGAGTGCGCAAATGTATCATTTGCCAGATACTACCACTCTATGAATGCCGATCACAAAAAGCTTGGAAATGCCCAGTCTGCCGCTGTAATACTCCTAAGGTTGATAATACGAATCAAAAAATTATAGTTTGTGATGATAATTCAAATGATATGCAAGAGCTATCTTATATAACTACCAGAAAAAACCATCTTCAACTATAAATGCATCAATGTCCTCACCAGACTTAAGTATCTTAGGAGATACTTTACTGCCAACAAGCGACAACATTTATGAGGAGGAAATTATAACCATTGCAAATCCCAAAGATGACACTCTCACACTGGAAAATATAAACAAGCTATTGCAAGTCCATCTTCAAAATAATTCTAAGTCAATAATTAACGAATTAAAAATAATAGTAAAGAAAGAGATTGAGGATGTTATTGCTGAATATAAACAAGAGATAAGGACAACGACTGCAGAGTTACAGAATAAACAAGAAGAAATGAAGAAAGATTTAGAGATTCTTAACAACAAATTGAAACAGGTATCTCAAGAAAATGAAAAATTAAGATTAGTAACCAACCAATTGAGGGCAGAAATAATAAATAAGGATTCTGACACTGAAAAGACCAACAAAAAAACATTTGTGTTATATGGTTTAGTAGAGAACAACTGGGAACCTGAAGATCAAATTTATGATCGTGTGATAAATGTTTTGTATGATATCCTAAATATTGATGTAACTGGATACATCGAAGACATTTCACGATTAGGAAATAAAGGAAATATGAGGCCACTAAAAATAGAGCTTTTATCAAAAAGAATGGTAAATTATATAACAGAAAATCGTCATTTTTTCAAGAACACTGGCATGGCTGTGTCCCCATATCTCCAAGAACAAGCTCTTAACGAAAGATATACTCTTAGGAAAGCGCTCTTAGATGCGAGGAAAAATGGACAACATGCCATATTAAGAAACAATAAATTAATTATCAATGGACAAGACTGCTCACATTACTACCTCTCACAGGAATTACGTAAAGACCCTAAGAATGAAAATAATAAGAATAAGACTGATATGATAATAAAAAATGCAGGAAACACACAGACCACACTGAATGAATCCCAACCACAAAAACAGAATTACTCACATCCAGACAAACGGAATATCGTAACACATAACTTTCGAGAAAATTACCATAATGTACCAGAATATCAGGAGCCTGCCAAACAAAACCCACCTAATAGAAGCTCTCCTAGAGGAAAACCAAGATCTCAAAGCAATATGTCTTAGCGAAACCTGGCTTAACCCGGATAAAATTAAGAACCTAAATATAAACGGCCATTATTTAGCATCATCATTCTGCAGAACAAACCAAGAAGGAGGAGGAGTGTGCATATTTTTAAGAAATTTTATTGAAAGTAAAGAACGGCAAGATATAAATAAATTAGCAATAGAATCCATATTTGAAGTATGTGCTGTAGAGATACTTAAATTAAATCTAATATTGATAGTGATATATTGGCCAAATAGTAGCAAAAACTTAGACACTTTTCATACACAAATTAACAATTTAATAAAAATATTGCAGTCGAAAGACAAAACCAAATCCATACTTATAGGCGGGGATTTTAACATTAATGTGCTAACAAATAATAGAAACAAAGAATTACTCTTGAATGAAATGCTTACATGTAATCTCAAGCAACAAGTAAAAGAACCTACAAGAATAACAGATCATTCTTCCACTTGCCTTGATCTTATATTTACTAATATCAAAGATACCCTAACAGAAACTAAAATCCAGGACTTAGATCTATCTGACCACAAAGGTGTATTATTCACATTAAAAACTAAAAAAATATCACTAAACAAATTAATCGTCACAAAAAGAATCTTTAGCCAACTCAATATACAAAAATTCAAAGAAAAATTACAACTAATAAATTGGACAGAAATATTAAAAAATTCTAGAAATATAAATGAAAACTATGCTGTATTTAATGACATTCTATACACAACACTTAATGAAACAATACCTAAGAAAAAAATATCAATAATGTACAAACATAAAGTAACTTGGTTAACAAAAGGTATAAGAACATCCTCTAAAAATAAAAGACTAATAAAACAATTAATGTATCAAACGAAAAACGACGCACTTAAAAACTATTATAGGGCATATGAAAAAATATTAAAAACCGTAATAAAAAAGCTAAAAAGCTGAGTAATTCATTTAAATACTTCAAATCACAAAATAAAATTAAAACAATGTGGCAAATTATAAATTTCCAGACAAATAAAAACAGTTCATTGAATAAACAAAATATTCAACTTAAAATCGATAAAATAGAATATTCAGATCCCATAAAAATTGCTAATCAGTTCAATGATTATTTTACATCTATAGCTAACACCAATATTCTACAACATACCAAAACTAACCTCTAGTAAAACCAACATCTCAAATATTATAGAAAATACCATATATCTTAAACCAGTAGAACCCAGTGAAACTTATAGTATTATAAAAAACATGAAAAATAAAAACAGTTTTGGAATAGATGAGATACCCCCAATATTAGTAAAAAAATGCATAAATAACTTAATTTTGCCATATACTATACTTATAAATCAGTCTTTCTCTGAAGGAACTGTTGCGGAGGACTTGAAAATATCACTCATTAAACCAGTTCATAAAAAAGGAGATAAATCAAACCTTGATAATTACCGCCCTATAGCTTTATTACCCACATCATCAAAAATAATTGAACAGGCAATGTCAATGAGACTAAATTCGTTCTTCGAAAAATACAAAGTCCTTGATGAAAGTCAAAAACGCTTTTAGGAAAAATAGATCTACGACATTAGCCTTATTTAAATATGTTCAAAATATTTTTAGACATTATAAACAATAAAAGCACGCAGTTGGATTACTCCTTGACCTAAGTAAAGCATATGATAGAGTACAATATGACCTCCTTCTGGACAAACTCTATAATGTAGGCATAAGAGGCATTACTCATAAATGGTTTAGATCATACCTCTCACATAGAACACAGTATGTAGAAATCGAATATACAGACTTTATAACTGGAAAAGTAAAACATGTAAGATCTAAAAAGTTAAATATTAATAATTCTATCCCCCAAGGCAGTGTACTGGGTTGCATTCTGTTCTTAATTTATATAAACGACCTGCCAAAAATCTTACATGAACATTGCACGCTTTTTGCAGATGACATATCCATCACCATACCTTGTGCTGATACAAAGGAATTAACACAAAAATTAAATTTAATCTTGGATAAAATACTTAATTGGCTAAACTATAATAATCTACAATTAAATTTTAAAAAAACAAAAATAATACAATTCGGTCCCCATCAAAGAAAATCACTTGAAATTAATTATAAATACAAAGATAAACATATAAAATCAGAAAATTCTGCTATTTTGTTAGGACTGGAAATAGATGGTAAATTAAACTGGAAGCCACATATCCAAATGCTTACTAAAAAACTATGTACTTTTATATATTCTCTATACCATCTTAAAAGAGTTACAGACATTAAATCTGCCCTCTCTGCATACTGTGCATATGCCCATTCTAGATTTGCATATGGAATTGTGATATGGGGTAATAGTACAGATATACAGAACATTTTTGTCTTGCAAAAGAGATGTTTGAGAATCATATTTAACATCAATCCACTCACATCATGTAAACCATACTTCATAAAATATAAAATCTTAACATTAAACAGCTTATATATATTAGGATCATGCAAAATTTGTAAAAAAACATATATATCTATATTCAATAAATAACACAATAAAGCGTAATGACAGGTATAAACACAAACTAGAATATCCTTCAGATAAACAGTACCAGTTTTACAGGTCAGGCCCATACTGGATGTCCATAAGGATATATAACCAAATTCCTATAAAATTGAAAGATATAGAAAATACAGATATATTTATAAAACATTTAAAAACACACCTTTTAAATAAATCCTACTACACGATAAATGAGTTCTTTGCCGATAAAAATATATAAATAATACAAGATAATATATATTTATACAAGATAATATTTAAGTATCTCAATTGTAAAATTGTTGTAAAGTTATTTTATTTCTATGTGCAATATAATTATATATTTAAGCATAAGTTATACAGCTGTCCACACTTTTGCAGTGCCCTTACAGGGTGTCATGTGTAAAAATGCACTTATATATTTTGTTACCATCTTTGTAAACCATGTGACTGCAAATAAATAAATCAATAAATAAATAAATAAATAAATATTTAATAATACACCCAGACACGGAACAAAACACCGATGTTCGTCACACAAATATTTGTCCCGAGTGGGAATCGAACCCACGACTCTTGGAACCGTAGGTTATGAACCTGAGTCACTAGCCACTGTTCCGCCGAGCCAGTCAATTAATGAATATATGGTGTTATATGAATAGTTTAATAATCATGGTCAAGTGCATAGAATTGTGACAGGCAACAAAGACGAAGTAAACTGATGATTGAAAGAGTGCTAAAAGGCTTATATGATAGGATTTTGGAATGTCTAAATTTTAAGCGTCAGAATGATCGAATCGAGTGTTCAGAATTATTTAATGTCAGAGTAAAATAATGCTTGGATGTTTGAAATGATTGGGTGTTTAAAAGACTGAGTGTTAGGATGATTAAATGCATGTGCGGATGTTTAGACTGATTTAATGAAAAAATTTTTGGATGTTTGGAATAATTGAATATCAGAGCGATGGAATGAGCGAATGCTTGAATGTTTAGAATGATTGAATGTCGGAGTGATTGAATAAAAGAATGCTTGAATGAAAGAGTGCTTGAATGTTTAGAATTACTGAATTTCAGAGTGATTGAATGAATGAATGCTCGGAGTCTTAGAATGATTGAATGTTGGGATGATTAAATGTATGTGTGGTAATGTATATGTTATAGGCAATGTGTATAATCCGGTATTGTATAGATTACCTAGGTATTCTATACAATGCCTAAAACGTTCAGGCAATGTGTATAATACGATTAATTTTACACATTGCCTAGGTATTGTATAAAATGCCCGAAGTGCATCAGGTAATGTGTATAATGAACGACCACGGGTTCGTACCCGGACCTTAATCATTTTCATTTTATTTATCATTGAGACATAGTAATGTTCCTGCTAATGTCAAGTTCAAAATGTTGATTTTGAACGGGTTAATCAAACTTAGCCTCGGTATATTTTGAATAATATGTTATTGCTTTGCGTAGAGGGGTTCGGTAGCATTGGTTTTGAGTCCGTCCATTAACCCATGAATGGTCCGTCCGTCCATCTGTCACCAGGCTTTTACTCAAGAACAGTGATAGCTAGAGATATGTAGTTGCAATTTCTTCATCATAAACATGCATGTTACCGGAAAAACCTGATTTCAGGACAAACTCGTTTGGCCTTGGATAAACTATGTAGTACTTGCGAGCTCGGGACTTCCTGGCACCTTAGACTGAGTTAAAAAAAAGAGTCCTCTTTCAGTTCTATTTTTTAAACCACCCATATATACCGTGAAATTTTAGTGGTTGTTTTCCCGCAATAAAATGATTCTATCTTAGTAGCACAATAGATTTATACAGTTCTTTTTTTATTAAAATCAATAAATGCCCGTTTAACGAAAGGTTGAACCGAAACTCGAAAGCACGTTCGAACCGCTTTATTACTTAGGGCGTAGAGCTTATTTAGCTTTAAGCATCGATTTCATGCGGCAAGCAGTACCTGATTACTTCACATCTTAGAAAGATAGCTTCTCTCGTTTTCGAGTTGAAAAATTATTATTTTAATAAGTTTGAAAAATACTAGAACTCTTATGTGACAAACGCTCTCTAAGCAAAAAACACGGCATACCAACCGATAAAATGCAATATGTTAATCAGCGCTATCTGCTTGTGACAGTTAAAATTAGGATAAGCTCTTAAAAGATCAGTAGGTGCCTATCTAAATAACCAAATTACGGAGAAGAAAAATCGATTAAATACATTACCTAAGCTTCAACCGGCATTCTCTACAATGCCCAGGTATTCTATACATTTCCTAGGTAAAGTGTAAAATATTTCAAATATTGAGTATCATTTCATACATTGCCTAAGCAACCTCGGCATTCTATACATTTCCTAGGGATTGTATAGAATGCCTGCATTATACACATTGCCTATAACATATACATGTTACAAATTGAAAAAAAAAAATGGTACGCTAGAATTAGTGAACATTAAAATAATTATATTGTATGATTCTGTTACTTACATGTTTTCAATGTAGTTAAGAAGATACTGGGGTCAACGTCGGTGCTGGGAGTCTTGAGGGCAGTTGTTACCACTAGCTCTTGAAGAAGTAATTTGTGATCCAATGTAGACAGGTATTCGCTTAAATAGTGCTAAATCTACGTCATGCAATCCCGAATATGGGATAGGGCATGTGATGTTACAAATGCTGTGTCAGTCGGCTTCATCCAGATATGATAGATCGCATCGTCATCAAAAACGTTGTTATTGTTAGTGTGATATAAATCTGTGTTTATCGTGTTAACCGACTTCAAAAATATCAGTAGTATTACAGATGAGCTGAACTAAAAAAGTAAGATATTTTTAACAAAGGGTTTTTTAGGACGGTTATTTTTTTTTTTGATTAAACGCCTCCTATGACACGGCGAACCGGTGCCGATACTGGTTACCCTGTAAGCAACTGTGCTCAGATGAGAACCGCCCCATTGTAATTACCAGACCGTTCATATCTAGGCTCACGCTCAAAGCGGGCCTCATGCCACGAGACCTACGGTTTCAGATTAAACCTGTGATGTGGTGACACTTGTATTTTTTATATTATATTATAAAGTGTAGTCACCCTACAATCCCTAAAGCGTAGTCACCCTACAATTTCTTTACAGTAAGCATTTCGTAAATAAGGCGATCGTCGCGCCGCTCGGATTCGATGTCACTTTACCATTTTTAGAGTATGAATTAATCATCTAATAAACATGCAATTTTGAACTCTATTAAGTATTATTAAATTTGTATAAAAACGTAATAACTATTTTTTTTAAACTATTCAATTTTTACTCTCTTCATACTACATTGTGTTTCATTGCGAGATGTCGGTAAGCATATTTTTTTATATTAATTTGTGTTACATTCAAGAATGTTTTTCTAAAAAAACATACTTACTAATATTTTTTTTGTAATTATTGTTCAATCGATATTTATATTGTAATTAAACATTTACACATTATATATATTTATCAAGCATTCAAATACCTAATCATTTGTATATATTTTTTAGGACACTGAAGAACTATTCAACTTTATTCCTATGCAGCAACCAAGTCATCAAAAACCTGGGCAGAAAACGCTTGATCTTAAACGGAAAAGAACAAAAACAGAGCCAACTTTATATCAATATATAAAGAAACCAGTATCAAGAGGAACAAAAATAATAAAAATTGAAATTTACGATGTCGAGAGTTTTCCGAAATCAGACAAAGTGATGTGTGATTGCGAAGCTGAAGTGTGCGCTCAATATGTTTCGAAATCAATACTATTTGACGACATATATTCGAATGTGAGGGAGCTGATATCTAAAATTCAAAATGATATCGAACCCAAATCATAGTTACTTATACTGTAATTTAACTGTAAATTATTATTTAGCATAGAAACATGTCAAAACTTTTATAATTTAATTATACAAGACTTGAAAATTACGAGTATGTTTTTATTTTTACTTCATCCGTCAAGGGCAGCAACTGCATGTCAACATCCACTGCTCTATATATGGCGGCGGCGGGTCTTGACAAAGGCATTCCGCTCTCGTCGGGTTTCAGTGGTGAATCGTTAAAGTTATTGAATAATCATAATAGTCATGACATTTGAATAACTGAATGAACCTAATATGAGATGATAGGTGTTCGTATAAAATTACATTTTAATGAAATGACAGTGACATACATTACATTCATTCTACGATCATAGTATGCATAATAGGTTGTTAAGCCAAGGTATGAGTTTGCTGTTTTTACTAACTCCTGCATGTTTATTCTAATCATTCAATCATTCATCAATTCAAGGTGTAAATTGGGTGTATCTGGATCTCCTCTGATCCAGATACCCCAATTTACACCTACTGTGAAACAGGGACATATTTCTGTGAGAGTGTGACAGACTACGAGTGCTGAGCTACACACTTAAACGACGCGCGCGCACGCTTTCACCAAGTAAGACAGAGATAGCTATAGTTTCCACGCTTTCGCACAACCACGCGCGTCGTCGCTCCTCACCTGCGCAAGCTCATGTTCTCCTAGTACCTCGACTGGATATTAGTGAAGAATACATATCTTACGGGCCAAGCTCTGCGGCTTTATCTAATATCTCGTATACTTCTAATTACCTGGTACTTTTGGCGAATTTGGGTGACTCCTGAGTTTATTTCAAGAACTTACACCGAGCAAAGCACTGCTTACCTCCTTTAACACATTGTGGTCCTGGTACTGAAGTTGCGATCGACATGCCTCTGAAGCGAACACCGCCCCCCTCCAACGCCTCCCCTGTACGCAGTGAGTCAGAGCCGGACTTAGGGGCATCCACATCGGGCTGTGATGAGACGGGCGTCACTTTTAGACATAAACGAGCGCGTGAGGAGATTACAATTGCCGATCTTATGGATAACATGAAATCTATCCTTAAGGAGTTCAAGGAAGACCAGGACCGTAGACTCGACTCCCTGCAGGATTGTCTTACTGAAAATAGAGATCAACAAGACAAAAAGTTCGACTGTCTACAGAACAAAATTGATGAAATATGCAAACAAAACGAAGACATACTCCAGTCGAACGAGTTTCTCTCCCAGCAAAATATTGAGTTGAGCGAAAGAGTGAACAGGATGGAGAGTGAAGAAGAGGAAAAAATTGCTTATATAAGATCTCTTGAGGCCAAAATAGATGACCTGGAACGACAATAGGTCAGCGAGTATCGAGATCCGTAACATTCCGTCTACCAAATCTGAGACGAAAGAAGAACTTTTTAATCTTTTCCAGAAAGTTGCGAATGCATTGAAGGTGAATGTGAACGCTTCAGATGTCAGCGATGTCTTCAGAATAAACACTAAAAATCCGACTAACAAACCAATTATTTGCAACCTAAATAGTGTGCTTCTGAAGGAGAAGATACTAAGCAGCCTGAAGAATTTCAACAGCACTGAAATAACGAGTAGATTTACTACTGAGCACATTCACTTGGGAGGGACGCCACGGCCGATCTTTATCTCGGATAACCTCACACCAAAAATGAGACGACTCTTCTACCTTGCAAGAAGTTTTGCTGGTCCTAATGGTTATACATTCTGCTGAGTTTCCAGAGGCCGGATATATCTGAGGAAAAAGGAAGGCGAAAAAACCATCCGAATTGAAAACGAAGCGGACCTAACACAGCTGGAGAAGATGAAATGAATAGATGTCATAAAAGTTAGGCTCTTATTTTACTTATTTTGTAGTGTGTGACGCGCACCTCACCCATACATGTAGAGCCTCTTAGTATATAAGTTAGCATAAGCTTAATACGATACACAATATAGTCCACTTATAACAAGGTGAAGTTGTTTCCTTCCATTCGCCCAGGTCCCATCCTTACATGGCGACCCTGCCAGTGCTGCCTTTGGGCAGTGCTGCGCGGATTAGTAACAGTGACACGAGTTATAGAAAGTGAAATTTTCCGGAAATTTTTGAGACTTTTCTGTGTGAGCGGTACGAAAACAAGAAGTTTATTGTGATTGCGGGGCGCTGGGCGTTGATGGCGAAGGAAATTTTTTTTATTTGTTGCTGGCTGCCGGGAGATGTTGGTGTCCGAAGAATATGGACGCTGGCAGCCGGGCGCACCATGGCGCCAGATGAAGGAATAGGCGCCGGGAGTTTAGTGCCACGTCATCAACATGAGATCAACTACCTAGTGATGTGAAGACACAGTGGACACTCTTTTTTTTTAATCCTTTTTATATATTCCTTATTATTATGTGTTGTGTAACCACCATATTTAGATTTTTTAAATTGTTTTTTTTTGATTAATCATGTTCTTGTTTAGATTATTAAGGTGACGGGTCAAAGTCAAAATTCAAATACTGGAAATTGTGGAATTACGGTCATAACGTGAACCGGACAAGGTTAGTTTCGATATTTTTCTTTGTGTCAAGTTAAGGATATAATTTTTGCATAAATAATTTCAGATTATGACTATTAATATTTTTTTTTTTTTTTTTTTTTATAAAAGGCTAACAAGATGACCTCACTCCACCTGGTGGTAAGCGGTAGTGAGATCCAAATATGAGGTCGACAGGCACAATATACCATATTGAGCCTGTCGCACTCACCCTGAAAGCCGTGAAAAAGGAGACCACTGCTGCGGCAACAACGAGACAAGGCGTGGAGTCTCGCATTGGTATTGAGCTGTGCGGGTCGGAGTTGGCCAGTCCGCCGGACGGAAGGGACCCCGCACCGGCGGGCTGACCCGCTCCGCCCGCACAATACCGCCGCTAAGACTCCACTGGTCCGGCGTTTGCCGCAGCAATGCTCCCCCCCTGGCTCCGGTTCGTACAGTGCTGATCCCGGAACGCGACCTGACCGAAAGAGGTCAGAGTCACTTGGCGGGTTTTACACAACTGTATGGTGGTAACAGCAACCGGTCGACAAAATGTCTCCCACCTGAGTGAATATAATATTGCCCTATGAATTCTATTTTTTTATCAAAATATATACCTACATTTACTTAATTTTTTTTTTCTAAATTATTGTTATGAATTAAAATTAAAATCTATCTAACTTAAGTACCTATATACAGAGATTGCATCATGTTTTGCCAGTTAGGTAGTGACAAGATATGCATTGCCCCAAATACGGCGACATGTGTCAAATCGATACATCAGCAATTTTTGTTACCAGGTATCTTATTGTGAACAAAAGAAATCTAAAACTTCCTTGCAAATGAATGTAATTTGATTCAGCGTAACTTACTAAGCGATGGAATGTTTATTTTAACCAACTAAGAAAAGATGGTAATGTTTGCCATTACGTATTTGATAATGATAAATTAATTTGAAAGTTTTGAAAGAGAAAGGTAAGTTTTGAAGGAATTTTAATATGGAAGAGTTAAATTAATGAAGAGTTATCGGAATAGGATATAGTTAGGTAAACGTGAGTGTATTAAAATCTTTTGTGTCCGTTTAGCGACCAATTAGTTACATTCCGAATGAAAGAAATGGATAATGATAGTAGTTTAGAAATGAATGGATTGTTTGTATGGAAAGTTATTCAGAAAGGTTTGAAATGTTGTGGATTTTTTAATGCCATTGGATTGATCACCCAAGAGCAATATTTTTTCTACTTAATACATTTGTTTGATTGTGACTCATGTTGTTTATTAGTTGGGATTGGATTGTGATTGTGAATTATGTATATGAGATATACGTAGATAAGGTAGAGCACACACGTAGGAGATGCAAAACGGTGTCGGATCCTTTATTTGATCATGGCGTAGACGAGATTCTCTCCGTGAAAATAGTTGGAGGTCAGAGAATCTTAAAAGTAAACCGTTGTTGCAATATATTTACATGGTACGAGGTACAGACCATAGGGATTAGGTCCTATATTTGATTATGGTGTAGACGAGTTTCTCTCCGTAAAAATATTAGGAAATCGTGACCCTATTAATAAGCGAGAAATGTGTGATAAAGAGAGATTAATTAAAAATATAAATGTTTGTCTGTACCTATAAATAATGTTATGATGATTATGTGGAAAAAGGGCACTGGCCAGCCCATATGAAATATAAAGTACCGTAAGTTGATAAGTCAAGGAGTAGTGTGCGAGGAGCCTACCTTACAGTGATGAATAAGAGGTTGAATATGATATGGATAAATATGAAGTATAGAAATGATATGAAATAATGAACGATGTGATAAGAAACAAATAATGAAAGAAAAGTTGCTAATATGAAAAAATATGTTGATATTATGGTTATATGAAAGAAAAGTTAATTAAAAGGCATAGTGAACATGAGAAATATTTGAAAGTACAGGTAAGTAGTGAGTTTAGGTAGATTATATGACCTCAATGATGCGTTTATGTAAAACTAATGGTATTTTTTATAAGCTAGAAAAGTTTTGTCATTTCAAGTGTAATGTTTGTTTTATTTAAAGTTATGGAACAGAACACAGATTTTTTTATGAAACTAATAAGGATGTTTAATGTGAGCCTAAACGCAAATAAACAAATTGTCTCAGACAACAGATGAAAAGTATTACATACTTTTAAGTGACTGTACTTACTTATATGCTATTGCAATGTTTATTTGAATTTATTTCTTTCTTTTTGTTTGATATTTTTTTAACATATTTAAATTATAAATTTCAACCGTGTGTTTATTGTATTACACATGACTGTAGATATCTTTACCTATTGTAATTGACCCGTCTACCAAGTTAGTATAAGTTGCATGAATCATATTATTACCTATTGATAGTACCTACTAATAAGAAATAGAATTTGAGTCATTGTGAAAGAACAATGTTTACTCGTAATAATTTTTTTTAACTTCTAAATTTGATATATTGTAAAAAAAAAAAAAAATAATTTTCATTTTTTTTCCAAAAAAAAAACGGGGGAGGTGTAGTGTGTGACGCGCACCTCACCCATACATGTAGAGCCTCTTAGTATATAAGTTAGCATAAGCTTAATACGATACACAATATAGTCCACTTATAACAAGGTGAAGTTGTTTCCTTCCATACGCCCAGGTCCCATCCTTACAATTTTACTTTGGTTTAAAACTCAAAACTATGTTTTATATTGTAACACACTCTAGCGATCAAACCCTCAAAAAACAAACATCACAACACACACACTACTCCAATTACATGAATACACACACATCCCACACTACACTTACACCAACAATATATGACTATCCAATTCAGAAGTCTTACCAAACATTTTGCTCCTTTCGAACTCTAATTCATAATACAGCTTATAAAAGACAAACTTGGCATGCACGTAAAAAACATTTATTTTATAAAATATGAATATTAATACATTAAATAATTTACATAACGAGATTGACAATTTCCGCAAATGCGAGTCCTTTTTCTGTTTACCAAACGAATGTTCAATGTATGTTGACCCTAGCATGAACTACCTGAAAATCTTTCATGTTAATATAAGAAGTGTAAACAAAAACTTTGACGAACTTGTAGTATTTTTATCTAGAATAGACACTGACCCGGATATAATTATTCTCACTGAAGCTTGGCTTTGAAAAGTGTTCTCCCAGAATTAAGTGGCTATAACTCGTATCGATCGAGTGCACAAAATCAATACGACGGAGTGGTTATCTACGCAAGAATTGGCGTGACTTCTAATGTTAGGGTGGTAAACTTAGGTGATGCCAGTTGCCTAGTGCTCACTTGCAACGACACTGCGATTGCCGCTGTGTATCGCTCTCCTTCGGTAAAAAATATTGACTGTTTTATAAGTTCACTAAATGATCTACTAGCAACACTAACTAAATATAACACTGCGACAAATAGAAGACATAAATATTAACATTATACCGGAAAATAGTGATCCAAACTCTGAAGTTTATCTTAATCTTCTAGCCTCTCATGGACTTCTACCAGCTCACTATTTTATCACACAAGGTAAAAGTTGCCTGGACCATGTCATGCTTCGAAGTAGTAGGATGGTTGTGACTCTGGTATTTGATTCCTTTTTCACGGATCACGCTCCCACTCTCACCTGCATTGATCGATCTAAGCCCGCCAATCTCGTTAAGACCATATCACGTATTAACTTTGATAACGTAATTGAACAGATTGGCTGCGCAGATTTTTCTGACATACTTGAATCGATTGATGCAAACATAGCCGCAGACCTTTTGATGCCTAAAATTGCTTATCTTATTAAGGTGAACACTAAGATTGTTAAATGTCCTTGTAGAAAGCGGGTTATTAAACCGTGGATAACACCTGGTTTTTTACGATGCATACGGAACCGTGATCTTCTTCATAAAAAAGCTAACAATGATCCCAAAAATGTAGTAAACAGAGTAACCTATATAAGATATCGCAACTTCTGCAATAGATTATTAAAAAAAATAAAGCATGTTTATGAGAAAACTCAACTACAAAAAGCTAAGAACAATCCTAAGGCAACTTGGAATGTTATCAAAAGCATTACTAATACGCTAGCAAGACCAACCCATCCAAAGAGTTATTAGCCCTCTCAGATCACCCCAAGTCGTCTCTTAACCTCGTTAACGACTACTTTATTAACATCGGTAATAGACTTGCCTCTGAAATTCAACCAAACCGTATTATGACGAAAAGTACCGGCACCTCATCTCCAAATAAAAATCGTCCCGGTAACTCTATGGTTTTACTGGAGACAGATGAAGCTGAAATTCTTGGAATTATTGGAGGTGTCCGTTCTGACAGTGCGGTTGGTTACGATGGGATTTCTGCCTCTATTTTGAAATCGGCGAGTAAATACCTTGTGCCTGTAATAACACACGTGTGTAACCTATGCCTCACATTAGGAGTGTTCCCAAATGTCTTTAAAAAGGCTATTGTGCACCCCATTTATAAGAGTGGGGACAAAGGTGACATAAGCAATTATAGGCCCATTTCGGTGCTCACGTCCTTGTCCAAGATCCTGGAAAAGCTGCTGAATGTGAGACTTCTCGGCTACTTGGAAAAGTTTGACATTCTATCAGCAAGTCAGTATGGGTTTAGAAGAGGCCTGTCCACAGAAGACGGGGTCATGGAGTTAACCGAGTATATTGCAAAAAAAATTGATAATAAGGCTAGATTATAGGTACATTCCTTGACCTCTCTAAGGCTTTCGATACCGTGTCTATACCTATACTGACTACAAAAATGGAGGAGATTGGTATAAGAGGTGTTGCACTTGACATTTTCCGCGACTTCCTTACGGGCCGCAAACAATGCACTAAAATCAATGATACAGTGAGTGACGACCATTCTTTGAGCTACGGTGTACCGCAGGGCAGCGTTCTTGGGCCCACCTTATTTATAATTTACATTAACAGCCTATGACAAATCACCCTACCTAATTGTAAAATTATAACCTACGCTGATGACACAGTACTTCTTGTACGCGGGGATACATGGGAGCGTGCCCGTAGCTTAACTGAAGACTCTCTTCGTGTCGTTGCTGATTGGCTCAGGGACAACCTGCTTACGCTGAACGTCAGCAAGACCAAAACCTTTTCGGCTTCGATTTCTTCCCAATCAAGGGAAATTTTCAATGTTCGAATCCATAACTGCGAAAAAAACCAAACATGTGGTTGCCTGCCCCTAACACGTGTTAACGATATTAAATATCTCGGAGTGCACCTTGATAGTACCCTCAGTTGGACAACACACATAAACACCGTGACTTTACGCATAAGAAAAGTGATGCCCATCTTGAGAAAGCTAAGAAACTCAGCAGACTTTGATACACTCAGGATGTTTATTACGCCCTAGGACAATCCATCATAACATACTGTATCCCACTGAAATAAGTCTTTATGGGTCTACACGCGATATTGGGAGTAGCAAAATTACATAGCTACTTAAAATATAAAAATCTAAAAATAAAATCATACTGTATCCCAGCCTGGGGTGGAGCTGGAGTCCCACACCTTCTTAAGCTCGAAAGGGCGCAGAGAGCCTGCTTTTGCAGGTAGACAGTTCTACGTGCGTAGCTCGCTTTTATACAAGAAAATAAACTAAATACTGGATATACACAATTACCCATTGCGACATCTTAAACTATCTGTCAAAAACTGGTTGCTTAAACAAAATTATTGCGAAACGGAAGACTTACTTAGGATATCATGTTGATACATTGATACACTGAGACACACACACACAAACACACGCACACACGCACACACGCACGCACGCACGCACGCATGCACGCACGTACGCACGCACGCACGCACGCACGCACGCACGCTCGCACGCACGCACACACACACACACACACACACATATTATTTACACAGTTTTAAATATTAAATTAAATTATATCACCATAAATTTAATTAGAATATTTTATAAAAATTAAATTGAATAAAGTTAAATTAAAATATTTAATAAATTAAATTAATATTGTATTAAACGGTTAAGTGTTTGGCAATGTATACCGTTCATAGACAAGAGGAAAACTTAGCGTCTGTCACACAGTTTTGTTTCGAAACTAGTATAGACGTTAACGATCCATTATCTTAAATAATGCGCCTTCATTGTTATCATGCTATGTATCTATTAGTTTAAAATATATTGTAATATGTAAATGGCTCAATAAATACATTTATTATTTATTTATAATTATTTATTGATTTTGTTCTAGTAAGATTAGGGTGTTATTCCTCAGGACAGTCATGGGCTCAGGATGGCCGACGGTTAGAAAATGCTAATTAACATATAAATATTGTATTATATTAGTATAAATTAATGACGTTTTATAAAAAAAAAACGATATTTTTGCTTGTAAATTATAATTTCAAAAAAAACTGTAAATATTTTATTGAATTGTTTTAGTTGACATTTGGGTTGAGCGCCATGGCCGCCATGTTACGTCTGTTTAAAAATATAATTAAGTACTTATTTAATCAAAACTCTGATGATATTATGATGTTTCAATGACTGGCTCGGTGGAACAGTGGTTAGTGACCCAGGTTTACTACCTATGGATCCAAGAGTCGTGGGTTCGATTCCCACTCGGGACAAATATTTGTGTGACGAACATCGGTGTTTGTTCCATGTCTGGGTGTATTATTAAATATATTTAAGTATATTTGTGTATCTGTCGTGGCCAAATCGATGAATTGATCATTTCATGAAATGGTTGGCCATTTCATGAATTATCTCATCATTAATATGTTCCTCGTCACATAGATTATATGCACGGTCTGTAAGCGACTTCACTACAGAGTTCAGTTGGCGCGGATGATGATAAAACACATAAGCGACGTCTTACAGAGGAATGGATACAGCGGGCGAATTTCAAGACCGACACCCAGTAAACGCCTGGATTATAGGGTAGATCGGCATCCAGCATATTTGCCGTATGTAAAAGGAGTGACAGATAAGATCTCGAACTTATTTAAAAAATTCTCAGTAAAAACTATCTTCACTCCTCTTAAAAAGCTATCACAGTTTCTACGCTCCCCAAAGGATAGCTTCCCTTTGGAAAAACCAGGCGTTTATAAAATTGACTGTAGCTGCGGGAGCTCGTACATAGGGCAAACGAAAAGAACTATTTCGTGCCGTGTGAAAGAGCATATCAGGGCAGTCAAGAACAATCAAACACAAAAATCGGCAATTGCTCAACATCTTATAGATTCGGGAACAAACCACTGGATTGAGTTACATAACCCTAAAGTACTTTCTACAGAACGCCATTATATACCACGACTGGTAAGGGAAGCAATTGAAATTCAAAAATTCAAAAACTTCAATCGTGAGGATGGGTTTCAACTGTCGAATGTATGGCATCCAGTGATACGTTTATGTAAAAATAAAAATAAACAAGTGTCCGTTCTCGAAAAAAGATGTGATACTGTAAGTGTAGTGTGTTGTGATCGAATTCGGAGTGACAATATTGTGAACGAGGGTAGCGGTGTCGTGCGTAATAAAAGACTTAGAAAGAGGGTAGACCGATATGTCTGCCCTTAGACCTACCGTCATTCTCGCAGTCCTACAGTTCACCCGTGATCATGGCGCTTGCAACAGTGCCGAAATATCGGGAGCTCATTAAAACAAAACAACATGGTAAATATCCCGGACAGTTACAGTTTTCTAATGTGTGTAACCATGACAGTTTAAAATTATATATTGAGCACCGGTACGGGCCGGAAATTGCGAAATTAGTGAAACACCTTGAGCGCGCGCGGAAAAAGTGTGAATGTTTATCGGAATCCTTACTATTTTTAGTGAAGTGTCGTGATAATGACTTAATTCCGGTATGTGTGCGTATAAAACCTCGCCCAGACATTTACGGCTCCGCGAGCGTTCTTCGTAACGCGAACATAAAATTATTACGTAAGTCGATTAGAAATTGCCGTTATCGACTGGACAAAATTCAGTGTGAGTTATATAGTATACACCTGGAATGCAGTGCTGTGTTGTCCGTGAGTGATTTTGAAAAGTGTGATCGTATAACGTACTTACAAGCACAACGTTCGCGAGAACTAAGTGCTTTGAAACAGAATGGTAAGTTTGAGTCACTATTAAGTAAACAGAAGAGTGTCCCCCACCATGATAACTCACCGAAGCGACGCACTGTGATAAATCATTCGGATAAATTGTTGACTAACGCAGCATTACAAATACTGGAGAAAGGGCTTAATTACGCTCCCACATCTAATCGCATCCCTTAAGAAGGAATTATAGGCACAGTTGAGGAGGTAGTTAGACGTAACAGGATTCCTGCGGCGGACGCGGAAACCTTACGGCAAGATTTCGCCGTTACCTTACGTCATGCGAAACCTCCCAAAGCAAATATTTCTTCTGAAGAGCTTTCCGCACTGAGAGACCGAAATGATAAGAGCGTAATAGTGTTGAAGGCGGATAAGGGCAATGCGACAGTACTTTTAAATGTCACTGATTATGATAAGAAAGTCAGAGACCTGCTAAGTGACATAAGCACGTATGAAAAAGTGAGCTATAACCCGACGAGTAGGACGAATCGGGCAACCCAAAAGCTCATCAAGGAGTGCAAGGAGGCTATTGGTGATGATATTGCTACGTATCTCCTACGACCGAGAAACCTCCAACCTCCCAAATTGTATGGACTACCAAAGGTTCATAAGCCAAATGTACCACTGCGGCCAATAGTGAGTCAAATTGATTTAACGACCTATGGATTGGCAAAGCATGTAGCCGGTATCCTACAGCCATTGGTGGGTGGCACCACATCGTACGTGAAGGACTCCAGACATTTTATTGACATTCTGCGACTTAGTAATATCAATAAGAACGAAGTGATGGTCAGTTTTGACGAAGAATCACTGTTCACAAACGTTCCCATTACTGACTGCATGGAAGTAATTAAGCGTAGAATGGAAGAAAATGATATTCCTGTGGAATATGCCAAATTGGTGCAACATTGCCTTTCGACTAATTACTTCATATACCAAGGCGAATACTACCTCCAAATAGATGGTGTGGCAATGGGAAGTCCTGTGGCCCCTGTAGTTGCAAACTTATGGATGGAACATTTTGAAAACAGAGCCATTGCCACGGCCACGGCGGTATTAGAATTTGGAAGCGGTACGTCGATGACATTTTTGGTATTGTAGAGGGTGATGAAAGTACCGTGCAGAACTACTTGGCACACTTAAATAGCATCCATAGGAAAATGAATTTCATGTACGAAATGGAAAAAGAGAGGAGCATTGCCTTTTTAGATGTGCTGGTCAAAGTTCGAGACGATGGTTCTTTCAGCCATTCAGTATACAGGAAGCCAACTCATACTGATCGCTACCTACATGCAGAGTCACATCATCATCCGCGCCAACTGAACTCTGTAGTGAAGTCGCTTACAGACCGTGCATATAATCTATGTGACGAGGAACATATTAATGATGAGATATAACACATAAGCGACGTCTTACAGAGGAAAGGATACAGCGGGCGAATTTCAAGACCGACACGCAGTAAACGCCTGGATTATAGGGTAGATCGGCATCCAGCATATTTGCCGTATGTAAAAGGAGTGACAGATAAGATCTCGAACTTATTTAAAAAATTCTCAGTAAAAACTATCTTCACTCCTCTTAAAAAGCTATCACAGTTTCTACGCTCCCCAAAGAATAGCTTCCCTTTGGAAAAACCAGGCGTTTATAAAATTTACTGTAGCTGCGGGAGCTCGTACATAGGGCAAACGAAAAGAACTATTTCGTGCCGTGTGAAAGAGCATATCAGGGCAGTCAAGAACAATCAAACACAAAAATCGGCAATTGCTCAACATCTTATCAGATTCGGGAACGAACCACTGGATTGAGTTACATAACCCTAAAGTACTTTCTACAGAACGCCATTATATACCACGACTGGTAAGGGAAGCAATTGAAATTCAAAAATTCAAAAACTTCAATCGTGAGGATGGGTTTCAACTGTCGAATGTATGGCATCCAGTGATACGTTTATGTAAAAACTGCCTCGTTGGTCTATTGGTACCAAGTGCTGCGTTAGGACCGAGAGGTCCCCGGTTCGAGTCCGGGGTCGGGCAAAATTTGTGTGAGTTTTTCTGTAATGAAATTACTCAGCCCGGAGTTAGGAAGTTGGCGGTTGAACGCCCGTGCCTCGGAAAGCACGTTAAGCCGGTGGTCCTGCGCCCGATCTCTCATCGGTCATGTCGGATTGCCGTCTCACCAAACTATGAGAGTAAGGGAATAGAGAGTGCACTTGTGTTTGCGCGCACACTTGTGCACTATAATATGTCCTGCGCACTTGGCTGATCTCAATTGAGATCGGCCGCCATGGCTGAAATCGGTCGGACGCCTTATATTTATTTATGTAAAAATAAAAATAAACAAGTGTCCGTTCTCGAAAAAAGATGTGATACTGTAAGTGTAGTGTGTTGTGATCGAATTCGGAGTGACAATATTGTGAACGAGGGTAGCGGTGTCGTGCGTAATAAAATACTAAGAAAGAGGGTAGACCGATATGTCTGCCCTTAGACCTACCGTCATTCTCGCAGTCCTACAGTTCACCCGTGATCATGGCGCTTGCAACAGTGCCGAAATATCGGGAGCTCATTAAAACAAAACAACATGGTAAATATCCCGGACAGTTACAGTTTTCTAATGTGTGTAACCATGACAGTTTAAAATTCGTCTTTGTTTACAAGGGCCGCCATTTTTACACAAACTGCACAAAAACAACCAGTGTTGCCAAATAAGTGTATTTACTGCCTAAAATAGGCAAACTTCCGTCAATTTTGTCCAAATTAAAATTAAATGTACCTTATTTAAAAATGACATGAATTTTATAAAAAAAAATGTTTTGCTAAAAATATGCTATTCTAAAATAAAAGATAAAATAATATGCTAAACAGGAAGAAAATTTAGCTCATTGTGCAAATTTAGCATATTTGCACAAAGTGCAATTGGTCAGGGGATACCAGTCACAACTATCTGCCCGGTGGTTGGTGAACGGTATACGGGTAAGTGACCCCGGCTCCTCGAGCTACTATCGACTCAGTCCAAATCATCCGAGGCGATAGTATCCTTCCTCCGCTTTTCCTTCCCCCGTCAAATATCCTTTCTACTTGTGGGAACGCAATGCGCTTGTTAAAACAATGCACAAGGCAGAATGGCGGCGACGTGGTCCACAACCCGTCACGTCACGTTTCCCACAGAGGTGAAAAGTGGATCGCTGAAAGTGATCTCTGCCTACCCCTCTGGGAAAAAGGCGTGATTGTATGTATGTATGCAATTGGTATAGCAACTCTGGCACTCTACCGGTAAACTCAACGAAACAATTCCACGATATGATCGATTGAGATTGATCGTTTCATGAAATGGCAGTGCATCTATCTGGCCCAATCGTCAAACGATTTCTTATCATTGATCTGACCTGGCCATATCATAAAATGGCCAATGGACAGTGAAATATTTCATGAAATGCAACCATTTCATGAAATGGCCAATCATTTCATGAAATGGCCAATCATTTCATGAAATGGCCAATTCTACGATGTGGCCACGACATATCCACTGTTGACTTGATTCTGATACCCGTAAAACAAGTGCTTAAGCTACTTACCACGGGATTAAATCAATGTTTGTGAAATATTTATTTATTTAATAAATAAATAAATTAATTAATAAAATAATAATAAATTGATTTTATTTATTTATTCAATAAATAAATAAAGAAATAAATATCTGGGACATTTCCACACACGGTCATCTGACCCCAAACTAAGCAGAGCTTGTACTATCGGCGTCAGAGACTGATATACATACATATATATTTATGTCCGTATGGATTGAGGAGCCACTTTCGACTTAAGAAGGAATCTCGCCCCCTTATTTAGTAGGGAAGAAAATAATTTTGTAGACTGAATCCTGAAATTTGTAGTATAATATATCTAAAGTTATGTAACTGTGAATGTGGCTCCTCAATCCAAACATCAGGATTGAGGAGCCACCTGAAACACGGAAAGTATTTCATGTATATGTTTGAAAATTTTGTATCATTTAGTAGCAATTGTGTTTAGTGTCTACTAAAAATTTTAGCCCAGTACTGTTTATATTCAAGAATATACAATACTTTTAATGTGGCTCCTCAATCTATACACAAAATAATTAATTTCCATGTAAGTTATTGGTCAATTTATATTCCACTCTAAAGACATTTAGTAGTAAGTGTGTTCGAATTTGTAGTATATAGAAAAAGTAGTAGAACTGAGCAAATTTAATAAATAAATGCATTTCATTTGGCTCCTCAATCCTGACGTCTGCATAATAAATAATTATCTAAGCTTAGTGCGGGTGCCAATGCGGAAGTTTTATGGAAGCATAGAAACTTGGTTTTGTCTAAGTTAAGGGTAAGGATATTATTTTGATGATGCAACCAATTAGCAATGATTTTCAGGCCATCCTCAGCTTTTTGGCGGACTGCCTCCCAGGTAATGTCATGAAATACCAGAGCAGTATCATCAGCATAACAAATGATCTGAGTATTTTGAACAGGGATTGAAAAGATATTATCAATATACAAGACAAATAATGTTGGCCCAAGAATGCTGCCCTGAGGCACCCCGAAATTAATGGGCCTCATGCTACTAAGGTGTTCACCAATTTTGACACGCTGTTCTCTACCGGTAAGATAACAAGTAAACCAGTTCAAAGCTGTTCCTCGTATGCCAAAGCCTTCCAGCTTTTTTAAAATAATAGGTATTGAAACAGAATCGAAGGCTTTACCTAGATCTAAAAATACTCCAATACAGTTTTGTCCGTTATCGAGGTGACTTGAGATAGTATCTGTCAGAAGGGTTACAGCATCTTTCGTGGATTTACCCTTGCGCAAAACCGAACTGATAATTAGTAATAAGGTGGTTAGACTCCAAGAAAGATACGATCCTTTCATTTATTATGCGTTCAAGCAGCTTGGAGAAACATCCCAGAAGGGAGATAGGGCGATAATTATTGGGGTCATTCTTGGGTCCACTTTTATGGATGGGAATAATGACTGCTGCTTTTCACACTTTTGGAAAATAGCCAGTTTCAATACTTTGATTGAAAATAAGTGTAAGTGGTTCGATTATATATTCACTGATTATCTTAATGATCTTGTTGGAGATTTTATCAACGCCTGGGGAGCTATTGGTATCTAGATTTGTTATGAGATCTAAGATTTCTTGTTGATCTGTCGGAGCAATAAAGAATGAGTGTGAGGGTGGATTACCAGTTGTTACTTTAGCTGCTAGAAGGTCTTCTGTTGTATTTAGCTTAGCGAGGATTTTGGAAGCTTACCTTTCTCCTACAGACGAGAAGTACTCATTGCATGCATCCAAGGATTCAGAAGGAGAACTCTTACCAGAATTAATAAGCTCTTGCGCATCTACATTAGTGTTCAGAGGAGACCTTTGCGACCTATTCGACTCATTTTATTTATATCCATCATCATTTTCATTTCATCATCAATTGCTACATTCAGCAAAAAAAAATATTAAGGGTCAAGTTTTAAGATCATCGATCTCCAAATATTTTCACAAAGAGAAACTCGTCCTACATTATGACCAAATAAAGGATCTACTCCCTAATCAGTACCTTGTACTATTATTATTACTCATATTCACATTACTTCTTTCATATTAAGGCTCACGTGGCCTGTAATTAATTAATACATAAATAAATTAACACACTCTAAGACACCAATTTTTTACATTATGCTACCAGGTCCCCTATCGTTGAATGTCATTTGTAGAGTAACATGATTTGCACATATTATCATTTCTATGTGTTTATATCACGAGGGGCGAGGGCCTTATTGCCTCTTATTATCCCACGGCCATTACAATGCCTAACTAAATCACTCTTTCTCGTTATCAATCTTATACGATACGAAGATGTATTTTCTCATTATATCTGTTACCGGCCAAACCCGATTTCAGGACAAACTAGTTTAGCCTAGTCCAAACTAGTTTGTCCTAAGCCCGTTAGTATAAACCGGTATAACCTAGTCCAAACTAGTTTTTCCTAAGCCCGATAGGATAAACCAGTTTAGACTAGGCCAAACTAGTTGATCTTGATATAGATACGCATTATCTAGGATAAACTGGTATGGCCTTTTCCAGACATTGTAATATGTCAAGAAAGTCAAAATAAATAGATTATCCAAATAAAATCCTCCGTAATTGGAAAAATAATAATTTTTTCTTAATCTTATTTCTTACTTCTTAAAATGGTTCGTCGTTAAGTTTTCATTCGTACAATCATACTATTAGTACAGTCATTTGGTCGATAGAGGGTACCTGAAAAGTTTTCCGGGAGTTTTTAAATTTGGCAATTTTATAGATTTTGGTATGTTCTTGCCAAATTTCAACTTTGCCACCTCGTACGGCTGCCGCTCGCGCCGCCATTTTGAAAAAATAGCGCCCAAAAGCAGTTTTTTGAAAATAACTCCTTTCAAATAAAACTAATTTTACGGATTAAACTCGCGTGTATTGGTATTCTAAACATTATTTAGAGATCCGACGTTTCGAGCTCTTTATAGCGCTCGTGGTCACGGGCAAGACTAAAGCTGACAGGTGTCTTCTTATGTGAGTTTAATTACTACCGTCATTTGGTGTGATATTTTGTGTGTTCCGGTTCACGCATACAGAACTCACAACATTGTTAGGTCTTGCAATATGTTGTTGTTTTTGACGGGCTTGGGATATTATGGTCTTCATGATAGGATCCCAAGCAGGTGGTACACTCCAACCATCTTCTCTATTGAAATTAGGATGTTTTTTAATCTCAATAGCTTCTCTCAGCATCCTAGGGACAAAACGTTGCTCTTTCACGAGGATTTGAGGTTTGTCAAACTGGATATAATGGTTGGGTCCGTCTGGTGCATGTTCACATACTGCAGACTTAGTTTCTCGCCTATGTTTGACGTCAGCCATATGTTCCTTGACCCGGGTACTAACACTTCTCTTTGTTTGACCGATGTATGAGAGGCCACACTCACAGTCTAGCTTGTATATGCCTGCATCTTGAAGAGGAATATTACACTTGACAGGTGGTAAAAATTCGTTAATTTTCTTCGGCGGCTTGAAGTAGTTATTTATGGAAGCAAGCTTTAAGATGTGTCCAATCTTGTCAGTGACACCCTTCATGTATGGTAGTACTGCTGGCTGTCGCTCCACTGTAGTTGGCTTCACTCGGCTTCTGTTCCGCGTTCGTAGTATTTGGAGCTTGTTGCTCCGTAGTACGCGCCTGATATGCTGAAGCTCAGCTGTCAGGTGTGTGTCATCACAGATGCCTCGTGCTCTCTGAAACAAAGATTTCCCTACGGTAGATAACTGACTAGGATGGTGGTGAGAATCACCGTTCAAGTACCTATTTGTATGAGTTGCTTTACGATACACAGTATGACCTAAACTATGATCTGGATTTCTCATAATCAGAATGTCTAGAAAAGCTAGTTTATTATTTGACTCTAATTCCATTGTAAACTGAATACTAGGATGTATGGAGTTTAAGTGTGTTAGGAAGGCAGAAATTCTATCAGTAGGTAGTATTGTGAAGGTGTCATACGTACCGTTTATAAAACCGGGGTCTTACTGGTGCAGTAGCAAGAGCCCTCTCCTCAAAGTCTTCCATAAAGATATCGGCGACAAGAGGTGATACGGGGGATCCCATTGCTACACCCTCCATTTGAACATAGAATTGTTCCTTCTATGTTGTGGGGTCCACTCCTACCGGCTAACTAAGGCAAGCGGAGAGAGGAGCCTGGTCGACTCTCAGAGGCACGGGTCCCAAAGGGGTGTCAATCCCATTCAGCCCGCCACAAGCTGCCCTGGGGAGACTGGTTGCACTGGTAGAGAGTCGCTGACTTTCATGGTGCGAAAATCAGCGACTCTCACCAGGAGGTGGTGGGGTCGTCACATCCCTACGCCTTTATTATTATTATTATTAACCACCTTACGGTTTTTGGCCTTCCGCACCTTGTCCACTACCAAGCCGGTCGTCTTGAAATCCATTGACGTTCTAAGCGCGTCTATAACGTTATCCCCGGTTTTTGTGTTGACGTCACTATAATTGCGTGGCTTGGTCGTGGTTTCGGTTTTCCTTTTGCCGCCGTTGCGTAAGTTTGGTGTGTGGTCTCGTCCGCTTTGAGATTGGGTTTGTGGGGAGTTTTGAACGAGGAGTTGATCCATGTTAGGGTGTTGTTGAGTGCCTTGGACTGGATCCGGTAGAGGTGCCCTAGGTATTGAGGTAGGTTATGGTAGACGGCGCCGAGTTGGCGGCGTATTTAACCTTTGTACCGTGATGTTGGATGGGTGTTGGCACTTTGTATGAAAAAATTGGTACCTTAGGACACCTCTAGCTCCTCGTAGAGATGTTGGATCGGCCTGGTCGACGCGTCGTTGGATAGAGTTCGACGGCGCCAACATGGTGGTTATTTCGGTTTGTTTGTTGATTCACCGCTGCGAAGTAGTTAAGCGTGAAAGTTGAGGTCCTGTAGCTGCAAGGTCCATAGGGATACGATGTTGCCCACATGAATCCTGGAGATTTAGACACTTATGCATCACTGTACACACTTTGTTTGAAAAATTGAGCACTGTAACTATTTTTAGTGATTTTTTAACGCGGAGCGACGTGGATTGTGTGCCGATGTAGTCGCAGTACTGGTTAGGATAGGTTAGGTTATGCAGGGGTGGCTGAAGAACTGGCCAAGGGGATTGAGGCAGCTCTCCCTATTGGCTCAGCCAGAGTGATGCGCCCGGTGATGCGGGCGCAAATACGCATAAACGGGCTTGACGAAACTTACAAGGTGTATTTGATATGTCGAGTAAATTTTCTTTGCAGTACTGCAGATGTCGTTTACAGTTTTCCACAACTTCTTAGGGTCCCTATGTGACTTTTGTAATAGTTCCGCGTTGTAATTATTTTTTAGTTTTCTTAAAAGATCGTTGCAGAAGTTCCTGTAACGGGTGTATGCCAGTTTAAGTATTGGGTTACGTGGGTCTTTACGCAAGACCATATGTAGGCGGTCTCGGTTGTCGATGCATCGAATGAGGCCAGGAGTTATCCACTCTTTCACAATATGTTTTGATCGGCTAATACGTTTTTTTGATGTGTGCTTTGTAATTATTGATTCAATAGTTGATGAGAAAGTGGAAGCAGCCAATGATGCATCGGCATTTTTAGTAACGAGTGACCAATCAAAAGACTTTAATTCATCCGAAGCGGCTAGACTGTCCAACTTCGTGATAACCCTGTCCAAACGTTTCTTTACATTACGAGCAAACGAGGCACCAATCATAGCTAACGAGTGATCTGTGGCGCTACTCGGACATACTACGCCGATGCAAGGACTGAAAGGTTTAAGGAAAATGTGATCCAGGAAAGTGTTTAGAGGAGTCGGTTTGTTTATGGCCGCGTAGAATCCGTTTTCAGTTAGTAGATTAAGATAATTATTAGTTTGAATGTCATGAATTTCGCAAGTAGTGTCTATATTAATATCACCTGCTACTATGAAATAATCTTTATGTTTCGATTGGCTAAGCTTATCATATCTAAAAATTTATCTGTATTTTTAGTCGAGGGTGAACGGTACACACCCATTACTGTAACGGTGTTACTTATATCTAATATCAGGCTATTTGCCTCACCATCAAAGTCAATCTCCATGTAAACCACATCGAGAGTGTCTCTCACGTAGACGACGACACCTCCCGCTTTATTAATGTTTAGCTTCGTGCAATAGCTTGTGTAACCATTTGGAAGCTTTATGCCTTTAGATTCATCTAGCCAACATTCCGTGAGGACGATCACGTCAAAAGGGACGTCAATCTGATGAAGCATTACCACAAGGTGATCGAAGTTTTTGTTAAGACTCCTAATGTTGTACGTTAGTAAGCGAACGTTCCACTTGGATGTAATAATAAAGGATGTGCAGTCTTTAATTTGGTCGAGAAGGGTACATTCAATATTCAGCGAGACGTCAATATCATCATTAACACTGTCGATTATCATTACAGACAAAGTATACTCTAAAGCTTGGAGAAAACTCTTACGTATATTGCAAAAATGGCAACGAACGAGAAAAAATATTTCATTTTTACATTACTGTAGTACACGACTCGCTTTATTATACAATGTTCTGTTTGATGTAGTGAGAGAGTGAGGTTTGTGTGTGTGTGTTTGTGTGTTTTGTGTTTTTAGGATAATTTTCGCAAATAATGGTGAAGGGCTGTGTCATTAAGGAGAGTACAAAATGATAAAGAAAATTATGTAGGTGTACTAAGCATATAAATGTAGCAAACAGTGAGTTTGCAAAAAGAAAAGTACAAAAATATATAGAAAACAAATTGATTAAATTACTATCTAAGTGAGAAACAAATGACTTAGGCAGTGAGTTCCGGGTCCCCTGTGTGCTGGTTTTCCTCGGCTTGGTCTCCGGGCATCTTGGTAAGGTCCTTAGGATTCTTGATTGCTTTTGCGTGTGCCCCATCCGCAGCTTGGATATATATGGTTCCTCCCTTGGTCCAGCAATGCTTGTAGCCTTGTTGTTTGGCACGGAGCCTAGCGTCGCGAAATAAATTCCGATTGGCCGACGTTAACCTTTCATTAATATATAATTTATTTTCCGGACCTTCCACTTCTATATCTTTGGTCGTCAGGTTCCTTCGGTATTTACAGGCCTTCATGGTCTACTTTGTTGAGCTCCTTGACGCTCAGAGTGCGCGGTATTGGGCTTCGGGGCCAGGCGACTTGGTGCTCCCACTCTGTTTGCAGAGTCAATATCTTTGTCCTCCAGCTTCATGCCGACCTTATGTGCCAGCATCAACACTGTGTGAAATAAATTTTCGTTTGTTCGGTCGGTTATTCCTACAATCTCCACTTAACTACGCAAGAACGACTGTGCTTGGTAGTTCAGTTCCTGTTCGAGTCTGTCTTTGTCGCTTTCCAGCTCAGCTATCCTGGATGAGGTGGCGGTGATTTGAGTTTTGAATTCCTTATGTTGTTTATGCATACGGTCGAAAATTTGGTCCAGCTCGCACTTCCAACCTTGAAAAGCAGAGTTTATCTCTCGCTGTATTGTACTCTCAATCTTGGCTGTTAAAGTTTCTGATATTTTTGATAGTTGTTGGTCTAAGATCGCACTGAATTGCCCGTAAGTGATAAAACCATCGCTGTCTGGCTGCTTCGGGGCCTGGTCGTCGGCCGATAACAATATGTGTTGTTCGTCCATCAAAGCGTCGTGAACAATCTTGTTGCAAGCCTCCAGGCTTGCTCGGAGTGAGATGTTGTCATTGCCCCGCCGTCGAGTTACATTTAGGCAGGACGGGCACGTCCACTGACCTTTAGCACCGGAAGGTATATTTGTGAAAGACATGTTTAGGCATTTGTAGTCGTAGTGACCACGACAAGTAATGCATTTTAGTGTTTGCTTGACGGATACCATTGATTTACATGCCATACAAGTAGCCACAATGATAACGTATATATCACTATCAGCCAAAAGTCAATAAAACGACAGTGAAGAGACGGGTATTTTAAAAACAACGATGGGCACCGAGTAATCGCGGAGCGGTTTGCGATACTGCGGGTCGCGAGAAGAAGGTCCTAAGCGCCGTGGAATAGTAGGCGCTTACGCGTTTTCGTCTTGCACTTGTTTACACTTTGCTTGAAGGTGATCTAAAATGTTTCTCACAGTTATTTCACTCTGATTAGCACTCAAAACATAATAATCCACGTAATATTTTTATCGTATATAGTTCCCGTGGATGTAGTTTATGCAAAGCAATCCATTTAGTTTGAATTATTCACTTGAAACTGCAATTACAAATATATTGTTACGATCACGAGAGACCGTGCAAGCGGAATTAGTCTTATAGTCTTATAGATAAGGTCTATATTCGCTTGCACGATATTACGTCACACTCTCTGGTCGGTCGTAACGAGCTCTAGCGTGTTCTAGAGTAATAATAATATTAATAGAGTTTTCGCCGCCCGGACCGCTCGAGAATATTCTCAACGCTACGCGAAGAGACTAGTGCGTCCTTGCTGCGTATAAAAGCAGGATGTACGACACGACGAGACAGTTCCGATTTGGGAAAGCGAAGCGAATCAGTCTCCTGCGAACTAAGAGTGATCGAGTGCGTTAACTGCGAATAGTTTCAGTGTAATTCAGTGTTTCAGTGTAATTTAGTGTTCCGTGTTTAGTGTTGTAATTAAGTGTTTTTAATTGTGTTTTTTAAGTGTTTAATTGTGTAATTGTTAGTCGATAAATAAATTAATTGTCTCTTGGTGACTTTTGGCGTATCTTGAATTTAACGTACCCCGTTCCCGCAACAATTGGTGTCAGAAGTGGGATTCAAGATGCCTCTTACACCACGAGAAGACAGTGAGGGTCGAGTAACAAGGAGTCAAACCGCGGCCCTTCAAGAGGGTGAAGGTACTTCAACGGAGGGATCTATTCAAACACCGATTGGGCCTGTTGAGCTTGCAGACTTATTCAAACTGCTGAAGACACAAGCCAGCCGACAGGACGAGCAAGCCCGCGAGCATACCCGCCGCCAGGAGGAGCAAGCCCGCGAGCAAACCCGCCGCCAGGAGGAGCAAGCCCGTGAACAAGCCCGCCGCCTTGAGGAGCTAGCCAGACTTAAAGAAGTACAATTCGCTAAACTGAGGGAAGAACAAGCCCTTCGCCAGGAAAAGCAAGACCTTCGCCAGGAGGAGCAAGCCCACCATCTGGAGGAGATAAGCAAGAGTTTGTTGGGGGCTATTGAGAAGAAGCACGAAGTATTAGAAAAGCAGATTGATTCCCTCAAGGATGATGTGCTAAGCGTCAAGACCCAACACGAAGATCGACTCACTCAACACGAAGATCGACTCACCCAACATGAAGATCGATTCACCCAACATGAAGATCGATTCACCCAATATGAAGATCGATTCACCCAACACGAGGATCGACTGAGCCAGGTAGATACTGAGATGCGACAGCTGCATACCAAGATGGCAAGAGTGGGGACCCGGGGTGCTACGGTAGTGTCGGATTCTCCGAAAATCGAAGTACTTCGATGGAATGACGTCTTGGGCAGCATTTTGGTACCAGTTCGAGACAGTGGCTAAAGGAAAGGGGTGGAACGAGGAAGAGTCCATGATAGCTCTGACTCTGGCTCTTCGTGGAGATGCCCTGCTCACATAGGAAAACCTGCCTTCGGATAATAGAACTTTAGGTGCTCTCCAAAGAGCACTAGAAGGCAGGTACAGCGACAAACACCTGGAATACGCGTATAGAGCACAACTCCGCGATCGACAGCAGAAGCCTGGTGAGAGTCTGCAACAATGGGCAACGGAAATCGAAAGGCTAGTCAGACGTGCGTACGTGTCATGCCCGACAATGGTGGAATCAATGATCCCGCAAGCTTTCTGTGATGGAATTAGAGACGCAGACGTCAGACACACCGTGAAATTGAGCCATCATCAGACCTTACAGGAAGCTCTAGCCCATGCTTTGGAGGTGGAAGCCGTGCGTCAAGACGCTAGAACTCAACGACTTCGGGAGGTTGTGGTGAAGGAAAAACCTTCTGTGGGTCCGATGTGCTATGGCTGCGGCGAGAGGGGCCATATTCGGAGTAGTTGCCCCAAGCGAAGTTGGCCACGACTTTTTAAGAGACCAGAAGTGTGTTGTAGACGTCGCTAAAGGAGTACTTAGTTTCCCCGAACAAGAAGTATTCCTAGAGGGAGCGAGATCATGCGCAGTTTACTGCCTGAAAAATACGACCCTACAGCCGAGATCTGAAACTCTGGTCAAAGTTAGATTCCCTTACACTGCGTGTCAAGGGCGAAGCGTCGTCATAGAAAACTGCGGCGACCATCCGAGTTGGATCACAGCAAGAACTCTGGCCATGACCGGAAAAGGAGCGCTAGTGCGAGTCATCAATCTTAGCGGAGATGAAGTGCAGCTACGAAGAAACTGTGTCATCGGACGGTGCGATGCAGGTCAATCCATCAGAAGGCTGAAAAGGGCCCGGGAACCGGAATCCTGTCAACGAGATGACGTCACGCCGCTCCTAGCAAATTGTAAGGACAAGCTCTCTGAGCGGGAACTTCAGCAAGCTAAAAGGTTGTTGCTATATTTCAACGACATATTTTCGAAGGGTGACCATGATTTGGGAAGGACAGGTCTCGTTAAACACAGAATAGACACGGGAGACGCGCCACCAATCAAGCAGCGGCCTAGACGCTTTCCATTTGCCAAAGAGAAGGAAGTAGCAGACATGGTTGCTGAGATGCAGAAGAACCGCATCATAGAACCTTCAACAAGCCCGTGGTCTTCGCCAGTAGTCCTGGTAAAGAAGAAGGACGGCAGCACCAGGTTTTGTGTGGACTACCGGTTGTTGAATAATGCAACGAAGAAGGACAGCTACCCTCTGCCCCGTATAGACGACACACTGATCCATCCAGAAGACAAAGAGAAGACGGCATTTACGACCGGAACTAGGAATGGATTGTGGCAGTTCAACGTCATGCCCTTTGGTCTTTGCAACGCTCCGGCGACATTCGAGCGGTTGATGGAAAGGGTACTGGTTGGACTTCTGGGTGATGCATGCCTGGTGTTTACGCGATAAGGTCGAGTGTATGGTTTGGGATAAGTTTGTAATAGAAAAGACGTGTAGTTTGCTCGGAAATTTATTTGCTTCTAATTTTAAAAACATTCAATAAGCTCTTGTTAGCATAATGTGGACTGTATGTATAGTTATAGATAAACGTTGCACTAACACAGCGCGATGGACGTTACGTCTTAGACATTCCGCCCACCAAGAACATAAGTTCTTAACAATAACAAAACTTGGTAGGTATACAACTCAACTTGCGAAAGTAAAAAATTAAACAAAATAGGTAAACTGTAACAAACTTGACTTAACTATGTCCTCATAGACGATAAACTTAATCTTATACCTATTTATCGTATAAAATGCATGAACGCATGAACCACAAAACCACATGACGGTAAGTTTGAACAGATAAGGTAAATTTAGAAATCTATTGTAAAAACTCGTTTAGTAAATAAAGTGCTACAAAATTAACTTAACAATTTTACCGCCCACCGTTCACTTATTTCAAATAACCATTAGAGTTACTTACACAATAAATAAAATAAACTTTGTACTTAACTAGGTATCTTGTACCTCAAACTACAACTGTTATGTATCTCTTAGCTCTTAAGAAAACAAAATCAAGTACAACTGAACAGTTTTGTTGCTTACTTGCACTAATAACACATATAATTATAACAAACGATAAAACATTAAGGGCTTAGGATCTACACATATTCTGATGAACCTGTTATTGACTGTATCAGCAATAACCATTATGATATGATAAGTATTTAAGAAAACATGTAAATATAACATCATTTAGCAATCAAACAAAGTTTATTTACTGGACGCTTAAGTATGCCTGATTTACATTTGACTGATACAACTCTAGTGATATTATCAGGTCCAGTATGTTTTTGTATTATTTTGCCTAGGAGCCATTTTGCAGGAGGCATATTATCCTCTTTTAATATTACAACACTACCTATCTCGGGCTCTGCTCCTTTTGTGCTCCACTTATATCTTTGATTAAGATTGCCTAGGTATTCTCTATACCATCTGCTCCAAAAATTACCTGCAAGTTTTTGAACCAATCTCCATCTATCTAAACCATGTAAATTACAATCAACATCTTGATCGGCAATATTTAATTTTAGTAATGGTTCACCTATTAAGAAGTGGCCTGGTGTCAACGGTAGGGGGTCGTTAGGATCATCACTAATTACGCTTATCGGTCTAGAATTTAGACACGCCTCCACTTGGGCCAGGACCGTTGCTAACTCCTCAAAGGTAAGAGTACTATTACCAAGTATTTTACGCAAATGTGTTTTAGTACTGCGAACACCGGCTTCCCACAAACCACCAAAATTAGGGGAATGGGGAGGAATAAAACGCCAAGTGGTACGCTCCAGCCCTAGCAGCTCTGCAATATCCTCAGGAAGAGACGACTTAGCACTGTTGAACATATCTCTCATTTCTCTGTCGGCGCCAACGAAATTTGTCCCGTTGTCGCTCCATAACTCTTGACAGTGGCCACGTCGTGCAGTAAAACGTCGATAAGCTGCGATGAATCCTTTGGCTGTCAAATCAGAGACTGCCTCTAAGTGTATGGCTCTTGTGACCATACACACAAAAATACATCCATAGCCTTTATAAGATTTAGCTCCACGTCCTGGTGAAAATCTTATCTGGATTGGGCCGAAATAATCTACGCCTGTAGATTTAAAAGGTTTACTAGGTCTCAATCTCGACTCTGGCAGTAGACCCATTAATGGTGTAGACCTTTTTGAAGAAAATCTCAAACATGTGACACATTCTCTAAACACCTTTTTGACACGCTCCTTAGCTCGAACAATCCAAAACTTTGTTCTTAAAAAATTAAGCATTACCTGCGGTCCTCCATGTGAAGACTGATGGTGAGCATCAACAATTAAAAGTTGTGTAATATGATTTTTAGCAGGCATAATAATTGGATGTTTCGTATCGTAACATGCGTCTGAATGGATAATGCGACCTGACACTCTTAAAATTCCTCTTTCATCCAAAAAAGGACAAAGAGTGCGTAAGGAACTCTTTTTAGGTACGCATCCTCGAGTCTTTAACTATTTTATGTCACTCTCAAATTCTTGTTTCTGAACTTGCTTAATACAAGTCAGTAAGGATTCTTTATTTTCTTCAACTGTTATAAATTTTGGTAATTTTATTCTCTTTTCCTTTGGTAACTTTAGATTCAAAACTCTTCGGCAGTAAGATATAACCTTTAGCAATCTAGTTAATGACGAAAACTTTGACCATATGAAATCTTCTTCTACATGGGATAAAACAGTTAAAGATTTGATTTTCTCTTCCTCGTGTGTATCCTCAATAGTAGTGTCCGCCATCTCAACTTTACTCTCTGACAACCATTGTGGCCCTTGCCACCATAATGGATGTACGATTAACTCCTTTGAGCTTAACCCTCTTGACGCGCAATCTGCGGGGTTGGATTCCGTAGGTACGTGATTCCATTGTTCAACATCCATAATGTTTAAAAAAGTAGAAACCCTATTACTTACAAAGGTAGTTCAACGACTTGCACCTCCTTTTAGCCATGCCAGAACGATCATAGAATCCGTCCATCCAAATAAATGCTCTTTAGGTATCTCCATCACTTGCGACACTTCCCATATGAGTTTAGCAGCCAAAGCAGCCCCACACAACTCAAGTCTTGGTATTGAGACCTCTTTCTCTATAGGGGAAACCTTGGTTTTTGCAGTCACTAAGTGTACGTGTACTTCGTTAGACTCATCAATAACTTGTATATAGACCGCAGCTGCAAAAGCTGATTTGGAAGCATCTGAGAATACATGTAATTGTGATTTACAGCCTCGCGTAACATTGACCCATCTCGGTATTTCTAGATGCTTTAGATCCACTAAATTTCTCCTATAGCTAAGCCACTCTGTCAATATATCTTCAGGTAAGCAATGATCCCATGACAAACCTGTCTTCCAAAGTGCCTGAATAAACTTCTTCGCGTTTACAACAACTGGGGCAATCCAGCCTTCAGGGTCGTACAGCTTCGCTACGTCAGCTAGTACTTGTCTCTTAGTAATTGGCTCTCTAGGTTCTGGTAGCTCCACAGTATATATAAAATTGTCAGTCTCTCGACACCAACTCACACCCAGGACTTTGATGGTCTTATTTAATTTTATAGGTTCTGATTGATGATATTTCTCATTTTTGTCTCTAATTTTCTCTATTATTTTCTCGCAGTTGCTATTCCATTTTTGAAGCTTAAATCCACCTAATTTCATTAACTCATTCATCTCATCGTGTATTTTCAATGCCTCGCTCTCTGTCTCTGCTCCTGTAATTAAGTCGTCCATGTAGTAGTCTTGTTTCGTTATTTTTGCAGCTAATGGATATCTCGATTTTACTGCTAAATATGGTGCGCAAGCAGTACCGAATGTCAGACGCAACAGCTTGAACTCTTGTATCGTTTCTGATCCATCTGATTTGAATCGCCAAACGATCCTCTGATAGTCAGTATCCTCAGCAGCTACACAAACCATCCTGTACATTTTAACAATATCTGCGATGAGGCCTATTTTGTGGTTTCTCCATCTCATCAAAATATGCCTCAAATCTTGCTGTAATTTAGGACCGACCAGTAGATCATCATTTAAAGATACATTATTATCTCCTTTACTAGAGGCATTGAATACAATTCTCACCTTTGTTGTTTCTTTGTCTTCCCTCACCACGGCATGATGAGGAAGATAAACTGATGGAATTTCCAACTCTTGCTCACTGTAGTGTATTGACAAGTACGAAGTTGTCTCGTGCGCATACGTCACGCGCGGCGGAAAGGGACGATTCAGTCTGTGTCCGACCGCCTGCCAGGACGGAGTGGTGGTGCGTTGTCGAGCCAATATTAGGCGTGCTTAGTCAGTGGTATAGTGCATACACTACATTTGGCGACGAGGATGGGATAAACGTAAGTACGTAACAATTATAAAAAATTAAAAAGAAGGGAAGAGCTATGTGATAAAATAAAGTGCTCTAGTTAAGTTATTCTCATAGTAGACATCTACATTACATCGGTCCGGTTGTTTCAAACGTTAGTTATGGCTAGATACCATCTATGCTCTGTATTAGTGCATAGTTAACAATTGCAAAGTATTTTAAGAACATTTTACTGGAAAAAAAAGACAGCAGTGGGTAAATAGGCACTCGCTACTGATACTTTACATTGCCATATTTGCATATTTCGTAACAGTATGGTTATGAAATGACTTTTACATTAAATTGTTATAACATAAAATTATTTGAACATGAAATAATAGAAATTACGTCTTGGATATGTGTTACGATGTCGAAATGTTAAAATTGTTATTTACATAGGTACCTACATTCCTTAATTAGATTATTTTCCTATGCTGCTAAGTATAGGAGATAGGTACGAGTATGCTTGGTTGCCTCTTAACGTAGAAACGTAGCAAAAAAAAAAATAATAATATACTATTTGATTGAGTTGACCATTAAATTGGTATCTGCAGGTCTCACGTAGACTCAAATATATTTGTTTCATTAATTGAATACTTTATATGACTAATGATAAACCTATAAATGTTTACATAATTATCTAATTCAGTTAAATTAAAATGAAAAAGAATTAATTGTCATTCAATGCGTTTAGTAATCATTATTCACTGTTGACTAGATGAATTGCAATAGTACATAGTAACCGACACTTGTTCATTTTAATGAAAAACACTTGGGTCAGCCGGCCGACCGGCTCAGGAATGCGGTCCTTTTGTTCTTGCTTCTACAGATGATCCTTATAAATATTTTCAATAGATTTTTGTATATTAAATTTTGACGATTGTTTTGAAATGTTCCGAGTTGGGACAAAGGTCCAATTGTTTGGAAGTTGATATAACTTCATAAATCGAAGTATTACCTAGTATACAATAAAAATATTCAGCAGTAGAACCTCAAATGGTTACTGGTCATTTAATTGACAATCATTGAAAAATTGCATAGTCAGCAGTAGTAAATGACTACTGGTCATTAAATTAACAATCGTTATGGAATGAAATGATTTGCAGTAGTGAATGACTACTGGTCATTAAATTGACAGTCATTTGGAAATAACGTGAATAGCAGTAGTATTTGTCTACTGGTCATTAAATTGACAGTCATTTAGAAATGACGTGATTAGCAGTAGTAAATGACTACTGGTCATTAAATTGACAGTCGTTATGGAATGACATGATTTGCAGTAGTGAATGACTACTGGTCATTAAATTGACAGTCATTTGGAAATAACGTGATTAGGAGTAGTAAATGACTACTGGTCATTAAATTGACAGGTATAATGTATTGACGTTATATGACTGCAAGTCATAGAACAAAAGTTTTTTGATATCATAGAATACTTAGGAACAAGACGACAGTTTCATTTTTCCATAGATGCTGTTCTGCCAACTTTTCTGTCAAGCGTTATTGTTAGCGTATTGACATGTTTTGATGGTTGTCATTGTTTAATAATGATGCAAATTATGGGTTAGTTCGGAGAATCTGTTAATTTCATTCTTGACCGGGAGAGGCAGTATATTGGCGGTTTAAAGTTCGCCGGGTTTATTTAACTTGTGGTAAATATATTAAACACAAAAGCAGAGGATTTATTATTATGGCATACACAACAGGTTACAATCATAAATTAATTTAATTAAAAACATTAAAAAGTTACAAACCTAGATTATGACCAAAAAACGTAAACACACAGCATGGTTAATCCATAGCGCGTAAACTTATATTACATTGATCTGAATCATTAAATTGATTATTACAGATTACCCCATGGCACACCTTTGATTTGCAATGATTTCACGGTGTACACAATTAAACAACGATGTGATATTTTCATGAAATAAAGTAAAAGTACTTTTTCCATACATTGTTTACGTGACCAAGAGATAACAAGTAAACAAGGTGTATGTTGTTAACTGGTAACGTAATTCACTTTAAATGGAACTTTGAGATGTTCCAATATGTACTTGAACTTAAAAGATGCACACACTATAGCTCTGGCATACATCTGCAAGTTGCATATGTTCAAAATACTCTTCTTCAATATTGTAGATTCCATTTATTAGGTCAACTTTTTAATATTTTTTTTATAAAACTCAATTTAAAGAATTAATAATAAACATAGGGGAGGAGACAACGTACACTGTACAGTTGTAAAAAACTTTATAACATAAAGTTTGTTATTGGGTATTAGGTGATAAATGTGGACAGATTTATACACACCGTGTTTCGGGTCATCAAATTAACTGTGCGCTAAGTGTATATGTAGGCAGAAGGGGTAATGTAACTACATAATTAATAATGAATAATACGTCAGGTATATTAAAACCGAGCTAATACTTTATTACTTTCTTTAATGAGAACCATATCCATCACTTATCACTTTTATCAAAGTATAACCATAGCAATTGTAGCAAATGCCCAAGACATAAACTACAATTAGAGTTTGATTTATTAATTACAAATTGCACAGCAGCAGTTTTATAATTAACGATAATAATTAATTCGACAATCGAATTAATTATCCAAAGGTGTCTAGGATAAGCTATTGCAACGGTACAACGAGTGTTCCGTGCCACGCCAGAGCCAAGACTGCCTGCAATGTTCACAGTGAACGCCTTTTATAGTCGAGTCGAGCGGCGAGGGGGAGTGACTAACGACGCAGCTGGTCGGTGACGTGACCCGTGCACGTGCAGCTTGTTACTCATTCTATAATGAAGGCGAGCGATGACTCCTGCCGACATATACAAACAAATGTTTGTGCATTGTTAGCAATAATAATGTTACAATTCACCATGGCATTATTTACAGTATATCAAAGTCTGTATCTTATCTGGCGATAAATATTTAATCTAAATATATAAAAGGAGGAACTGATTGACTGACTGACATATCAACGCACACCCTAAGCGGCTGAGCGTGTTCACTTGAAGTTTGCAAGTGACGTGGTTTGGGTGCCGTGGAGGTGCACTGAGAGGGGGGTTCCCGAGGTTCCCACGGGAACGGGTTTAGATGGAAAATCTGTTGTATGGAAGATCTAATCCGCTTGGGCTGGACGCTTTAAATTGGGCATGCGGGTTTCTTGGTGAGCTTGAAGCTTGGTTGCAACAGGAGATTGCAAGATTCCCACGAAAACGGGAGTAAGCGGGAAAAGGCTTTTGTATGGAGGGTCCTGTGGTCCGCGCGAGCGAGGTCGCGGGCACAGCTAGTCGTATATAAACCTGTATGTAACAATGTACTAAATACATAAGTCTCACAAAATATAAAGCATTGTAATAAATGGGGGACTCGCTGCCGATAACGATACAAGATTAAACTTAGTAGAAAGTAGAAAAAAAAAACTGTTAACTACGAGTATATTCATTTGCTATGACCATTAACGACCTAATTGTAACAGTAAATGGTAACTATTCCTTTTTGAACCTTGAACAAATTATTATTATCTGTCATTGCATCACGGGATTACAGAGTCTCGGGTTATTAGTATAAATATAATAAAGGTGTTTCCTGTCTTCTCGGTTTTATGACCGATATTACAGAAATTAGGAACGAGTGTTGCTAAGTTCCTAAACTTCCATATTAGCTGGAATAACGGTGAAGTAGATCGCATTTGTCTTATAAAATACACATTGTTCAGAACTCACATTCTATGATAACTTAATATTTATGTATAACGATGTGTTGATGGTGTGGCTTACTCAAAATAAACATTAGCCATTGAATTGACACAAATGGTGTGCTTATAGAGCAACCTTTATGAAGTAAACTCAATAATTTAGGAAAGGATACAGCGATAGAGGGCAAAATTTAAAAATAGGTGTTGGAATAAATCAAGTAGGAACTATAGAATTCCCCAAATTCAAAGATATCTTAGTCGATATTCCGATTGATGAAACTGTTGGACCTGTAGCTTGACCATACCGGTGAATATCAATTCCTATTGGAAAAAAAAATAATAATAATAAAATCAATTAACTACTTGATAGTGACATAATTGAGCAGCAAAGCAGCCATTTAAATAAATAAATATATATTTCACAACTTCATTAAATTGGAAAATAATTCGTGGTTTTATGGTCTCCATTAAATTGGAAGTATTGTGATCTTAAGATGTCCATTAAATTGGAAAATAATTCGTGGTTTTATGGTCTCCATTAAATTGGAAGTATTGTGATCTTAAGATGTCCATTAAATTGGAAATATTGTGATCTTAAGATGTCCATTAAATTGAAAATATTGTGATCTTAAGATGTCCATTAAATTGGAAATATTGTGATCTTAAGATGTCCATTAAATTGGAAATATTGTGATCTTAAGATGTCCATTAAATTGGAAATATTGTAATCTTAAGATGTCCATTAAATTGGAGATATTGTGATCTTAAGATGTCCATTAAATTGGAAATATTGTGATCTTAAGATGTCTGTTAAATTGGAAAATAATTGTGATTTTATGGTCTCCATTAAATTGGAAAATAATTCGTTGTTTTAAGATCTCCATTAAATTGGAAATATTGCAATCTTAAGATGTCCATTTAATTGGAAAATGTGAAGTAACAACTAGAAGACTACGAAAAATAAACGTGAATCATTATGCACTGCAGAAGATGCGGAAGTTAGAAACATCATTCTCAAGACAATACTCGTATAACAGAAATGACATTCATGTGGAAAGATTGGGCTAAAGATTTACGACTATTTTACGACTTGATTAATGGTTCAAATTAGTAAAACGATAACAATGGCATTCTGCGGGATCCTACGAACGATTTCCCGGTCTATTAAGGCCTGGGGATTGAAGCGACAAGCCTGTGTTTGCGAGGGTGTTAAAAATACCTGTAAAGTGAAGAACTAAATGAAGTTGAAAGTAGAAGTTAAAAGAAGAAGGTGAGCAGGGTGTATGGCGGAATAGTTACTTCACGGAATGTTGTTTTGAACTAATGAATAAAATGTTTGTTAGAAACACAGCCAGAAGAAGTAAGCTGGCGTTGAATTATCACCATGTACCTCACACGGTAGAAAAAGAAATTGCAGGTGATAAGGAACTAACCAACATTGTAAAACATAAAATGTGTTGCATTTGAAAAATAAGAAAATAGACTTCCTCTTAAAATGTGAAGGGAGTCTGCATTATTACATTAAACTAGAGAAAGAAATATGCTCATCTGAGTCCACTTAAATTTAACAAATAGATGATTTGGTTGTAAGCTAAGTGAAGTGTGTTTAAAAATAACTAACTAATACTTCATTGCATATTTTTAAATATGTACACATCTTCTAAATTAAAACAAGAGAGAGATGTAGTGTATTGACAAGTACGAAGTTGTCTCGTGCGCATACGTCACGCGCGGCGGAAAGGGACGATTCAGTCTGTGTCCGACCGCCTGCCAGGACGGAGTGGTGGTGCGTTGTCGAGCCAATATTAGGCGTGCTTAGTCAGTGGTATAGTGCATACACTACACTCACTAACTGGTCTCATGTGATTTAAACTCAAATACTCCTCAAATACCTTGTTGTACTCTTCTCTTAGTTTCGGATCTCGTGATAGTTTTCTCTCTAGTGACTTTAATCTCGTAATAGCTATCTCTTTAGAATGACCATACTTACTTGCAGGATCATCTGTTGTAAAAGGTAATCTCACGACGAATCTCCCTTCTTCATCTCTAACCGTAGTAGTCTCGAATAAATGCTCACATATTTTCTCACTCTTCGTCATCTCCTTTTGTATAGTGTTAGGCTCATTTTCCATCTCCCAAAACTTCTTTAGTAGGTCATCCTCTTCAACATGTACGTGCATGCTAGACAAATTAATTTGTGCTGACTCACCCAACTCCTGTCTCACCCTGCCTGATATGATCCATCCAAAGATCGTGTTTTGTGCCATTAGACTGCCATCTGACTGCTTGATGACTCCTTCCAGTAACACCTCGCCATAAACCTCTGCACCGAGCAAGATGTCCACCTTGCCAGGCAGCGTATATGTTGGATCAGCTAATGGTAGGTCAGCGATATCTGACCACTCTGGTATGGTAAGTTTAGTAGCTGGAAGCAGAGATGTTAAGGAATGTAACACGTATGCGTTAACTTGAACAGCCTTTTCGGAATTATGAAGTGATACTAGTCGAAATGAAACCATATGCTTAATTCCTAAACGACCACCTCCTAACCCTGACACCCAACCACTTACAGGTTTACGTGATAGACCAAGTAATTGTGCCGTAGACTCTGTTACAAAAGAGGCCTGAGACCCTTGGTCGAGTAAAGCTCTAATAGTTTGTTTACAATAATTATTTGAATTAAATACCTTAACTCTAGCTGTCGCTAGCAGGACTCGATGTGGCTGTAGCACTCCTCTAGAAAAAGTTGTAGTAATGTGGGTGTCACCTCGTGTTGCGTTCGGTAGCTCACGTGTGGGTCCACCTGATAGACAGCAAGAAAATGTTGACGACGTAAACAAAGCCCTCTCACGAGTCTTGCACTGGTTTACTACTAATAATCTTATGTTGAACGCCAAAAAAACCAAATGTGTAAAATTTTCAATGCCTAATGTAAAGCAAGTCAATACTAAAATCATGATGAACAATGAACCCATTGAAGTCCTAAACTCAACGGTGTTCCTTGGAATCACTTTAGATTCCAAATTGCAATGGGGACCTCATATTGGTACCCTGGCAGGAAGACTTAGTTCTGCTGCATATGCTGTAAGAAAAATTAGACAATTGACTGATGTTGAAACGGCAAGATTAGTTTATTTCAGCTACTTCCACAGTATTCTATCCTACGGCATGCTTTTATGGGGATCAGCAGCTGATATTGATAGTACCTTTGTACTGCAAAAAAGAGCAATAAGGGCCATCTACAAACTCAAACCACGCGATTCCCTCAGAGATCGTTTTAAAGAGTATAATATTCTCACAATGGCCTCTCAGTACATTCTAGACTGCTTAATGTATGTGTATAAAAATATACAATACATTCCTAAAAAATCAGATACTCACCGATTCAATACTAGAAATAAGCATAAACTTGCTATTTCACATTTCAGACTTAATAAAGTTAATAGCTCCTTTGTTGGACTAGGAGTAAAAATGTTCAATAAGTTACCTGTAAGTATTACTAAATTACCTTTGCAAAAGTTCAAAGAATGTATTAAGAAGGGTCTTATTATGAAGAGCTACTATAAAGTAGAAGACTATTTTAATGATAAAAATGCTTGGACAAATTGCGTTTACTAAAATTTGACATTTGCAATAAAAATTTTCTAATATATAAATTATTTTAATCATTGACATTTTTTATGAACTTTTGTTCTTATTAATATTATTTTTTTATAAATAATGTATTTTAATTTATTGTTGTAATACAGTCATATAGTATTAAGATTCTACTCTATGTAAGCTATGTCATGCAGGTTGGAATTGTTGTAGTTATTTTATTCATTTGTTTTGTTTCTTTATGATTTTAATTATTGTCCAAAAGGCTCGAATTGTCATTATTCGGATCAGGTGCTACTCTTGGGCCCTGGATTGTTCGATCTTACCTTTTTTTCTATTTTTTATTATTAACAGTAATTGTAGTATAAGTTTTTTTTTTCTCTCTCTTTGATACTGTGACATACTCAAACTGTACGACATGGCAATTATATTTAACAAGTTTATGTGATAATCGGTTAAAAAGAGTAACTATCGAGTTTCTTGCCGGTGTCTTCTCGATAGAATCGGCTTTCCGAACCGGTGGTAGAATTACTTATTTATTTAATACAATGACGATTGATAAGTGCATGTAAATGCCTATATGAATAAAGAAATTTTGACTTTGACTTTGACTTTGACTTTGACGCTGAAGCTGCAGCCTCGTTGCTGTCTGATGTGATCTCCGTGTGGGTATCTCTTATTTCTCGTTCAAAATGTAGTGTAGTATGGTGACGTCGTCCGCATCTTCTACAGCTCGTAGGTTGTCGACATTTCAGGGCAGAATGTGTAGGTGATAAGCAATTGAAACATAATTTATTGTTTTGCACAAACTCTTGTCTCTTGTAAGGGGTTAATAGTCCGTACTGTTTACATTGGTAATTAAAGTGCTTTTCATGACACATAGCACACTTGACTTCGTTACTCCTCGGTTTATTCTCGAATGCAGCATGAAACATTTTAGGTTTCGATACAGGTTTTATCGGCAGTGTAGGGCGCATCACATTTGTATCAATCATCTCTAACGACCTGAATCTGCTCTCTAAATAATCTCGTAATTGTTCCCATGTGGGCAATTCATCACTGTTTGTAGAATTAAGATGTTGTTCCCAATGTTTAATCGAGTCTGAATCCAGCTTTGAAACCACTAAAAACACTATAATCGCATCCCACTTACTTGTACTAATGCCTATATTCTCCAAAGATTTCAAGCAAGTAGATGTAGTATCCAACAATTGTTTAATCGCATTAGCCGACTCAGTGTGTAATTTCTTTATCGAAAATAAATTTCTTAATACCGCATTGCAATTGTACCTCTTATTATCATAACGACGCACTAGTTGTTTCCAAGCATCCTCATAATTAGCGTCTGTAGTTGAAAAGTTACGTAACAGGTTCTGCGCCTCACCCGATAAATTGCTTTTTAGGTAATGAAGTTTTTGAACAGGCGTGATAATTGTATTCTTATGGATCAACGATGAAAACATATCGTAGAAAGTCTGCCATTCCTCGTATTTTCCACTAAACGTAGGCAAGGTAATCCGGGGTAGTCTGATATCACATTGCCCACTTGGTTGCATAACTGGCGGCGTGGTAGAAGATGATGGTTGCGAAGTAATAAGCAACGGTTGCAAAGCCTCCATAAGCAATGTCTTGTAATTAATGTAATTCTCCTCAAATAGTTCATATTTTTCTTCACTAAAGTACGGGTAGTCTTGATCGATTAATGTTTCGGTTACGATCAATTTATGTCCCTCTTTAAAATTACGGTACAATCCTTCCAGCGATTTCAATCTTGTTTCCAAATAAGCCCGTTTTATTCTATCTTTAGGTGTCTTCTTAAAGTTGATTTCAGCTTTCTTCAAATTATTTAAATACTCCTGTTGCAATGCAAATAGCACGCTTATTTTGTTAACTTCAGTAGCCATTTTTACTCGAATTAATCCCAACAGCAATACAAACGTGGTAGGTAGGTATCCTCAACTCAGTTCTCCTTACTCGAAAATGATAATTAATGAAGCACTTTATGTACACTATTAATTAAATTACTCGCTCACTCAATGTTCTAACGTTCTCAAAATACTCGTAACAACAGTTTGTATTGCAAACCTTCACATGAATGCACTCGTATTCTCAAAAAATATCGCGTAATTATAATTTCACTTATAACTTGCAAAAAAACTGGCAGCGTGGACTCGTTATCGCATTCCAATGCACGGCCTATTGTCCTCGCCGGCCGGCCCGTCCATAGAAAACACAACTTTTTTTGCCGTTCATTCGACTCGAAATAGGACCAAATGTTTACGCGATAAGGTCGAGTGTATGGTTTGGGATAAGTTTGTAATAGAAAAGACGTGTAGTTTGCTCGGAAATTTATTTGCTACTAATTTTAAAAACATTCAATAAGCTCTTGTTAGCATAATGTGGACTGTATGTATAGTTATAGATAAACGTTGCACTAACACAGCGCGATGGACGTTACGTCTATCTGGATGACATCATTGTCATGGGTCGAAATTTCACAGAGCATGTCAGTAACCTGAGGAAGGTTTTCACCAGAATACGAGAAGCAAACTTGAGACTCAGCCCAAAGAAATGCACGTTTTTCAAGGAGGAAGTCGCCTACTTAGGCCACATTATTTCATCGAAAGGTGTAAGGACAGACCCAGAGAAGATAAAAGCTGTCCAAGAATGGCCTATACCAGTTAACAAGACCGACGTGAGATCATTTTTAGGCACCTGAGGGGGCCACGATCGAGAAAGAAGCTCCACCCAATAAGGGTTAGTCCCTTATTGCGGCCACCTTAGCGGGGCAGCTCACTATAGCGGAGCTGCCTCCGCCGCGGCCGGGACGGATTCTCCCCACCCGGACCTCATCGGGGAGGCAACCAGCCTTCTTGGCCAAGGCGGCGGCGACGTCGTGGGCCGAGACGGAGTCGTCCAGTCCGTTCAGCCGCAGTTGGGCCCGCATTACCGGGCGCACCACCTTAGCCACACCTGCGGGTAGAGCGGCCAAGATCCCCTTAGCCAGCTCCTCGGCCTTTCGGGCGCCATCGGCTCCCGGCACCTCTAACAAACGGGCCCCGGTCGCCGACCGCCTCATCCACAGGTCCTCAATCCCGAGGTCCGAGAGGTTAAGCTTTTTCTGAACCTGAGAGAGGACCTTCGCGTAGGTTTGGCCAATCTCGACAGCTTCCGCCGTCAAGGTGACCACGACCGCAGGGGCGGCAGGGGCAGGGGCGGGGGCGGAAGCGACAGACTTTGCCTTTCGTCTCCGCTTGGTCACAGTGACCCAGCTCTCACCAGGAGGCGGGGCACTCTTGGGGGATGTTTCTTCTGGGGCGGAGGCCGGGGCTGCGCAGGCGATGGTTCCAGCCTTGAAGCCGCATCGCCGAGCGCTTTGTCTCTTGCGCTAGAGGCGGGCGAAGGGGTTTATCAGGGGGAGGCGCCTCTCCAGGCCACTCAGGCGGGCATCGAGCATGTTTCCCACCATCACAGCGGTGAAACGCTGGTGTTCCTCCAAGAGCTCCTTTATGGCCTCTATGGCGTCAACCCTTTGCGGGGGATTCTCAACGAAAGGAGGCGGAGAGGTCGCTACGTTTGTCATTCTCCTTTCTGGGCGGATCAAAGAGGGGCCCGTGCAACGGCGCTTGAGCAGCCTTTGTCCGTCATCTCTCATTTTGTCCATGCGGACCCGGCTCTCAACGTAATCCAAAAAAAGGTTACGGAGCGCCTCGTAAGTTGGTGGACGCACATCCAGACGTCACGAGCAGCAAATTTACCATCGCGCGGGGACGTCGGTTGGTCTGCATTCCCGAACGATCTGGTCATGTAAAACATGATGCGCTGGGCTAGTCGGGTCGTCAATACTCCCCGCAGTTACCAGAAAGACGACGAGGGAGATAGTTCTCAACCTGATCAAGTTCGTCAGTGGTGAGGTTGCCGTAGAAGGTTCCTGCACCAGGCAACGATGAGAGGAGTTTATTAAATCTCTTCAGTTCGTCGAGGACTTGTTCCAGACGGGCTTCTCACCTATCCAAAGGAGTCTATCTCTTCACGGGCGGTTTCTGTGTAGAGGCGTCACCAGCCTCAAGGGGGTCATCACAGGTGTAAAAGGGACATCTGGGCATCGGACCCGTTTCGTAATGCCGGTGGCCGAAGCCCACCCTCTGCGCGCAACACTGCGACACAGAGGACCCGCCGCGCGGGTGCCAAGGTTTTAGCCGTCGGCTGGAGAGATCCTAAAAAGGGCGTAGCCAGCCGCCGTTGCCCAGGAAACACCAGGAAGCCCAAGTGCCAATTACCTTGCGGTAACGGGTAAAAGGGCAACACACTAGAAGGTACCTTGACCCAGATTCCCACCCCAACCTAACCTAACCTTTTTTTTTTACGCGGAGAAATGCTTTATGCACCGTCACACCCGGGCAGGGGTTTGTCCGAGGTGGTGTGTGGGACTCCCGGCTTGCTGGAGACTGGTACTTCCGACAAGCTGCTCCTGAGAAGGTGACTCAGGGGACTACCCACTAAAACTCCGCGGTGTGACGACTCTGCCATTGGTGGTGCCATGGGAACGGATGAGAATCCAAACAACCACAGCACCACCGGGCTCGCCCTTTTTGGGCCCTCCTCAACCCCCCTAGGCAGAGGCCGGTGGGAACACCTCACACCAGTAGTTCCCGCCCTTCAGATGGAGACCGAGTGCAATGTTTAATTTATTTATTTAAAATAGGTACACAAACAGATTACTGTCAGTTTTACAGCCATAAAATTAGTACAATATAGAAATAATTAACTAGACAGCAGTCTTTAAATAGCGTACACAGCATTTACCATTTATTATTTTACAAGCTAATACAATTTAAGTTCAAACTATAGAAAGAACAATACAAAAAAAGAGAACAATAACAATTATGGTGGTTCCGCCAACAAAGAGATGACTCTTAACTAAGTCAGTAACAGCACTCTTGAACCGGGTGTCCAATACTTATAACGCTGTTATTGCATTTAAAAAATTAGTCACAAATAAATATTCAAGGCGAGTGGTCGTTTGGTTTTACACTGTCCTGCTATGCAAAAGTGAACCTTATTACAACGAACATTTAATATAATAATAAAAATAATTCTTTATTGAACTAAAATAAAATGTTACATCCTTAAAATTACCTTAAATCAAATACAGGTTCAATGCTAACAGAACAGTGTTACAATATTTAGGCAGGGGCCCCCAAACTAGGCTATGCCTGTATCTTGGGAAGCCGTGTCAAGTAAAATAGCACAAATCACATTAGTAGTATAGACAAATCAGAAAGAAAGATTATTTTGACTTAGTAGGTAGGTACATCTAACATTAAAGCTAACAGGGATATAAAATAAAAGAGAAATAAATTAATAAATGTATATGACGGATTTCCGAGCTCACGACTGCGCTCATTCGAATCCATGGGGCGGGAAGCAACTTTAAGTAAACCATAATCCGTAATACTTTTTATAACACTTTAATACAAGTTTCGGACAGAGTTTCTACACAGTAAGTACTAAAGAGTATGCGGAATTGCGAGCGTACGAACAGGGCGACGCCTCAGGTAAGACTGACTCACTGAGCCGTGCAGCGCTCTTTTATAGCGGCAGTCGCCCCACTATACCATTACGCAGGTGGCGATGACGCAGCTCGCAAGCCCACGCGGACGGAAGTCCCTCTTTAGTTAATAATTTAAATGATCAGAAATTATTTGTCTAGTTAATTGATGTGAGATTACAATTATTTTCATACAATGTAAAAATAATAAAAATAATTCAATAAAACGAATTAAATTAAAATTATTCTTTTAGAAATGTTTCGTGATACTAGAACGCGCCGTCACGGCCGTCCTGCACCTTCACACGTCCTCGTGTGTCTCCTCAACATCAGACTCTGTAAAGGAAACAAATAAAGTACAAAGTATGGTTATTTCCTTAAACAAGCTCGGCCATTCTGGCCTTATGTTGTCACGCAGAGTTGTGATTACACAGACTGTTTGTCACACAGACCGTTTGTCACACAGACCATTTGTCACACAGACTATTTGTCACACAGACCGTTTGTCACACAGACCATTTGTCACACAGACTATTTGTCACACAGACTCTTTGTCACACAGACTATTTGTCACACAGACTATTTGTCACACAGACTATTTGTCACACAGACTATTTGTCACACAGACTATTTGTCACACAGACTTTTTGTCACACAGACTATTTGTCACACAGACTTTTTGTCACACAGACTGTATAACAGATTTGGTCACACAGATTTTGTCACTTCAAATTTCTTACTCTCGCCGTCAACGGCATTTCCTAATATCTTCAAATTTGCCTTTAATTCCAACGGAACGCAACAATCAGGCACACTACAAAGTCGGTCGTGTGCGTGCATATCTATACGTTCTATTGGAATTCAAAGCCTTTAGCAAATATCTGTCACCCTCAAGGACTTGAATCACCTTAAACGGTCCTACAAAGGAACAATAGGAATATTAAAAAAAATACATTAAATCATCGAAATATACAAAGGCAAAAAGTATTCGATATCTCCTAAACTAACCGGTATATGCTCACGATTTTTTTTTTAAAAATAGTGTTGTTTAATAGTGCCGCGCAAGAAATACTGCTTCCGGAGACCGCCGCTCAACTCCAAAAATAGACCAAGCTCCATACATTTTTGCCCATTGTCCTTTTGGATCCAATTTGTTCTGATTCCGGTCGTGGTTTTCTAAAAGGACAAAATCTTCAATTTTTAAAACGGCTAAGCTTTGCTTTGGTGTCGTCAAACCTTTGCTTTTCGGTGATGGCGCTGTTTTTGATAACTTGTACTGCACAGTGTCGCAGGTCCGTTAAATTTATATTAAATGTATTAGTATCGTAATCTAAAGTCAATAAGTCTAGAGGTCTTGCTACTTTGCCGATTAATAACTCCAAAGGATTTGATTTTGTTACGCGGTTCTTTGTACTGTTTAAAGCTACTTGTACTTCAGGCAAAGCATCTTGCCGCGACTTATTATTTCCCACTTCAACAGCAGTGAGAATGTTTTTTAATGTACTCATCACACGCTCTACTTGACCGTTGGCTCGACTAGTGCCTGTGGCTATGAGACGAAGCGTAATACTGTGGGACTCGCAAAATTGTTAAAATTCTTTGTTTGCAAAACATCTACCCTGAACAGCTATGACGCGAGAAGGGGCGCCAAACGTGTGGACACAACGTACCTGAGAGCTTGAATAGCATTGTTCGTATCGATATTAAGTGCGTGATGCAGAATTGTGTACTGGTGAATGCATCAATCATAACAAACACATTTTTTTTTTTTTTTTTTTATAAAGAGGCTAACAAGATGACCTCACTCCACCTGATGGTAAGCGGTAGTGAGATCCAAATATGAGGTCGACAGGCACAATAGAACATATTGAGCCTGTCGCACCCACCCTGAAAGCCGTGAAAAAGGAGACCACTGCTGCGGCAACAACGAGACAAGGCGTGGAGTCTCGCATTGGTATTGAGCTACATACATATTCTGTGGTGTCATTTTTACCACTGAGTTTCCCAGTGACATCAGTATGGATAGTATGCCAAGGTGTGGATACTTTAGGGATGGGGTGTAATTCTGCTTATACTTTGCCAGAATGTGATTTAGACAACCTACAGGTGATGCAATTTTCAACAAATTTACGAACGTATTCACTCATATGTGAGAACCACTAATGACAATACAATTTTTCCAAAGTCTTTTCCGATCCTAAGTGCATAATACTTTCATGATCGTGATTTATTACTGCCTACTTGAATGACCTGGGAACAATTGGTAACCAAACGCTTCGATTGTTCCTCTCTATTTTCCATGCAAAATTCCCCGTCGAATTTCGTGAGTACAACTAATATCAGATTCAAGACTATGGGTTTGCAAACTAGATATAATAGATTTTATTTCAGGGTCTTTTTGTTCTGCTTGAAACCAGTCACTAAATTTCAGTTAGGTTGACTCGTTTTTATGAATTATTTTTGTTACAGGTGTTTGAGTAAGAAGATTCTTGGACAGAAAATCGACATATTCCATTCGCTTTCCAGGCCTATATTCGATGTCGAAATCGAAACTTTGTAGATAACACCACCATCTGTGTACACGAGAGGTTTTAGTTTTAGTTTTGCTTTAACAGCATTTGAACACGCATTATAAACATTATAAACTTACGACCCTGTGGGTAATGTTTAAAATGTTTTATAGCATTAACTGTGGCTAATGTCTCAAGTTCATACGAGTGGTATTTGGATTCGTAAGAGGTTGTTCTTCTGCTAAAATACTCAACCACGTAAGGCTTGCAGACTTTTTAATGTATAAGAATAGCACCATAGCCTTCAGAACCAGCATCAGTATGCAATTCAATATGATATTGAGGATCAAAAATAGTGAGGACGGGTTTGTCAGTGAGAACAGAAATAATTTTTCGACGAATGGTTTCAAATTGAGGAGTCCACTTAATATTACCTTTCCCAGATGTGAGTCTGTACAGAGGTGTAGATATTTGAGAAGACCAATAAATTGCCTTAATTGCGTGATTGTTTGTGGAGGTGGTAGTTGACACAAGGCATTTATTTTTACGAGGATTAGGCTTTATTTGTCCTGATGAGACATGATATCCAAGGTAATCAATTTCTGTTTAAAGAAAAGCACATTTCTTTAAGTTAAGGGAGTAACCAGATTTAGCCAAGGTTTCCAATACTAACTTTAACCGAAAAATACACTCTAAAATAGTTTGGGATGGTATAATGATGTCATCAATTTAACAGATTACGAATATTTCGGATAAGTTACCGAGAGCTTTGTTAATAGCTCGCTGGTAAACAGATGGTGCGTTTTTAAGTCCAAAGGCAAAGGCATTTTGACATATTCAAATTGGCCATCCGTCGTAACAAAACACAGTTTTCTCAATCGTGTCTTGATGTACGGGACTCTGATGATAGCTACTAGCCATGTTTAATGAAGTAAAGTATTTAGCACCAACTAAACGCTGTATTCTATCAAAGGTATGGGATATCCATCAGAAACGGTGTTACTATTTTAATTCGCGAAAATCCACACATAAGCGGTCAGATCCTTCTTTCTTTTTGACTAGTAATATCGGATTTGCAAAAAGAGAGCAACTCTCACGAATTACACCTGCATCAAGTAGTTCTTTTATTTTATCGCGTACTAGATTTCGCTCGTTAGAGCTTATGCGGTATGGACGTCGTGGCACTGTGCGATTGGCATCTATAAGTTTTATTTCAAGCTTGGAGATCTAACCTTGTCTGTAGGTAAATATTTAACAAAGAAATACGAGTATTCTTTGAGTAATTGTTTTAGGTCGGTAAATGAGTCTAAAGGAATTTCTGTATTGGTATTATTGAAATCTTTTACTTTTTTTTTACCAAACTCGCACTGAGCTACAATTTGAGTCATGCATAGCAATATTAAAATCTCAACTGAAAAACCTAAATTAATCAAATCGCGTCCTATCAAGATACTGGTTCCTAGTGAAGAATCTGGGACCACATGAAATAATAGTTCAAGCGAATAACCCTGTATTGTAACTGTGGCATTAATTTGGGTATCGCAATATAGACTTGATTTTCCTATCCCTAAAAGTGTGACAGAGTTATAATTTCTTTTACAGGGAAAGAATACAGCTACCGTTTGTCTAATTAAAGAGCATTCAGAGCCAGAATCAAAACAAAATGAAAACTTCTCACCCAGATTGTAAAGATGGTCAGAGCAGGTTTGATGGTGCAGATATTCACTCTCCATTCGGATTCTTTATTGTTTCCTGGTGTCTTCTTCTGCGCGCAGTGGCGCTAGATGACCCGGCTTGCCGCAGCCGAAACAGGTGATGACCCTCAGTTCCTTGCGAAGTGGACGATGAAATGTTCTAGCCCTCCTTTGGGTAGCTTAATAGCACGTTGAATAGTGTAGCGGCTGGCATTTCAGTCGTATAGAAGCGAGCTAAGAAAAGGCCTTACAATTCTGGTCACGTAACCTCAGCATGACTATTTTGTGCTAGCCATGTTGCTGCAGATCCCTTTGAGGCCCGACTCAGGAGTATTATCAACTGACTTCCACTTGAAAGGTCTTCTTCATACAGATGTCCACGGTGGTGCACCATGCCCGTGCATCTGCCTCTGGATCATCAGGGTTGAATTTGGGTAACACGAGGTGACGCTCCTTCTTTTCGTGAAGAAGTGACGTTCAAGCACTGTTTTCACTAATTGCACATTTCTGTGTTGCAATTCCAACAAACTCTTCCACTGGTCTCGTTCAGAGCGTATAAAGGGGCTGGCATGACCCGCACCGAGAGTTTCCGCTTCCTGGTTCATCCTGACTTCTGATGACGGATTTCCGAGCTCACGACTGCGCTCATTCGAATCCATGGGGCGGGAAGCAACTTTAAGTAAACCATAATCCGTAATACTTTTTATAACACTTTAATACAAGTTTCGGACAGAGTTTCTACACAGTAAGTACTAAAGAGTATGCGGAATTGCGAGCGTACGAACAGGGCGACGCCTCAGGTAAGACTGACTCACTGAGCCGTGCAGCGCTCTTTTATAGCGGCAGTCGCCCCACTATACCATTACGCAGGTGGCGATGACGCAGCTCGCAAGCCCACGCGGACGGAAGTCCCTCTTTAGTTAATAATTTAAATGATCAGAAATTATTTGTCTAGTTAATTGATGTGAGATTACAATTATTTTCATACAATGTAAAAATAATAAAAATAATTCAATAAAACGAATTAAATTAAAATTATTCTTTTAGAAATGTTTCGTGATACTAGAACGCGCCGTCATATATAAAATAATGAGTCAATTTTGAAGCATCACACAACCAGTTTTTCTGTAGTTATGTAGTCTAAGGTAAGCAACCATTTTTTTATGATGAATTTAGCTTCTGGTATAGAGCAGGATTTTATATCACAAAACTTAAGCACGGCGTTGTAGACATGAACCCTGATGGCATCACCAAATCTGCTTGCAAAAGAAGAACTGACAGTGGGAACTGGGAGTTTATTTATTTATTTATTTATTCATTGCACACATAAAAGTACATTACACAGTAGGTACAATTTATGAACCCTGTAAGGGTGTCGCAAATAAACTTACATCTAAGATTTTATACATATCAAAATTACTTAATCTATGGTTTACTTAATAACTTATTTATTATCTTAATCTAATGGAGGGCAAAAACGTTATCAATTATACTTACAAAACTTAGAATAATATTATATAATACTTTATTATTAAGGAGCAGAATCGGATAGAAACTCTTTAATAGAATAGTAGCATTTTATATGTATCTTTGGTTCGGATTTAATGTTATCTGGGATTTTATTATAAATAATAATGGATTTGTAGTATGGGCCGGATTTGTATATTTCAAGTCTTGGTTCAGGGAGAGTTAGTTTGTGTTTACGTCTGGGGTTCAAGACCCGTTTCTTTAAGAGTGATGTGTAATTATCAGAACTAATCAGTCGCTTATGAGTAAATGTGCAGGATCTTAAAACAAACAGTTGGCGGACTGTAAGGACATTAGCATCGGAATAGAGAGTGTGAGTAGCGTATCGGAAAGGCTTTTTACCCGACTACGGCAAAGCAAAAGGAGGGTTATGATTTTGACAGGCTATGTATGTATGTATGTATGTTTGTATGTATGTTCATCTGTTCCCACATAACTTCTAAATTGCTTGTCAGAATTCGACAAATGACATATCATTAGAAGCGTCTTAATTGTCCGCTGGTTATAGGCTATATAGGGTTTCACAAAATCTAATGTGGCGCCCACTAGCGGACAAAACATACAGAGTAAAAAAATAAAGTTAAGATAAATACGCCGTGTTTGGTATCATTGGAAAGCGCTTTACTTGTACATTTTAAATATATATATATTACTAGCATTTGCATCTGACTTTACGTATATTCATGGACTGATTGCATATAGTTCACATCTTTTCGTTCATAGCTTCTTTACTACTTACTAACACCAAAATAGTACAAATAATAAAAAGTTAAAAACTAAAACCCAACTACGACAAAAAACGACGCTGAAAAGTATAAAACAAGACTTTTAGAACATACAATACTATTTTGAAGTATGCAATATTTACTATGTAGAGATAAGTTTTCATGTTTGGAAAGGCGTAGTCACACGTTCCATACACAAGTACCTACCTACCGTAGCACTTTGACAACGTGTGACTGCGGTTTTCCAAACATGAAAACTTATCTCTACATAGTAAATATTGCATACTTCAAAATAGTATTGTATGTTCTAAAAGTCTTGTTTTATACTTTTTCAGCGTCGTTTTTTGTCGTAGTTGGGTTTTTTAAAATGATTTTAAGGAGAGATCTATTTGCTCGTTCCACTTCCAGGAGTGTGGTCTTAGCGGCACTACCCCACACAGTGATATACAGTAATCAGTAACGGATTCACAGAGAGCTTTATAAATCATATTTAGAAAAACGGAAAAAATTCAACTGCCTCACCGCGGCCCGGGGATTCGAACACCCGTCCTTCCGGGAATCGCGCCCAGACGTGCATTACCATCACACCAGACCAGCAGCTATTAACTGAAGCCGTCGAATTTTTCCCGTATATGACCTGTTAGCCACAGGTGGCAGTTAATAGCTGCTGGTCTGGTGTGATGGTAATGCACGTCTGGGCGCGATTCCCGGAAGGACGGGTGTTCGAATCCCCGGGCCGCGGTGAGGCAGTTGAATTTTTTCCGTTTTTCTAAATATTAGTTCAGCTAGTGCAAGCTTTAGCACTTAAAAAAAATTTTAAATTTACATTTATAAATCATGATCATCAGATCTTTGTAAGCTGAGTCTCTCAACTTTCTGAGGATACCAGAGATCTTTCTAACTCTTTTAGATAGTTGGTGGATGTGATCCTTGAAGTTTAAGTGTTGATCAATAAATATTCCTAAGTAATTAGTAGATTTGGAGCGGGCTATCGAGTTACAAGTGCACAACGAGGGAGAGCTACAGGTATGTATCTGAATTTGTTCAATAGAAGAGGGGCTAGAAGCTGCGGTCTTATGAAAGCAAATAAATGTGGTCTTGGAATAGTTGAACGTTTATAAGTTATTTTTGAGCCAACGGCAGATATCTGACATCCCACTAACAACTGACTTAAATGTCATCATCATCATCATCATCATCAGCCCATACTTGTCCACTGCTGGACATAGGCCTCTCCAAATGCACGCCACTTCTTTCTATCCTCGGCCACTCGCATCCAGCTCCTACCAGCCGTCCTGCGCAGATCGTCACACCACCTGGCCTGCGGGCGTCCTACACTACGTTTGCCGAGACGCGGTATCCACTCCAGAACTCGTCTACCCCAGCGGTTGTCGGTTCTACGGCTGATGTGGCCAGCCCACTGCCACTTCAACTTGCTAATGCGATGAGCTATGTCGATGACTTTGGTTCTCTGACGGATCGCCTCATTTCTGATTCGATCCCGCAGAGAAACACCGAGCATAGCTCTTTCCATAGCCCGCTGAGCGACTTTTAACTTGTGGACCAGCCGAGCCGTCAGTGTCCACGTTTCGGCTCCATACGTCATGACGGGTAGGACGCACTGATTAAAGACTTTCGTCTTAAGGCTTTGTGGGATTGACGATGAGAAGACTCGGCGAAGTTTCCCAAATGCTGCCCAACCCAGCTGAATTCTTCTATTCACCTCGTCCTCAAAGTTGTTTCGACCCAACTGCATAGTCTGCCCGAGGTACACATATTTTTGAACAACTTCGAGGACGGTGCCGTGAATTGCAATCGGTTCCGGTAGTATACGTTCATTGAACATGACCTTGGTTTTGTCCAAGTTCATCCGTAGGCCGATGCGAGCAGAAGAGTCAGCCAGGTCATTCAGCATCTGTTGTAGGTCCTGCAGCGTCTCTGCCAGAATGACGATGTCATCTGCAAATCGCAGGTGAGAGATGTATTCACCATTTACGTTAATGCCACGTCCTTTCCAGTTCAGCGTCTTGAACAAATCCTCCATTGCATTTGTGAACAACTTCGGGGAGATGACGTCCCCTTGTCTCACTCCTCGATGCAATGGTATGGGCTTTGTTTGCTGATTTTGTACTTGGACGGACATAGTCGCGGCTTGGTAAAGACATTTCATCACCTGGATGTATCGCCAATCTACTTGGCATCGCTGCAGGGACTCCAGAACTGACCAGATTTCAACCGAGTCGAAGGCTTTCTCATAGTCCACAAATGCTAGGCACAGGGGCTGATTATACTCCTCAGTCTTCTGTATAATCTGCCGCACTGTGTGGATGTGGTCTATGGTGCCGTATCCGCTCCGCAATCCAGCCTGTTCCGGTGGTTGGAATTCGTCGAGTCTTCGCGCCAGACGGTTCGTGATTACTCTTGAGAAAAGCTTATAGACGTGGCTTAAAAGGGAAATAGGTCGATAGTTCTTCAAAAGGGTTTTGTCACCCTTTTTGAAGAACAGGACAACCACACTCTTACTCCACGCCTCCGGAGTTCTCCCTTCAAACAGGACAGCGTTAAAAAGCCTTTGAAGCTCCCTCAGTACGGGTTTGCCTCCAGCCTTTAGCAGCTCTGTTGTAACGCCGTCCTCTCCAGGGGCTTTTCCATTTTTAAGCTGCCCAAGAGCAATCTCGATTTCGTTATTGCTAACTTCTGGTAGGTCTTCGGTATAGTGGCGTGTCAATATGGCTCTAGTATCCTCATTGCCGGGATCAGGGCTCGCCCTGATGCATGCGAGGCGTATAATCGGCCATAGAAGTCTTCTATCTCCGAGAGTACTGCCGGCTTTGAAGCAGCAATGTCCCCATTCGCTGTGGTCAGCTTCGTTAGGTGGCTTCTTCCGAGAGATTGTACAAACACCTTTGACCCCCGATTTTGCTCAATAGCTCTTTCTAGGTAAATTAGTTCGGAGAGCGAGGGACGAGGGTCGAGATTGAGCTGTGATTATCAAACCGCTTAGGAAAGCTACTGTCCTGGTAGGGTAGTCCGCAGCCGTTGAGGGTAGGTCGTGCAGGCAGCTTCTGCACGAGGTTTTAGCATGCGCGGGTCAGGACACGCAGTAAGGGCGTAGGCACGTGGTAGGCGGTCAAGCACGTGTAGGCAAGCTCATGGGATTGCTGGTAGCAGCGAAGGTAGGTGGTCCCGCTTGCACTAACCCGTGTTCCGCTTGAAGGGTGCCCCGCACTTAGAACCCTGGAATGTTTGAAGGTAGGTGTCATCCAGTGTCCCCGCAATGGACTCCAACCACCCCAAACAACCACCAGTGGGAGCAGCATTCCCACTAATTAATTGCTGAGGTGAGGGAATCCATTACAGCGACAAGTATAAAGCACATAGAAAGATGGAACACTAATTTGGAAAAAGAAAATTGAAATATTTAGCAAAAGTTAAAGTAAGACGAACTAGATTTGCAAAACGTAATTATGCCGGTAGGTGAACAAAAAAAAAACAATTAGAAGGCATAATTACGACCTAAGAAATGCAACCTATTAGCCTATTGCAACACACTCACCCGATCTGGGGTATCACTGAGTTTATAAAAATGTGAACGTAGAAAGTAAACGTGGCAATGGGAGCCGCAAATTCGCATTAAATTACAATAAGTTGCAAAAGGATGATCAGGAGCTTTTGCTCCTGATCATCCTTCCCCGAGGGAGCCCCCGGCGTCTGCGCCGCTTTTTATACGTCTCTTTTTGACATTTGAATTTTGAACTGACATTTCTTTTGACGTGCACTAATTACACGCAGGCAAAAGAATAAAGCTATGGACAGCCTTCGGCTGTTTGGTATCCATTGCATTTTATTTATTGATTTTTATTATTCAATTTATATATTGAAATTAAATAAGAAAATATTAGGAAAATAACGTACTACGTTACAGGTTAGTGGCGCAAAAAACAAATCTGGGCTGGATATTGTCGGGTAAAATGGGTGAAAGCGACAAAGATCACAATTTGATTTCCCTATACATAACACGTATGGTAACAGAAGATAATGATTTATTAAGAAAGTTCTGGGAAATTGAAACTGAATCATACAAAAAGAAGAAATTATTTACAAAAGAAGAAGAAAAATGTGAAGAGATTTACAAAAATACAACAAAAAGAGAAGATAATGGAAAATATACAGTGCATTTACCATTAAAACAAAGCCTCGAAGAGACTTTACAATTATGTGGAGATACAAAGCAACACGCTATACAGAGATTTAAACAACTAGAGAAGAAATTCATGAACTGTACGAACCCTAAATCAATTAGCTGATGACGAAGCACAGTTGTATCCAGATACTGGACCTGTAATAAAAACATCATTTTGCATGGATGATTTAATGACGGGAAATGATGATCTTAAATCAACTATGAAAATGTGTGAAGAAATAAGAATTATACTAAACAAAGGTGGATTCAAAATGCAAAAATGGTCGAGTAATTCTGAGGAACTTTTGACATACTTAAAGGCAGGAAAAGAAAGAAAGAAAAACATTTAATGATCACATACAATGGCACGAGTTAACACACAAACATACATAAATAATAGTGTCAACAGGTTCTGCCTCAGCATGTGCTGCAGCGCCTGCTAGGACGCTACAGCGCTGATATTCTGGCAGAACCTTTGATTGGTCACTTAGAAAACCAAGAACATAGAAAATAAAATAAAAAAATAATAAATTAAATTTAAAAAAAAAGTAAAATGCATAAAGACAAAGACGAAAACAAAAACAGGAACAAATGATTTACACTACGAAAGAAGTAACAGTCTTACAATACTAAACAGTTTTACAATTACATACAATAATAATATATATGTCGTGGCCACATGGTAAAATTGCCCATTTCATGAAATGATTGGCCATTTCATGAAATGGTTGCATTTCATGAAATATTTCACTGTCCATTGGCCATTTCATGATATGGCCAGGTCAGATCAATGATAAGAAATCGTTTGACGATTGGGCCAGCTAGATGCACTGCCATTTCATGAAACGATCAATCTCAATCGATCATATCGTGGAATTGTTTCGTTGACTTTACCGGCAGAGTGCCAGAGTTGCCATACCAATTAATTTTGGTATATTATTTTCTTCCTGTTTATCATATTATTTTATCTTTTATTTTAGAATAGCATATTTTTAGCAAAAAATATTTTTTTATATAATTCATGTAATTTTGAAAGTAGGTACATTTAATTTTAATTCGGACAAAATTGTCGGAAGTTTGCCTATTTTAGGCAGTAAATATACTTATTTGGCAACACTGGTTGTTTTTGTGCAGTTTGTGTCAAAATGGCGGCCCTTGTAAACAAAGACGAATTTTCTCTCAGAAAAAATGCGAATAATTCTCATTCACGGAAGAAAGTTAAAATGAAAGATGAAGAATTCGATGAAAACGTATTAGAGTATGCAAGTCATGCAAGTTCCGAGCAAAATGTGAAATCACCGTGGAGTTTGGAATGTATTTCACAGGTTAGTAATATTTTACTTACTTCATATAATAATTTTATGCACCTAACTATGTAAATAACGTGTTTTATCAAAATATTTTTTTATTTATCTGTTATTATATTGATTGTCAAAAGACTGATAGCTAATAATTTTAATTTATTTTTCAGGTTATAGAATAGAATAGAAAACGTTTATTGACCACATAACATAAACAAATAGGTATACAACAAGTTATATCAATACAAAACACAAAACTTAAGCAAAAACACACATATATGACAGACAAAAGAAGTACAAAGAATTTACACGAACAGATAAGGACAGGATGTGGTCAACGAGGTACAGGCCTCAGCATGTGCTACATCAGCCTGAGGGCATCTGCAGCGCTGATATTCTGGCCGTACCCCGAGTGACATAATATACTAAGATAAAAAAATACTATCATAAATAATAAAACAATAAATAATAAAAATGCACACATTTAAATTATACACAATGACTATAACAACATATAACATAGTAACAAAAGGATTGAAACAATAAAAGAAAGGACAACAGAAAAAAGAATAAATTACAAACACGTAAGTTTAAAAGAAACAAAAAAAAAATATTGAAAAGGGTGAAACTAAACGCTCCTCTATGTGCCACGTTCAACACGACTGACAGAGAGAAAAAAAAAAGAAAAAGTTTTAAGAAAAATAAAGTAAACCACGTTTGCCACGTCATAATATCAATAAAAATAAAAAGGAGGCATGAGCACCGGCCTCAAAGATGCTGGGAGACAGTCCGCAATGCAGACCGCGAACAACCTGGAGGTACGTCAAGTAATTTCTGTAGTTCGAGTAAGTGCATTTTTAGATTCTTTTTAAATGTGTTTGACGTTTCCAGATTGCGAATCGGCGGCGGAAGGTCATTCCAGCACTTCGAGGCGGCGAATCTGAAAGATCCCCGAAAGGCTACCGTTCTATGTTTGGAGGTTATAAAGACATGAGAATAGGCTCTCCTGGGGTACTTGCTGAGATCTCCAGCCAACGTTAGTTTATAATAATAATAATAATAATAATAATCATTTATTTATCTTCACAATGGCAAGCTTAAACTAATACTTATCGGCGTCGGGGTGGCCGGCGGCGACATCAGAGGGTTAACACTATCGTTAGGTTCACTACTCTTCACTCTGTGGGCTGCGTAGGGTCTTCAGGCAATGAATAACACCACATACAATAGTTACAGTTTTATTCTTGTTCGGCGATCGTAAGTTAACATCATCGAAATAACATTATGGTCGATATAATCACGATAACCAATACTGCCCGGTCACTAGACAAGTCCCATGGACGACCTAATTGAATCTGAATCTAAATCGTAACCGTCTTCACAACTCCATCATTTCAACTCAAACTAAATGTGACGGGCCATGTCCAAACGAAATCGACTGTCACCTTTTTGACAGTCACGTTTGAGTAACCGGCCAGTATTATTCGAATGCAACAAACATCATTTAATCAAGTAATCATTGTTAATGACTTCCTAAAATCAAGTTAGGATTTACTATAATGTTACAACATTAATTAGCACTACATAATACAATTTCATAAATCAACCGAAACTTCGTGCTACCAAGCGCCATCTAGCGGAGATCATAGACACTTAATCAAAAGTGCCGCTCCGCTACCCGCTATCCTACACGGCCATTCTGACGTTTCACCCGTCCTCGGGTGTTGTACCTGAGAACAAAATGAAACCAAAAGAGTAAACCGTTCGGCCATCCCGGCTAAAACTTATTCAAGAGCTTCTGAGCTTACAAAATTTCACTTTACTTAACATTAAAACGTTTGACCGACAAGTTCCCAAGTTCAAATCTGCAACTAAGGCATTACTCAGCATATCCAATTCATTAATAACACAAGTCTAGACACACACCACCCCTGAAGATTACAATACTCTATTCCGTGTCTCAATCTCATATCTCTCTATTCAAAGTCCGGACAAATGTTCGATCAGCATGCAGTGATCAATTAAGACCAGCCTACTGCATCGAGCAACACCGTCCCTCCCACTTTGAAATAAGTCTCATAGATTCCAACCAAGTGCGTCCCTTCTACCAGTCATGTAAGCAACTCACAGTGACCGTACAACACCAGTGTGTCCCTTCGACCAGGTTGGACCGGACGACATCTGTGTCCCTTCGACCAGACTGGACCGGACGACATCTGTGTCCCTTCGACCAACCCGGACCGGACGACACTTTCCTCTCAACCATTTCTAACACATGACCATCAGTCGGACCAAACGAGCGTGTCCCTCAACCAGCCGCCTACAGCTGCATGGCCCGGACGACGCTGTCTCTTCAACCACAAATACAACAACTACTATCCAGTCCATCGGATACCCGTACCATCAACATGTGTCATTAAACAAACCAACAATCATCATCATCATCAAAGTAATTATCATTAGCATTGTCCAACTATTTGGGAACCTATCGTTCAATTAGAATTCAAAGATTTCAAAAATCATCTATCGCATTTGCATAGGGCGAACCAAAACCTCAATTACTTTAATAGGGCCTTAAAACTTAGGGTCTAACTTGGTCTGATTTATTTCCTCATTTTCATACTGTATGTACATAAAATCACGCCTTTCCCAGAGGGGTAGTCTGAGATCACTTCCTGCCATGTGCTACGGTCCTGGCACACCACTTTCGCTTCATCCACATTCATCAACCTCTTCATGCACGCTCGTCGATTACGGGTACTTTTGATTTGACCTTTCTTTAAGATTTGACCTATTTGGTCATGAAAGGTCTTTCTTGGTCTTCCCCTGTCGACATTTCCCATTACACCCTCATATACCCTTCGTTAATCGTCTTTCCTCATCCTCTCAACATGACCAAACCATCTAAGCATACCTATCTCAACCTTAGTCACTACATCTTCTTTCACACCACAACATTCTCTAATTATTTCGTTTCTTATTCTATCACTTAGTTTTACTTCTAGCATACTTCGAAGTGCTCGCATCTCCACTGCATTTATCCTACTCGTGCTGCTTCTGCCATACCTATGTTTCACTTCCGTACATTAGTGTCGGGACCAACACTCCCTATGAACCGCCAGACGTACCTTTTTGGACACTTTCTGACTGCTCACAAGGTGTGCAGCGCTCCGTTCACCATGTTACCAGCATTCACTCTGCTTTCAATATCGCTATCACAATTACCATCTTTTGTGAGTTTCATTCATATAGAACAGTCATCATATCCTGCAACTCCGCAGCCGATGAAGCGAGAAGGACTTGATCATCAGCGTAACGGAGACACTGGACGATTGACTCATTTATTCTCAAACCTTTCTCAGACTCTCTCAGACTAGTCAAGCAACTATCTAAGAATAGGTCGAACAGCCATGGTGACGCTACACATCCCTGTCTAACACTTTTTTTCGTGTTCATGTTAAACCAATCAGTGCATGCCCCATTCATTCCCCCCGTTTATTCCCGTTTATATTCCTTTCTTGCTTCACTCATATCATCATTCGTCGCTTTTTGCATTCGGTGATTAAGCTTTGATTGCTAACCAGTCTTGCCAAGCCTTTCTTTCTATTTACAACATCTTATCCTACACGGCTTATCCTATACGGATCACATCTTGTACGCTTTTATCCATCCATACCTTTCTATTACTGTTTCCATTTCTCATTTTAGATTTCCCGCACGCTTCTGTGGCAACATTGTCTCATTTTCAAGGACAGACATTATGTTCAGAGACCACTACATACTGTGACTCAACATCACACTACCGTTTATCGACCACAATGAATGTCTGAAGTCCAAACATAAAAACAATGCACCTGAAGTAAGATATCCTCTCAGCATCTGTCTTGCGTTCATGGTATAAGGAGTTTGTTGCTCCCCTTGCGGCTGCTCCGTAGTAGCCGCCTGTTGTCCTGCAGCTCAATTCCCAGTTATTTCCACAGATATCTGGAGTACAAGGCATGACATCTGAAACAAAGATTTCTCACAGTAGACAACTGACTGGTAAAGCGTTAAGAATCACCGTTCAATTACCTATCTTCATTGAAGTGAAACCAACAATTAATTTACTTGTTTGAGAGACTAAAATTATTAATTGCTTTCTAATGACAAGCAAGCTTTTTTTTTTTGCTCTGACATTTTTTATTGTCTCATATTGGTTTATCGGCCTTGACAAAGATCATACAGCCAAATCTTCAGTTTTATGATTTATTTTTACTAATTTTAACCAACACACACCCACACACCCACACATACACAGATTCACACTCCCTGTTTTTCTAAGCTGTCAGTAGCCACCACAAGTTGCCTGAGGTCTAAAACTTCAGCATTTAGTGGCATCAGGCACATAATAGGTAGGTAGGCATTTCATATAATCTTTCACACTTTTCATGTGGCTATTTACCAAAACACTATTTAAGCCGTTACTATAATGAGAGATAGCTGCATTGAAACCAACTATAAGGCGTCTGACTGATTTCAGTGCACAGGACATATTATAGTGCACAAGTGTGCGCGCAAACACAAGTGCACTCTCTATTCCCTTACTCTTAAAATTCGGTGAGACAGCAATCAGACATGAACGATGAGAGATCGGGCGCAGGACCACCAGCTTAACTTTCCGAGGCACAGGCGTTCAACCGCCAACTTCCTAACTCCGGGCTGAGTAATTTCATTACAGAAAAACTCACACAAATTTTGCCCAACTCCGGACTCGAACCGGGGACCTCTCGGTCCCAACGCAGCACTTGCTACCAATAGACCAACGAGGCAGTTGAAACCGACTATATTGACTCTTCAATAAAATCACAACAGTATGAAAAGACTCACAATTATTCAGCGAATGATCCCATGGTTTGCTTACAAAGCAATATCCACTCGACGCTGGCTGGGCACGTTGGTTGAGGCACCGTTGCTTGCCAATCCCTGGCCGCCGTTGGTTGCACGACGACGACTTGATGCGTAGTGTCCCTTGCCACCACATTTGAAGCATGTCACATCCTGCTTTTCACGTCCGGTGGTAGTTGCAGGCTCCGTCGAGGGCCACGGTTGGTACGCTTCTTATCAGGTCGCTTCTATTCAATTCGCCGATAGTGAAGTCATCAGACAAGAAGCGCAAACGGCGAAACATTCGCCCTCCTTTAGAACAGTCATTTTGCAGGTTAATAAGTATAGCAGCTGACGTCTCAATGCAGCGATACAGAGGTCAACGGTGTCATACTAAGCACGCAGGTCGTTGTTAGACTTGTCCGGGTCAAATTCGGGCAGTGAAATCTCATCCACCGATGTAGTAGGCTTGATTGCATCGATCAGGCTCATCATATTGCGGTTCTGCGACTCCAAGTACACGCAGGAAAGATTCATCTAATCCGGGTACACTCGTGGTGTTTCTTCTAGCCCGAAGTGAATCCCACTTCTGATATCGGCGTCGGGGTGGCCGGCGGCGACATCAGAGGGTTAACACTATCGTTAGGTTCACTACTCTTCACTCTGTGGGCTGCGTAGGGTCTTCAGGCAATGAATAACACCACATACAATAGTTACAGTTTTATTCTTGTTCGGCGATCGTAAGTTAACATCATCGAAATAACATTATGGTCGATATAATCACGATAACCAATACTGCCCGGTCACTAGACAAGTCCCATGGACGACCTAATTGAATCTGAATCTAAATCGTAACCGTCTTCACAACTCCATCATTTCAACTCAAACTAAATGTGACGGGCCATGTCCAAACGAAATCGACTGTCACCTTTTTGACAGTCACGTTTGAGTAACCGGCCAGTATTATTCGAATGCAACAAACATCATTTAATCAAGTAATCATTGTTAATGACTTCCTAAAATCAAGTTAGGATTTACTATAATGTTACAACATTAATTAGCACTACATAATACAATTTCATAAATCAACCGAAACTTCGTGCTACCAAGCGCCATCTAGCGGAGATCATAGACACTTAATCAAAAGTGCCGCTCCCGCTACCCGCTATCCTACATACTTAATAAACTAACAATAAGTTTACAATTATTGTTGTGGGTGCACACAGAAGTTTGCCACAGTGAAGGAACGGAACCTGTACTAGGATTCCCTGTGTTACAGTATTCCGGCCCCCTCCACAGCGGTCTTAAATCTCTGTAATTGGTTTGTGTAGATACGGTAATGTATATGTGGAACGTGCATCTACGTTGAGTGTAGTGAGTGTACATGTGTGGGTATGTGTGAATGTCGTGTGTATGTGTGAATATCGTGTGTATGTGTGGATGTCGTGTGTATGTGTGAATGTCGTGTGTATGTGTGAATGTCGTGTGTATGTGTGAATGACGTGTGTATGTGTGATTGTCGTGTGTATGTGTGAATGTCGTGTGTATGTGTGAATGTCGTGTGTATATGGTGTGGGATATATTATACTTATACAATATGCATTAAATGTACGAGTGGACTATTTGTATTATTAGATATTTGTTTATTCTGTATATTACTTATCATTTTTTTCTTTACATTTTTATTAATCATTTTAATATTTTTATTAAATTTTCTGTTTCTTCATATGATTTAGGTTGAAGATATTTAGATACAGCCTTTTTACAATGTAAAAGTGTCATTGTGTATATATTCAATTGACGATTTAGTTTATTATAAAGGAATGGACCGAGGAAAATTTGTTGATGTTGAGCAAAGGGGGATGAAATGGGTCTATTTTTAAAAATAATATCACTGCGCCTACTTTTTGTCAAGGTTAATGGGTCGAACGTGGTTTTGGAGTGTGTAAAGGTGATGGTTTTTAGAATAAACAACTGACGGACAGTTAGTACATCCAGTTCTTTGTATAGTTGTTGAGTTGGGTATCTGTAGGATTTTGACAGCATTACTTTAAGAATTGATCGCTGAGCCCTTTCCACTTCAATTAAACAGTTTTTGTATGCTCCGCCCCAGATTGTTATGCAGTAACTTATTATTGACTGACAAATTGCTAGATATATAAGTTTCAGGAGTTTCCGATTTGCAGCTGTTTTTAATCTTTTGAAGAAGAAGATGAGTTTGCGAATTCTTTTCGTGAGTGCCTCAGTATGATTTCTCCATGATAGGATATAATCAATATGAACGCCAAGGTATTTTAATTCAGAGACATGTTCTAGCACAACGCAATGGCAACCCCCGGAGCTTGTGGAAATACAACTGTGGGCTTTAATCTCTATGTTGGTGGGTTGGAATCGTCTGGCTTTAGTAAAAGTGATGTATTTTGTTTTGTCTAAGTTAAGCGTAAGGCTATTTTGTTGTAAACATTTCATAACTTTTCCTAGACCTGATTCAACTATATGATTCATTTCCTGCCAAGAATAGCTAGAAAAAACTAGTGCTGTGTCGTCTGCAAAGGCAAAGAGTTGTCCATTTTCAAGTTTAAGGTTACAGAGGTTATTTACGTAGATCAGGAACAGACTTGGTCCCAAAATACTGCCTTGTGGTACTCCATGGGAAACGGTATGACTGTCACTAATTATATTGTTAATTTTTACACGTTGTTTTCTATTAAGGAGATAGCTGCTAAAAAGCTGTAAAGCAGTGCCCCTTATTCCAATTTTCTCGAGTTTAAGCAACAACAATGGAAGAGAAACTGTGTCAAATGCCTTACTTAGGTCAAGAAAAACCGCCAGGCATTTCCTCTTCTTCTCTAAATTTTCAACTAAGTGGCATGTAAGGTCGTTTACTGCCTGTTCAGTAGATTTTCCTTTAGTGAAGCCGTATTGATTATCAGAGAGAATATGATATTTTTGGAGAAATAGGGTCAATCGTTTGTTAATAATTTTTTCCATGACTTTAGAAAGAGAAGGGAGAAGAGAAATAGGCCTATAATTTCCTATGACAGTCTTGTCGCCTGTTTTGAATATCGGTTTTATGACAGCTACTTTTAGACAGTGTGGTTATCAAAAAGATAGTGTGGCCTGCCCGTACCGATGACGCCAAACAGCATAGTGGCCAGATGGAGTCGTCTGCGAGCGTCCATACAATACAATACAAATACAAATATTTATTTCAGTAACTTAGTCTATTACAAATATTTGATGTGCGTGCGTGCGTGCGTGCGTGCGTGCGTGCGTGCGTGCGTGCGTGCGTGCGTGCATGCGTGCATGCGTGCGTGCGTGCGTGCGTGCGTGCGCGCGTGTGCGCGTGTGCGCGTGTGCGTGTGTGCGTGTGTGTGTGTGTGTGTGTGCGTCTGTGTTATATTGTATATCCTCATCATATGTATTGGAGTCATTAATTACGCAGTTGTAATGTTAATGTTCAAAATAAAATGTCCATCTTTAGCATATTTGCATTATTGAGAAAAGGGGTGACATGGGACCTGGGTGGAACACTAAAGCAAAATCGAGCGCAGGCGTTCTGCACACGCTGGACTGCCTTTGCTGTTTTGGACTGAAGACATGGGCCATACACCGTGTCACAATAATTTAGTTTGGAAAGTATCAATGATTCACACAACGCGATTCTAACCTTTTCGCTGAGGTAAGCTGATATTGTATAGTAATTTTAACCTAAAATAGCAATTCCGGGTACACTCAGCGATGTGGCTTTCGAAGTTCAGGCAGCCATCAATTGTTACTCCTAGATTCTTTGCTGATTCAGCACGCTCTATAGGGACACTATTTATATGTATGTTAAGAGGGACATTACTATGCTTGCACAAGTTGATTCTTGTGCCAATTAACATATATTTTGATTTTATGGGGTTAAGGGCAAGGCTGTTAGTTTTGCACCAGGTAGTTATCCTCTCAAGGTCCTCATTTATCCTAGATATAGCAAGGAGGGGATTGCCAGGTTTAAAGGATATGTAAAGCTGAAGATCATCTGCATAGAGGTGATATCTGCAGTTTTTAATGTGGGTTGTGATGTCTGCCCCATTCAGCGCATAAAGTAGGGGTCCTAAAATTGACCCTTGTGGAACGCCTCGCGTCACAGGTAGCCGAGCAGAACGTGACTTGGATCCATCTGAGTTAGTTAACTCGGTGAGCTGCCACCTATTCTTAAGGTAGCTGTTAAACCATTTTACAGCACAACAATCAAATCCATAGTAAGACATTTTGGATAAGAGTAATGTGGTGTCGATTGAATCAAACGCCCTCGAAAAATCGAGTAGTATCAAGACACTGATTTCACCCTGATCCTGCGCATAAAGTAGATTATCCACCACATCTGTCAAGGCAGTTGCCGTACCGTGACCCCTACGGAACCCAAATTGCATTTGGGGAAGTAAGGAGTTATCTTCTACATATTTTGTCACTTGTTCACACACAATCTTTTCGAGGACCTTTGACAAGCATGGCAGCAAGCTAATGGGGCGCAGGTCATTCAAAGAAGATAGATTATTATTCTTGGGTAGGGGCTTCACCACTGCCACTTTCCAGCTTTCCGGGAAGGCTCCGCTAGTGATTGAGCTGTTCACTATTGCTGTGATGGTAGAGAGTGATTGAGGCATAGACAGCTGGATCATATCCAGTGAGATTCCATCAATGCCCAGTGCATTAGACTTAAGCCCCCTTATTGTTTTCAGAACTTTGTCAGAAGACACCGTTTGCAAAGAGAAGGTTGTGTGAAGAGCCCTATGGAATTAAAAAAATGTAAGCAGGGATATCGGTACGCAGCCATGGCATGGGAGGTCAAGAAAGTGTGCATTTATTTTGTTGGGATTATTGAAGATGAGGGGTAGATCCGTGCTCTTCTTGTTAGGGATAATGTGTGACTTTAGATTTTTCCACAACCTTTTAGGATTTTTAATATTATTGTTGATACTTTGATTAAAATAACATTTTCTCTCTCGCTCAATAGCTGCAACCACAATTTGCTTCATCTCTTTGTAGCAGGTTTTTGATGACTCAATGCCATCACTTTTCCACTTTTAATGGTAGTTGTCTCTGACTTGCATCATGGATTTGATTGTGTCTGTGATACAAGGATGAGGTGGGTGTTTAAATTTCCTTGTTTTGACTGGTGCATGAAGATCAAATAGTTTAACTAGACAACAAGTGAAAGCATGAACCATGCTACTTATATGGCTAATGCTGTGGAAACTGTTCCAGTCAATTGAGTCCAGGTCTGCATCCAGCTGATCCACTAAAATGTTCCTTAAAGGCCTGTAGGTAACCCACTGCGGAGCGGGCTTTTCACTTCTTATCGTTAGTCCTGCTGTGATCATAGCATGTCCTCCCAACTCCGGTGTATGCTTGACAATAACATTTATTATGCGAGTGTCAGTACAAATCACATCTATTAGGCTGCTGCTGTCCTCTTTAAAGTGAGTTGGCTCGGTGACCACCTGATGCAGGCCAGCCCCATTTAAAAATTGGTTAATTTTTTTTGTCTTCACACTGCCAGTATTGAGAAGGTTGATATTAAAGTCCCCAGCCAAGATCACTGCATCATGCTTAGCAAGAGAGGCTATTGAGTCTGATACCCCGTCGAGGAAGGTGTCCACATCCAGCCAGGGAGGTCTGTAAGCTGTGCCCATCACCACTTCGACCCCGCATGTGCGGATTCTGCAGCACATCTGCTCGACCTGCGCATTAAATGGGACATCACAAAACCGGATGTTCAAACCTCTGCGTATATAGAACCCAACCCCACCCCCTCGTCCTCCCCGTATATTGATGGCTCTAGGTGTATGCTTCAGCCGATATCCGGCAATCTTTGGAGCCTTGCTATCCTCTCCAGTCCTTAACCAGGTCTCGTTAATTGCTAGGATGTCTGGATTCAGCTCTTCCACTGCCACAATGAACTCCTCGTGGCCCGTGCCGAGTGACCCGGCATTGTACAAACCAACTACAAGATTTTTTAAAGGAAGCTGTGTAATTCTAACGTGATAATTAAGTTAGCCTCAGCGAGTCGGTCAGAATCACATATCATAGTAATAGGTGTAAATAGATATATAGAATGTAAATAGTTAATTAAGGATAGAATTACAGAGTAGATAATTAAAATTGTTAATGTAGTTGAGAAAATGTTGATATCTGTATGTTTGTATTTATGTTTTATATAAATGTTAGAAGCCAAATTATTGTAACTAGGCACAATCTTTTGAGAGAACATGTAGTTTGTCTGAAATAATATTTGTGGAAGTAATAATAGTTTTTCACTAAGATACCAATATTGATTTTTAGTCGTGAATGTGGAACAGAGAGAACAAGATTCAGGTAGCATATTGTTAAATATCTTATTAAAAGGCATAAAATGTGCAAAAGCGAACATGACATGGCAACCGGTAACACAGTTAATTAATTTCCAGGGCAACGGTAGTCACAGTTTTGGGGAGCCCAGCATTCGCTCAACATCCGCATCCGATCGCAGCTGAAAAACCGCTGATCCATCGTTTTGCCGCGCGAAGATGCGCCCGCGACGCGTCCAGGCGTATCTCCACTGCAGTCTGCGGCACTCCTCACGGACCCGGTGAAATAGATGCCGATTGGACCGCGTCAGCCGCTCGTTGAGGAAGATGCGGCCGCCTGCCGCGCCTGTGACGGTGCGGCGAACGCGCGCAGCACGCAGCAGCTCGTCCCGTAGCCCGCGGCGCGCGAGCCTCACCACGACGAGCCTCGGCCGTCCTTCGGCCACCTTCGGCGGTGCGCCCACACGCTCCGCGAACACTACGTCGCGATCGTCCAGCGTCACGCCCAGGCGGGCGGCCAGCACAGTGACCGTCTGTACGACGGATACTCCATTCTCCTCTGGGAGTTGTCCGATCTCGAGGTCGGCCAAGAGGGCCTCCTGGTCACGGTCATTCAACTCCTGCTTAAGCTCCTCAATTCTGAGCTCCAACTCTGCGGTCGTTCTGCCAGCGCCGCCCGCTTCGCACTGTTCGATTGCACCAAGTCTACGTTCGACATCATCCATGCGCATTGATAGGGATGTCCACATCTCGGTCATCTCCCTACGGAACTCCCGCATCTCCGCCATGAACGTCGCGAGATCCACTCCACCATCCTCCCTGCCGCCAGAAAGCGCCCCCACCGGAGGTAACGCCGATGCGCCGTCGCCGACAGCCTCAAGCAGGCCCTTCACCGGGGTGTGCCTGTTATCGCCTTTACGCAAGTTCTTTTTGCAGTTTGGGCACGACCAATCCCTGCTTATACAGTAGAGACTCGATTAACCGGACTAATTGTTGTCGATAGGCATTCGGATAATCGAAAATCCGGATAATCAAATGTATGAAAAATAATATTATGTGTTTATTAAAAATAACAAATATCAACGCAAATCAATGTTTTTTTTAGAAATTGTAATGCTTTTTCACACAGCAAAGGTCTATATTGGTAGCCCAGTTGATCGTTTTAGTAAAAACCAACAATACAGAGCTTCTTCTAAAGGTTCATTTTTCGGTTTCTTCATCATTTCCGAATTTTTTTACTCCCGTCTTCACTATCTTATTTGCAGGTAGGTATACAACAAAATTGAATCGGTATTCTTCTTAATATCACTTATCACCTAACCTAACCTAACCTACACCATACTTATCAGCTAACTTACTGCCGGGTTCTTCTTTTTTTAATGAATCAATAATATTTATTTTGCCTTTAAGCGATAACACCACTCTCTTACGCTATGACATGTTTAAATATGTAGACGTGACACTCACGTCAGAGTGGAGTCACAATTGCAAATGAACTAAAACAATAACGAAACGCGCGGGGCGGCCAAAAATAGTTGTTGGCCGATTCTCACACCTACTCAATATGCTCACAAAATTTCATGAGAATCGGTCAAGCCGTTTCGGAGGAGTATGGCAACGAAAACTGCGCCACCTGACGGCGACATACATTTTTCGCATCCCCCGCATTTGACCATCTTTGCTCCGGTTCCTGCACTCATTACTAGATGGCAAGCAGCAGAGAAGAGATAAGAAGAGGAAAAAAGCAACTCAGGAAGCAGCGATGCACAAAGCTATCAGTTATGCGTAATAAGCGTTGTGTAATCCTTGGCATTAAGTTTGGCGCACCGAGACGTTAAAATAGTGAGACGTTGACAGATGATTCACCCAAGATGACCAAGGTGATTCTTGTTTCTTACTCGTATCTTCCGTGTTTGTTGATGGCTTCGAGAAACGTTTGCACTATAAGTTAACTTATTAGGCTGGTAAAAGTATGTGATGTGATGCACTAAGTTAAAGGTACTGTTTACTGCTTGAAATTGAACAAAACAACTGGACACGACAGGCGTGTGTCTGCCGTGAACCGTGGCCCGGACGTCACTCTCAATATTATACAACAAATAAAGGAGAGTAGGGTGACCACGAAAAAGAAATCCATGGACTACTACTGGTTATCGAAATATGATATTATGGAAACTGTCGAAGAGGGAGTAATATCATATGTTCAAGAAAAAGGCGCCGACGATTCTATAATTTTTGTTGTTTATGTGACTTTGTGCGCGGTGCCGTGTTTTAATCGCCTTAATGTACCTTATTATTTATGAATTTTTCTTGCGCTAGCAAGTGACTGTTATCTTGTTTAATTTTTTTATTGTTTACGTGACTTTTATACTGCTTGTTACTAAAATACTTGCAAATTTCTCTAAATGTATTTTTTTATAACAATAAAAAAAATCACTAAATGAACCTTTATATTTTGAAAGTATGTAACGACTAAATAAACACGTAGGTACGTATCAAAATTGATCCTGGTTTTCATTAAATATTTTACAGTCGCCCTCTTTTTACGATATGGCCAAACGTGGGTGACCAAATCGCTAAACGTTTATAGTTTAATGATTTGGTCACCATTGGTTGGCCACTTCATGAAACGTGAACACTTCACGAAATGGCCAACCATTTCATGAAATGATCAATTCATCGATTTGGCCACGACATATACATATACAAATATGAACATAATACAACCGAAATTGAACAGGTAATGATAATGGTATATTTAAGAGTTGGTATACAATTTAATTTAATTTAAATAATTCAGCGAGCCAATCCGCTTTATATCCAGAGCCAATATCCAATAACAAACAACTATTGAATGTAGAGTATATTGTCTATGGACATTGGCTCCGGTTCGTGAGTCATGGACAAACACAAGAAAAAAGAAAAAAAAAGTAAAAAAAAAAGGGGTTCGCAAATACACAAACAACCAGAACATGTTGAGAGTGATTTATAAATTAAACTATTACCAAGCTGAGAATTTATGATAACAATTGAAAAGTAGATGCTGTTAGTATTATATCTCCTTGCGGGTAAGTGAGTGCGTTATTCCAATGATCTGATAATTGTATAGTGTGTTACATTGCATAGCAAGTAAAAAAGTTTGTGGTTGTGAGGTTATTTTGCAAGTTTTCACTAACGAAGCAGTTTTTGCTTTTACAGACAGAGCAACAACATAGGATATGTTTATACAAGTTACCAACCTGTCATATATAAGTAGCAAAATGAATGTATTGTGTGGAGCACACACAAAAGGTAGAGAACAGAAAGAATGAAAAGAGAAAAAGAAAAAACGATGAAGGAGGCCGCTCGTTTGTTACCGGCGTATGGCAATGGCGTGTATCCAGACTCGTGCTTGGCGTTGCGGCGTGCCCCAAAGTGACTAGCCACCTCCCCCGGCGAAGACGTAGCCTGATGTGAATACCTAGTGATGTGAGTATTTAGTTTTTTGCTCCTCTATAGGGTATTTTTTGAGTCGCTTTCTAAAACTGTGTATTGTTTCCAGGTCAGGCATCGGTGGGGGAAGGTCGTTCCAGCACTTAGTGGCCGCAAATCTGAAGGATCCCCGGAATGCCGCTGTACGATGTTTGGGCATAGTGAAAATGTTTGTGCAGGCTCTTTTGGGGTATCCTTTGTTATCCCTTGCCCACAGCAACTTATTATAGAGATATGTGGGTCTCTCTGTTGATATGACTCCGAAGAGCAGCGTGGCTAGATGCACGTGCCTCCATTCTTATGACATTGGCAGCGTTTAGGAATGGTGCAACATGCGATCTGGGTGGGATGTGATAGCAGAAGCGCGCACAGGCATTTTGAACCCGCTGTATTTTTTTCATGGTTCTTGTTAAGCCATGTCAGAGGCCTACGGGCGGCTTAAAAACTCTGACACCAGGTTGTTCATCAACCATACGATAAGAAGAAGAAGAAGTTAAGAGGCAGGGGCCATACACTGTATTACACGAATTCAGCTTGGATAGCACAAGTGATTCACAGAGCAACTTTCGCAGGTCGACATTTAAGTAGGGCCTGATTTTGTGTAGGAGGTTTAACCTGTAGAAGCAATTTCGGGTGACTTGTGCTATATGGTCTTCGAAGTTGAGTTGTCCATCCATAGTTATACCAAGATTTTTGGCTGAGTCCACACTATCAACTAATTGACCGTTGATTTTTATAAGCAGAGGGGAGTTTCTCATCATACTCACGTTTCGGCTAGAACCCGTTAGTAACAGCTTGGACTTTTTGGGGTTTAGCACGAGGCAGTTGGTGTCACACCAGATAGCAATGCGATTTAGGTCCTCCTGTATCTTCTTTGTAGCAATGACGTGATTGCTAGGTCGGAAAGAGTAGTACAGCTGTAAGTCATCGGCATATAGATGATATTTGCAGTTTTTTATTGTTGTAATGATATCTGCACTGTATAGGGAGTAGAGGATTGGTCCGAGGGTGGAGCCCTGGGAGACCCCCCGAGACACCTTCAGATGACTTGAGCATGTCCTTGAACCATCCACCTTAGTTACCTCCACATACTGACTTCTGTTCGTGAGGTAGCTGTTGTCATCTAACTGAGGAATAGATATAACCTTATAAATGTCATAGCTTTCTCTAGTCAGTAATGGTACCTTGATTTCGAATAGAAGATACTGCTTAGTGACCTTTACTTTAACTCTTAGTAGGTGATATAGTTTTGATACACCGCTATGGATATCGTCTATAGGTAGCGATATTTCCTTGGATAAATGACCAGAAATTATGCTTAGTTCGTCTTACAGCTGATCAGGTGATATTATGTGGATCTCGAATTTGCCATGGTAAATATCGGTAACTGTATCCAGTAAGATGTTCTGTATCTTTTTCAGATTAACCAAAATATTGTTGGCGATGACTGATGATAAAATAAACTCATTTGTAGCTTTTTTTTAAGGCCTACGGGCGACTTAAAAACTCTGACACCAGGTTGTTCATCAACCATACGATAAGAAGAAGATTTGTAGCTTTTAACCTCTCTACCTCCTCCTTGATCATTAAGTTTTGTTGGTCTAGTTTATTGAGATGCTGATTGAATAGTTTATACTGTTGAGCGATTGCGGTATCTAACCTCTTCAAAAAGCTGTATTGTGCTTCTATTACTGATGTCTGATTTTCCCACAATTTTACGAGATGTTGTTGATTGTGTCTGATCAAGTCAATGTCCTTTTGGTATTGTATTGCTAAATCATTTGAAATTACACAGCTGAAATTACATAGGAGATAAGAGATGACTCACGTGCTCTAACACCAACCAACCCTAGGGACCACAAAGCTTACCCAGATAAACAACATTCCCAACAACAATGGCCGATTCCTAGACCTTTTCCTCTCTACACTGCCGCATTTCACAGCCCTTGTCACTGAAGCTGATCCACTTTGTCGAGTAGACCACCATCACCTAGCATACTCCTTAAATATAAATAATATCAATCAAGATAAACCTTTAAATACCAAGCATAACCCACGGTATAACTTCCATAAATGCGACTATACACAAACAAACATAGAACTTAGTCGCGAAAACTGGGAAGAGTTACTATCGCCACCGGACATCAATACATGCGTTGATAACTTTTACAGAGTGATTAACGATACAATACAGAGATATACCCCTCTAATTAAAAACTTTAGCCACAAATATCCGCGCTGGTATAGCCGTGCCTTAATTCACTGCATTAATGAAAAAAACAAATTTCACAGTCGTTTCAAAAAATATGGAAATCCTCGGGACTATGACACTTTCTCCTTACTTCGGGTAAGATGCAAATCCCTTATTAGAGACTGTCATAGGACTTTCCTAACTTCTATCGAGGAATCTCTGGTTGATAATCCTAAAGCGTTTTGGCGGTACATCAATGATAAAAAGAAAGGACACATTACACTACCTCAGACTATGTCTTTCAAAGAAAGGTCCTCTAACAATGGTCAGGGAATATGTGAACTGTTTTCGGAATACTTCAGCTCAGTTTTTGACAAACCAGCAGGTTCTCAGCCTACTAGGCCATTAAACTTACCCGAAACCTGCAACTTCACCTTCCACGGTCTAATAATAACACAACGGGACATAGTACTAAAAGCAAGGCAGTTAGACGCACGCAAAGGCTCTGGTCCCGACAACTTACCACCAAGGTTTATTAAGGAGTGTTGTGAAACTCTGTCTGTGCCACTTGCTATATTGTTCAACAAATCAGTTACGACAGGAGTGTTTCCCACACGGTGGATGTTAGCATATATAATACCCATATTCAAATCTGGTGATAAATCATTATGCACTAACTACCGTCCCATCAGCATTCTGTCATGTATTGCAAAACTCTTTGAACAACTAGTTTACGGTCCTTTTTACAATCATCTGAGTAAGTATATCTCAGTAAAACAGCACGGTTTTGTCAAGAAAAGATCGACTCTCACTAACCTATTAAATTTCAAAAACTACCTTTGTCACGCATTTGCATCTGGAGGTCAGGTGGACACCATCTATCTCGACTTTAGCAAAGCGTTTGACAAGGTCGACCACATTCTCTTGTGTCTCAAGCTTGCGCATTACGGAATCCATGGATCCCTTATTAGATGGGTCACTTCATACCTTAGTAACCGCAGTCAACTCGTTACTATCAAGGGCTTCTCGTCATCTCCAGCAGCTGTCACCTCAGGAGTTCCGCAGGGCTCACACTTGGGTCCACTTTTATTTATTGTCTTTATAAATGATCTAATTGACCGTCTTTCCTGCCCTGCTCTACTCTACGCTGACGATCTAAAAATCTTTATGAATGTTCTAGACGAGAGGCAACATAAAGCTCTTCAAAGTGATCTCGTACTTGTATCAGACTGGTGCCGTGAATTCAAGATGACTCTGAATGTGGAGAAATGTCACGTCTCATCCTTTACAAATAAGAAAAATAAATTACATTACTCGTATTATCTTCAAAACAAAAAACTCGCAGAAAAGGAAATCGTCAGAGATCTAGGTGTACTATTCGACACGCAACTGTCATTTCGTCCTCATATCGAGCATATCATAAATAGAAGCAACAAACTGTCAGGTTTCATCATTAGGTCGACCAAAGGTTTCACAACCCCCCAAAGCACACTCCGTCTTTTTTCTAGTCTAGTGAAAAGTGTTTTGGAATACTGCTGCCCAGTTTGGAATCCCTTCTATAACACTCACGTAATCAATATAGAGAGGGTGCAGAGAAGGTTTCTTAGATTTCTTTCCTGCAGGTTCCAATACGGTCGATCACTCCGCGACTACAGTGAAAGATTGGTCAGGTTTAAAATGACGCCTCTTTCGGTTCGCCGAAAACGTTACGATCTGCTCTGCCTCCACAAAATAATACACTTTTCCTTTGAAGTTCCTGATCTTCTCTCCTCTGTTAACATAAACACTCACCATAGAATCCGGACACCTAACACCTTTGCTTTAAAAGTGTATAAAAACAATACATCTTATTTTAACCCGCTTATCCGAATGTGTCGTACCTACAATGAACTAGTTCGCAGTGGCAGACATCGATGTATTTGGCAGCAGCTTCCCAAAGTTTAAGAAGCACATTTTACAAATACTGGAGGCCGAAGCGTTAATTGCATAGCATAAATTGAACTGTCTTTCAGACAATAGCTTAGATTATATCATTTATTTTGTATTTATCCAATATTATTACCTATAGATTTTGTTTTAGATCCTAATTATTAATCATTATAGCTTTAAATTAATCATGCTGTGTACACTACCTGTGGGTTTCTGTCTTGCTTTTTACACTTAAGTTAATACATATTTCTAAACTGTTAAGTGACTGTAACCTGTAAGTGTACCTTATATAAATAAATAAATTAATAAAATTAAGGCGAGGATATACAAGGAGGGGGAACTAGTTAAGATTCTAAAACCAGTAGCTCATAATGATGGGAAAAGTAAAAAACTTCTTTCCAAGTTTTCAGGTCCATATAGGGTAACTAAAGTTTTGGAAAACGATCGGTATCAAATTTCAAGTATACCTGGTATACATTTAACACAAAAAGATTACTGTAGTGTTTGAGCAGCTGATAGGATAAAACCATGGATAATGGTGAATAACGACAGCAGTTCTGAGTCTAGTGACCAGGGTGAATAATCAGTGTTAGTTAAAGGCGTTTAATGTCTGTTTGTTTATCCGTCTAGAAAGTAATCGATGAACTTACTAGAATATACTAATTATGTGGTAGAATTTACTAATAGATATGTGCATTAAATTGTTATTTTTCACACTTTGTAGTATTGATAAAATTACAATATTAAATGACGAATGATTTGTAATAAGTCATATTGTATTGGTAAATAATTATTATACTTTCCAGTAGTGAGATTTAGTAAGTTATGATGTTAAATAAGGTTTTTTTAAAATGGTGAACTAATTTTAAGAGTCGTATAAGAATTAGGTAATGGCTTGTAATTAAGAGTGATACATAAATTAGAATAAAATAGTGATTTATTAATTAAAATAAAAGAGTGGTACATGAGTAAAAAAAACACAAAAAAAAGATGTAATATTTAGGTAAATAAAAATAAAAAGAGTGGTAAATAAATTGATATAAAAAGAGTGGTACATAACTGAATAAAAATAAAAGAGTGGTATATAAATTGGAATAAAAGAGTGGCACATATCTTAATGAAATTAATACATCTAAAAAAGTAGTAGATGTAAAAGAGTGGAAAATAGTTTTTTGTATTTGATTGTTATTGACATATGTATATTGATTGAAGTAGCTACTGATGAAACATTATGTGTTCAAAGTTTGAGGGCAAACTTAATGTCAGGAAAGGCCGAATGTAAAATTATAAAAAAAAAGTGTGTAAAAGAATAAAATATATAACGGTAATTTAATGATTTAATATATTATTTTCTAATTTGCTATAAATGCAAAATGCAAATTAGAAAATAATATTACAATTACAAATGATTTCAAGAATTAATAAGTTATAAAATAATTTTAAGTTACATTTAAATTAATACTTCCGTTGCCCCTTCTCGGGATTTTTGTTTTATGATGTGGGTTGATATTCGTTTTGGCGAGTAGTCGAATATCAACGGGCAATAAAGCAACTTGTAAAAACGAAGAAAATAAAGTGTTGAGTTTCGAAGTGTTCGTCAGTGTTTTCTTTGTAATCTGTTACTTTTAATAGTAATATGTTATAGCCTGGTATTCCTTATGGACATACAAGAATGAGCAAATCTTATTAACAACCCATTCTAAGACTATTTTGGTTCTCAAAGTTTCCGCAACCTGAGAGTTATAGCAGGAAATATACCTACTTACAGAAAATAGATTAAATTGCATGTGCACTTAAGTCAGAGAACCAAAGTCATCGACATAGCTCATCGCATTAGCAAGCTACAGTGGCAGTGGGCTGGCCACATCAGCCGTAGAACCGACAACCGCTGGGGTAAACGAGTTCTGGAGTGGATACCGCGTCTCGGCAAATGTTGTGTAGGACGCCCGCAGGCCAGGTGGTGTGACGATCTGCGCAGGACGGCTGGTAGGAGCTGGATGCGAGTGGCCGAGGACAGAGAGAAGTGGCGTGCATTTGGGGAGGCCTATGTCCAGCAGTGGACAGAAACGGGCTGATAATGATGATGTGCACTAATGAGTGCAGATCTAACATATCTAAATAGATATGCAAAAATCTGGTTAAGTCTCTAGGGACCTATACATTTTGGTTGGGTCTGGTTTCCCATGCAAATCCCATTGAAAACATTAGATAATACTGTTTATAAAATTAGAGAGGTCAACTGCAGTACTTCCTTGTTGTTGAGTACTCAGAGGAATCTCATTCCTGCATTTACATTGGCCAAGTTAGGGTAATCCTTACTTAAAACCTACATTTACTAGTTTGTAACTATATAAAGTATTACTAAACTGGTCTATAAATTAAACTGGAATTGTTCTAAGTTTAATCCAAGAAGCAATATAATCATTAGATAGGTTACCTCCTGATGTATCAGTTATTTTTCTTTCCTGATAAAAGTAACATGAGCCTAAAGAGGACTCCAGCCAGTTTAATATTATTGTGATGTATGTCAGTTGGAAATAAAGAAATGTATTATTTCTTAATAATTAATATGTAAAGTGGTTGCAAGTACCACTTAAGAGGTCTTACTTGGTAAAACCCTCAAGATGTAAAATGGTTATATATTTTATTTGTACTATAATCTTACTTCAGACGACTGTCTGAATTAGTGTGATAGACACATTTATGTTTTATTTACCTAAGCCAGGAGTTATTAAAATATATGTCTATCCTAAAAGGATAATGTACTAAATTTTTGTGAAAATATACTTCACTTCTGAATACATATAAGTAATATGATGAGCTACGACTCAGAAACTATAAATAGGTAGTGATATCTCTTAGGAGTACTGTTAGCTAGTTATTTAATTAACTTTATCATAAACCAAACTTTTCTCACACAATATACTCTAATTATGCCAACATAATGATTGGATCTTATTAAAAAACCTGTATAAGTAATATGCTCTAATTGAACCGTAATAATTGTATTGTGGACTTCGATGGTGGTAAGCCATCTTACATCAGGTGGCTTACTGCTTAGTTAAGGTTGTAGAAACCTACATTATTGTAAAAAGATACAATTTTACATAACGCCAGGCTTACTAGATAAGTCTGTTAATAGTAAAGAGATATTTTGCCCTTGCGAGGTGGTATTCCAAAAATGTTTGGAAGTACATAATTATCTCATTACCATTGCCATTAATAATCTTATTAACCTAATGGCAATATTTATAAAGCGGTTTTACAAACCGACAAGATCGATCTGATTCTTTTCAGAGATTAACTGAGAATCGAATAAGATTCTAATAAACTAGAGTGTTAACGCGCGGATCCGGTCGAGTAACAATCTGTTTGAACTTATTGACTGAGTTCTTCCGCATTATGAAGCGTATTGTAGATGTTCAGACAAACCATACAACTCCCTCGACGATCAAATAGAAGTCGTAGAAGTCGAACAACTGTTTCAAATTTGAACCGGCTGCGGACATCCTTTCACGATTTTCATACTCTTTGCTTTTTGGATTCAGCGCTACAAACACTCACTATTTATTGAAAAAACACTCAATACTATTGAAATAGACGCTGTGTGCTTAATTCACACTATAATTAACAATGTAAAACAATTTCTTTCATTGAAATTGGATAGAGAAAATTTTTACGATGTTTCAACCAATGACTATACTCTTTTTCAGCTAAGATGATCGTGACACTTCATTGTGTTCTGGATCACGCATTTTACGTTTGACGAACGAAAATATTTAATTGCACACTTTTTTCATTTTAATGCGGCGTCATTAGGAAAAATATTGAAATAAATCATTTTAAACTTTTAATAGGGAAACAGTATCGTTTAGTTTAATTTAATGTAATAGAACATTTAAAAAAAATACCTATGCGGTTCGTATACGTAGAATGGAATGTAGTAAGTTCCATTCTACGTATACGAACTGCATAGGTACTTTTTTAAAATTTTCTATACTAAATGATACTGTTTGTCATTCAAAAGAATAAAAATATTTATTTTAATTTTTTTCCTAATGACGCCGCAATAAAATGAAAAAAGTGTGCAATAAAATTATTTTCGTTTGTCAAACGTAAAATTCGTGATCCAGAACACAATGAAGTGTCACAGGGATCATCTTAGGTGAAAAATACTATAAATAAATACATGGACCGGGCCTATTGTCCTATACAGTAATCAGTTATACAAATATGTAGCATTCCGACGAGGAATTCTAAAAACTATTGTTCTCTCTATCTAACTCAGCCTTGATTCCATAAGTAGAAAGAGATAACACTACTTCTGTCAGCTGTTAAATAGCAACATTCGTCATTTGACAACTACCTTAATGTCTAATGCGGCCAGGCAGCCATGTTTTGTTACAGTTTTCTGAAGTACATGAAGTGTCAAATCATAGTTACTTTGGACAAAAATAACTAATAATTTATTTTCTTTAGAGAACTCATTGACCAAATTACACAGGATATTGAAGAAATATTTAACCATTATGCCCAAGAGTAGTGTTACAGGATGTGGCTCAAGGAAAATCAGCAAAGATAAACATTGCACCGGTATGTTATATTTTTTTCCAATTATTATAAAATATTCATTATATTTATAGATACTTTGAATGTTTCACACTTTTATTTTCCCGTGTGATTCCATCTGTGTACTTTCTATCCATGATTATGCTTCATTTTGAATATTTTCGTGGATGTAGTAAATTAAGTACAGATTTAAATATCTCACCTCTAAAAGACATGATGGTATAGCATCGTCTCGCAGCCTAACTACATCAAGGGTCCTATTAAATGCTGATCCATTAAATGAAGCGAGAAAATAAAAATATCTTTAGTAAATGGTCCTATATTTCCATTCCATCTATTTTTCTTGTATTCGTTTTTTGCTAACCTAAAAAAAAAGATAGATAACATCAGATAAATCATTTAGTTTAATCATTGCAGGATTAGAAAACTGAAAGTGTCCGGGATATTTCGATGGGTCCTACGTATAAGGTCCAAAATGCTAAATGACAACTTTACAGGAGAGGCTTCCAAAGTTTAAACTTGCTGTAACTTAAGATTGATAAAACCGATATTTATGAAACTTTGCTCGATTACTAAGACAATCGTCCTACTTATATATACTACACTGTTTTATTTATATATCAAATAGTTTTTTTTTTACTGCATATTGGACCTTTTACGTGAGTTTTTGTTAAAATAATTGTACTTAAACAACACCATAAAAGGGCCAATGTGTCAAATTGGCCAATATACGTGTATTATGCTAAGTTGCATAAAATAAGTATTTTTGAATAATTTTGCTCATAATATCAATTAAGGTCTGAAGAAGTTGATAACTAATTAATTATAGTAGAAGCCATTTAGATATTTAGATAATTAAATCACATTGACACTTATACGTTTTAAAATCTGCTAACCTACTTAATGTTTTCAGTTAGGCAAAATAAATCAAAGACAAAAATTACAAAAGTTTCAATCATTTATTGAAACAAAAATTTTAATTTCTTCAAACTACTATTATGGACCCGTATTCAATAGTTTTTGGCATTATCTACCTAAGAATAATTAACAAAAAAATCACTTAATATCTTAGTTTGATTAACAAAATCACGTAGTAAGCTTATGAATATAAACGTACTTCACATTATTATTTTCTCAATAAAATCACAAAAAACTTAACAAAAATAAAATCCTAATTCAAAGTACAATTTTCTAATACTGTATCATTTTGGTTTTCTTGCTGTGATAGATCATTTTCAAAACATATATCTTTGAGTAAACTTAAACTGTAATTATCCAATATCTCACTGGCTCCAAATGGCAAAGGAGATGCTGAAAAAACAATTCAAAGTAAGATTGAAGTCTAATATTGTATCTCAAGTATTAACACAGTAAGTAATGCAAATAATTACACAGGCCCACAAAAAATACCCTGCGGGATAGACCTACCACCTGAACTTAACGTTTTCGGCGTCGCCGAGTTGGTATTGTTTGGCATATTTTAATAAATTAATATCTGGGACGTTTCCACACGCGGTCATCTGACCCCAAACTAAGCAGAGCTTATACTATGGGCGTCAGAGACTGATATACATACATATATATTTTTAAATACATACTTAAATACATAATCACACCCAGACACGGAACAAACACCGATGTTTATTACACAAATATTTGTCCTGAGTAGGAATCGAACCCAAGACTCTTGGAACCGCTAGCCAGGGTCACTAACCACTGTTCCACCGAGCCAGTCATTTATTACATACATTTAAACAGGCTAAAAGTAAGAAAATATATTGTAGGGCGTAAGTGTATCTTTTTAGAATAAAACACGTATAAGGGCCAATGTGCCACATTGGCCGTTCATTATAAAAAGTCGTGTTATTTCAGTTAATTTGTTAATCAAAGAATAACTACTCAAGATTTAAACATTTACTAGTTAACAGATAAATATTTGTAATACTTACATAGTTTATCATCGATATTTTCTATAAAATCGTCGTTTTCATAACCTAAGTCGTTTCTCTGAGCACTACTATTTTCATTTTGTAATGCTAAATTCACTAAATTCTGACTTCTACTAAACTTAGCACGATACTTGGATGCCATCTTTCAGTCATTAATCTAAATAGCAACACTAAAACACAGTAACTAGATTTTGTATTGCTCACAGCGCGGGCGATGCTGCGTCTGACGTATAAGTGTCAAACTAGCCGATTGGCCCAAACAATAAACAAACGCGCGGGAACTGCCCGCGTATAAGTCTCAAATTACTCTTTGGATTGGACCTTATACGTTTGAATTCACGCTACATAAGCCTTAATACGTTGATAAGAAGTTGATGAATGATTTTCCAACTTTTTGAAGCCCGAGTCTTGGAACGGAAAGCTTATATTTATTTCTGGTGTTAAAATTGTGAGAATCCGACTTTTTATTTAATAAGTGCATGTTTTTATGAACATATACGATACAATCTAAAATGTACTGAGAAGCTACGGTTAAAATATCTATATCTCTAAGGGAATCGCGCGGTCTTATGCCATATATGGATCTGATGGCTCTTTTTTGTAGTACAAAAATGGTTTGAATGTCTGTAGCAGATCCCCACAGCAGAAGACCGTACGACATAATACTATGGAAATAGCTGAAATAAACTAATCTTGCCGTTTCAATGTCAGTCAACATCCTGATTTTTCTGACTGCATACGCAGCTGAACTAAGTCTATCTGCCAGAACAGAGATATGAGGTCCCCACTGTAACTTAGCATCTATAGTGATTCCTAAAAATTTTGTAGATTCAGTTAATTCTACAATTTTCTTATTTACAATAATGTTAGTATCAACTTTTCTTACATTAGGCATTGTAAATCTAATACATTTCGTTTTTTTGCATTTAACAATAAATTATTTGTATTAAACCAGCGCAGAACTTGCGAGAGGGCACTATTTACCTCGTCGTAGTTATTTTTACCTCTGTCAACCTTAAAAATCAAAGATGTATCATCAGCAAACAGTACCGTCCCACATAGATCCGCAGTTAAGTAAGGAAGATCATTTATATAAATCAAGAACAGTAAAGGTCCCAGAATTGAGCCCTGAGGCACTCCCATGAGAATGGGAGCGCCACAAGAATCAACTCCATTGACATTAACTGTTTGCACCCTACCTCTATACACATGTTAAATAACCTACCTACCTAGGAAATGACCTACCTCTATACACATGTTAAATACGATAGCTAAATGCGGGGCTATTGTGGTTATAATTGTTTTTAATAGTTCCACAGAGATACCCCATAAATCTTCAGTCTTTTTTAAATTTAATTCTTTAAAGGCTCTCAAAATTATATTGTGATTTACTTGGGTAAATTTAAAAGATACTAAACATTTTTCTACAGTTGCTATAAGGAGGGATTGAGCTTGGTGTGAGCATGAGTTTAGTTTGCTTGTGGTAATTATAGGAATATTAGAGAAATAGGTTTCAAAAGCATTTGCAACTTCCTTATCAGAATCAATATGCTTATCATCAACTATGAGAGAGAACTTGTGGTCATGTGTTTTATTTTTACAAGTCTCTTTGTTAATAATTTTCCATGTAGTTTTTATTTTATTATTTGATTTACTAATTTTTTCTTTAAAATAATTAGACTTCGCAATTGCACACACTTTCTTAAATAGTTTTGAGTAATTTCTAACATAATTTATAACATTAATATCATTTGATTGTGATTTAATGTCATATACTTAATTCATATAATCTATTTCTACTTTTGTAAATGCCTTTAGTTGCCCAATCACTAAATTTGGACTTGGGATCTTTAGCTTTTATTGTTTTTTTAGTAAAAATCCCATTAAATTCATTAAAAATTATGTCAAACATGTTTTTATATGATACATCAATGTTTTGGTTAAGATTATATTGAAAATGGGAAAATTTATAATCAATGTTTTTCTTAAAGTTTTCTATGCGCCTTGTAGTAATGGGCCTGTATGTAAAAATTAATGAAGGATTGTAATGATGCTGTTCAAATATTGCCATCTGACCACTGTGGTCAGAGTTAATAAAATTAATAATAGATTTATCATTCACTTCACAATTACAAAATATGTTATCAAGGCAAGTAGCTGTTGCAGGAGTTACTCGAGTTGGTTGAATAAATAAATTACTAAGTCCAAATGACCTAAATAAGTTCAAAAACCTAGTAGATAGTTGAGAGTCAATATCCAAAATATTAATATTAAAATCTCCACAAACAACTACTTTCTTGCTGCATTTACATACCTTTTTCAAAACTTCCTCCATAGTAGATTCAAATAGTACATAGTTACCAGATGGGGGCCTATAGACACAGACAATGATGTACTGCTCGAGCTCTGCACAAGAAAGCTCAATAGTTCGCTCAATAGAGAGGGATGTCACATCTTTACGGTTTTTTGACGTTAATGATGTATCTAATAAAATAAGTGATCCACCTCTAATGGCATCTTCTCTTGTGAACGAACTAACTACTTTATAATTGTCAATACTAATCAGTAACTCATATTGTCTTAGCCAATGCTCTGTAAGGCATACAACATGTATATTCATTTAAAATTTGAAAAAATTCGCATTCATGACCCCGCCTGAGCGGGGACTTGAACCACCGGACCTTCCGATATCGCGTCGGATGCTCTTCCAACTGAGCTACACAGGTGTTGAGTTATCAATGCGAATTTTTCTACCACTTTGCCCGTTAGCCACGGGTGGCGCCACCACCGGTAGTGATCTCAAACACTATCGGTCCGCAAACATTTCTTTACAGAAATGTTATACAGAAAGGTTGCTCTCGGCAATTATATTTTTATTTGTTGTTTTTAATGCTATTAAAGCTTAATGTAAATTTAAAATTTGAAAAAATTCGCATTCATGACCCCGCCTGAGCGGGGACTTGAACCACCGGACCTTCCGATATCGCGTCGGATGCTCTTCCAACTGAGCTACACAGGTGTTGAGTTATCAATGCGAATTTTTCTACCACTTTGCCCGTTAGCCACGGGTGGCGCCACCACCGGTAGTGATCTCAAACACTATCGGTCCGCAAACATTTCTTTACAGAAAACAATGCGATTTTTTCTACCACTTTGCGAATTTTTTCAAATTTTAAATTTACATTAAGCTTTAATAGCATTAAAAACAACAAATAAAAATGTATATTCATTTCATTTAAATATAATTCAAGTTCAAGCTCCTTCCCAGGAAGGCCTTGAATATTTTGATGGATAATTTTTAAATTATTATGCTTTCCTTTGGTCCTTACAATTAATTTGCTAGAGTTATCCTCTATTGTCTTATGGTATAATTTAAATTACCTGAAACATTTTCCAGGGAATTGTTAGGTAACATGTCGTTATTCTGCTCAATAAAAGCAGACTGTGTAGCCAAATTCTTGGCTGAATTACTTATACTAATACAATATGATAGCAACAAAGCTCTTTTGTAAAATTTAGGAAGATAAAAACTATCTCTTGTCAATAATAATCCTTTGCACATGTCAAATACACTATTATTGCAATCAATTAAATTAAACTTATTATTATTATTAAATGTCATGGTATGCAATGTCATATTCAATTTATACCTAATTAAATTTTCTGATTGTGGCAAACTGTTACTATAAGGAAGTGTAAATAAAATTATTTTATTTACTTCTAAATTATTCATATAACTAAAACTTTTTATTAATTCATTTTTATTTACATTTCCCCTATTTGCAATAAATATTATGAGTGTTGTGTCCCTATTGAAATTAAATTTACTCACTTTTTTAATAATTTCATTATATTGTGTATTAGGAAAACAATAATTATGTATCAGTTGCCCCATAATATTACTCATTAATGGGCCAATATTTTTACCTATTTCGTCACTAAACATAACAAACTGGTTATTGGTACTACTTACAAAAGATACCTGTTTGCTACATGCCTGAAGTGGATGTGTATAGGAACCGTTGGAGTGGACTGCATTAGATAAATTCAACAAACTATCACAGCAGGGTGAGTATTATGAGTCACAAACTGACTGAGAACCATTTTCACTTTTTAGACTTTGACTGGTCACTGAGGTATCCAAAAGGTTCTTCAGAGCCAATATGTGTTCCTCATTCTCTTTTTTACAGCTTAAATACCTACTAGTCATGCTGTCCAAGGAGTTTGTCAAACTTATTATCTCAAGTTCTAATTAACCTATACTTTCCTCATAGGTTGTTATGTGTTTGTTTAAAAATTCCAACCCATTGTCTGTTCTAAATGTCTTCACTGAGTTACCAGTTATTCTTCGTAGTCGTGCACTCTTGACAGAGTGGTCGTGGTCATGTCACGGTCGGTTTTTGCGCCACGGCAGCTCCTGCGATCCGTCGCCACGTGGCTCTGTTTTTGGTGGAGCGGGAGCAATCATTGATGGAACATCCAGTGACGGACTTAATGAGGTCAGTCCATCGTGTTGGGGAGCGGCCACGAGATCGCTTGCCCTCGACTTTCCCCTGGACCACCAAACGTTCCATGGAGTCCTCGTTGCGGGTAATGTGTCCAAAGAACTTGAGGATTCGCAGTTGCACAGTCGACGATAATCTCTCCTTGATATTTAGTTTTTTCAGTATGGAAACGTTGGTGCGGTGCGCAGTCCATGGGATTTTGAGCATGCGTCTCCAGCACCACATTTCAAGCGCGTCAATTTTGCGCCGGTCTTGAAGCCTCAGCGTCCATGTCTCAGCCCCGTACAGAAAGATAGGAAATACCAGGCATCTCATTAGTCGAACCTTTGTGTTTCTGGTTATTCTGCGGTCATTCCAAATTTTTTTGAGTTTTTCAACTGAGGATCTAGTCACGGCGCAACGTCTCCGAATCTCATCTTCGCAACCTCCGCTGTTGGTGATCGTGGAGCCCAAATACACATAGCTATTAACAACTTCGCATCCTGCTATATTTTGAACCTCTGGTTGGTTGTTATTGGCACGGTCTATGATCAACATTTTGGTCTTGTCACGGTTGATTTCCAAACCAAAATCCAGTGCAGTAGTCTCCAGAAGTCGAAGCAGAGTCTCGATTTCGCTTTTGGTTGACGCAAGGAGGGTCGTATCATCTGCGTACCGTAGGTTCGATATTTTTTTGCCTCCTACTGATATTCCCTCTTTCCAATCTTCGAGAACTATCCGCATGATGTATTCCGTGTATATGTTGAACAGTAAGGGAGACAATATACAGCCCTGCCTGACGCCGGCTTGCGTTTTGAAACGTTCAGAGTCGATACCATCGACTCGAACTGCAGCTGTGCCCTCTTCATATAGACGCCTGATCAGGTGTACAAGGTGATATGGTACGCCCATTTCCGTCAGTACCAGCCATAGCTTCCCCCACTTGACAGTATCAAAAGCTTTCCTGAAGTCAACGAAGCATACGTAGAGCGTGATGTTAAATTCTCTAGCTTTCTCTACGACCTGTCGCATTATGAGTATCTGCTCTCGTGTGCCTCGACCCTTAACAAAGCCAGCTTGCTCAGAGGCGATCTCTCTAGACAGGTAGGCTTGAAGCCTTGTGTTGATAATGTGCAACATTATCTTACTGGCATGGGAAATGAGGGAAACTAATCTATAGTTACTGCACTTTTTAGTCGATCCCTTTTTGTGTAGTGGAATGAATATAGAGTGTGACCAATCGCTCGGCCACATTCCAGTGACCCATATTTGGTGACAAATAGTGTGCAGCATGTCTACTCCGATTTCCCCCATGGCCTTAATTATTTCAATCGGAATCTCATCGAAACCTACTGCCTTGTTCCGCTTTAGGTGTTTAATAGCCGCCCTACTAATTTCCAAGTATCAGTCGACATCCAATGTTGCCTCTTATCAGGCTTACGGTTAGGCTGTGATTCCCGTACAGCATCTTTAATCAGCCGTACGGTGGATTTCCAAAGATGGTCGACACTTTACTTACTTTACGTCACAGTTTTCATGCCACTACTGCTGTTTTTTTTCTTGGATCGACTGAACGAAGGAGTCCCCGTCAAGCACCTCAAGACGATTGGTCACTTTCTTACTTATGGGTCTGTGTAATCTTATCCTCATGTTACATATAAGTAGCTGGTGGTCGGACATAATATCGGCTCCTGGTAATGTGTGTGCGTTAGTTACTGAGCTTCTCCATCTTGTTTTAATCAGTATGTAGTCGATCTGGTTGCGGTATTTACCGTTTGGTGAAGTCCAGGTATACAGTCTTCTTGGGTGGTGTTTGAAGACTGTATTCGTAACAGTAAGGTTATTATTTTTTATCTTTTAGAATCGGGAACGAACCACTGGATTGAGTTACATAACCCTAAGATACTTTCGACAGAACGCCATTACATACCACGACTGGTCAGAGAAGCTATTGAAATTAAGAAATTCAAAAACTTCAATCGTGAAGATGGGTTTCAACTGTCGAATGTATGGCATCCAGTAATACGTTTATGTAAAAACAAAAATGTGTCCGTTTTCGAGGAAGAAAGATGTGATACCGTGAGTGTAGTGTGTCGTGATCGAATTCGGAGTGACAATATTGTGAACGATGGTAGTGGTGTCGTGCGTAATAAAAGACTTAGAAAGAGGGTAGACCGATATGTCTGCCCTTAGACCTACCGTCATTCTCGCAGTCCTACAGTTCACCCGTGATCATGGCGCTTGCAACAGTGCCGAAATATCGGGAGCTCATTAAAACAAAACAACATGGTAAATATCCCGGACACTTTCAGTTTTCTAAAGTAAGGTTATTATCTGCGGCGAACTGAATAAGACGCTCTCCTCTACTATTCCTGCAGCCCAGACCGTAGTGACCTACTATATTCCGCAGACCGACGTCTAGAACTGTTGTTCCCACCTTCGCATTAAAATCGCCGATAACCATCAGTATCTCTCTTTTTGGGATGCCATTGATACATACCTCAAGTTGGTTATAAAAGTCCTCGACTACTTCTTCGGTAGCGGCACTTGTAGGAGCATATACTTGTATTATATTCAGTGCGCATGGTGAAGCACTGAGTTTCATTGTAATGATCCTCTCGCTGACAGGGTTATAACCTAGGACAGATCCCACCAATGACTTAGGTATTGCAATGGCCACTCCTGCGAAGCTAGATGATTGGTTACCTGAGAAAAAGACAGTATGTTTCTCCAGGTTCCTATGTCCGCTCTCTTTCCAATGCGTTTCGCTTAGCCCAGTAATCACAGTATTGCTTCGCTCAAGTTCATGACCTAGTATATGGAGCTTGCCTTCTTCGTTGAGGCCTCTAACGTTCCATGTTCCGATGCGAAATTCATGACGCAGTTGGAGTTTGTCTCTTCCAGTAGCATTGTTTCCACAGGGGGCCTGGTCGCCTGCGACCCCATGGTCGGTAGCCAACTTCACACTCTGGTTCCCGAACAACACAGAGCGCCGGTCGCTACGCGGATCACATGGCTCAGTTGCTGTTTTCTTAATTGACCTTTCCATGACTCTCGTGGGATTTTAGTGCAGTGGTTTCCCGTTGCCTTCTGCACCAGTATTTTTTGGAGGTATTTGGTTCCCAAGGTTTCTGACGCCTCTTCCGTGTAAGTCTCCCCGTCGGGTGTATGGTTATACCGCCATTGTTCGGTCGCCAGAGCCTCGTCTGTTGTCTAGCAGGGAGCACCACGGAGCGGTAAACGACACTCCGCCGCCATTCGGCGCGTGCAGGTGAGGTTGACAATAGGGTCGGTTAAGATCTTATTTCCGCCCCCTTACTCCCCCAGTTACCAGTTACCAGTTATATTTTTGGCTTTATTTAGAAAATCTTCCAGACAATGTTTAATTTCATGCTTCGCCTTGACAAAATACACAGTTCTGAAGTTTGAGTAATCGTCCTTCAAGACTACAAAATATCGAGATCCTCCAACGAAACATTCTTCCATGGGTCCGCATGTCGACAGTGACTATTAACATTGTCGGATCTGCAAAATCTCACTTTTTCGTTTATTTCAGAAAAATGCCCTAATAACTATACTCGGATTTGTAATTCAAGATCAAAAAAACTACGACAGATACGTCACTGTCAAAAGTGGTAACGTCACTTATGTCACTGTCAAGTGATGATCTCAGGTTTCGACAACCTTTTTACGAAAAGGTTGTCGAATTTGCACTTGTGTTGTTGTATTGTACTATATTACGACATAGGTACTTCTTTATTTTATTTAATACCAACATCACGGAAAAGGCGTGATTTTATGTATGTATGTTATTACATAAATACTACTAAATAAAACTAAATATCACTTACTGATAATTAAGGTGTTTGTCTAAAACAATAAAATAATAGTTTCGTAAAGTGAAAGTGTTCATTTATATTGAGTAATTAAATGCAACACATATTTAGAAATAAACTATACGTTCTCAAAATTGTATTGAGCCTAGCAGATTGTAGTGTCATGGCCGATAAAAATAACGGCGATATAACAACCATGAAGCCAGATATGCACTATTTTCCCGATAAGTTATGATGTATGTAATATTTTTATTGCGTCCGAGTTTGTTCTTAATTTGGTGTAACATTGCACTAAATGTTATGAACCCCTGAAGTGTTACAAGTACAATACCAGATTTGTTACCAAAAATTACCGATGTTAACGTTTTTATTAAGTAGTCTTGCATTTATAGGAATATAAATAACTCAAATTACTGTTGAAAATCATAGGATTAATATTACCAATAAATTTGATATATACGGTTGACTTTTAAAAAAAACAGAATTTACTATTGTAAACATATTTTATTGCAGTGGCAACCTTGTAGTAGATTTTTTGATCTTGAATTACAAATCCGAGTATAGATCTACCATCGGGTGAAATAAAAAAAATGTTTCCATGCATAGTTTTTGAAATAATCACATTAAGAAAGTCGGATCTTACCTAGAGAGGCCGTTAAAAACGTCGGAAAATAACTTCCGACGTTGTTAGCGGGACGCGGGGCCGGGTGTGCGTGGCAACTTTGTTTTTAAGAGAGTTTATTTCTAATCCCATAATTTATAACACTATTCACGATGACACCTACTAGATCAGCACGTTTAATCAGTCTAGCCACGAGAAAAGATGATGAGAACCTATCTACCTCGAGTATACCTGCCTGCCAATAATAACTCTCAAACCAAAGCAAAACCTACAGTAGAAACAGCTATATGTTATTATTTATTACTTTTATCATAATATTACTCTTGAAATTTTGACAATTTGTTTATTATTTAACTTTGAGGCAAATTTATTTATGAATTATGAGTATTTCCTAGTACGGCATTTAACAATGTCAGTTGTGCCACATCGGACGTTGTTAATTGGTTTTTCAAATGGCTTAAATGTCGGTAGTTCCACATCCGACATTGTTAATTTACTTTTGAAAAAAGTGAAATGTCGGTAGTACCACATCTGACTTTATTAATTGCTTTCTAAAAGGGTCTTATGACGGTAGTACCACATCCGTCATTGTTAATTTTTTTTATTTAGAAATCAAATGACGGTAGTGCCACATCCCATTTTATTTAACGCGTTTGAGATTTATAAATAAGTCGGTAGTACCATGACAGCAGAGAGGGGGCTCTCCAGGTGGTGTGTCGGACTCCCCGACGGCTGGCGAGAAGGCGGTAAATGCCAGCCGCGGCTCCTGGGCGGAGTGTAATGCCCAGGGGGTTTATCGACTAAAACACCGGGGTGTACCTCATCGCCTATTGGCAGTGTCATGGTACCTGGCAGAGCTTTCACTCACAACACTGCCGGCGGACAAGCCTCCATGTCTCCCTCAAGCGTCCCCAGAGGGGGGCAACGGGGCGACCCCGTGCACAGGGTCGCTTCCGTTCCTCAACGATGGCCGTTGGTGTAATGCCGATGGGGGTGTCCCCACACCCGCCGCCGGCCGGCCGTCGTAGGACTGCGGCATGTGACGCGCATAATCACGCCTTCTGCGCCCCAGTCGCCTTCTTCGCAGTGGTGGCGCGAAGGGGTCGTCTTCACGCTCCCTCTCTACCGCCTCCTTTTGAGTCATCACTGACTCGGAGAAGGAGGCAGTCGCCGCCCACACATCTACGTCCTCTACCATTCCTCGCAGAAATTGGGCGAGAGGTCAGCGGGCCGGCCACAGATATTAGGGCCGACCTCTCTTCGGACCACGACGGACACTGGAAGAGAGTATGGTCCGCCGTGTCCTCCTGTGCGCCGCACTCGTGACAAATGGGCGCGTCCTCCCGCTGAATGCAGTGCAGATAGTGGCCGAAGCAACCATGCCCGGTCAGCACCTGCACCAGACGGAACGACTAGAAACCGCCCGTCCGTTCGAGCCAGCTGTTGAGCACTGGCCCGAGCGCATCCAGCAGATGACGCCCTGCCACCTACTTGGCTAAGCTATCTGCCCACTGAGCTCCGTTCGCAAACTCCTCGCGCTCTCTCCTCACTGGACGAAGACCCAGATCTCGTTGCTACTTAAGCCACTCATACTTCGCGGCCAGCATCTACGCCTCCAGCTTCCAAGGTAGGCTTTTCGGCGGCCTGCCAAGGTACAGGCCGCTGAAAAGCCCACAGTGCGGTAGGCACGCGTCACGCGACACGCTATCGCCCGCTGAGGTCTACGGAGTAGGACAGAGTTCTCCCTGACATGGAGGGAATCCGCACAGATGGGAGCTCCGTAAAGGGCCATGCTTCTGAGTATGCCGGCGTAGAGTTGCCGGTATCTGGCCCTAGGCCCGCTTATATTCGGAAGGAATCACCCCAACGAGTCCGCTGCCTTGAGGAGGCGCGGCGACAGCCCTCGGAAGTGTGGGACAAACTGCCTCCGCGCATCCAAGACTAGTCCTTCTTACTTACTAACTACTACGTTACTTCATTTGGCACTGGATTGCCACCCGAACTCCCACAACCAAGATGTCCGAGTTGGGGAGAGGTCCTTTCCGAGGCCTATGGAAATAGACGGCCTCGGTCTTCTCCAGCGCCAAACGCAGGACCAAAGCACTGATACGCTGCGCCAACAGCGCGCTCGCCTCCGTCGCTCTTCGCGCTGACTCCTCAAAACCTTCTCAAGGTTCTTCAATCGGGACAGGGCGTCTATGGTAGATCGCCCTGTCCTGAATCCGAACTGGTTCTCTGAGCGGTCCGGCCCCACGCTCCGCCGATGGTCGTTTAATCGCGCTCCACAATCGACCGATACGCGGAAGGTGACTCTGAGGGGCGGCCCTCTTTCCTTAGGAGGCACAGAAGCCCCTGCTTCCATATTTCCGGGAACCTTCCGACCGAGGGACACCGGTCGAAGAGACCCCGGAAAGACTGCTCCAGTTCTGAGTAGGCCAGAGCGATGACTCGGGCCGGGACACCGTCCGTACCTGGGGCCGTCTTCTTCGCCCGGAGAGGGAGGACAGCCGACTCGAACTCCTCTGGAGTAAGCGGCGTTATGGTCTCCAATTCTAAGATAGGTCTCAGACGTGAGGGTATCCGTGGCGGCACATAGTCTGGGTCTATAGGTAGAAAGAGACCCCGAACTGATTTTGGGTAGTTTAATGTGATTTTAATTAATATTTCGTCCATTACGTGTCACATACGACCTAATATTTTTTTATATAATCACTTAACAATGTCGTAAGTACCAGTTCCGGCAAACGATGATTTATTTTATACAAGCAAAAATGTCGGTTCTGGTACTTCTGACAATTCAACATTAGTTTAGAGCCGTTAAAAAAGTCGCAACTGACTTTTCTCATGTTTACACATTTAATAACGGCGTCTTTTAATATTGGTCTGAACAAACATTATTTGTATAGCATAACCCTAAAATTTTGTAATCCTGTCTCAAATAAGTAAAAAGATACATGCAAATTCAGTTCAAATTAAACTTTGATTAGCTCTCCTGTAAAGTTGCTGTTTTGCACATCCGACATTGTTAATAGTCACTGTCGATGTGTCCCCATGTATTAATTCACATGTCCTAGTGCTCACACTTTCGCTTTTCATAAATGGTAATCGATGTATTTTTCCTTTTATGCAACTTTCACATTGAGGCACATTAGTTTGTTTGGTAACAATGTTGTTTTTCGCCAACACTTTCTTGACGTGATTAAAGTGCTGATGTGCAAATTTCTTATGCCACTCATTTAAATCGTTCTCCACTACCTTAGCTACATTAACACGCTCACATTTAAAACGAAACTCCATGTAATAAGAGTTATAAAGTCTATTTGCAGTAGCACAAACAACATTATTTCTGTAAAACCGGCATGTATTGTTATCTGTCATCATGACATAACCTCGATCCGCGGCACGGTTCACAGAGAATAAATTTGTTTTTAGTTCGGGAACGAACAACACGTTATCTATGGTCGTTTCAACCCATTCACTCCCGTTCCTAATCTCTACCGCCATCTGTCCAGATCCTAATACACTAATACTGGCGCCATTACCTACAATTACTGACTTTTGTGAGACACTCGAAAATTATGAAAATAATGATTGATCACGACACATATGCTCACTCTCCCCAGAATCAACTAGCCACTGAGATTTTTCATATTCATGATCTACTGAGTCTAAAACTACGAACGCATTACTCATATTCTTACTGTCCTTAGATCTTCTGAAACGACACTGCGCCTTATAATGTCCCGGTTTACCACAATAGAAGCATTTATTATCATTGCACTTTTTCTCACTGTCCCTATTACTTCTACACTCCGTTTGGTAATGTCCTATTTTTACACACTTAAAACACTTAATCTTTCTCTTGGCCACGAACGCTGATGACGACGACGCCTCCTAGTTTTCTTCAATCTTTTCCTTCAATCTTTCCTCTTCTACTAATAATCTCGCCACCAAGTTGTCGAATGTTTGTTTACTATCGGGAGCGGACTCCCAAGCCGATACAAAATGTTTGTATTCATCTGGCAAGCTCATCAAAACTTTAGTTATAGTGAATATCTCTCCTATCTATCTCCGATATCTTTTCACCCATTTGTTTCAACTGACTTTGCATTTCTTGAATCTTGGATAAAAATAGCGACATATCAATCCCTTTCTCGTATTTATATTGGAAAAAGCGCTGCTGTATGATATGAATACTTGTTTCTGACTTCTGCTCGTATACTGTTATCAGCTTTCTCCACATTTCAGCAGACGATGTGCAGGTTAAGATATTCAGCATGACATCCTCCGACATTCTGGTAACTAGCAATGATTGCGCCTTAGCGTCTATGGCTTCCCAAGCAGTTTGTGAACCAATATCTTCCGGTTTGACCTTTTTACCCTCAGCAATATCCAACCATCCTTGACTTCTCAGCAATACGCTAATTTGAAACTTCCACACCATTCCAGTTTTTCACACCTTCCAGTTTCATCACATTATTTCCTTCCATCTTGCGATCTGCCTTGCCTCAAACTTGAGCAAGTATTTTTCTTGACAAAAATAATTTCTTATTGGAGCTCCCGCCAAAAAGTTAACCTCTCTTTTTGCCAATCTTCAAACCCGCACGATGTAATTATTATTATCCAGCGTTAGCTTACATTTAACATCAGGTAGCCGTATCTGGGCCCATAACCTGTTGTTATTTTACTATTATAATGAAACTGTTTTACTATTTGAAAAGTATTTTTATTTTAAACGGTGAGACATTTTATACAGTTAGTAAGAAAACCAGAGAGTGAGCTATAGACAATTAACTCTATACTAATTTAAAACACTCATAGTGTTGCCACCACACAGATATAAAAATGTACCTGCATTGCCTGTCTTCAACAAAGGGCGTGCGTAAGAGCGATTATTAAATCAATACCCTCAAGTTTTCTGTCTTTAATAATTAATTCGCTTAAGTTGCACCAATCGGTGATACCATAATCAGGCTCGTATAGGTCAAAGTGAACCAACTTGGTATTCAAGGTCGGGGGTTGGCGTGAGTTAATATTATCTAAAAGCTTTTGAAAAATGGCTTCCATGCCACATGAGAAAATAGACATCTGCTGAGACATGTTAGAGGGTGCATCAGCTTGATCAAGCAGAGGTGGGTCCGATCCCACTTCTGATATAGAAAAAGGTTGAGACGTTGTAAATGAAATAGCTAATGTAGCGAATGTTATAACCAGGTTTATTCGTTTTGAAAACTATAATTTATACAGAACTTATGACTGGCCAGTCCATCATATTTCCTTAAGATCATCACTGCCTCATCTTCATCACACACTGGAATTGATATGCGACTGGCTTACGTTATACATCTCCACTTCCTAAAATATAAGTTCATGTTGTATTAATTAAAATAAACTTTAGATAGTTTAACCTAGAACTATGTCCTACCAAACATTCCTTAATTTATACTGAAACTATTATAAGTAAACTGTGCTTAAAACACAATGTTGCTTAAGCTTGAATACGTAAGGCGCCTAGCTTAAGAATCATTACATGTGCAAATAAATGAATAGGAAAGGTACATCAGCTATCTTATTATCACTTGCATACACCAAAACCAAATTATTTGGTGGCTCAAATTAAGTAGGTATTGTGAATGCAAGAATTTTGTCTTTTGTATAATTTATGAGTACCTACATTACTTGGTATATCTTTTTGTTTCTTAGTTCATATTGCAAGGAAAAAAAAGAAGTTAGCTATTACAGTTACATTTTGAGTTCCAAATCAAAATCAAAATGTCTTTATTTATAACTAGCGGCCCGTCCCGGCTTCGCACGGGGGGACTTAATCATTAAAACGATTGTTATGGGTAAACTATAAAAGTAAGACATATGCTCTTGCGGACTTTTTTAAAGATAATATTAAGATAAACAATTCATCCATAGAGCATTTTTGTATAACTTTAACCATATGCTCAGCGCACGCCACGGAAAGCCTCAGAAACGATACTTTTCCTCCGTTTTTGAAACATTTTCGGTTACTGCTCCACAACTATAGGACCTATCGTGATATTATATAGCCTATGTTACTTCTGAATAATGCAGCTTTCTAATGGTGAAAAAATTATTGCAATGGGTTTTGTAGTTTTTGAGTTTATTCATTACAAACATACAAAAATACAAATCTTTCCTCTTTATAATATTAGTGTAGAAGGCAATTTACATGCACTTATAAATCGTCACATTAGTAATAATAAGATTCTACCACCGGTTCGGAACCGGTTCAAATTTTGTCTAAACATTTTTCAACTCACCATTGACATTTTATCAGTGTGTATTGTCATAGTGATCAAATACAAAATGTACAATTACTTCAATTTCCAGACAATGTAAATAATTTTATCACCCTGCCCGGATAACATTCATAACAGCAGATCAGAATTAGCCAAAGTAATGCAATCAGCTTATGAGTTTCTTACAGATGCTAATCATGTAATAATGTATGAGTCACGAATAGTGCATTTTTTACACAATAATAAAACTTGTATTATTTAGCAGACCCGATGCACAGCATCTGTGAGAGTGCGTCCTCTTCCGGTCAGCAATTTATGGGCGACCAAAGCGCCCTCTATATTGAAATATCTTAATTATTGATATAAATAGGAGACCTTAATTGGATGCTGTGCATCGTCACTGCTAAATAATACAAGTTTTATTATTGTGTAAAACTTGCACTATTATTTCGGCATGTGACGATGCACAGCATCTGTGAGAGACGTGTTTATTAACTCCTGGTGACATACCCGATGACGCTATGTGATAGGAATCAAATAGAAGTACCTGAAAAGTTGAATTAAATCTTCATTACAACTATTACGAAGTCAATTAAACAACATAAATTAATATATGTTTGTTAATCACAAGCTTATGAAGTAAAATGTATAAAAATTATAGGTGTTTATTTAAATTTATTGCTTGGAAATTTGGTAAATAAAGCATCTGAAGAAAAAGCAGCATTACTTTTCTCTTTTATTTGTTTCAAATAAAATCTTGAAAGTATTTTCACTAATAACCTCGTGAAAAGCAAGGTTGATAGGCATATTATCCCACCAATTTGATGATCTTATAGCGGAGCGCACACTACCTAGAAATACCATTATGCCGGCGTCTTAAAATACGACTTTTACCCAGTTGCAAAATAATTCAAGTGCTATCTTTGGAATACCATTAATTAATATACAACGGCATTATTACATCCAGCTGTCCATCTCTGCTCGCTTAGTTCAAATACTTTACGCAACCGACAGATTGCTCAGGCTATACTGTAACAGTTTTTGAGCAATAAAGTTAGTACATAACGGAGATAGTGTTAATTTGTGGATTTGGATCAATTACCTTTGAAATAAAACCAATTTTACGGATTAAACTCGCGTGTATTGGTATTCTAAACATTATTTAGAGATCCGAGTTTCTCGCCTATGTTTGACGTCAGCCATATGTTCCTTGACCCGGGTAATAACACTTCTCTTTGTTTGAACGATGTATGAGAGGCCTTACTCACAGTTTAGCTTGTATAAGCCTGCATCTTGAAGAAGAATATTACACTTGACAGGTGGTAAAAATTGGTTAATCTTCTTCGGCGGCTTGAAGTAGGTATTTATGGAAGCACGCTTCAAGATGTTTCTTCTTGTTGTTGATGATTCTCTTTCACGTCCCCCTTTCCCTCTGATCTCGATGGCAGTACAACGAACGCAACATCCTCGCTGTTTGAGTTGGAGTTCACTAACATCCGTGGACTCCATGCAAACCTCAACGCCGTCCACCAACACTTCGAGACGGCGAGGCCTGCGATGTTGTTTCTGACGGAGACGCAGATTGGCTGCCCTGCCGATACGGCATACCTTCGCTATCCGGGCTATGAGCTGGAAGAGTCCTTCGAGCCCAAGGCAGGTGTGTGCCTTTTCGTCAGGGCGGACGTCTGCTGTGTCCGTCTTCACTGCCTCGAAGACCCATCCCTCTCCATCCTTGGTGTGCATGTGGATTTAGGCTCTGTGAGCAGAGTCTACGTGTGCATATACCAGTCCCATAAAGGTGACACTGAGACAACTCGACTCTTTGATCATCTGAGTCAGGAGGCAGAAATCGCTCAGGCGCGGTTCCCCAATAGCGAGCTGGTGTTTTTAGGGGACTTTAATGCCTACCATGACACCTGGTTAGGCTCCCCTAAAACAGACCATGCTGGCCGGACCGACCACGCATTTGCTCTCACGCATGACCTGACGCAACTGGTACTCCAGCCCACCCGGATGCCTGATATTGTCGGTCAAGCGCCCTCCTTGTTGGACCTTCTACTGACGAGCAGTGTCGGTTTGTGCCCCGCTGGGGTCCTCCGACCACTGCCTGGTGGGTGCAACAGTGCCATGCACCGCTCCCCCACAACCCGTGGAGGTGACGCGGAGACTGTGGCGCTACTCGTCGGCAGATTGGGATGGTATGCGTGAATACTTCGCATCCATCCCTTGGGGGCAGAGCTGCTTTGGAGGAAGTGATCCCACGGAGTGTGCAGCGGCTATTGCGGGTGAGATCAGTCTTGGAATGGAGTATTACATTCCATTTACTGATGTCACCAGCGGTCGCAAAGATGATCTCTGGTTCAGTCGTGAGTGTGTCGCAGCCGTTGAACTGAAACGGACGGCGTACCGCAACTGGGCCAGGGCTCATGCACTTCGGGATCCTAATATTGCCTCGATCAAAGCAGCCTATAACAAAGCCACCAAGGCCACCAAAAGGGCCTACAACAGAGCAGATGCCCAGCGAGTTGCACGTGTCGGCCAGGACCTTATTAGGCATCCCACGGGTCATCATCATCATCTTCGCGATTTCCCGGTTGCATCCTTGCGGAGCCCGGGGTCCGCTTTCCTACTCCTAGCTCTCCACTTCGCACGGTCTTCGGCATCCTTTACGGAGAGTTTGTTGGCACGCATGTCATCCACTACGACGTCAAGCCAGGCCTTCTTGGGCCTTCCCCTTCTGCCGGGACCCGGCGGTAGCGACATGGCTAGACACTTGTTCCCTACGTAGTTTGCCGGTTTCCGTAAAACATGACCGTACCAACGTAGGCGGCACTCTTGCAGTTTATCAGCGATGTCTCGGACATGAAGGCTGCCGCGAATACGGGAGTTCTTTACGCGATCAGCTCGCGTAACTCCCGACATCCAGCGCAGCATCTTCATCTCCGTGACCCGCAGTTCCTGCTTGTGCCGCTCAAGTAATGGCCATGCTTCACTACCATATAAGAGAACAGGCCTAATGATGGATTTATAGACCTGTCCCTTCAGTTTAACCGGCATTTTAGGGTCGCAAGTGACGCCGCTCACCTCCCGCCATTTATCCCAAGCAGCAGAAATGCGTGCCTTGACGTCGGAGTCGATGTCGCCGTTCGCGTGGAGTACAGATCCCAGATACTTGAACCGGTCCGTGCGCTCGACCGTGTCTTCGCCTATGCGGACGGACATGGGATCTGTAGTGTTGCAGGCCAAGTACTCTGTCTTCGCCACGTTGAGTTTCAGACCCCCGTTCTCAAGCGATTCCTTCCATGTGTTAACACGTCTCACCAGCCGTCCCCTGTCCGAGTCCACCAGCGCGATATCGTCAGCATACATAAGTAGCCATGGTGGCTGCTCATGGTGGTCTCTGATGCTGTCTGATAATACGTCTAATATCAGGCTGAAGAGGAACGGACTCAGGACGGAGCCTTGGTGTACTCCGACGGTTATACGGAAGGGCAAAGTGTCGCCAACAGCGGTCCTAACTACAGAATCGGAATCACAGTACATGTCTCTAATGATATCAACATACGTTTCTGGCACTCCCTTGGACCTCAGGGCCCACCAAATCATCGCACGCGGAACACAGTCGAAGGCCTTCTCCATGTCCAGAAATAGGAAGTGGAGAGGCGTGTTCTTCGTCCTGTATTTCTCCATGATGATTCTTAGGGCAAAAACGGGGTCCATAGTCCCGTGACCGGGGCGGAAACCATATTGACATCCAGAGACAGTGCACTCCTGACGGATTCGAGAGTCTACTATCCGCTCGAATAGTTTCATGGTGTGGGACATGACCTTTATACCGCGATAACTACCGCACTCTTGCACTGATCCCTTGCCCTTGAAGACCGGGGTGATAACACTCAGTCTCCATTGGCGAGGAATCCTGCCGGTGCTGAGTATGCGGTTATAAAGGTCAGTTAGGATGCCCACACCACGACCACCCATTGCCTTCCAGGCTTCGATGGGGACTCCATCGGCTCCGACAGCTTTCCGATTCTTCATGCGGCAAAGAGCATTCTCTACTTCTTCAGGCGTTACCGGTGGCACGAGTCCAAGATTCGGAGGGAGGTCCGGTGGCTGCACTTCTCTATGCTGTTTGTTTAACAGCTCGTGGAAGTAAGAGCGCCATCTCTCCTTCACCGCGAGGTCCTCGCATAGTAGGTCACCGTGAGGGTCTTTAACACAGCGGCACATGGAGATATCCTGTGCCGCTTTGACCCTAGAACGTGCCAATCTATAGATAAGCTTCTGCCCCTCAGACGATTCCAGCCTATCGTAGAGCGGCTGTAGGTGGGCTCGCCTGGCTCTGGCAACAGCTTTCTTTGTTGCACGTTTTGCGGACCTGTATGCGTCGCGATCTTCGGGAGAGTTGGACGCTTGCCACTTTTTAAAGAAGGCTTTCTTCACCCTAGTCTCCCTCTGGACTGCGTCGTTCCACCACCAAGTCTCCTTGTCAAATTTGCGTCCATCCTTAGACGTGCCAAGCACTGACTTCGCCGCTTCGGTTATGGTTGCCTGAATCCTGTCCCAGTGGTTCTGAACTGATTCGCTCTCAGCCTCAGCGCACTTGTCGCCGATAGCTGAGACGAACACCTGGGATTTGTCTTCGTCAAGCCGCCACCACCTTATTTGACGCCGACAGCGCTCAAAGCTTTTGGCTTTGTGCTTCACGCAGAGATCCATGACAAGTAGACGGTGTTGTGCAGTGAGACTCTCTCCGGGTATGACCTTGCAGTTGACTACTTTGCCGATGTGGTGCCTCCTAGTGAGTAGGAAGTCGATCTGGGTAGCGTGCCGCCCACTCCTGTAGGTGATTAAATGTTCAGGCCTCTTCTGGAAAAACGTGTTCACAATAGCCAGGTCGGCAGCCGAACACAACTGGAGGATGTTCTCCCCTTCAGTGTTGCGTCTGCCGAACCCATAGCCACCATGTACACGCTCGAACTCCTCAGGCTCCTCACCCACATGACCGTTCAGATCGCCCCCCAGAACGACTTCCTGAGATGGTGAGATTCCCCGCAGCACCTCTCCAAGACTATTCCAGAATGAAGTCTTTTCGGTGTCGCTGCAACCAGCCTGTGGAGCGTATGCGCTTATCAAGTGGGTCGTAACCCCTTCGATAAGCACCGTTACGTCCATTAAGCGGTCGCTGTAGCGTTTCACCTCCAACACGTCATCCTGCAACTCCCCGGACAGCACTACCGCAACCCCGTTCTCTCCACTAGGTGCTCCTGTGTAGATCAGCTTGTGGTCATTCCCAATGGCCCGGGATCTGCTGCCTTTCCACCGAGTCTCCTGCAGGAACGCCACTGCCACCCTCCGCCTGGTGAGTACGTCGGCCAGCTCTCTCGCGCGGCCGGTAAGCGTGCCCACGTTCCACGTCGCGAAGCGGAGTTTCCGTGGGGTTGGGGCTAACTTCTTTAGCCGCGTCCGTCCCCAACGCGGTAGCCCTCGCCCACTTGCCACAGGAGTCGGGCGAAACTCCTGCGCGCCGTTTTGCGGCGGCGCCCTATTCCTGGCACTTTTCTTGATATTTCCTTCCATTTAATGTGGCGTGTTTCACTTTTACGGGAGCGACTGCCGTCCGACCACCCAACCCCGGAGGGAAAGCTGGTGCCAGAGCCTCGTTCGTTGGTCAGCAGGGGTACGTACTTGCACGTGAGGTTGGCTTGGGCCCAAAGATCTTGGTAGGGCCCCATTCCCCCCATTTAGGCATCCCACGGGTAGCCGCTCCTTTTGGCGCCTGGCTAAACATGTGCAATCCAACTTCTGTCTGCCTTCGTTGCCCCCACTGAAATATCCTGACGGTTCACTAGCTCATCAACCGCAGGCGAAGGCAGATCTGCTTGCCAATCTTTTTGCGGCCAATTCCTGCATCGATGACGGTGGAGCACAGCCGCCTAAAATTCCACATTGCGGTGCTCATATGCTTGAGATCCGAATCTGGCAATGTGTGTAAGGAAAGCTAGTGGCCCAGATGGGATTCCAGCGTTAGTACTCCAAATTTGCGCAGCGGAGTTGTCTCCAGTACTCACACGCCTGTACCGCCTCTCATATACCTCGGGCATCGTGCCCCGGGCTTGGAAGGAGGCGAATGTTCAACCAGTTCCCAAAAAAGGGGACAGGTCCGATCCTGCCAACTACCGGCCCATAGCTATAACCTCAGTACTGGGTAAGGTGTTTGAGCGGATAATTAACGCCCAGCTCATCCGCCTTAGCATCCTTGGCATAGATGTTCGCCGCGACCTGAACCAGCGAGATTACATCGAGAGCGTCATTAGAACAGCCTCCCGCAAACTGGGGATCCTGAACAGAGTGCGGCGATTTTTCACACCGGTGCAGCTCTGCCTTCTTTATAAGGCACAAGTTCGCCCATGTGTGGAATATTGCTGTCACCTCTGGGATGGCTCCGCAAAATACTTGCTCGACGCCCTCGATAGGTTGCAGCGACGTGCTATCAGTATTGTCGGTGATGTAGAGGTGTCCGAAACCTTAGAGCCTCTTCAACTACGTAGAGACATTGCCGGTCTAATTGTTCTCTACCGTCTCTATAATGGGGAGTGCTCTGAAGAGCTATTTCAGCTAGTCCCTCCCTCCCCTTTCCACTCCCGAACGACACGTGCTGGACAGCGCTGCCATCCACATACAATGCAGGCGCTGGTGGCTCGGACTAAGAGGTTTAGCTCCTCATTTTCTGCCCCGTGCCATTAAGGCATGGAATGCCCTTCCATCTCATTTTTTCCCTCCCTCCTATGAACTCGGGCTCTTCAGGCGGGGCGTGAAACGGCATTTAAGCAGGCCTTCAGGGTGAGTGCGACAGGCTCAATACGATCTATTGTGCCTCTATTATCTATTGTGCGGTTAAAAAAGCGGAGGAATCTCGTCACTACCGGATCCTTTGGATACGTCAAGTTTTTTTAATAAGTATTCCATGTATGACGAGGTAACGCTTATATCATGTATCATACATGATATTATCATACATGGAATTATTATTTAAAATTTTCACTTAAAGTTAATTATTTGTATACGTGGGGCCAGGGTATTAAGACGCAGGACTTCTGAATTTTTTCTGAAAAAAATCATTAAAAGCATTACAAATGTCCAACTGATTATCATGTGTGTGTTGGATAATGAAACGTAGTATGTAGGTAGGGGAGGATAATAAAAGATTTATTTAATAATATTATAGATTTAATAAAAGAAAATAACCTTCTTGGTAAATTAGTTACGGAGAGCGAGGGACGAGGGTCGAGATTGAGCCGTGGTAATCTAACCGCTTAGGAATGCTACTGTCCTGGTAGTGTAGTCCGCAGCCGTTGAGGGTAGGTCGAGGAGGCAGCTTCTCCACGAGGTTATGGCGTGCGCACCTGCGCAGGACACGAAGCAGCAGGCGCAGGCACGTGGCAGGCGGTCAAGCACGTGGTGTAGTTGCCGAGCTTAGAATGGTACATCGAAAGACTCTTCATCGATAGATAATTTCACCGAAATCACCCTTAGTCGACCGTTGGTTTTACGAAAAAATCCTTCATCGAGATATTTTATCTTTTAAGTTTTTTCAACTAGATGTAATTACGTTAATATCCTTACTAAGCCTATTATTTAAATGAGAAATAAAAAAAGCGAAATTGTACTTATTTATTGTTTTTTGACAAATCATTGTCTTTCGTGATATTTTTTGTTTATAAATACTTAAATGATCTTTTCTCGCCGAATTAGTTTAATTTATTAATAACTACGGTAATTATATTATTAAATAAAACAATTTTTTACATACTAGGTATCTTTGTTTTTTTTTTCTCAAACATGGGGTCACGAGTCGTAGACAAAACAACATTATTCTCCTGCCCTTGTTCTACGCTAAGCGGAGTCGGCGGGACATGTGTACTTCTTCCACTCGGGCCTATCATTAGTCAGCTCTGTGTCTACTCCTTTCACTCCCATATCATCTCTCACGAAATCCATCCATCGTCTTCTTCGGCCTTCCTCTCCCATTACGTCCATTGACATTCATAATCATCACTCTTCTAGTCACATGGCTTTCTTTCCTCCTCATAACATGCCCGTACCAAGCTATCCTTGCACTTCTTACCTTTTCTAAAATTGGTGCAACCTTCAGATTACCCCTTATATACGAGTATTCATTCCTAATCCTATCCAACCTTGTTAATCCACACATCCATCTCAACATAAGCATCTCATTTGCATGCACCTTCTTGTCTTCAATGTTTTTCATTGCCCAGCACTCAGATCCATACATCGCGACAGGTCGTAAATAAAACAATCGATTCTAAGGGAATAGGCCCACTTTCAGGACGGTAGTGCAAGCTTTTTAACTTGTTGATTGGCTCGGTGGAACAGTGGTGAGTGACCTAGGTTCACTAACTACGGTACCCACTAAAGAGTCGTGGGTTCGATTCCTACTCGGGACAAATATGTATGTGACGAACATTGGTGTTTTTTCCGTGTCTGGGTGTGTTATTAAATATATTTGAGTATATTTGATTTGTGTATCCACTGTCGTTTCTGATTTCCGTAACACAAGTGCTTACGCTACTTACCAACATATATTTGTACAATAAAATGTATGCATTATTGAAATAGGAACAAATCCTTAATTTGGGATAATATTGAGTACGTATAGCATGTATTACATTATAATATTGAGTACGTATAGCATCTATGTACATTATAATATTGAGTACGTATGGCATTCTGATAATATTAAAAATTATGTCAAGTTTTATAATATTGAAAACTGTTCTTTCGACAAAACTGTCCATTGGCTATGCGTTGATTCAGCGAAACATTCTATCGGCGAAACGTTACATCGGCGAAACGTTATATCGGCAAATGATTTGTTCGTAGAACGATCGATCGGCTAGGAATTACTTCGATAAAACAACAATCGATGAAGGATTTTTTCGTAAAACCAACGGTCGACTAAGGGTGATTTCGGTGAAATTATCTATCGATGAAGAGTCTTTCGATGTACCATTCTAAGCTCTAGGCAAGTAGGCAAGCACGTGGGGGATGCTGGTGACAGCGCAAGTAGGTGGCCCCGCTTGCACTCACTCGTGTACCGCTTGATGCCATAATCTTGTGCTCCGCACTTAGAACCCGTCTTCTAGGAACCCTGGAAAGTTGGTAGGTAGGTGTCACCAAGGGTTCCTGTCCCCGTAATGGACCGCACCCACCTCGAACAACCACCACTGGGAGCGGCATTCCCACTTAGTACTTGTTGAGGTGAGGGAATCCATTACAGTGACAAGATAGTAAAAAACACAGACAGCAGCAACAATTTGGAAAATAGAAAATGTTATCAAAAATAAAAGTAAAAACGAAGGAATTTGCAAAACGTAATTATGTCGGTAGATGAACAAAAACTAAACAATAAGAAGGCATAAATTAAATAATATTAATAATTATTATAGCAATAGGCTAATAGGTTGAATTTTAGGTATAAACATGCTTAACTCTGCTGCAATTATTATAGCAGAGTTAAGCATGTTTATATGTTTTAATAAAGATGAAAAATAAAAAGGCGACATTAAATTGGCCAATAGAAAATATTCATGTTTGTATGTGCAATTATAACCCACATACACATACACAGTTGTGAGTGAAGGCTCCGCCAGGTACCACGACACCACCAATAGGCGATGAGGTATGCCGCGGAGTTTAGTGGGTACACCCCTGGGCATTGCACCTTAGCCCAGGAGCAGCTGCCGGTCTTATCCATCTCAGCCCGGCAGCCGGGAGTCCCACACACCACCCTGGATAAACCCCTGCCCAAGGTGAAGGTGCATCAAGCATTCTCCGCGTTAAAAAAAAAAGGGATCCTACACTGCATACTGGTCTTTGTTCTTTGAGAATGAGTTTGTTTGTTGTCTGAAACAAACGTGGTTTTTTGTTTGATGACTGCACTCCCTATGTATTTTTTTAAGACAGGTCAGCCTTGTCTTAGGCAAGGAGATCTCGCATTGTTTCAAGTCGACCTCCGAGTCGGTCTCGTGTAAGCAGACCTCAAGCTATGATATTAGTTTAGAGTCAACCTCCGAGTCCGTCTCGCGCGAGCAGACCTCGTATTGTTTTATTTTTGTGAGCTGATCTCACACGCAAGCAGACCTTGCACTGTGATTATTTGAGCAGACCTCAAATAATAGCGAGCAGACCTCGCAAAATAATAACATCAATGGATTTTAATGAAGCGTTTTCTTTTTTTTAGGTTCTGATGATGACGTTTTATCTAATGAGGCGAGTGTGGGTGATCTGGCAGTTACTGAAGAGTTGGATGCACCTTTTAGGCCAGGCGGATGCAGTGTTTTCGGGTCAAGCGGATGCAGCGACTCCCAGCACATCGCGGTTCTGTGAAGGGCCAAGACATGAGATCGGGGACGATCACCAGTCAGGAGAGGCCGTATTGGAAACAAGCGGAGAAAACCGGAACTAGTGGCGCTGTCGTCGCTTCATTCTAATTGGCTGATTCGAAAACTGGAATGCGGCCGACGTCACTTTGGTGCCGGTTTTGGCCGCCCTCTTTTTGGTTCGAGACTTCAGCTGAGACGGTTGTGTGATCGTAGATAGCAAATAGTTATAGAGCTCTATTTATTTTATTTTTGTAGAAATTAATTTATTTTTTAGTAAATACGATTTTCTTGGTTTAAAGTTTTTTTTTTTTTATAAATTTCAGCCGTAGTTTATAAAACTGTGTAATTTGGACAACGAGTTCTTTAAAGAAAAGAAATTATTAGTTATTTTTGTCGACAGTAACTATGATTTGACACTTCATGTACTTCAGAAAACTGTAACTAAACATTAGAAAACTGTAACTGTTCGGGATATTTACCATGTTGTTTTGTTTTAATGAGCTCCCGATATTTCGGCACTGTTGCAAGCGCCATGATCACGGGTGAACTGTAGGACTGCGAGAATGACGGTAGGTCTAAGGGCAGACATATCGGTCTACCCTCTTTCTAAGTCTTTTATTACGCACGACACCACTACCCTCGTTCACAATATTGTCACTCCGAATTCGATCACAACACACTACACTTACAGTATCACATCTTTTTTCGAGAACGGACACTTTTAGACTTTCGCGTTCCATTACACTAAAATATGTCTTTATGGGTCTACACGCGATATTAGGAGTAGCAAATTACATAGCTACTTACTGCCCGACGTTTCGACTGGGTTACACCAATCCTGGTCGCGAGCGAACTGGCGCAGCCCGTCTTCGTCTGCCACAGCGGTTGTGAATTTCTTGATCCACCCCCGAACCAGCACTAATGTCATTTGTACAGCTACCCACATTTGTCTGACACACTACACTCACTGTATCCGGGTTCATATTAGACGTAACTTTCCGCGGTATGCACTTACTAATCACTGGGTTCCATGCCGATGATAACTTGAATCCATCTTCCCTATTGAAATTTCTGTGCTTCTTAATTTCAATAGCTTCTCGCACTATTCTTGTGTGATAGTGACGATCTGTTGAGAGGACCTTCGGGTCATGTAGCTCCATCCAATGATTAGTACCCATTTCTAATAGGTGCTCAGCGACCGCGGACTTGTTCGTTTGTCGATTTTTAACAGCTGCAATATGTTCTTTCACCCTCGCGGCTATAGCCCGTTTGGTTTGTCCAATATAAGAACTACCACAACTGCAATCGATTTTATATACACCCGGAGTTTGGAAGGGAATAACGTCTTTCGGTGTACGCAACATTTTTGACATTTTATTTAACGGAGTATATACAGTCTTAATGGAGTACTGTTTAAGAACTGTTCCAATCTTATCCGTTATACCTCTTATATAAGGTAAAAATGCTGATTGCCGATTAACCTCTGGGTTCCCTTCCTTTGTATTTCGCCTTCTAGTCCGCCCCGGCGTCCTATATCCGTTGCGTTACAGTACCTCCTGAACATGCATGAGCTCTGCCTGTATATGCTCAGGGTCACATAGATCATACGCCCTATTTATCAACGAAGACACAACAGATTGAAGGTGTCTGGGGTGGTGGTGTGAAGAGGCATGTAAATACCTGTCCGTATGTGTAGGTTTTCTGTATACAGAGTGAGCCAGGGTCCCATCCTGTTTCGCACAAATTTTCATATCCAAGAAGGCCAAGGATATATCTTTCTCCAGTTCATATGTAAACCTTATTTTCGAGTGTAGCGAGTTCAAATGTGTCAAATATTGTTTGACTTCTAGTTGACTACCGCTGATGATGCAAAATACATCATCAACGTACCTCTTCCACAAATTCACAGTACAAGGTCCCTTGCGTAATGCTTGATTTTCAAAATGTTCCATCCAGATATTGGCAATAACCGGCGCCAAAGGGCTGCCCATTGCCACTCCGTCGATCTGAAGATAGTACTGCTCTCTGAATAAAAGGTAATTTCCGTCTAAACAATTTTCAATCAGAACAATATACTCTTTAGGCAACTCATGATCTTCCAGTTTACACTTAATGACCTCAAGGCACTCCTTTAGCGAAACATTAGTAAAAAGCGACTCAACATCAAAACTAACCATAATGTCTCCGGGTTCTAGCCTGATGTTCTTTATAATATCCCGAAAATGATATGAATCTTTCACAAAAGACGGTGTACCCCCAACTAACGGCTGCAACACTCCAGCTATATGTTTCGCCAGGTCATAGGTAGGCGAGTCGATCTGGCTTACGATCGGTCTCAATGGAATATTACTTTTGTGTATCTTAGGCAAGCCATATAGTTAAGGTGGTTGAGTAGGTTTAGGCCTGTGCAAGTGATTGAACTCGTCTTCTGTAAAAACATCTTTGTGCTGGTAAATTAAGGTCCGGATCCGTCTTGTCACTCTGGCGGTAGGATTATATGACACCTGCTTATAAACATTCGTATCGGACAACAAACACCTCATCTTTGAAACATAGTCTTCGGTATTCATCACTACCGTGGCATTTCCTTTATCGGCCCTCAGTACTAAAACATTCTCATTACTGCGAAGTGTTTTTAGGGCTAAACGTTCTTCGTTAGTGATATTACTTCGTGGTAACTTAGATTTGCGTAAGATAACCGCCACATCCTGCCTCAATATTTCGGCATCTGTGGGTGGAATTTTATTGCGCGCTATTGTTTGTTCTAAGCTACACACTATGTTTTCAAACGGTACTCGTTGCGGCGTCAATGCAAAATTAATCCCTTTCGCCAATACATTTATAGTAGGTACATCCAGCGATTCATTTGATAAATTGATAACCGTACGCTGAGAAAATGCATCCGAACGTACCTCCGTCGCGCCATCCGTGGGTACCCGCGACGACGAATTATAAGAATTATATAAGAATTATATCATTTAGCTTACAACCAAATCAACTATTTGTTAAATTTAAGTGGACTCAGGTGAGTATATTTCTTTCTCTAGTTTAACGTAATAATGCAGACTCCCTTCACATTTTAGGAGGAAGTGTATTTTCTTATTTTTCAAATGCAACACATTTTATGTTTTACAATGTTGGTTAGTTCCTCATCACCTGCAATTTCTTTTTCTACCGTGTGAGGTACATGGTGATAATTCAACGCCAGCTTACTTTTTCTGGCTGTGTTCCTAACAAACATTTTATTCATTAGTTCAAACCAACATTCCGTGAAGTTCCTATTCCGCCATACACCCTTCTCACCTTCTTTTAACTTCTACTTTCAACTTCATTTAGTTCTTCATCTTACAGGTATTTTTAACACCCTCGCAAACTAGGGCTTGCCGCTTCAAGCCCCAGGCCTTAATAGACCGGGAAATCGTTCGTAGGATCCCGCAGAATGCCCTTGTTATCGTTTTACTAATTTGAACCATTAATCAAGTCGTAAAATAGTCGTAAATCTTTAGCCCAATCTTTCCACATGAATGTCATTTCTGTCATACGAGTATTGTCTTGAGAATTATGTTTTTAACTTCCGCATCTTCTGCAGTGCATAATGATTCACGTTTATTTTTCGTAGTCTTCTAGTTGTTACTCCACATTTTCCAATTGAATGGACATCTTAAGATCACAATATTTCCAATTTAATGGAGATCTTAAAACAACAAATTATTTTCCAATTTTATTATTATTATTATTTTATTTTAATTTTTTCCTCAAGAGGAATTGATATTCACCGGTATGGTTAAGCTACAGGTCCAACAGTTTCATCAATCGAAATATCGACTAAGATATCTTTGAATTTGGGGAATTCTAAAGTTCTTACTTGATTTATTCCAACACCTATTTTTAAATTTTGCCCTCTATCTCTGTATCCTTTCCTAAATTATTGAGTTTACTTCATAAAGGTTGCTCTATAAGCACACCATTTGTGTCAATTCAATGGCTAATATTTATTTTGAGTAAGTAACCATCAACACATCGTTATACATAAATATTAAGTTATCATAGAACGTGAGTTCTGAACAATGTGTATTTTATAAGACAAATGCGATCTACTTCACCGTTATTCCAGCTAATATGGAAGTTTAGGAACTTAGCAACACTCGTTCCTAATTTCTGTAATATCGGTCATAAAACCGAGAAGACAGGAAACACCTTTATTATATTTATACTAATAACCCGAGACTCTGTAATCCCGTGATGCAATGACAGATAATAATAATTTGTTCAAGGTTCAAAAAGGAAAAGTTACCATTTACTGTTACAATTAGGTCGTTAATGGTCATAGCAAATGAATATACTCGTAGTTAACAGTTTTTTTTCTACTTTCTACTAAGTTTAATCTTGTATCGTTATCGGCAGCGAGTCCCCCATTTATTACAATGCTTTATATTTTGTGAGACTTATGTATTTAGTACATTGTTATATACGACTAGCTGTGCCCGCGACCTCGCTCGCGCGGGCCACAGGACCCTACATACAAAAGCCTTTTCCCGCTTACTCCCGTTTTCGTGGGAATCTTGCAATCTCCTGTTGCAACCAAGCTTCAAGCTCACCAAGAAACCCGCATGCCCAATTTAAAGCGTCCAACCCAAGCGGATTAGATCTTCCATACAACGAATTTTTCATCTAAACCCGTTCCCGTGGGAACCTCGGGAACTGTCAATAATTGAACGCAACCCTTATTAGTTCCTTTAGCTGCCACTACGTGGCGCCAACTGTCAAGGTCTGCCATCTTAATTTTATATTCCTTCTCTCTGCGGCGCCTAACTTGTAACAATAGTTGTGATTGCAATAAAATCAATATATATTTCAAATCCGCTTGTTATTCATGAAAACCTTCATGGTAGCAGAGCGTAGTTCCGTAATAAATAACAAGGATAAGAAATACAGATATTCCGCAAGTTTACCGGCAGGATAATTACCGAGTTCAAGTTGAGGTTAAAAAAACGTGAAGCGCGTGAAATTTCTTCGGGTGCCTTTCAAGATGAGCTCTCATGGTCAAATGTTCAATTTAGAAAAACTCACTGGACGCGAAAACTTTGCTACATGGAAGTTTGCAGCAAAAACCTATTTAGAACACGAGGACTTGTGGCAATGTGTTGAGCCGGGTCCCGAGAAAAGTGTAAATCCCACCAAAGACGGCCAAGGCTAAGTTGATATTGCTTCTGGATCCACAGATATATGTACATGTACAGAACTGTGCAACAGCCAAACAAGTATGGGAAAATCTACTTAAAGCCTTTGATGACCGAGGACTGTCCAGAAAAGTTGGTCTTCTAAAAGATTTAGTCAACACATCTCTAGAGTCATGCAATGGTGTTGAAGACTTTATAAGCAAGATCATGACTACTGCTCATAAACTCAGAAATATCGGCTTTGAAGTAAACGATGAATGGCTCGGAACTCTTATGCTGGCAGGCCTTCCTGATGTCTATGCTCCCATGATTATGGGGCTGGAGAGTTCAGGTATTGAAATTAGTGCGGATCTTGTGAAAACAAAACTTCTACAAGAAATTAAGACAACAGATAATAGCGCTGCTTTCTTTACAAACTCAAAGAAGACCGGATATAATCATAAGCCATCAAAATATAAGGGCCCTCGGTGTTTCAAATGTAACAGATATGGGCACTATGCCAAGTTTTGTAAGAGCGCTGAGAAAACATACAAAAAGGAGCACAAAAATGAAGAGAGTTCAAGTTTTGTTGCAGCTTTTTCAGCTACAGTGGGAGAAGAGAGAAACAAATGGTATATTGACTCCGGTGCTTCCATGCATATGACCAGCAGAAAGGATTGGATGTACAATGTCACAGCGCCACCAGTAAATAGCATCACAGTGGCCAACAGAGAACCACTGCCGGTGAAAGGACTTGGTTGCATTGATATTCATCTGTCACAGGGCAACAAGATTCAGGTAAAAAATGTCCTATATGTTCCTGGATGAGCAACTAATCTGCTCTCTGTGAGTACAATTGTTAAGTGTGGTCATAAAGTAACATTTAATGACACAGGCTGTGATATACATGATATAAGCGGAAAATATGTGTGTTCTGCTACATTAAGAAATAAGTTATATGTGCTAGAAACCAAAGGCAACTGTGAGAAAGCTCACTTGACTTCAGATGGTGAAAATATTAATAGTATTGATTTGTGGCATCTCAGGATGGCTCATTTGCATGTCTCCGCTGTAAACAAATTACCAGACTGTGCAGATGGTGTGACTCTGACTCCAGCTAGCAGTGATGTCACCAGATGTATCCACTGTTGTGAAGGTAAACAAGCCAAGCTGCCATTTAAAAATACAGGTACCAGGGCTACTCAACCCCTGGAAGTTATTCATTCGGACTTGTGTGGGCCCATGGAGAACTCGTCACATGCAGGTATGAGATATTTCATAACCTTTATTGATGATTATACCAGAATGGTGCATGTTTATTTTATGAAAGATAAACTGAATGTCTTGGAAATATTTAAGGATTTTAAGTTGAAAGCAGAAAACAAATTATCCCATAAAGTTAAAACTATTAGATCAGACAATGGTAAGGAATATTGTAATGTGCACTTTGAAAAATATTTATCTAACAGCGGTATAACTCATCAGACCTCAACACCCTATACACCTCAGCATAATGGCATGGCAGAACGAATGAACCGCACCCTTGTTGAGCGAGCAAGGTGTATGTTGTTTTATGCAAATTTAAACAAATCTTTTTGGGCTGAAGCCATAGCTACTGCAGCATATATTGTTAACAGATCTCCTACCAAATCTTTAGGATATAAGACCCCCTATGAAATGTGGACTAGTAAGAAACCCAATCTGTCGCACATGAGAATATTTGGGTCAGAGGCTATGGTACACATACCAAAGGAAAAACGGCGTAAATGGGACAAAAAATCAAACCGAATGATATTAGTGGGGTATTATGAGACTTCAAACTGCCTCGTTGGTCTATTGGTAGCAAGTGCTGCGTTAGGACCGAGAGGTCCCCGGTTCGAGTCCGGGGTCGGGCAAAATTTGTGTGAGTTTTTCTGTAATGAAATTACTCAGCCCGGAGTTAGGAAGTTGGCGGTTGAACGCCCGTGCCTCGGAAAGCACGTTAAGCCGGTGGTCCTGCGCCCGATCTCTCATCGGTCATGTCGGATTGCCGTCTCACCGAATTATGGGAGTAAGGGAATAGAGAGTGCACTTGTGTTTGCGCGCACACTTGTGCACTATAATATGTCCTGCGCACTTGGCTGATCTCAATCGAGATCGGCCGCCATGGCTGAAATCGGTCGGACGCTTTATTTTTATGAGACTTCCAAGGGATATCGTTTATTTGATCTGAAATCAAGTAAAATACTTATTAGTAGAGATGTAATATTCTTTGAAAAATTACAGAATAACACACTACGAGCTACCAACATCAATCCACCACTGGACAATCACTCCGAAGAGTCAGCTGTGTCTTCACCACCTCACAGTAAGTCAGATACTTACTCCGGCATTGAGGAGACTGATGAAGACAACTCAAGTGAATATGAGACTGATGTTGGTGACCTTGATGAGAGCTATCAGCCGCCAAAGAATATATCTCCACAGCAAACTGGACGTATGAATCTGAGAAATCGTATCAAAGCAGGAAAGCAAGTAAGTGAAAGTAATATGTACTGTATGTTTACTGACTTGTCAGACCCACAGTCTGTAGAGGAAGCGCTGTCGTCACCACATGCTACTCAGTGGAGAAAGGCTATGGATGAGGAATATAGCTCACTGATAAAAAACAAGACATGGACCTTGACTTCAAGGTGGGTATTCAAAACCAAGTCGGATCATGATGGCAACATTGTTCGATACAAGGCGAGACTTGTTGTAAAAGGTTACATCCAGCGTAAGGGAACAGACTACGAAGAAATTTATTCACCTGTAGCAAGGTACACTACTCTGCGTTACTTATTTGCTCTGGCTGCTAGATTTCATTTCGACATTGATCAGATGGATGCTGTGTCGGCATTCTTGCAAGGGGAAATAGATAAAGAGATATATATGGAACAACCAGAATTATTATAAGGAAGGTTCCCAAGTATGCTATTTGCACAAATCCATTTATGGACTTAAACAAGCAAGTAGACTCTGGAACATAAAACTCAATAAAGTCTTGCTTGAAATAGGAATGTTACAATGTAAAACAGACCCATGTGTTTATTATAATATAGACAAAAACACATTTATTGCCGTATGGGTCAATGACCTGATTCTTTTTACATCCCAATTGTCTGTGAAAAATAAGATTAAAGAACAATTAAAAATTAACTTCGATATGAAAGATCTTGGGAGTGCCAATCATTGTGTTGGGTTGCACATAATAAGAAAAGGAAATGCAGTTATGTTGAATCAGAAGAAATATATTGAAGAAATATTAGCTAAATTTGGAATGACTGATTGTAAACCTGCTAAAACTCCTGTAGAAGTAGGATTGAAGTTCTCTGAGGATGACGGTATATGTGACAATCCATATCAACAGGCAATAGGATCACTATTATATGTGGCACAATGTACAAGACCAGACATATCATATACAGTCAATATGTTAAGTAGATATAATAAGGAACCTAAGACTGAACACTGGACTGCTGTCAAAAGACTGTTGAGATACTTACAGGGTACCAAAGATTTAATGCTAGTATATACCAAGGATGGTGATGGAACAATCTCAGCATACTGCGATGCTGACTGGGCAAGTGACATGCATGACCGTAAGTCGTGCACGGGTAATGTTTTCATGTTGCAGAATGGTGCTATCTCCTGGTGTTCACGCAAGCAGGCAACTGTGGCACTCTCAACGGCTGAGGCAGAGTACATGTCCATGTCATCTGCTACCCAGGAAGCTCTCTGGCTGCAGCAACTTCATGCGGAGCTTGGACAGCATCAGGCCAGCCCGATCATTATTAATTGTGATAATCAAAGTGCAATTAGACTCGCCAATAATGATTGTTATTTGCCGAAAACTAAACATATTGATATTAGGTATCATTTCCTCAGAGACCAAATTAATAAATGTAAAGTAAAATTTAATTTTTGTAAAGGTAGTGAAATGGTAGCCGATATTTTAACTAAGGGTACGACTTTAGAAAAACTTTTGTTTTGTATAAATAAAATGGGATTGCGTTCAGGGGTGGATGTCAATAATTGAACGCAACCCTTATTAGTTCCTTTAGCTGCCACTACGTGGCGCCAACTGTCAAGGTCTGCCATCTTAATTTTATATTCCTTCTCTCTGCGGCGCCTAACTTGTAACAATAGTTGTGATTGCAATAAACTCAATATATATTTCAAATCCGCTTGTTATTCATGAAAACCTTCAGGAACCCCCCTCTCAGTGCACCTCCACGGTACCCAAACCACGTCACTTGCAAACTTCAAGTGAACACGCTCAGCCGCTTAGGGTGTGCGTTGATATGTCAGTCAGTCAATCAGTTCCTCCTTTTATATATTTAGATTAAATATTTATCGCCAGATAAGATACAGCCTTTGTAATATTGTAAATAATGCCATGGTGAATTGTAACATAATTATTGCTAACAATGCACAAACATTTGTTTGTATACACTAAGCGCACAGTTAATTTGATGACTCGAAACACGGTGTGTATAAATCTGCTCACATTTATCACCTAATACCCAATAACAAACTTTATATTATAAAGTTGTTTACAACTGTACAGTGTACGTTGTCCCCTCCCCTATATTTATTATTAATTCTTTAAATTGAGTTTTATAAAAAAAATATTAAAAGGTAGACCTAATAAATGGAATCTACAATATTGAAGAAGAGTATTTTACATATGCAACTAGCAGATGTATGCCAGAGCTGTAGTGTGTGCATCTTTTAAGTTCAAGTACATATTGGAACATCTAAAAGTTCCATTTAAAGTGAATTACGTTACCAGTTAACTAACATACACCTTGTTTACTTGTTATCTCTTGGTCACGTAAACAATGTATGGAAAAAGTACTTTTACTTTATTTCATGAAAATATCACATCGTTGTTTAATTGTGTACACCGTGAAATCATTGCAAATCAAAGGAATGCCATGGGGTAATCTGTAATAATCAATTTAATGATTCAGATCAATGTAATATAAGTTTACGCGCTATGGATTAACCATGCTGTGTGTTTACGTTTTTGGGTCATAATCTAGGTTTGTAACTTTTTAATGTTTTTATTCAAATTAATTTATGATTGTAACCTGTTGTGTATGCCATAATAATAATTAATAATAAATCTTCTGCTTTTGTGTTTAATACCACAAGTTAAATAAACCCGGCGAACCTTAAACCGCCAATATACTGCCTCTCCCGGTCAAGAATGAAATTAACAGATACTCCGAACTAACCCATAATTTGCATCATTATTAAACAATGACAACCATCAAAACATGTCAATACGCTAACAATAACGCTTGACAGAAAAGTTGGCAGAACAGCATCTATGGAAAAATGAAACTGTCGTCTTGTTCCTAAGTATTCTATGATATCAAAAAACTTTTGTTCTATGACCTGCAGTCATATAACGTCAATACATTATACCTGTCAATTTAATGACCAGTAGTCATTTACTACTGCTGATCACGTCATTTCCAAATGACTGTCAATTTAATTACCAGTAGTCATTTACTACTGCTAATCACGTTATTTCCAAATGACTGTCAATTTAATGACCAGTAGTCATTCACTACTGCAAATCATGTCATTCCATAACGACTGTCAATTTAATGACTAGTAGTCATTTACTACTGCTAATCACGTCATTTCTAAATGACTGTCAATTTAATGACCAGTAGACAAATACTACTGCTATTCACGTTATTTCCAAATGACTGTCAATTTAATGACCAGTAGTCATTCACTACTGCAAATCATGTCATTCCATAACGACTGTCAATTTAATGACCAGTAGTCATTTACTACTGCAAATCATGTCATTCCATAACGACTGTCAATTTAATGACCAGTAGTTACTTACTACTGCTGACTATGCAATTTCTCAATGATTGTCGATTAAATGACCAGAAACCATTTGAGGTTCTACTGCTGAATATTTTTATTGTATACTAGGTAATACTTCGATTTATGAAGTTATATCAACTTCCAAACAATTGGACCTTTGTCCCAACTCGGAACATTTTAAAACAATCGTCAAATTTTAATATACAAAAATCTATTGAAAATATTTATGAGGATCATCTGTAGAAGCAAGAACAAAAGGACTGCATTCCTGAGCCGGTCGGCCGGCTGACCCAAGTGTTTTTCATTAAAATAACAAGTGTCGGTAACTATGTACTTTTACAATTCATCTAGTCAACAGTGAATAATGATTACTAAACGCATTGAATGACAATTAATTCTTTTTCATTTTAATTCAACTGAATTAGATAATTATGTAAACATTTATAAGTTTATCATTAGTCATATAAAGTCTTCAATTAATGAAACAAATATATTTGAGTCTACGTGAGTCCTGCAGATACCAATTTAATGGTCAACTCAATCAAATAGTATTTTATTTTATGCTACGTTTCTACGTTGAGAGGCAACCAAGCATACTCGTACCTATCTCCTATACTTAGCAGCATAGGAAAATAATCTAATTAGGGAATGTAGGTACCTATGTAAATAACAATTTTAACATTTCGACATCGTAACACATATCCAAGACGTAATTTCTATTATTTCATATTTAAATAATGTTATGTTACAACAATTTAATGTAAAAGTCATTTCATAACCATACTGTTACGAAATATGCAAATATGGCAATGTAAAGTATCAGAAGCGAGTGCCTATTTACCCACTGCTGTTTTTTTTTCCAGCAAAATGTTCTTAAAATACTTTGCAATTGTTAACTATGCACCGTATTGGTATCTAGCCATAACTAACGTTTGAAACAACCGGACCGATGTATACTATGAGAATAACCTAACTTGAGCACTTTATTTTATCACATAGCTCTTCCCTTCTTTTTATTTTTTTTATAATTGTTACGTACTTACGTTTATCCTCGTCGCCAAATGTAGTGTATGCACTATACCACTGACTAAGCACGCCTAATATTGGCTCGACAACGCACCACCACTCCGTCCTGGTCGACGGTCGGACACTGACTGAATCGTCCCTTTCCGCCGCGCGTGACGTATGCGCACGAGACAACTTCGTACTTGTCAATACACTACAGTACCCATTTCTAATAGGTGCTCAGCGACCGCGGACTTGTTCGTTTGTCGATTTTTAACAGCTGCAATATGTTCTTTCACCCTCGCGGCTATAGCCCGTTTGGTTTGTCCAATATAAGAACTACCACAACTGCAATCGATTTTATATACACCCGGAGTTTGGAAGGGAATAACGTCTTTCGGTGTACGCAACATTTTTGACATTTTATTTAACGGAGTATATACAGTCTTAATGGAGTACTGTTTAAGAACTGTTCCAATCTTATCCGTTATACCTCTTATATAAGGTAAAAATGCTGATTGCCGATTAACCTCTGGGTTCCCTTCCTTTGTATTTCGCCTTCTAGTCCGCCCCGGCGTCCTATATCCGTTGCGTTACAGTACCTCCTGAACATGCACGAGCTCTGCCTGTATATGCTCAGGGTCACATAGATCATACGCCCTATTTATCAACGAAGACACAACAGATTGAAGGTGTCTGGGGTGGTGGTGTGAAGAGGCATGTAAATACCTGTCCGTATGTGTAGGTTTTCTGTATACAGAGTGAGCCAGGGTCCCATCCTGTTTCGCACAAATTTTCATATCCAAGAAGGCCAAGGATCTATCTTTCTCCAGTTCATATGTAAACCTTATTTTCGAGTGTAGCGAGTTCAAATGTGTCAAATATTGTTCGACTTCTAGTTGACTACCGCTGATGATGCAAAATACATCATCAACGTACCTCTTCCACAGTTTCACAGTACAAGGTCCCTTGCGTAATGCTTGATTTTCAAAATGTTCCATCCAGATATTGGCAATAACCGGCGCCAAAGGGCTGCCCATTGCCACTCCGTCGATCTGAAGGTAGTACTGCTCTCTGAATAAAAGGTAATTTCCGTCTAAACAATTTTCAATCAGAACAATATACTCTTTAGGCAACTCATGATCTTCCAGTTTACACTTAATGACCTCAAGGCACTCCTTTAACGGGACATTAGTAAAAAGCGACTCAACATCAAAACTAACCATAATGTCTCCGGGTTCTAGCCTGATGTTCTTTATAATATCCCGAAAATGATATGAAAAGACGGTGTACCCCCAACTAACGGCTGCAACACTCCAGCTATATGTTTCGCCAGGTCATAGGTAGGCGAGTCGATCTGCCTTACGATCGGTCTCAATGGAATATTACTTTAACCTACACATACGGACAGGTATTTACATGCCTCTTCACACCACCACCCCAGACACCTTCAATCTGTTGTGTCTTCGTTGATAAATAGGGCGTATGATCTATGTGACCCTGAGCATATACAGGCAGAGCTCGTGCATGTTCAGGAGGTACTGTAACGCAACGGATATAGGACGCCGGGGCGGACTAGAAGGCGAAATACAAAGGAAGGGAACCCAGAGGTTAATCGGCAATCAGCATTTTTACCTTATATAAGAGGTATAACGGATAAGATTGGAACAGTTCTTAAACAGTACTCCATTAAGACTGTATATACTCCGTTAAATAAAATGTCAAAAATGTTGCGTACACCGAAAGACGTTATTCCCTTCCAAACTCCGGGTGTATATAAAATCGATTGCAGTTGTGGTAGTTCTTATATTGGACAAACCAAACGGGCTATAGCCGCGAGGGTGAAAGAACATATTGCAGCTGTTAAAAATCGACAAACGAACAAGTCCACGGTCGCTAAGCACCTATTAGAAATGGGTACTAATCATTGGATGGAGCTACATGACCCGAAGGTCCTCTCAACAGATCGTCACTATCACACAAGAATAGTGCGAGAAGCTATTGAAATTAAGAAGCACAGAAATTTCAATAGGGTAGATGGATTCAAGTTATCATCGGCATGGAACCCAGTTATAATAATAATAATAATAATAATAAATCTTTATTTCTTCTCTCACATAGTGGGTTGGTACAAAAATGTTGCTTAGTCTAGTTAAAACTTGAAATATGTGAAAGACTGGCGTCTGTACTAGGAGACCTGTATGACAGATTACCAGCCTCTCCTGCACCGTCCGGTGCAGGAGAGGCTGGTGAAGATGAATAAGCTTATAGTAAAATTGTGAATTCAGATGTGAGTGTGTGTTGTGTGCGATTATTATGTTGTGTGTGTGTGTGTGTGTGTGTGTGTGTGTGTGTGTGTGTGTGTGTGTGTGTGTGTGTGTGTGTGTGTGCGCGCGCGCGCGCGTGTGTGCGTATGTGTGTGGGTGTTAGTATGTGCTATCATGTGGACAAGGTGTTTATGAGGCTACCATTAAAATATTTTCAGTATTGTCATAATCAAGAGATTTTAGCCATGTGGTGAGTGATTTTTTACAACGAGATCTCGTCATCGGATATATGTTGACTATTTTATTTATTTTGTTGTATAGATAAGTCCCCAAAAATATATAGAACCGTTTTGCAAATTGTGTTAAAAGGTGGGTGTCTAGATGACATACTTTATGTTTCAGACGCTTATTGCCTAAAGTCTCTGGGCTATAAGGAAGTGAAGAATGTTTTTTTAAAATGATATTTAGAATAAAAAGCTGCCTAACGGTAAGAACATCGAAAGTTTTGAAGAGATCTTTAGTCGGAAATAAATATGGTAAAAATAGACTAACTTTTATGACAGCCCTTTGGGCTCGTTCCAGCTTTATCAATCTAGTCTTGCAACTTCCTCCCCAGACTGTTATACCGTAGCTCAGTATGGACTGGCATAGGGCGAGATATACCATTTTAATTACTTTTAGATCGGAGACATGGCGCAAATTTTTGAAAATATATATTTGTCGGATCAGAAGTATTTAACGACATAGTGTGGGCGAATGTAGGTATCGTGCAAATAAAAGTAGCGTGATATCAAAGCACTAGATTTATTCTTGGTCACTATTTCCATTAGATCGATTTACAGAACAATGAACACAATCACACCCGACACTAATTACACTGAACGGAAGTATAACGATACGCGACAGTTTCTACGATTTGCACCGTGCGGTCGTCCGGAGATAACTGTGCTGCTGCGCACGACCGCCCGCCCTAACGTAGACTCCGTCTAGCGCCACCGGGTGGCGCTTGCGTGCCGTAGCTTCCACTCACTGCCTTCAGGTGGCGCTGGCGTCGCAATATTCCGACACGGCCATCCTGCTTGCACACGTCCTCGTGTGTTAGTCTGAAACAATAGAAAACCAAGCACAGTATTTACCGTTCGGTCTATCCTGACCTAACACAAAAACATTCAGTTTCTAGATTTTCTAGACAGTCATCAGTACTAAGTACTAGTATTTACTAACACTATGAAATTTAATCCAAACAATTCAGTGATTATAAATGGTCCAGACAGAATCAAGTAACAATTGCACGCATATCATAACACACTCTTAAAACTCCATCTAAGCACAGGCTCAATCCATCCAGACCAATACGGCTCTACAAGCCCAGGAAACCATCCTTATGCGACTCCATCTACCAGGATCGCCGAGTCATCTCCGACTCTACGGTCTTAATATCCCATAAGACCCGACCCCCGCCAGTGTTCGCTGCATTACCGCGTGCTCACGGTGTACTACAAAGAGACTATGAGAATCGCAAGAACTAATTCTTACGATCCCTAAACATCACTAAGCTTACATACCGATTTCAATTGAACTACGGCTACAGCGACACACCTGGTGCGGTCAACACATACGGTCAACTTTGACCCGGTCTAGGACTAGAGTGCAACCTTGCTTAAAACAAAAAGAGTAGACAATCTACTTCGACTCAGACTAATCTTCAGCAACTTCAATTGGTACTTGACCCTCCGGCATACGTCTAATCCTGTCATGGGCGTACCTGTATGTACGCTTTGAATTTAATGACTTCAAAATAAGGGAAGCTTTTAAAATTATTAACTTCCATTTTCATCAAAGCTTTACATGGTTTGAACACACTAGATTACATTTCACATCAAACAAAATTAATTTCAATTGTAACAAAAGAAAACAAAACATTTTCGAGTAGCCAGAGTCACGTACCATTCGCTGTACAAATTAATTCTCACTATAAATCAACTGTGTAGCCTCACAAATCTCGAGTGACCACTTCAACGCCACGGCACCATAGCCGATATCCACACACGTGTGCATCACCCACTGACTACACACTACGGTCTCGTTAGACCACGACCTCCACCAGAGCCAAACACGCCTCGCGCACCCACGGACTACTTGAGTTTCCCCAAAAGACACCGATTTCAAGCGGGCTACGACTACGAAATAGCTACTGGTACAGTCGACTTTACTACGGCCGTTAGAGTTTACACTTGAGCTCTCATAACATCACCGATTTATTGTTTACACATTACTCATCAACGTTAGGCTCACGATGTATCTCTACTTCAACTTCGACTGGTACATGACCTTCTGGAAATCCTCTTAACCTATCACTATCCAATAACTCACGATAAAAATTAAACCAAAAGAGTAAACCGTTCGGCCATCCCAGCCAAAAGTTAACAAATAGCTTCTGCTTACAAAATTTTACTTTACTTAACATTTGAACGTTTGACCGAAAAGTTCCCAAATTCAAATCTGCAACTAAGGCATTACTCAGCAGATCCAATTAATTAATAACACAAGTCTAGACACACACACACTCTGACCAGTCTGTCGGCCTAGAACCAGTCCGTCGGTTCTCACAGTGTTCAGTCCATCGAACACACCTAGTATACAGTCCATCGGATACTTATGGCTCAGTCCATCGGCCATTTCAACTAAAAGTAACTCAATCCATAGGTTACCCGTACCATCAACATGTGTCATTAAGTAAACCAACAATCAACATGAACAAAGTCATTATCATTAGCATAGTCCAAATCTTTGGGAACCTATCGTTCTACTAGACTAAAAAGATTTCAAAAATTATCTATCCACATTTGAATGGGGAAAACTAAAACATAATCCTCAATTACTTTAAAAGGGGCCTTTAAGGTTAGGGTCTAACTTGGTCTGATTACTTTCATCATTATCAAAGACAGACATTGTGTGAAGTGACCATCACATACTGTGACTGACTCAGCATCACACTTCCTAGGTAATCAACCTTAAAGGATATCTGACCTCTAAACATAAAAACAATGCACCTGAAGTAAGATATCCTCTCAGCATCTTTCTTGCATTCCTGGTATAAGGAATTTGTTGCTCCGTAGCCGCCTGTCGTACTGCAGCTCAATCTCAATTCCCAACTGTGTTCACAGATGCCTGGGGTACAAGGCATGGCATCTGAAACAAAGATTTCTTACAGTAGACAACTGACTGGTAAAGTGATGAGAATCACCGCTCAATTACGTATTTGAGTTTGAAGTAGAACCAACAAAGACAGCAGACAGTCAGTTTGTTTTTCAAATTTTAAATTTAGAATCAACAATTAATCTACGTGTTCGAGAAACTAAAATTATTCTCTGAGTTTTTAATTGCACTGACATTGACAGGAAAATATTTTTTTTATTGTTTTTCTAGTAGGAAATAAAGGTTTGATTAATTAAAATCATACAGCCAAACCTTTAATTGAATGAGTTTTTTTTCTTTTTTTTTTTTACTAATTTTAACTAGCACACATGCACACACGCACACACATCCAGATTCACACTTCCTGTTTTTCTAGGCTGCCAGTAGCCACACAACCACAAGTTGCTTGAGGTCTAATAACTTTAGCACTTAGTGGCATCAGATACAAAATAGGTAGCTAGGCATTTCACATAATCTTTCACACTTTTAATGTGGCTACTTTTAAATTACAAAAAAAACATTACTTTAAACGAAACTATTATGAATTTTTTTTGCATTGAAACAGGCTATACTGACTCTCAATTAAAACCGCAACAGTATGAAAAAGACTCACATGATCATGTAGTTTGCTTACAAAGCAACATCCACTCGTCACTCGTTCCGGGATGCACCGCCGCCGCCGCCGCTGCCGCCGCCGCTGCCATCGACCTGATGGCCGCCGCTGCTGCACCGGCTCGCGATGTGTCCTGGCTTCCCACATTTGAAGCACATGAAAGGATTCGCTGCTGACTGCTGGGTTGCTTGACTCGATGATGCATGCGTCGCAGGTCTCCCTCTCACATCCTCAGGCTTGCTCCTACATTCGGAACGTCTGTGACCCATTTTTCCGCAACTATAGCATTTTAGCGAGGTCATCTTAGCTCGCTTCACATCGGGCTCACTAGACGATTGACCAGGAGTATGGATCTGGCGCTTCAGATATGAGAAAGCGTATAGCTCTTTCTGCAATTTATCTCTTAAAGAAATGTCGGTAGTAAACGCTAAGCGTTGTAATCGCGAGTCGAACTGCGAAATATGCGCTAATACAGCTGCTACTGCAATCTGCTCCTTATCTGCATCCTTCCATCTATTAGTAAGCGATGCCATCAACCGACTCGCATAGGCGGAAAGGGCCTCTTTTTCGTTGGGCTTACTGCCGTTAAGATTTATGAAAGTACCCGCCAAAGTCTCTTTAGTAACAAATCTGGCCGTGAAAAGAACCTTGAACTCCTCCTATGTCACCTTGGTATACAATCTGCGATAGCCATGTTGACGCTGCCCCCTTCAATGCTTTGCTGATCACAACAACAAGTTCACCGCCGCTTAGTGAATTATCGGCAAAACACAAATCCGTGGTCGCGCACCATGATTTCGCATTAGAATCTTGCTTATCGGGGTTGAAATCAGGCAGCACTACACTATTGTTCACATTTGGAGTCTTCAATGCATGAATCAGTTCGCGCATTTGTTGATTTTGCAATTCAAAAAGTACCCGCCACTGACTTTCATCGCCGCGACTATCATTTGCACGATTCGATCCCACTTCTGATGTCGGATCAGAAGTATTTAACGACATAGTGTGGGCGAATGTAGGTATCGTGCAAATAAAAGTAGCGTGATATCAAAGCACTAGATTTATTCTTGGTCACTATTTCCATTAGATCGATTTACAGAACAATGAACACAATCACACCCGACACTAATTACACTGAACGGAAGTATAACGATACGCGACAGTTTCTACGATTTGCACCGTGCGGTCGTCCGGAGATAACTGTGCTGCTGCGCACGACGAGGGCGGGCGCCCTAACGTAGACTCCGTCTAGCGCCACCGGGTGGCGCTTGCGTGCCGTAGCTTCCACTCACTGCCTTCAGGTGGCGCTGGCGTCGCAATATTCCGACATATTAATTTACGTATTCTAGATGTAAGAAGATCTATGTGCAAGTTAAAATTTAGAGAGCCATCGATTATGATGCCCAGATATCGAATGTTTGATGTTTTAGTTAATGAAAGGCAAGAACAGGAAGATTTATTCGGACAGAAGTGAGCTTTGATTGAGAATTTATCGTGTATAGAATTAGAGGTGGTTTTGATCGAAAAGGGTATAAATTTAGTTTTTTCCACATTAAGTATCAGGGAGTTATTAACAAGCCAAGAACACACTAAATTGAAGCCTTTTTGGGCGTTGTTATAAGCCTGCTCCCAAGTATCACCATCGAAAACCAGAGCTGTGTCATCCGCGAAAGTAACTATTTTTCCATTTGGGACAGGAAGATTGCACAGGTCGTTTATAAACATAAGAAACAGAGTAGGGCCCATCACACTGCCCTGTGGGACACCGCAGGTGATGGGCAAATCCGCACTTGTCACGTCGCCAACCCTAACTCTCTGTTTTCTACCAGAAAGGTAGTCCACAAGTAGTTTATGCTGGTTATTGCGTATTCCGAATCTTTGCAACTTATCCAGCAACAGTGGGATGGAGACTGTGTCAAAGGCTTTACACAAATCTAAAAATATTGCAATTACTTTACGTTTTTTGTCAAGTTTATTAACTATGTAGTCAGTAAGTTCATGAACGGCATCATTAGTTGAAATGCCAGCTCTAAAACCGAATTGGGATGGGGATAATAGTTTTTGTGATTCGAGATAGAGTACTAAACGCTTATTTATTAATTTTTCAGCAATTTTAGATAGTGAAGGTAATAATGAAATTGGCCTGTAATTGTTTACACAGCTCTTGTCCCCGCCCTTGTGTATTGGAATGACCTCAGCTAGCTTCAGTTCCGAGGGAAATACACCGGAGTGGAACATCCTATTAAAGATATGTGTTAGAGTTGGAGCTAATATTGGTGCATATCTCTTTAGGAAATATCCAGAAATACCATCACGACCAGCTGAGTTAACTTTTTTTAGGTTCATAATACATGAGATAACTTCGTGTTCGTCGGTAGGTGTAAGCACAAAGGAGGAATTATGTGTGGGTAAGTCTGGTTTTTTATACGTTGATCCGCTGTATCTACTTTCTAGTAGGTTTTCCCCGATGCTGACAAAAAACTTGTTTATGTTATCGGAGGAGTCCGTAGGGTTTGAGGGGGAGAGCAAGTCCAGAGCTGGGTTGTTAGATTTTTTAGAGTTTGTTATTTGCTTGATAGTATCCCATAGCGTCTTATTGTTAATATTAGCAGCAGTCTCAAGTTTCTTTTTGTCATAATCTCTTTTTAGTCTTTTTAAAAGCCAATTACAAAAGTTTCGGTATCTATTATATGTTATTTTAACTGTATCGTTATTAGGATCTTTTTTTAGTTTTTTGTGAAGTTTGTCACGGTTTTTAATGCATCTCAAAACTCCTAAGGTTATCCAAGGCTTTTTAATTCTCTTACGGTTTGAAATTTTTATTGATTTAGTGTGTGATACGATTAAATTATTTAGCTGTTTAATGAGTAGGGTTGTAGCTGTATTAGCATCCGTAGTTTCTAGTATAGAGTTTAGGTTCAGATTTTTCATTTCAGCATCAAGTGAGTTATAGTCAATTCTTTTAATTGATGTATATTTAGATATTTTATGAGTTTGTAGTTCTAGTACAAATATTACTGCCTCATGATCGGATATAGTTGTCTCTGCTACGTAGCAAAAGGCAGAATAATTAGTTTTAGACATGACGTGGTCCAAACATGTTTTGTTATGCATGGGCAAAAGATGTGCAGGTAGGATACCATGAGAGGCTAGCAAATTGAGATATAAATGAGAGTTGGTGTCACTACTATTTGGGGTAATATCAATGTTAATGTCTCCCACGATGACGATATTTTGGCAAGTGAAACCCGACAGAAGGTCATTTAAAGAACGTATAAATGCCTCAACATCCTTGTAACCCGGAGGTCTATATATTGCAATGATTATTGTATTTGAGTCGATCTTAAGAACGAGACAATTGGCGTTCACAAGGTCGGGTTCACAAACAGAGACTCTCAAGTCGTTTTTGAAATAAACTACGACGCCTTCGTTTTGGGTTAAATTGTTATGGGTAAGTGCAGTGTCATATTCATCTATTGTAGGAATATAAGGTGCATGTTTTAACCAGCATTCTGTAAATATAATAAAATCCCAATCTGTCTTAGATCTACTGAGAAGTGTTTGAAAACTCAAGAAGTTACGATTTATGCTACGTATATTCTGGTGAATGATTTTATAACTAGGGGTCGTTTTAATCAGGTTTGGACATTGATCAATTGTGCAAGTAGATGAATGGGCTGTGGCAAGCTCATCAAGTTCATTGTTTATTGCGTTAATGTTATCGAATTTGAGGGTATAAGGATTTTGAGAATGAAAACTATGAAGGGTGAGCCATTTTTCTAGAGGGGATAATTAAGAAAATTTTGTTTTGTTGAGTGTATGGGTGTGTATAGGAGACTAAATAGGTAGATGTATCATGTAACCTTGTGGATATTGTGAAGTATTGTCCGCTACGAGATAGTATGTGGTGTGTATGAAGTTGTGTTGAGGTGTGTGAGACGTGTTTGATAATCAGTAAAGAAGTACAAATATAGTTTTGAAAAATAATTAGGGTGATCTGCAAGAATAGCAAAACTAAAGCCTTAATCGTAGGTACGTACATAATTGAATACAATAATAGCATAACAACTAATAAGTCTTCAAAAAAGGAAAGCAATAACATAATAAATATTGTAAAGGAATCTAGTCATTTGGAGGTGAGATTTTTTAGGTCTTCTTCGTTATCAATGCGAACTGCCGGTGAGTCCTGGGTTTTCCTGATGAAAACTTTTCCATAAGAGTTCCAAGTGCTGTGATAACTGTTGTCCTTTACAAATTGTCTTGCGAGAAAGGATAGCCTCCGTCCTAGGCTTGTCAGTGATTCATCAACAAAGATAGGTTTGACTGGTCCTGGAAGTCCCTTTAAGTGACTGGTATTGAGTTTGCCATCCCTATTAGCTTTATTAAAGTTTCGGCACTGTTTAATGAGTCCGTCCTTGGTTGCAGTAGTAGTAAAACTCACTACTATGTGATTGCTTGATTCCCTCTTTGTTCTAAGGCGATAGACATCTTGTATGTCGGAGTCTAGGACTGGTTGATCAATAACATTCCCTATCTCTTTAACCATGTTTCGCAGTGATGCTTTATTTTCGGACGGTTGTTTAGGAATATTCCTGATTTCAATAGAGGATGCACGAGAATTGCGTTCCAGTTGCTCAACTTTGTGTTCGAGTTCTGAGATTTTCAGCTCGTAAGCCTTATTTTTTTGTTCTAGTTTTGCCACATTTTCTAGCATGTCGTCATATTTACAGGAAAGAAAATCAAGACTCTTTTGAATGTCCACATTTTGGTCTTTGATATCCATCATGCATGTAAAGAGCTTTTCAAATTTTGCATTATTCTGGGACTCTTGGGAAGAGAGTATCTCTTTTATTTGGTTTAGTGACGAAGCAGCTTCGGTTTCTTCGCTATCGGCTAGCTTCCGTTTTATTCTGCGAGCCACGAAGTCAGGGATATCTTCGGCCTCAAGCTGAGATTTGGTAAGTTGTGGGTCTGAACCATAGATGGTTTGGTTATTGGCAGGACCTGTGGCTTTTGGAGGGGTGCGTCGAGTCGACATGGTTGTGAAGATGGTGATGTAATAATAAAGTAACAAATTTTACCTCAAGTAGGCGCACGATCGTAGTATAGGAGGCGTAAACAAAGGCACGCGTAGCAGCGAACGGCGTAGCAGAGTGTCGTAGCACGATCACGGCACGTAGCGCGTCGTAGCGGCCCGTCTCGGTCGGCTTATAGTGCAGTGGCGTACGCCGGCGTTGAGAAATTTGTAGCTATCTTGTTCACACAGGTGGTCTCCTGCTCACACACGCTTATGATCATTGACCTCTTGGCCGGCTCTGCGCTCCTGGTAGTTTGGTGATTTTTGTAGCAGTATTTTCGTGAATAATTAAATTAAAAGTATTAAAATTTCGACAAAAATAATAGCGGTTCACTAACACACGTCCGTACACCACGGCGGTCCGGGGGGAGAGGATTGTGTAAGTAAGTGATTAGTAAGTGCATACCGCGGAAAGTTACGTCTAATATGAACCCGGATACAGTGAGTGTAGTGTGTCAGACAAATGTGGGTAGCTGTACAAATGACATTAGTGCTGGTTCGGGGGTGGATCAAGAAATTCACAACCGCTGTGGCAGACGAAGACGGGCTGCGCCAGTTCGCTCGCGACCACGATTGGTGTAACCCAGTCGAAACGTCGGGCAGTAAGTAGCTATGTAATTTGCTACTCCTAATATCGCGTGTAGACCCATAAAGACATATTTTAGTGTAACGGACACTTGTTTATTTTTATTTTTACATAAACGTATCACTGGATGCCATACATTCGACAGTTGAAACCCATCCTCACGATTGAAGTTTTTGAATTTTTTACTTTCAATTGCTTCCCTCACCAGTCGTGGTATATAATGGCGTTCTGTAGAAAGTACTTTAGGGTTATGTAACTCAATCCAGTGGTTCGTTCCCGAATCTATAAGATGTTGAGCAATTGCCGATTTTTGTTTTTGATTGTTCTTGACTGCCCTGATATGCTCTTTCACACGGCACGAAATAGTTCTTTTCGTTTGCCCTATGTACGAGCTCCCGCAGCTACAGTCAATTTTATAAACGCCTGGTTTTTCCAAAGGGAAGCTATCCTTTGGGGAGCTTAGAACAAGCACAGCGTTCGCGAGAACTAAGTGCTTTGAAACAGAATGGTAAGTTTGAGTCACTATTAAGTAAACAGAAGAGTGTCCCCTACCATGATAACTCACCGAAGCGACGCACTGTGATAAATCATTCGGATAAATTGTTGACTAACGCAGCATTACAAATACTGGAGAAAGGGCTTAATTACGCTCCCACATCTAATCGCATCCCTTATGAAGGAATTATAGGCACAGTTGAGGAGGTAGTTAGACGTAACAGGATTCCTGCAGCGGACGCGGAAACCTTAAGGCAAGATGTCGCCGTTACCTTACGTCATGCGAAACGTCGCAAAGCAAATATTTCTTCTGAAGAGCTTTCCGCACTGAGAGACCTCCGAAATGATAAGAGCGTAATAGTGTTGAAGGCGGATAAGGGCAATGCGGACAGTACTTTTAAATGTCACTGATTATGATAAGAAAGTCAGAGACCTGCTAAGTGACATAAGTACGTATGAAAAAGTGAGCTATAACCCGACGAGTAGGACGAATCGGGCAACCAAAAGCTCATCAAGGAGTGCAAGGAGGCTATTGGTGATGATATTGCTACGTATCTCCTACGACCGAGAAACCTCCAACCTCCCAAATTGTATGGACTACCAAAGGTTCATAAGCCAAATGTACCACTGCGGCCAATAGTGAGTCAAATTGATTTAACGACCTATGGATTGGCAAAGCATGTAGCCGGTATCCTACAGCCATTGGTGGGTGGCACCACATCGTACGTGAAGGACTCCAGACATTTTATTGACATTCTGCGACTTAGTAATATCAATAAGAACGAAGTGATGGTCAGTTTTGACGTAGAATCACTGTTCACAAACGTTCCCATTACTGACTGCATGGAAGTAATTAAGCGTAGAATGGAAGAAAATGATATTCCTGTGGAATATGCCAAATTGGTGCAACATTGCCTTTCGACTAATTACTTCATATACCAAGGCGAATACTACCTCCAAATAGATGGTGTGGCAATGGGAAGTCCTGTGGCCCCTGTAGTTGCAAACTTATGGATGGAACATTTTGAAAACAGAGCCATTGCCACGGCCCCTTATAGTATTAGAATTTGGAAGCGGTACGTCGATGACATTTTTGGTATTGTAGAGGGTGATGAAAGTACCGTGCAGAACTACTTGGCACACCTAAATAGCATCCATAGGAAAATGAATTTCACGTACAAAATGGAAAAAGAGAGGAGCATTGCCTTTTTAGATCATCATCATCATCTCCGCGTTTTCCCGGTTGCATCCTTGCGGAGCCCGGGGTCCGCTTTCCTACTTCTATCTCTCCACTTCGCGCGGTCTTCGGCATCCTTCACGGAGAGTTTGTTGGCACGCATGTCATCCACTACGACGTCAAGCCAGGCCTTCCTGGGCTTTCCCCTTCTGCCGGGACCTGGCGGTAGCGACATAGCTAGACACTTGTTCCCTACGTAGTTTGCCAGTTTCCGTAAAACATGACCGTACCAACGTAGGCGGCACTCTTGCAATTTGTCAGCGATGTCTCGAACATGAAGGCTGCCGCGAATACGGGAGTTCTTTACGCGATCTGCTCGCGTAACTCCCGACATCCAGCGCAGCATCTTCATCTCCGTGACCCGCAGTTCCTGCTTGTGCCGCTCAAGTACTGGCCATGCTTCACTGCCATATAAGAGAACAGGCCTAATGATGGATTTATAGACCTGTCCCTTCAGCTTAACCGGCATTTTAGGGTCGCAAGTGACGCCGCTCACCTTCCGCCATTTATCCCACGCAGCAGCAATGCGTGCCTTGACGTCGGAGTCGATGTCGCCGTTCGCGTGGAGTACAGATCCCAGATACTTGAACCGGTTCGTGCGCTCGACCGTGTTTTCGCCTATGCGGACGGACATGGGATCTGTAGTGTTGCAGGCCAAGTACTCAGTCTTCGCCACGTTGAGTTTCAGACCCCCGTTCTCAAGCGATTCCTTCCATGTGTTAACACGTCTCACCAGCCGTCCCCTGTCCGAGTCCACCAGCGCGATATCATCAGCATACATAAGTAGCCATGGTGGCTGCTCATGGTGGTCTCTGATGCTGTCTGACAATACATCTAATATCAGGCTGAAGAGGAACGGACTCAGGACGGAGCCTTGGTGTACTCCGACGGTTATACGGAAGGGCAAAGTGTCGCCAACAGCGGTCCTAACTACAGAATCGGAATCACAGTACATGTCTCTAATGATATCAACATACGTTTCTGGCACTCCCTTGGACCTCAGGGCCCACCAAATCATCGCACGCGGAACACAGTCGAAGGCCTTCTCCATGTCCAGAAATAGGAAGTGGAGGGGCGTGTTCTTCGTCCTGTATTTCTCCATGATGATTCTTAGGGCAAAAACGGGGTCCATAGTCCCGTGACCGGGGCGGAAACCATATTGACATCCAGAGACAGTGCACTCCTTACGGATTCGAGAGTCTACTATCCGCTCGAATAGTTTCATGGTGTGGGACATGACCTTTATACCGCGATAACTACCGCACTCTTGCACTGATCCCTTGCCCTTGAAGACCGGGGTGATAACACTCAGTCTCCATTGGCAAGGAACCCCGCCGGTGCTGAGTATGCGATTATAAAGGTCAGTTAGGATGCCCACACCACGACCACCCATTGCCTTCCAGGCTTCGATGGGGACTCCATCGGCTCCGACAGCTTTCCGATTCTTCATGCGGCGAAGAGCATTCTCTACCTCTTCAGGCGTTACCGGTGGCACAAGTCCAAGATTCGGAGGGAGGTCCGGTGGCTGCACTTCTCTATGCTGTTTATTTAACAGCTCGTGGAAGTAAGAGCGCCATCTCTCCTTCACCGCGAGGTCCTCGCAAAGTAGGTTACCGTAAGGGTCTTTAACACAGCGGCACTTGGAGATATCCTGTGCCGCTTTGACCCTAGAACGTGCCAATCTATAGATAAGCTTCTGCCCCTCAGACGATTCCAGCCTATCGTAGAGCGGTTGTAGGTGGGCTCGCCTGGCTCTGGCAACAGCTTTCTTAGTTGCACGTTTTGCGGACCTGTATGCGTCGCGATCTTCAGGAGAGTTGGACGCTTGCCACTTTTTAAAGAGGGCTTTCTTCACCCTAGTCTCCCTCTGGACTGCGTCGTTCCACCACCAAGTCTCCTTGTCAAATTTGCGTCCACCCTTAGACGTGCCAAGCACTGACTTCGCCGCTTCGGTTATGGTTGCCTGAATCCTGTCCCAGTGGTTCTGAACTGATTCGCTCTCAGCCTCAGCGCACTTGTCGCCGATAGCTGAGACGAACACCTGGGATTTATCTTCGTCAAGCCGCCACCACCTTATTTGACGCCGACAGCGCTCAAAGCTTTTGGCTTTGGGCTTCACGCAGAGATCCATGTATGACAAGTAGACGGTGTTGTGCAGTGAGACTCTCTCCGGGTATGACCTTGCAGTTGACTACTTTGCCGATGTGGTGCCTCCTAGTGAGTAGGAAGTCGATCTGGGTAGCGTGCCGCCCACTCCTGTAGGTGATTAAATGTTCAGGCCTTTTTTGGAAAAACGTGTTCACAATAGCAAGGTCTGCAGCCGAACACAACTGGAGGATGTTCTCCCCTTCAGCGTTGCGTCTGCCGCACCCATAGCCACCATGTACACGCTCGAACTCCTCAGGCTCCTCACCCACATGACCGTTCAGATCGCCCCCCAGAACGACTCCCTGAGATGGTGGGATTCCACGCAGCACCTCTCCAAGTCTATCCCAGAATGAAGTCTTTTCGGTGTCGCTGCAACCAGCCTGTGGAGCGTATGCGCTTATCAAGTGGGTCCTTACCCCTTCGATAAGCACCGTTACGTCCATAAAGCGGTCGCTGTAGCGTTTCACCTCCAACACGTCATCCTGCAACTCCCCGGACAGCACTTCCGCAACCCCGTTCTCTCCACTAGGTGCTCCTGTGTAGATCAGCTTGTGGTCATTCCCAATGGCCCGGGATCTGCTGCCTTTCCACCGAGTCTCCTGCAGGAACGCCACTGCCACCCTCCGCCTGGTGAGTACGTCGGCCAGCTCTCTCGCGCGGCCGGTAAGCGTGCCCACGTTCCACGTCGTGAAGCGGAGTTTCCGTGGGGTTGGGGCTAACGTCTTTAGCCGCGTCCGTCCCCAACGCGGTAGCCCTAGCCCACTTGCCACAGGAGTCGGGCGAAACTCCTGCGCGCCGTTTTGCGGCGGCGCCCTATTTCTGGCTCTTTTCCTTGCTTTTCTTACCATTATTACGTGGCGAGTTTCGCTTTTACGGGAGCGACTGCCGTCCGACCACCCAACCCCGAAGGGAAAGCTGGTGCCAGAGCCTCGTTCGTTGGTCAGCAGGGGTACCCACTTGCACGTGAGGTTGGCTTGGGCCCAAAGATCTTGGTAGGGCCCCATTCCCCCCCTTTTTGGATGTGCTGGTCAAAGTTCGAGACGATGGTTCTTTCAGCCATTCAGTATACAGGAAGCCAACTCATACTGATCGCTACCTACATGCAGAGTCACATCATCATCCGCGTCAACTGAACTCTGTAGTGAAGTCGCTTACAGACCGTGCATATAATCTATGTGACGAGGAACATATTAATGATGAGATAAAACACATAAGCGGCGTCTTACAGAGGAATGGATACAGCGGGCGAATTTCAAGACCGACACGCGGTAAACGCCTGGATTATAGGGTAGATCGGCATCCAGCATATTTGCCGTATGTAAAAGGAGTGACAGATAAGATCTCGAACTTATTTAAAAAACTATCTTCACTCCTCTTAAAAAGCTATCACAGTTTCTACGCTCCCCAAAGGATAGCTTCCCTTTGGAAAAACCAGGCGTTTATAAAATTGACTGTAGCTGTGGGAGCTCGTACATAGGGCAAACGAAAAGAACTATTTCGTGCCGTGTGAAAGAGCATATCAGGGCAGTCAAGAACAATCAAACACAAAAATCGGCAATTGCTCAACATCTTATAGATTCGGGAACGAACCACTGGATTGAGTTACATAACCCTAAAGTACTTTCTACAGAACGCCATTATATACCACGACTGGTGAGGGAAGCAATTGAAATTAAAAAATTCAAAAACTTCAATCGTGAGCATGGGTTTCAACTGTCGAATGTATGGCATCCAGTGATACGTTTATGTAAAAATAAAAATAAACAAGTGTCCGTTCTCGAAAAAAGATGTGATACTGTAAGTGTAGTGTGTTGTGATCGAATTCGGAGTGACAATATTGTGAACGAGGGTAGTGGTATCGTGCGTAATAAAAGACTTATAAAGAGGGTAGACCGATATGTCTGCCCTTAGACCTACCGTCATTCTCGCAGTCCTACAGTTCACCCGTGATCATGGCGCTTGCAACAGTGCCGAAATATCGGGAGCTCATTAAAACAAAACAACATGGTAAATATCCCGAACAGTTACAGTTTTCTTATGTGTGTAACCATGACAGTTTAAAATTAAATAATGTAACTAAATATGGCTGCCTGGCCGCATTAGGCATTAACGTAGTTGTCAAATAACGAATTTTGCTTAAAAACAGCTGACAGAAGTAGTGTCATCTTTTTCCGCTTATGGAATCAAGGCTGAGTTAGAAAGAGAGAACAATAGTTTTTAGTATTCCTCGTCGGAATGCTACATAATTGCATAACTGATTACTGTATGTGACAATAGACCCGGTCCATGTATTTCCTTAGTAATTGTAAGATACCTCGACGCCCCCAAACAATAACCCGGTAATGTGCTATTATGGGGTTTATGCTGTTATGTCAAATTCGGTATCTATGGACTGGAATACACCTTGACAATTATTTTCAGATTTTTGCGATTGATATCTACAAAGTTATCATGATACACAATATTATTGTTGGGAAAGTAGCAACAAAAATATGACGGCAATAAACTTGTATAGGTCGATACAAAAAAAAATTACATGTAGTTTTGTTAAGATAAATTTACCGGGTTATTGGCGTAATTTCTGTTTATGAAGTTTTTGGCAAACGTTTTTGTTGAACTAATTTACATACATTTATTTTTATTTATTATTAGCCTTTTTAGCCGGACATCTAATTTTTGGTTCCTTTGAATTCATACATTGCGTTTTTTTTTTAATGTTGTATGTCCGTTTGCCAGGTGGCAAAGGCCTCCTCCAATCGTCTCCATTCCCGTCTCACGATTGCCACTCTACCCCATGTTGCTCCAGCGACCCGCTTGATATCGTCGTCCCACCTTCTCTGTGGTCTTCCTCTCTTTCTTTTTCCCTCTCTTGGGTGCCACTGTGTAACTATCTTACTCCACTTATCTTTCCCTCTTATCATGTGGCCTGCCCATTTCCACTTCTGTCTTCTTATTTTCAGGGTTATGTCTTGGACTTTGGTCTTGTTTCTGCTGCTGCTATTTCTTACTCTTTCTATTCTTTTGATCCCTACCATACTCCTTTCCATGGCATGCTGGCATATGGATAGTTTATTTGCAATGTTTCTTGTTAAAGCCCATGTTTCGCTTCCATATGTCACCACAGGCAGGATGCATGTGTTAAATAGTTTACCCTTAGTTGAAAGGTGTAGGTTCATGTCCTTCATTATTTCTTTTACGCCCCAGTATTTTTTCCAGCCATTCGCGATTCTTCTTTCAACTTCTTTGTTTATGTTATCCTCTGGAGATATCAGTTGGCCGAGATATATGTACTCATTGACATAGAGGATTTGTGTCTGTTCCACTAATGCGGGATATTTCTTGCCATTTGTCATGATTTTTGTTTTCTCTGGGTTGAATTTTAGTCCGAACTTTGCGCTTTCAGATGCTAAGTCATTTATTATTTTTCTTAACTCATCGGCTGATTTTGCAAATAACACAATATCATCCGCGAATCGCAAGTGTGTTATTGAGCGGCCATTGATGTTGATTCCTAAGTCTTCCCATTCGATTTTCCTAAAGATACTTTCTAGAACAGCCAGGAAAAGTGTTGGTGAGAGGGGATCCCCCTGTCTCACGCCTTTTTGTATCTGGAACATTTCTCCCTTCTGCTCTTACTGGATACATGCTGTGCTGTGACTGTAAATATTCCTAATAATCCTTATGTATTTATGTTCTATACCCTGATTTTTGAATGTATCAGAGAATCGAATGCTTTACTATAATCAATGAAGGCTATGTAGTATCGATGGCCCCACCGAATAAACGTGTAATAGCCATTGCACAAAAAAAATTTTTTTTGGTATTTCGTTACATTAGCCTCTCCTCTACCTCCCCAATTTTTTTTTGAATTTTTTGATCATAAACAAGCCTGTAATTGCATTACAAACCTTTTTTCCACGGAAATAATATTTTTTTTTGTCACAAGAATATTATTTTAAGTGACTATTACATGCTTCATACTTTCTCTGTTTCACAAGAATAAACGTGTATAAACAGCAAAACGTTTGATATTGTTAGTTCTTTGTTGTTAAGTATAGTCAATATGCGTTTGCACGTTTATTCGTGTAAATTTTTTTGGTGCTTTTTTGAGTAATGTGTCTTGCACGAGAAGTAACTTAGCAAATAATGTTGCATTGTTTCTTACCATAATAGATAAGTTCTATAATTTATTGCTATAAATCAAGCACCAGTATTCCATTATTCTCAATAAAATAAAAAGTAGAGTAAAAAAGTGCCTTAACTTAATATAAACGACAATAAATTTTTGCAATCGGGTCTCGCAGGGTAATAATAGATAAGTTTTATAATTCAAGCACCAGCCGTGTGGTGACGGCGTAACAATACAAAGTGTTGAAGTGGAAGCTATATATGAGGACATTAGTAGGGGCCATACATAGCTCCAAAACACATTTTCACTGTTGTAATGGGAGACTTCAATGCAAAGCTGGGCCGTAGAAGCGATGGTGAGCTGAAAGTGGGACGATTTGGATATGAACATCGGAATCTCAGGAGACAGATGCTAGCTGACTTTATGGAGAAAGAATTACTTTTTGGAATGGACCTGGTTGGGTCCGAACGGCTGAACTAAAATGAGATAGACTACATCATGACCATTAGGAGACGTCATTTTAACGACGTCTCTGTGATCAACAGAATTAAAACCGGAAGTGATCACCGTATCGTTAGAGGCACATTGAATATCAACGTCAAACTGGAAAGAACGCGTCTGGTGAAGTCTGCGCTCCGACCATCGAAGGCACATACAAAACCCCGAGAGCTTTCAGCTTGAACTGTCGGATCGCTTTCAATGGCTGGACAGCTGTTCATCATTGGAAGATATAAATAGCAGGCTGTAAACTGAAACTGTCCATACGGTACGGTCCAAGTTTTTCAAAAGCCACCGTAAAAAAAAAGACCTCAAAAACTATCCGACCATACCCGACACCTCATCCTCATCAGGCTAGTCGACGTTTTTTGACGCTGGAAACTTCGGATGAAGCTGAGTCATATAAGCAGCTGAATAGACTGATTAGGAAGTCTCTGCGACATGATTTACGCTCCTTTAATACCCAGCGTATTAAGGAGACAATTAAGCGGAACCAAGGCACCAAAGTGTTCGCAAGAGACGCGTCTATTGGGCAAAGCCAACTGACAAAGCTGAAGACGTGACGTCAAACAAGTCAGAGGTGCTACGGGAGATAGAGAGGTTCTATGGGCAGTTATATACCACGGTCTGTGCTGAGGCAGCTATTGTGGCGACAGACCCCAGAGCCAAGCTAACCCGACACTATACCGAAGACATCCCGGACATCAGCCTGTACGAGATAAGAATGGCTCTCAAACAACTTAAGAAAAACAAGACACCGGGTGAGGATGGAATCACTACAGAGCTCCTGAAAGCGGGTGGAATACCGGTACTAAAAGTCCCTCAGAAGCTCTTTCATTTCTCCCCGCTCGACGGCAAAACGCCAGAAGCATGGAACAGGGGTGTTGTGGTCTTGTTCTTCAAAAAAGGTGACAAAACCTTACTGAAGAACTACCGGCCCATAACACTGCTAAGCCATGTCTACAAGCTGTTCTCTAGAGTCATCACGAATCGTCTCGAACGCAGCGCGTCACTAAAAGATGAGTCATACACCTTATATACCTTGGTTTATATTTAATGACGTAGTATTGTGATGTCATATCACAATTTGATAATGGCTCTTAGCCGTTTTCGGCTTCCGCGACTATTATGAAATAATTTCAAAATATACATAAATACATACATAAGTATATATAATACTAGCGCTCCGCCCGCGACTCCGTCCGAGGGGAGACCAATTTACCATTACTTCTTTATAGAGAAGTCGATTGAAAATCGGTCAATATCTGTACCAAATTTCATTGGTTCAGTACCCTATGCTGTGATTGCGTAACAGATAGGGTTGCCTTTAGTCCGGATTTCCCAGGATTGATTAAGGCCCAGTTTTTACCTATTGTGACAGACCATCTTCATGATCTTCCAAAACGCTGTTATGTCCGGGATTTTGCTGTGTTTATCCGGCATCACCAGATAGGTGATGGCAACCCTAGAAACAGAGAGCGTTACTTTTATAATGTTAGTAAGGATAAATATATACTAATACAAATGATGTAATACCTTGACTTACATTATGTAACTGCACTTAGTATAATAAATAATAAATAAATATCTGGGACATTTCCACACACGGTCATCTGACCCCAAACTAAGCAGAGCTTGTACTATGGGCGTCAGAGACTGATATACATACATAGATATTTTTAAAAACATACTTAAATACATAATCACACCCAGACACGGAACAAACACCGATGTTCATCACACAAATATTTGTCCCGAGTGGGAATCGAACCCACGACTCTTGGAACCGCCAGCCAGGGTCACTAACCACTATTCCACCGAGCCAGTCAAAATATATGTATGCAAATAAATATTTGAATTTGGCATGAAAGTACTAAGTACTAATTATTTAGTGTACCATGAAGTGATAGTCACTACTAAATACAAATGATGTAGTACCGTGACGTGATTACGGTATGTTCTAAGAACAACTTATGTAGTACCGCGACGAGATTACGGTCTTTTCTAAATACAAATAATGTAGTACCGTGACGAGACTACGGCCTTTCTATGTACACATTGTGTACTATCTTTGACCTGATTATAGTCTTTACTAGGTACAAATTATGTCTAAAACTTAGGATGGCCACTCAACGCGCTTGGGCAGCTAGTCGCCAGCGGGAGTTGGTAATACCGAAACGATGAGGAACCATATATGGAACCACAATTGGATCTGGCTTGCGATCGGTAGTTACAGTGGCACAAGAGCACGACTTGGATCTGTACGGGGGAATACTCAGATCCTTAAAAACGCTAAACCTGCTATTATAAATGCTAAACCTTCGAGGAAGCTAACGGTCTTCGGACTTTCTAGATATTTTGAGTGGTGAGACTCAATGGTCGGGTAAATACCGTTTGGACCAGAAATAGTAGATGGAGTCTCTAAACGTTGGGGAGAAATCCTAACTGGTGGTTTATATGGGGAAGCTTTTATCAACTTTTCTAATGCTTGAAAGTGCTGTATTATTAAAAGGCCTTTATTACTTAAAGAATTTATGAAAATACCATTGGCGAGTTATGGATGGTTGGATGAATTTAGTTATTTATTTGCAGTCACATGGTTTACAATAATGATGGTAACAAAATATGAAAGTACAATATTACATGACACCCTGTAAGGGTACTACAAAGTGTGGACGACAGCTGAATAAATTTATGCTTAAATTATTATTATATTGCACAAGGAAATAAAATAACTTTAGGTACAATAATTTAAAATGGAGATACTTAACTATTATTGTATATAATATTTATAAACTTTATCGGCAAAGAAATCATTTAACGGGTAGTAAGTTTTATTGAAAAGGTGAATATTTAAATGTTTTATAAATTTATCAGTGTGTTCTATATCTTTCAATTTTATATTTGTCAGGAAAGGAGATGTCAAAGACGGGAGCCCCGCAATCCGTATCAAGGCTGAAAATGATCTCAACCGCCTGCTCAGTGCGCAGCCATAATCGATCACAGCTGCCCGGGGAATGTCTCCTGTCTGTCTTCTGTGGAAAGATCTATTATATCACGACGTGATTGGCTAGCCAAATATTATGTATACATGATAGAATATTATTTGACTGATGCTTGAATCTTTATGATGGAATCTGCCTAGCCGGCTATCCAGTTGATGGGGAGGTTTAGCGCGAGAATGGATGGGTTCGTGTCCTGACCTGTCCGCGATGGTTGACCGGTTAAATAGATTCTATCTTGCTATCCCGTTGGTGGGGATGTCGAGCGCGAGAATGGATGGGTTCGTGCCTTGGCTTCCCCATGGTGGTTGACTGGTCGGGCGCGAGAATGGATGGGTTCGTGTCCTGACCGGCCCACGACGGTTGACTGGTTAAATTAATGGTACAATAATTAAAAGTAAAATAGATTCAATCCAGCTATCCAGTTGGTGGGGATGTCGAGCGCGAGAATGGATCGGTTCGTGCCTTGACTTCCCCACTGTAGTTGACTGGTCAGGCGCGAGAATGGATGGGTTCGTGTCCTGACCAGCCCACGATGGCTGACTGGTTAAATTAATGGTATATACATTGGTTATAATATGTTCTGTACATAAGCTAGTTAATTGTGGTATTAAATTAAAATATTATAAAGTAAACATTTATGTTTTGTATGAAGAAGTATTTAAAATATTTTAATGTATCGGTGATTATATTATGTTGTATTTATTTCATTGACAAGGCTGTAAGAATGGATGGGTTTACAGTTTTGTATTATTTATAGTTTGGTAACTAAAATGCATGGTTGCCAGACTTGTAAATGTTCTATATCTCAACATAATGGAATTTTTCCTATTTACAAAAATGGATGGGTCTGTAAATGGGACTCATTCTTTGTTTTGTTTCTTATTGTATTTTCGGTCAGCGGCGAGAATGGATGGGTTCGTCGCAGATTGCGAATATTTGTGGAAATAATTTAATTGGATGGACTGGTTGCCAAACTTGTAAATGTTCTATATCTCAACATTATGGAATGTTTCCTATTTACAAAAATGGATGGGTCTGTAAATGGGACTCATTCTTTGTTTTGTTTCTTATTGTATTTTTTATCAGCGGCGAGAATGGATGGGTTCGTCGCAGGTTGCAAATACTTATAGAAATAATTTAGTAATGTGTGCTTCCTATGGTACCCATGGGAATACCCAGGTCCTATTTCTAGGTTGGTAATTAAATGGACTGGTTGCCAACCTGGTAAATGTTCTATATCTCGACATTATGGAATGTTTCCTATTTACAAAAATGGATGGGTCTGTGAATGGGACTCATTCTTTGTTTTGTTTCTTATTGTATTTTTGATCAGCGGCGAGAATGGATGGGTTCGTCGCAGCAAATACATATAGAAATAATTTTGTTATGTGTGCTTCCTATGGTACCCATAGGAATACCTATTGTGCATGAGGACATGCACAGTGTCAGGATGGGCGAATGTAAGGGATATAATGTTGTTAGTAAATGTGATTTAGCTATCTATTTTTATTTACACTATTAAGCCCAATTATTGTCATATTTCTTTTAAATATTATTTTAATTTATGTTATTAAAACTGATTATTTTGGTTGGGTTGTAAACCGATACTTTAGAAATCTATAAATGGGCAACACTAGTAAAAAAAGATGGCGGAACGGCATTCTATGCCGGGCGTTAGTAGATGAGATGTAGTGAGCGGAGTAAACGAAAAATAAGGTGTAATTTATAGATTAAGGTGTTGAGTGCTGCAATAATAAACAAGTTGCTGTGTATTAAGTGTTTTATTATAATTGTTTCCAGAAATTAACTTAAATGTGCGAAAATAATATTAAAAATCATCCAAAGGCATTTTGGACATACGTAAAAGCTAAGCGAGGTGGATTGGCATACCCAAGTAAATTGGAACTAGATGGGGTTGAATACACAAAGGGTAAAGATATCTGTAATGCCTTTAACACTTTTGTTCCAAAGCGTATTCGGGGTGCATAGTAGTAATCATTGTCATGACGCCCTACCAGTGAACAATAATAACGTAATTTTAAACTGTCATGGTTACACACATTAGAAAACTGAAAGTGTCCGGGATATTTACCATGTTGTTTTGTTTTAATGAGCTCCCGAAATTTCGGCACTGTTGCAAGCGCCATGATCATGGGTGAACTGTAGGACTGCGAGAATATCGGGAGCTCATTAAAACAAAACAACGTGGTAAATATCCCGGACACTTTCAGTTTTTTAATAATAACATAGTATCTAACTTACAAACTACCACCACCACGGTTGAAACAATGTTGAAACAATTGAATGTTGATAAGGGCGCCGATAGTGATGGACTGCCACCACTCTTTTGGTCCAAGTGTGCTGTATTACTCGCTTTTCCACTAACAATAATATTTCAAAAAGTCAAAAGTCAAAATTTCTTTATTTATATAGGCATTTACACGCATGTTACGCGTTGCAACCCTACCAATATCGCCGATCTGCAATAACCTCATTAGCAGCGACCCAGGATGCCGACGCAGCGGAACGCGAGGCGCCCGACACCGGACGGAGCCTCGCCAAATTTCGTCACTTTTGTTTCCCACTTCGATCAATCGTCACCCTACTTAGTAATTAACTTAATATTGTGATTTTAGTCATTAAATATTTTCTTATAATTTTTGTATTTTTTTGCATCCTACGGCTGTAGCCTTCGTAATTGGCGCAGTCGGTAGGATAGTTAAAGTAGAGTCAGTGCATCAAGCAAGGACGGTAACTATCCGAACCTACAAGAGCTACAGTCAAGAGGTGTATCTAGACATTGATACGGCAAAAAGTACAGAAATGTTCAAGTAAGTACCTAGAATCAATCTGGTGTTGCTTTCCTTTACCTATAGTTCCTTTAATTTTCCAAGATTTTCTATCCAAAGCAATCTCGGTCATCTAGGTTAGCTATAAATCGTAGATTAGTTCAATTAGATTTGAATAGAAATTTAGACACTGTAGACGAGGAATCTCCATTACGGTGGTTGGATCAGCTAAAGCCGGATAGCTCCCACAAGTTCGAGGAAGTTGTACGTATGGCTGCCGACCGCAACATTTGGAAACGCCTAACGGACCGCTGGATGAAGAATGGTGACCGCGATCTTCAGTCATGAAGGATCGACCACAGAGAGAGAGAGACGAGGAATTAGAAGATTTTAGTAAAATGTCTGACGCACTCGTTGATCAAATTTATAAAGCCCTCCGCTTGGTTCCCGAGTTTGACGGGAACTCAAATGTCCTTATGCAGTTCGTAAATTTATGTGACCAACTAGTTGCGACGTATATGAGAAATGAGGCGGGTTATGAACTGAGTAATCTATCTTTAATTAACGGTATTTTAAATAAGATTACTGGACCCGCGTCTCGTACCATTAATTCGAATGGTATCCCGGAGAACTGGGCAGCGATTCGCGGAACGCTTATTAATAATTTCGCCGATCACCGTGATGAGACCTCACTTTATAACGATTTGTCGCTTTTAACTCAGGGCTCAGGGACTCCACAGGAATTTTACGAACAATGTCAGAACTTATTCAGCATAATAATGACGTATATCAGTTTGCATGAATCCGTAACGAGTACCATCGAAGCTAAACGCGAGTTGTACAAAAAATTAACCCTGCAATCATACCTAAGGGGTCTCCGCGACCCATTGGGATCTCGTATCCGATGCATGCGACCTGATACTATTGAAAAAGCATTAGAGTTTGTGCACGATGAGATGAATACCCTGTATCTACAGCAGAGAAACGAGACACTTCCTGAAAGAAAGATGCAGTCTACGTCTTCGTTTAATCAGCCTAAGTTCTCTTACAGCACGCCCCAACCAATCGCGTTACCGCAACCTAGGTCGTTCAATTTCGCACCGGCAAAGCCTTTTATTATGCCAGGTCCCGCCAGACCTTTTAATATGACCGGACCATCAAGGCCATTTTCAAATCAGCCACCGAGGCCAATGCAAGTTTGGAAGCCCCAAATGCCTCACTCCAATGGCCCTAGTAGGACCCAACAAATGTTTGCCGCGCCACCGCCTAAATAGACCGCAAAGCAACGTATTTAAAATGGCGCCAAGGAACCCCGGTTTTCAATCCAATAGCGCGCCTTAACCAATGAGCGGTGTTAGTCATTACGTTTCGAAACCGATGCCATCACGCGCACCCCACGATTAGACTAAATTCGGTAATCCACCACCTTCGAATTATTTTAAAACTAGGGAGTTACATTTTAACGAATTTTACAATCAGCCATATGAATACGAACCTCAGTACGACTCTTATGACGATTATTACCAAGATATGTATAGTTATTCTGACGTCGCTTATAAGGATTTATGCGAACAACAATTTTACTATCCCGATTACACACCCGGTACAGTAGAAGAGGCTCGAGACGAGACTTCTTCTAGCGATCACGAGGATTTTCAGAAAACCTCAAGATCAGAAAAACCAAAATAGAGATAAATTTGCACACTCAACGTCAGTTACCATATGTTTAGATATCTAATCCACCTCTTAAATTACTAATTGACACCGGTGCTAATCAGTCCTTTATTAGCCCCGAGGCTGTAGAACGTTTTTATCCGGATATACCATGTAACTACGACCCTTTCGAAGTCACGAATATTCATGCAACTACGCGCAATGATTATTCAATAACTGTACCTTGCTTTCTAGAGTTCAACGAAAATGAGAAAATAACTTTATTCATTTTTAAATTTCATGATTATTTTGACGGGTTAATTGGATATGATTTATTAGAGAAACTAGAGTCTAGTATTGATTTAAAGAATAAAGTCTTAGTTACACGGCAATCTAAAACACCTTTGTTAATGTATGACTCACGTAATTGTAATTCATATGAGGATATAATACCGGCAAATACATCTAAGTTAATACGAATACCGATTAACTTTCATGATGGCGAAGCATTGATATCTGAGCAAATGATCACTAATTGTTATATAAGAGATTGTGTTACTTCAGTAAAAAATAATCGCGGAATAGTCGAAGTAACAAACCCTATTAGATACGACATGTCTTTTTAATGGATCGACCCGTTGGTGCAGAGTTATTTAACGTTCAGTGCACTCGCACCGAACAGTCATCTGATCGCGTGAACAACGTACTATCACGATTACGTACAGACCATTTGAATCCTGAAGAACGTGCCAATTTAGAATCACTTTGCGCTCAATACGCTGATGTCTTTTATATTGAAGGTGAAGCACTTACCTTCACTAACGAGATTAAGCACAGCATCAGAACCACTGATGAAGTGCCAGTTTATACCAAGACTTATAGATACCCCTTCATTCATAGACAGGAGGTTCAGGACCAAATATCTAAGATGCTGGATCAAGGTATCATACGACCTTCACAATCAGCTTGGAGCTCACCTATCTGGGTAGTTCCCAAGAAGGCAGATGCATCAGGAAAAGTTAAATGGCGAATAGTTATTGATTTTAGGAAACTTAACGAAAAAACCATTGACGATAAGTATCCTATTCTTTTTTTTTTTTCGTCCGTTACGTTGCGCCAAGGTACACGCATAAAACACAGCTCCAGTGAAATAATTAAAAAAAGTGTGTTAAAAGTGGATAATATTTAATAAAAAATACAACAATCGGTGCAAGAAAGAACAGTGCGTACAGTGGTATACATTTCAAAGCATAATATACACGTTTTGAAGTGATTTTATACAAAAATAATCGTACAGTGACAGTTAAGTGTAACAAAAACCAAAACGGTGACTCAAATTCGTAACCGTCTCACCGAGCAAAACAAAAGACTCACCTTTGAACTCTATTGAGTCAACGGCTGAACAATTAGTGCCGTCGTATACATTAAACACTGGTTCACAATTTTGTCGCCATTTCTTAATCCATAACAGCCTAGTGTAGACTGCGCGAGAGTTGAATTGAATTCAAAACCAAGAGTTGCGGGTTCAAATCCGACGGGGAAACAAAAAAGAAAAAAATTTTTTTTTTTTGTTTTTTGTTTTTTTCTTAATCTCTTGGTTTTGAGTTCCTAGTAGTTCACATCCTGGAACTATGCCGAACCTCGCGAGGTCGCCGATCGCAGACCAGTGTTCGTCGGAGCCAGAATTGCCCACACAGGGAGAAGGCACCCAGAAAGCTACGGGGAGGAGAATTAAGAGACGCATGATCTCTTCCCCTCCAGATGCCACAAAATGCGAGTCCGGCTCTTCCACCATGACCGCCCTTCGCCAGGAGTTCTCTGAGTTCGTCACGGAGATGCGTGAGTTTCGGAAGGAGCTCGCGCTACTGCGGGAGTCGTTCTCGTCGACGACAGCGAGGCTGGTCAGCGTCGAGCAGCGGATGGACGCGCTCGAGCAGCGCCCGTCGGGGAGCGACAGTGGGACGGCCGAGCTGGAGCGCACCATCACCGAGCTGCGGCAGGAGTTGAACGACCGCAACCAGGAGGCGCTCCTCTCCGACCTCGACATCGGGCAGCTGCCGGAGGAGAAGGGGGAGAACGTGGTCCACGCCGTGACCGTGCTGGCCGCGCAGCTGGGTGTGACGCTGGAGGAGCGGGACGTGGTGTTCGCGGAGCGCGTGGGCGCGCCCCCGCGCGAGGCCGAGGGCCGCGTGCGCCGCGTGGTGCTGCGGCTGGCGCGCCGCCAGCTGCGCGACGAGCTGCTGTAGGCCACGCGCGTGCGCCGCGCCGCGCCGGCCGGCGCCGGGGGCGGCCGCGTGTACGTCAACGAGCGCCTGACCCGCCCCAACCGCCAGCTGTTCCAGCGCGCGCGCGAGGCGTGCCGCAGCGCCCAGTGGCGGTTCTGCTGGACGAGCCGTGGCCGTATTTTTGTACGAAAGGCCGAATCGCGTCAGGCCTTCCAGTCGCGTACCCAGGAAGACATCTCGCGCGTGCTTAGTGTGGTGAAGTGACTAGCAGATATGCTTTTCCTTAGTCTAGATTCGAAAACCACATGTCTCCCAATCAATAATAACAACATCATTTTGTTCTCTAATACCTGTATACTTCCTAAAATTTTTGAACATGTTTCTATCAAATATACAATACCTTTCACTAAGCCTATATATTACATTACACTTACATAAATACTGAACTTATACCTACTAGCCTATACACAATACAACAAAAGATTCTATACAAATAACATCTACATATTATATACAATATTCTTCTTAACACTATATACCATTTATCACCTAAACCATAAAGGACTATTTACAAATAAAAATTACATATTATTTTATACAATACTAATAACCTCTACTCTATACACTATGTATCTACACAAACGCAAAATACTATATACAATTAAAATTTATTTATTATGTACAATATATTTAATCTCTAACCTATATTACTATGATCCTTTCAGTCCTAGGAATACACTAACAATATTGCTAATATCTCTATGCCTAGCTTAAAAAATCTTAAAGTTGGTATGTTTAATGCTGGCTCTCTTGGCACCAGACATGAAGAACTTATAGCAGCAGTGGCGGAAATGAACCCTGATATTCTTGCCATAAACGAGACCTGGCTGAGAGCGGGAGAAGACGACAAAGCACCCAAGATCCCAGGCAACCGTCTGAGGTACTGTCCGAGACCTCTCAACATCCGTGGTGGCCGCGGCGGTGGTGTAGGTTTCTACATACGTAGATGCATTTATGCCAGAATGTGTGACATTCCACCACACACGGATGTCGAGCAAATGTGGCTCAAGTTGAGTTTGAATGGAATGAATGTCGTCATTGGCACCGCATACCGGCCTCCTTGGCAGGACGTCGGTCTATTTCTAGACACCATCTCGGATACCATCACTGCACTACCTAGAAGGGATGTTCTGATTCTTACTGGTGATTTCAACATTGATTTGCTGGACGTCAACAGTGGTAGGACAAAATCCTTCAATCAGATGATACAAACATTTTGTCTCTCTCAAGTTGTCACAGAACCCACTCACTTTACTGCTCATAGTGCCAGCCTCTTGGACGTGGTGTGCTCGGATGCTCGAGCTCTGCGGGTTGTTCTAAAGCACACACCAGAACTGGGGGTCATGCTATGATCACTACGGAGCTCAAAATCAAAAAGGACAAACCTCCACCCCAGTGGATAACCTACAGACCCCTAAAGGATATCCAGTTTGATCAATGGGACAACGACCTGGATACTATTGACTGGAGTCATTTGCTTGCTGCCGACAATCTAAACACTATTGTCAATGAAATGACTACTAGCCTAGTCGGTCTTTTTGATCTGCATGCCCCAGTCAGGTCTAGGAAGTTAAAACATCCCCCACACCCTTGGATAACGGACACTGTTCGGACAATGATGCGCATCAGAGACAAATATTATCAAAAATTCAAAGTCTGCAATAAAAAATTCCACCAAAGAAAGCTACAAAAACATGAAAGTACTAGTAACTCAAGCGATAGAAAACGAGAAAAGAGCCTTCTTCAAAATCATATATTAGCTAACACTAAAACTCTAAAAACTATGGCACAATCTGAAGAACTCTGTTATCTCAGGAAAAAAAATGTAGACTATCCCCTTATTTTTGATGACCCAAATTTAATAAACGCTCACTTTTTAAATGTACCTGGAGACGGACATGTAACTATCTCACAGCTAACTTATTATGAACACCACCGATTCAGCCAGGCAACGTTCACTATGAGCACTGTAACCGAAGACAAAGTACTCAGTATCATCAAGAATTTGAAGTCTAACGCTCAAGGCAGTGATGGGCTCTCTTTAGAAATGATTCGACTCACTCTTCCTCAATCATTAACAATCTTCACCTCTGCAATTAACCTCTCACTCGCCAAAGGAATCTTCCCTGAACAATGGAAGTTAGCGCTGGTAAAACCACTCCCAAAGATTAGCGATCCCACTTCTATGACTGACCTGCGTCCGATTAGTCTTCTTCCCTGTCTCTCCAAGGTACTTGAGAAAATTGTCTGTGAACAACTGACCAGGTATGTTGAACAAAACAACATACTGCCATCACTGCAATCTGGGTTTCGCAAGGGGCACAGCACAGCAACAGCTCTAGCAGACGTTATTGACAACTTGCTCTCAGCTCGGGATCAGGGGGAAGTGAGTGCTCTGCTATTACTTGACTTCTCCAGAGCCTTCGACTCGATTAATCCCGCCCTTCTAGTCTCCAAACTATCTTTCTACGGCCTTGATACCATAGCGCTAAAGTGGTTCTATAGTTATCTGACAAACAGAAGACAATACGTAGAAATAACCAAGCTTGATGGTTCCAAGGCTAGTTCAAATCATCTGACTGTGACTCGTGGGGTGCCCCAGGGATCGATTCTTGGCCCAATCTTGTATGCTCTATACAGTGCAGACATCATAAAAGAGATTGCAAACTGCAAATACCATATATACGCTGATGACTTGCAGTTATACTATTCTTTTTCGACCAAGAGATCATGTTAATGCCGCAGAGAGGATACAGAAGGATCTGGACCGCATTTCCATCTGGTGTGATGCAAACCGTCTTGTGCTTAACCCCAAGAAATCTAAGCTGTTGCTAACTGGATCCAGCCGCAATGTGGACATGATGAAAAATAACCCCTGCAAATAACGATAAATGGACAACAAATAGTTAGAGTGGACTCGGCGAAAACCTCGGAATAACAATGGACGGACAACTAAATTTTGAAGGTCATATAGCACATGTCACCCGAAACTGTTTTTACAGGTTAAACCTCCTTTACAAAATCAGGCCATATCTAAATGAGGACCTACGAAAGTTGTTGTGCGAATCACTTGTATTGTCTAAATTAAACTATTGCGATACAGTGTATGGCCCATGCCTGCTAAAAAGAACCGCAAAACTAATACAGCGAGTTCAAAATGCCTGTGCACGCTTCTGCTTCCACATCCCTCCCAGATCACATGTTACACCATTCCTCAACTCCGCCAACACTATTAAAATGGAGGCGAGGAGGAGAGTGCATCTAGCCACACTACTTTTTGGAGTCATAGCAACAGAGAGACCTAGATATCTCTATGACAAGTTGTTATGGGCAAGGGATAAAAAAGGGTACCCCAGGAGAGCCTGCACTAACACCATCTCAATGCCCAGTCACCGTACAGCAGCATTCCGGGGATCATTCAGGTTTGCGGCCACTAAGTGCTGGAACGACCTTCCCCCGCCGATGCGTGACCTGAAAACAATATACAGTTTTAGGAGGAGGCTCAAGCAATATTTTTCAGATGAGCAAAAAACTCAATACCTACATTCCTAAGTTTTCACATCAGGCTAGGTTCTCGCCGGGGGGAGGCGCGCTCGGGCTAAGTCGGAGCTCACCGTAAGGCAATCGCTTGCAGGCAACACTAAGCCACTAGTATCTCCCTTCAACAGGCGCGTCTGACAGTCATGTGGCCTCTTTTCACTCTTCACTTCTCCTCGTATCATTTAATTTTACTTATTTATTTATCTCCTCACTCGCTTTCTTCTGCAGCTCTGTGTGAATACCAGTCGTCCTCTTACTCCACATATATTAGTCATTTCATTGTTTATTTATGTGTCAGGTTGTATACTGAAACAGACATGTTGTTAACTTGTTACTTTATTGATTTCGAAAGTCACAATCTAACCATACTATGGTTATATTATTATGACGATGTTCTTAGTAACTTACCTTGAAGTTGATTAAACATTAGGTCACACACATTAATTAGATTTAAATATCTCCAAATAGTTTCCATCTTGCAAATGCAATGGTAAACCATGTTGTTTACATAATATTGTCGAGATGTATTTTTTTTTTTCTCACGTTGCGCTCCATTGCCATCGACCATAGACAAAACTCTATAAAGAGTCGTCGTCGCCGGCTGATGGCATTGGACATAAATAAATTTATCCGATCTGTTTCTGCTTTTGTTGTTGTTGTTTGTCATAAAAAAAAAAACTTGTTTCATGTATTATTATTTTTACTTTATTTTTCTCTTCGTATTGTATTTTTTTTTCTCTTTGTATTGTATTTGTTCTAATTATATTCGTCCATATTTTTTTTTTCTCAAAGGTTCTGCCAGAATATCAGCGCCGTCGCGTCCTTGCGGCTGCTACGGCACATGCTGAGGCAGAACCTTTTGATCATAAATATATTTGTATGTGTTGTATTATTTTTTTTTTTAATTTATGATCAATAAATGTTTTCTTTCTTTCTTTCTTTCTTTCTTTCTATTCCTAATATTTCTGATGTTCCTGATAAACTAGGTAACTGTCATTACTTTATAACATTAGATTTAGCTAGTGGATTCCATCAAGTTGAACTGATGACATCCAGAAGACGGCATTCAATGTGGAACATGGGCACTTTGAATTTTTACGTATGCCCATGGACTCAAGAATTCTCCGTCTACGTTTCAACGCGTGATGGACAATGTTCTTTGAGACCTACAGAACGTTGTATGCCTAGTTTATCTTGACGATATCATCGTATTTAGCGTATCCTTGCAAGAGCACATGGTAAATTTAGAGAAAGTCTTTAAAAGATTACGTGAATCGAACTTCAACCCTCTTCCACAAAACTTATGCTTACAGACTACTGACAATAATTGTACTTAATTAAATTGTAGTTGTGTGGTAGACTGGCGTCTGAAACTAAGTTTATGAAAACTTGCTGTTTTCAGATCACCAGGCTCCGCCCTTATTACATTTATTAATATAGAGATACATTCTTGATTTAGTGCCTTTGTTAAGTGTGCGTGGAGTTAAATAATAATTGCATTTGCGAATTAGAGATTAATATATTTGTAGATTAATATTATTAGAATGATTGATATATTTAATGACTATTTATAATTTTTCATATTATTTACCAATTATAATAATAATAATAATAATAATAATAAAAGATATTCATTGACCACAAAACAACAAAGAAAACAAAAAAAAATCAACATGGAACACAACATTTATAAGTGGTCAACTAGGTCCCAGCCTCAGCATATGCCACAACGACATGAAGCCGCTGTAGCGCTGGTATTCTGGCTGGAGCCTATTTGAGTGACGTTTTATGAAAACAATACAAAAAATACATATTTACCTATAACAAACAACACAAACAAGAACAGACAGAAAGAAAATAATAAAAAAATACAGACGGATAAAAATAAAAAGTCAAACAAGAAAGGATGTGAAAAACAATAAAAACAAGGAACACAAACTTCGTTTCCGAACGTGCCACGCCCGCCTGCCTCGTATAGCAGAGTGACGTGTCACGCCGCGCCATATTTTTAGCCATATAATAATTAAGTAAGGTCTTCTTCTTCTTATCGTGTGGTTGATGAACAACCTGGTGTCAGAGTTAAAGCCGCCCGTAGGCCTCTGACATGGCTTCACACACCGTTGAGAAATCTCTCAGGTGTGCTGGTTTCCTCACGATGTTTTCCTTCACCGTTAAAGCGTCGAATAATGGTACATATGAATTTCAAATTTGAAAAACACATTGGTACCTGGCGGGGTTTGAACTGGCGACCTCTCGCATAGCAAGCAACGACCTTAACCGCTCGGCCATCGACGCTTTGTTAAGTAAGGTGTAAATAATATTATAATGTTAGCTATTATAAGAGATTTTAGTGATTATAAAAGAGTTATAATAAAAGAAGAAATAAGTACATATATACATGTATATAAACATATAGTGGAAGCAAGACAGCCAAAATGAAAAAATGAATGAAATTAGAAGTATTGGTAAATTATATAATAAATAATAATAATAATAAATAATAAATATTTATTTCGTTAACAAGGTTGAACTTATGATATAGGTGGATGGAGTCTCCATTTATTCTGAAGAGCCTGTGTTTGGAGACGCCGCTCTTCCTTATTCCATTTAAAAACAATCTCAATCTTAAGTTTAATTTTAAATTAACAATTCAATTCAGAAAAGAGGTAAATTTTTAATTTTTAACATTAGTTTAATTTTAAATTAACAATTCAATTCAGAAAAGAGGTAAATTTTTAATTTTTAACATTAGTTTTAAATATACATGTGTGTGCGTGCGTGTGTGTGTTTGTGTGTGTGTGTGTGTGTGTGTGTGTCAGAACCAATTCTATTTCTTCGTATGTTTTTAACCCATTCTTATTTAACTTAACCCATTCTTCTAGGAGATATTTTGCATTTATGTAGTTCGTGCTATATATATTTAGTTCTTTATTGATTTTATTATATAGAAATGCAGAACGCGAGATAAATTGTCGTCTGGCAAAGGTAGTTTTAAAAGTTTTTGATGAGGTTACATTTTTACGCCGTCTCGCCTTGGGTTGCGGAATATAAGGTAAGCATTTGTGTTTTTTTAATATAACTAAAATTATGTACAATTTTCTTACTGATAGCAGACCACTGATGCGATACAAGCTGTCTGTAGGGAATCGTCTCTTTTTAAAATACATGACCTTTATTAGTGACCGTTGTGCTCTTTCTAAATTTATAAACTGGGATTTAGCAGCACCTCCCCAAACTGAAATGCAGTAGGTAATTATTGATTGGGCTAGAGAGACGTATATTTGGTTAAGGAGGTGTTTGGGTGAGTCTTTTATATCGAAATTTTCTGGTACAACATGTCTTAGAGTTTTGACGATCCACATAAATTTTCTAGTCCTACCTATAACATGATCCACATGGGCGTACCACGCTAACCTTTGGTCCACGATCACACCTAGATACTTCGTTTGTTGGACCTTAGCAATAGTTGGACAATTGCAAGTATTTATACTTATATTTTCAGCACATGAGTGTATTTTAAGACAAAACGTGTCTCCCGGCTGTGAATTATTATTTATACTGAAGCAAATATAATTTGTCTTTGAAGTATTTAGCGTAAGAAGATTATGTCGCAGCCAGAGAGCCACTCGAGCCAGTATGATTTCCGCTTTAGTCCTAACTTCCTCCCAGGTGTCACCAGCTATCACCACGGCAGTGTCATCGGCATATGACAGCACATTGGCATTAGGGACACTCATGTCACAAAGGTCGTTGATATAAATTAGGAATAGGGTAGGTCCTAGGACGCTACCCTGGGGCACACCATATGTCACATCCTCATCCTGACTTAAATACTCTGTGACTTTGACCCTTTGCTTCCTTCCAGTTAGATAGCTCTCAAACAAAGCGAGCTGCATCCCTCTTATACCGATGCGTTCCAACTTGTGTATAAGGATGGGAATCGAAACTGTGTCAAAGGCTTTTTTCAGGTCTAAAAATACCGACGTGCATTTTTTTCCACTGTCAAGCTGCTCTGTTACAAAAGAGCTTAATTCAATAATGGCATCCTCAGTCGATTTTCCCTGTCTAAAACCATACTGTGTAGACGAAAAAAAATAAATTTATTTTGGTAATTAGTGAGTCTATTGTTAAGCAGCTTTTCCAGAACTTTTGATATGGCAGGAAGAACAGATATTGGCCTAAAGTTACTGACATCGCCGACATCACCACCCTTATACACAGGTGTAATGATAGATTTTTTGAGCGGTGTAGGAAACAACCCTTTTTCAAAACATAGATTAGCTATATGAGTGATGATAGGAGAAACGTCATCGATAGCATATTTCAAAAATTCGTTAGAGATGTTGTCCCAACCTGGGGCACTACTTGGCTTAAGATTGGATATAATATTTTTGACTTCATCAATGTACGTGGGAGTTAAGGCAAAGGAATGTATCAGAGAATCATCATTGATAATCGGAGATTGCTCATCTTTTCTGACGTAGACCTTCCCGTAAGCGGTCCAGCAAAACTTATAGTTTTTGGATTTTGCTAGGTCCCGAGATAAATAGTGAAGGCGAGCACTATTTGCTGTAAGATGTTCTGACAGGAAAACAGGAACCTCTTCATTAGTCTTCAATCCAACGTGTTTAGCTCGGAGTTTTTCATGATGTTTAGTGTTAAACGTCTTTGCTTTCTTCAGGATATCCATCTTTATTCTTCAGGATATCTATTATAGGCCCATTTGTATGTTCTGTTTTCCTGCTTCTAACTCTATAAATGTCTTTAATGTCAGACGATGTGATATTACAACCGAGGTTGTTAGAGAGGCAGACGACCATCTCAACTAACTCTTTTTTGCTCTCGTTTTCTCTGTTTGGCACGTTTTTTATTACAAAGTCTGCTTTACGATGGGTTATTTGGCTTTCCTCCAGTTTATTTTCAAGCAAACGAATATACTCTCTATCTTCTTTTATTTGACACTCCAGTTGACTTATTTTGCTTCTAAACTCTTCATTCTGCACATTCAAATATGTGACAGCACTTTCGATGTTTTGGTTCGATTCTTTTATTGTTTTCAAAGTAGAATTGAGCTCCGCTAGCTGTTGTCCATGGGTAGTTGTCAAATATGATATCATTTTTCTAACTTCGTCCTTAAAGTCCCTGAGTTGATCGCCAATGGATGTGTTTACTTGTACTTTGGCCCGTGTCCTAGCAGTAACAAAATCTTGTGGCGGTGAAGTCGTGCTGTCCTCTGATAAACAAATCGACATGTCCGGATCTGAATGGCAATCCTTGTCCGCGTTATTCATGCTTCTAATTTACTGCTACCAGGAAGGTATAACTCGAAAGATGCGCGCGAGTATCGGCGGCCGCTGGAGTAAATTACGTACGTGCGATGTGACGCGCAAGATGACGTGCGGTGTGACGTGCGATGTGACGAGCGGCGTGACGTGAGCAGCGTACCTGGCGAAATGTTGCTATCGCAGTGGCGTTGTCTCGTTCTATTGCGGCCCGCAGCGACGTGTGCGCCGAGTAGCTCGCAGAAGCTTGCTGTCTCCGCAGTGCAGTCTCGCTCTCACGCTTATCCAGCTACCGCTCGCGTGTTATGGGCGCCTAGTACTTGGCGATAACTTTTGTACAATAATTCGATTTAAAATGCGATTATTTTTAAATATTTTAAACAAATTAGCACGGAGGAGACGTCTTTACGCTTTCGCGGTCCGGGGGGAAGAGGATATATAAGTATATAATTTAGTATAATAATATGTATGTAGGTATAAGTATACTTATATGATTAGAAATTTTGTTATTTATAGGTTTATTTTGTTTTTATTATTATTATTATTTGTTTTTTTTCGTAATTAGTTGGAGATAAGGTATTCCGTCTCGATATAGTTTAGGGTTTTCAGCCAAGAAGTTACAGCTTTTTTGCATTCGAAGCTAGATTTGTCAGTCATAGCCAAAATTTTGTTTACTCGGTTATAGAGTCTGCTTCCCTGATAGCATAAGAATCTTTTTATGAGGCTGGTGTTGGGTGGTCTAGTATTAAACACTTTATATTTGTTACAGCTTCTTATTCTGTTTAGATCTTTGGTTATACTACTCGTTTATGTTGTCTCAGGATGATGTTTAAAATGTATAACTGCCTAACGGTTAGCATACCTGTTTCTTTATGCAATAGTACTGTCGGATAAAGTATGGGCTTAAAGAGACTAACCTTTAGAACAAATCGTTGTGCCCTTTCAAGTTCCAGCATGTACGTCTTGGCTGCGCCCCCCCAGGTTGTAACACAGTATGTGAGCAGCGATTGACATAGGCCTTGGTAAACCTTAAGTGTTAGCTGCTTGTTTGCCACGGTTCTTAAATTCCTAAAGAAATATGTTAGTTTCCTAATTTTTGAAGACAGATTTTCGATGTGCGCTTTGAAGTTCAGATTTTGGTCTATTATTACTCCCAGATACTTTGCAGAGGGTACCTCCTGTATGGTTGGGCAATTACATTCCGGGTGTGGGGGAAAAGAACAATTATGCGCTTTTATTTTTTGTGTGACAGAACCATTGGAATTGCCCTTTAATTTATAGGTGATGAAGTTTGTTTTTGTTGCATTTAGTGAAAGTGAATTTGCAGCAAGCCAGTGGCAAACTTTGTCAAAGCCTAGTTGGGCGTTTTTAAAGACTGTATCCCATGTTTTGCCGTGAAAGGTCAGACTAGTGTCGTCGGCGTAGGAAGTTATCTTGCAACCCTCGATGTTCATATCACACAGGTCGTTAATGTAGCAGAGAAACAGAGTAGGGCCCAAGATGCTTCCTTGTGGAACTCCGCAGTTAACGTTTGCCTCTTGACTCCAGTTGTTGCCAATTTTTAAGGATTTCGAGTTGAGTTCTGCGGATGCCCATGTTTTCCAGCTTTTTGAGTAACAGGGAGTGGTTGACGGTATCAAAAGCTTTGGCTAGGTCGATCCATATAGTTAGGCACTTTTCTCCAGCATCCATTTTTTTTGCAACAAAGTCAGTTAGCTCGTGTACCGCATCTGATGTAGATTTGCCCGCACGAAACCCAAATTGTGCTTTTGAATATAGTTTTTTAGTTTCCAGGTATTTGACTATTCGGTTGTTTATAATTTTTTCTAATACCTTCGATATCGCTGGTAACAAGGAGATGGGGCGGTAATTTTTCTACCTTTTCCTTTTTTCCCCCCTTATGTATAATAATAATAATAATAATAAAGGCGTAGGGATGTGACGACCCCACCGCCCCCTGGTGAGAGTCGCTGATTTTCGCACCATGAAAGGTAGCAACTCTCTACCAGTGCAACCAGTCTCCCCAGGGCAGCTTGTGGCGGGCTGAATGGGATTGACACCCCTTGGGACCCGTGCCTCTGAGAGTCGACCAGGCCCCTCTCTCCGCTTGCCTTAGTTGGCCGGTAGGAGTGGACCCCACGGGGGCCGCAGGACTCTCACCTCTGTCTTGCCTTAGCCGGCCGGCCAGAGTGGGGCGTCAGAGCTATATGCTCGCAGGGTGGAAGTGAAAGATGCATAAGTCGCGAGTTGGCACAGTGGCGTTACGCCACTGGGTATAAAGCGGTGTACACCTCTCGGCACCCTGAGCCGCTCACAATAATGTTGCCCCCCGTCGCTCCGGCCTCGTGCCTTGTGTGTGCGACCAATGGGGGGCCCATGACAGTGAGTGGCGAGTCACCACCTGCCCATTTTATTCGTGTTTTTAAACATAGATTAGGGCAGGTGCTATAATCCTTCCCATAGTCCCGGTTACCCAGTCCACTAGCACCTCAACCCAATAGCCCAGATTCTTTGTTTTTCCACTCCACTCCATAGTCCTGCACTGACCGGGGGTTGTCCTTGGCTGCATTTTATAGTGTATACAGGGATAATCGTCGGCTGGTGCCACATAACATTAATATCATACAAGTCATTAAAGGGCCTCTACGTGTTGGCTTCGGCCCCACGCACGCCTCCCAAAAATCCGGGACTCTGTAGTCCCGAGAAATTGGCAATGACTGATAATAATAATAAAACTTTATTTCAGATAAGGTATCCATATTTTGTTAGTAACATTGTAACCTTAAATCTAATGTTAGTAGCATACAAAAAGACAATAAATAAAATAAATAAACAAGGGGACAGACAGGCTCACCCGTTCGTTGGCGGGAAGCATGTCTACTTGACAGCATGTAGCCGTATCCAGCGACCCACCATCGGGAAGTCCCACCTGTCCGCCAACACGCCCACGATGGTTTTGGGGCTGTCACGAGTGCGGCGCAGCATCGAGGCGCAGCGTTTGCGCATGATGGCGGCAAAGCCATCAGTGCGCGCCTCAGCAAACATGCCGGAGGCGCTACAGTATCGCGGCAGCCCCACCAGCACCCTGAACGCGTTGTTGTACTGGACACGCATGTCCTCGTATGCCCTCCGCGTATAGTTCACCCATAGGCTGCACGTGTAAAAAGATTGGCAGTATGCTTTGAAAAGCGTTATCTTAACTTGTTTAGTACATCGTGCAAACCTGCGGGCCAACATATTGCATCGGACAGACAGAGCTCTGCGTTCCCTCTCAACATCCACATTGTCTTTGAGGTCCTCGGTGACCCAGTGACCCAAGTACTTAAACTGCTCGACCTTTTTTAAGGGACTACCCGAAAGTGAAAAATTTGGTACAGTTTGGTATCGCACTTTGTCCGGTCTGAAAACCATGATTTCACTTTTTTTTGCATTGTACTTAAGTCCCTGGGCCTCCGCATAGGACTCGCAGATTTTAAGCAGCCTTTGCAAGGCACCAATCGATGGGCTCAGAAGGACCATATCGTCTGCATAACTTATGTTATTGATGCAGACTCCGTCTATATGACATCCGATGCCGGTGCTGCTGAGCTCATCAATCTGACGGTTCATATACAGGTTGAAGAGCGTAGGCGAGGTTAGCCCCCCCTGCCTCACCCCGCACTCCAACATGTACTCCCCCGATAGAGAACCTGCCCATCTTACATAATTTCTCTGATTACCATACCAATGCATCAGCAGCGATACAATCTCTTTAGGAAGACTATTAGCTTCTGCTTTCATTTTATCCCACAGTATATCGTATGACACGAGATCAAAAGCTTTTGACAGATCGAGATAGCATGCATATACTGGGGTCCTTCTTGCGGTATAGTAGTGCACAGTCTGCTTGAGGCACATGATTGCACTCTCGACTCTCGAGTGGAAAGGTTGGGCCTGAAACCGAACTGTGCGTCGTTCAGCGAGACGTGCTTATCTAAGTGCTGACCAAGCAGACTATCTAGTACTTTCGCGATCACCGTAGCAAGAGATATCGGCCTATAGTTGTGTATGTCTGATGAGTCACCCGTTTTATTTTTAATAATTGGAGCAACTATAGTACGAATTAATTTGTCGGGTAGGTATGAATGACCTAAACAGAACGAGTACAGCATAGACATCACTCTAGGCAGATGGACTCCTGCGTGTTGCAGGTGCTCGATACTCAGGCTGTCATGTCCAGGCGATTTACCCCTTACCATGCGTTTAATAACCGCCGCCACTTGCTTCGCGGTAAATTTAACGCTGCGCTCTGGACCTCCAGCCCCAGAATCAGGCACCTGCCTCGCTGGCCCCAGTGGGGACTTCACCTCAAAGTGCCGCCGGAACAAATCGGCTATCTCTCCGGGCTCATGCGCCCCCGCTACGCTCACGGGCAGGCTCGACTTAGGATTTATTTTATTGGTGTTTTTCCAAAACTGACTAAAATTCTTTTTAGCATGATTTTCAGCAATTATATTCATTTTTATTTGGACTTCGTTATTCTGGCACCATTTTAATTTAGATTTGAAAATTCGCCTCGATTCACACATTTCATCGTAAACTCGATAAATTGTGGAAAACCCGGAACTGGCAGTTCCGGGTTTTCCACAATTTATCCATTTTTGAAAACAAAGTCGAGCCCGCCCGTGAGCGCAACGAACGTGCTTATTCCACCCTGTAACGTATTTACAAATAGGTTTCTTCCGAACATTACAGCTACACACAGCGGCTTCAGACAGTATATGAACTATATTATCGTACATTTCATCGATCACCCTATAATGACTTTTGTCGTTACACATACCGTCGCAGCAGTCAAGAAGTTCTAAAGGAAAATCTAAGATATTTTTCTATTTGCGTAGCATCACGCTCACCCCATATAACCTTATTTATACACAAGCCCGGCATCGTGATCTTTGACTTAATTAAATTAAAATTACACACAATAGAAATTGGATGGTGATCAGAGTAGTACGTATCATACAGCACTGACGCAGAAAGCACCGACTGCCGCGCAGCGCTAGTCACTACACAGTGATCAAGCCAGCGTCGGCAGCCGTGTGCATCACTAACAAACGTATAACTATCGGTCGGTAATAGTTCCATGTCTACAGAGCTCCACGATTGTTCGGCACAAAAAGTCAAAAGTTCATTAGAAAACGACTCACCAGGGTGTGCGTTGAAGTCCCCCACTATAAAAACTGACTCCACATTGTGAATAGAATAGAATAGAATAATAGTTTATTTGTATCAAGAGACACACATACATACAACATCGGAAATTAAAAAAAACAAATATTAAAATAAAAAACAGAAACTACAAACAAAAATAAATACTAAACCAAATAAAAAAAAAACAAAAACTACAAGCAAAAATTAATACTAAACCAAATTAAAAAACAGAAACTACAAAGAAAATTTAAACTTAGTCTACATAACACAAATGCCAACATCCGTGTGTGTCGCTGTGATACAAAATGGCAATAGCTCAGCGTCAGGTTTACCAGGGGCAAACCGCTGATTTTCAGCTATAGCCATGAGAGGCCAAGCGCCGTCGGTCTTTAAAGCCTAGCGATCGTGATATAATACTATTTTATATTGATATTATACATATTTATACAATAATGAGGGAAATAAAATACAAAAGATTATGATACTAATAATGAGAATAATAATACTAATAATAAATTTAAATATAATAGGTCTATGTCAATATGTTTATGTCCGATTTTATTAATTTAATAGAATGTCAATATGAGAAAAAAAAAAGCAGTAATTAAAACACAATTATTATTATCACGCCTACCGCCACAAAGTCATACAGTGCTCGTATTTTGCCATTCCAGTAATATAGCCTTAAAAAGTTTTTTAAAAGCGAATTTGGATTTAGCGGCTCTTTCTGGTGGAGGTATGTTATTCCAACATTTAGTGGCCTGGTAGCGGAAACTGCCCGTAAAACCCACTGTCCTATGCACGTGACAAGCTAAGGGTGCTCGCGTAGATCTAGGCGCGCCTGAATGGAAGGTAGAAAATTTCAGCTTTTCATACAGGTATTGTGGACTTTCTCGCGCCACAATCTCGAACAGCAGAGTAGCAAGATGTAGCCGTCTTCGGGACTCCATATCAAGCATAGAGGCTTTGTTTAAAAAGGGTGACACATGGGCCCGCGGTGGAATATTAAAACAGAATCGAGCGCATGCGTTTTGCACTCGTTGGATTTTACGCTTAGATTTATGAAGCAAACGAGGCCCGTAAACTATATCTGCATAATTAAGTCGAGATAATATTAAAGCTTCACAGAGTGCGATACGTGCTCTCTCGGACAATAGGCTGCGCACTTTGTACATTACCTTCAGCCGATAAAAACAATTACTTACGAGACCTAAAACGTGATTTTCGAATCTCAAACTACTATCAAAGGTAACGCCAAGATTTTTAGCTTCAGTTACACGCTCTATGTTTTTGCCAAAAATTCTAATAGAATGTCCACCGTCTTTGAATTCCTCGTCAAGTTTTGTTGAACCCAAAATCATGAACTTTGATTTTGATGGATTAAGTGTCAGAGCATTGTTTGCAGACCAGTTTGCTATGGCGTCCAAATCATCGTTTAATGCTTGCGAGGTAATACAAAGTTCATCAGGTCTGCCAGCAATATAAAGCTGTACGTCGTCCGCATAACTGTGATACCTACAATTTTTTATTACATTTGCTAAATCCGCACTATATATGATAAAGAGAAGTGGACCTAAAATGGAACCCTGTGGGACTCCTCGCTCAACTAAAGCCGGTTTTGACAAAGCATAGGAGCCGTCCTGTCTCTTTAGCCTAACTGACTGAAAGCGCTCACTCAGATAGCTAGTAAACCATCTAATTGTATTAGGGTCAAAACCATAATAGGTCATCTTTGCGAGAAGCAGAGGAATATTTAGACTTTCAAATGCACGCGAGAAATCAAGTAAGGCCAACAAAGTACCCCGCCCCACATCTTGCTCCGCAAGTATATTGTCAGTGACATCAAGAAGGGCTGTAACAGTGCCACGGCCTTTACGGAAACCAGACTGGTGGGACGGTAGAATTCCATTAAGCTCAACGTATCTCATCAGTTGAGCATGTACTGCTTTTTCTAATAACTTTGAGAGAAATGGTAGTATGCTTATAGGCCTCAGGTCTTTTAAATTTGCGGGATGATCAACTTTAGGTATAGGGGTTATAAGCGCGTTCTTCCATTGATAAGGGAATACACCTGTAAGAATCGACCTGTTAACAATATTTGTAATAACTGACAACGTATGCGGAAGAGTGAGCAAGATCATGTCTCTACTGATACTGTCACTACCAGATGCATTGGTTTTGATAGTTTTTAAATAGCTTAGGACCTCTGTCTCGCTAACTGGGCGGAGCTCCAATAAAGGCATGGACGTGTTGTATTGGTGCTGTGCATAATATGAAAGCTGCGAATCAGGAACCGCGTCATGTCCCGGAACGTTTAAAAAATGATCATTTATGCTATCAGCATCTATAAAATTGTCCGGAAGACAATCGCTCTCAGTGGGACACGTTAATATTTTATCTTTTATATTTTTCCAAAAAGCTTTTCCATTTTTCACGTTTTGGTTGATGTAGTGATTAAAATAAGCACGCTTTTCGTAAAAAATACTAGTTGCAACTAGAGCTTTATGGTCTTTATAGTACTTCCTATACACTTCTGAGTTAGTGCGTCTATATTTATCATAAGCGGCATTACGTAGGTCCATCATAAATTTAATTGTGTCAGTTATCCATGGTAAAGACGGTCTAGTTAACTTTTTAGTAACAATTGGCGCGTGAATGTTAAATAAAGTTAGGAGCATTGAATTCAATTTGTCCACCATACCCTTCACATTTGGAATACATGAAATGGCCTCCCAGTCCATTGCAAGCAAGTCTGTGTCAAATTTAGCTTGGTCTATATTTTTGATCGCCCTATATGTAATGCGCTTAGGACTGACTTTAGGCTTTTTAAGCTTGAGTTTAATATTGATCATTGAATGACCTAAAGATCCCGTAATATTTGAGACAATGACCTCTCGGACCTCACAATTTGTACAGACCAGATCGATCAGGGTATTAGAGCAAACGGATCGATGAGTCGGTTCCGTCACTACTTGCCTAAGGTCTAAGTATTGCAGAAACTGGTTTATCTCAGATACCTTGATGTCATTGCTTTCAAGCATATTTATATTGAAATCTCCTAACAGCACAATGTAGTCACAGTCAGCAAAAGAAATTATAGACTCTGTCAACGCGTCAATGAATAAATCTGTGTTAATCCATTGAGGTCTATACTCCGTCCCTATGACCAGACGCAATCCATTTACCTGCATTGACAACCACAGTTGCTCGACTTCGGCATCAGGGTGTCGCAGGTACCGCACGCGCACGTCCCTTTTAACGTAAAACGCGACTCCGCCCCCCCGTCCGCCTCTCATGTGTCGTGGTCGCGGAGCATTGCGCAGCCTGTACCCGGGTACGGCGGGTGCTCGCGCCTCTTGCCCGGCAGGAAGCCAGGTCTCATTAATCGCAACAATATCCGCATCGAAGCGATTCATTGCCACAAGGAAATCGTCATGACCCGTACCCAAAGATCCTGCGTTATAAAGCGCTAACTTAAGAAATTGCGTCTTAGAGTTCATTTTTATTAATAAAATTAAATAATTTGTTGTAAATATAATTCATTGTAGTAATAAAATAATAGCATATGATTTGTATAATTATAAAATTTTATTGATTGTTGATTAAATATTTGCATTGTTTATTTGTAAATAATAATATGTCAACTTTAAATAATATGTGAGAAAAATTTACATAAATATAAATATGTGTATACTCTGTGAAGTGGTCTATGAAACTCATAAGGCAACTTTGTTGCGTTTTACCAATAAATAAGTACTTACTACAACTTGCATACATAATGTCAAAACGGTATTGTATCACAGCGACACATATTTGAGCATGATATTTATCACAATAACAAACAATGGAACATGTTTTAATAAAAGAGTAAAATAAAAAAATTATTGAATACAAATTTACTGAATATAATTTATAAATGTTGATGGAAAGCATCGCAGGCGGGGACCAACAGAGGCTTATTTATAGTCATTTCGGTTGTGCACCATTTAGCAGAATTTTCGTTGGTGGCGGTCAAGGTGGTCCCCGCCTGCGATGCTTTCCATCAACATTTATAAATTTATATTCAGTAAATTTGTATTCAATAATTTTTTTATTTTACTCTTTTTAGTGTGCAGTCGGGTATTTTGTTTTTTAATAATAATTTTTTTATTTATAACTTTTTAGCTGTTTTTATTTAACGAAAATGTTGTAGATGTAGAAGACTATGTACCAGGCCACGCCCTATCTTTTTGCTTGCTAACGCATGAGTTGCTTTGCGGTGACGCAGAATTAACATGTTCCCGTGGGAATTTTGAGAAAAAACGTATCCTATATTAATTACTCCCGTGATTGAAATGAATCTAATGATACCGCATACATATTTTTTTAAAGGGAAATTTAGAAAAAATATTATTATGTCTTTATCCCGTGGGACTTTTAAGATAAAATGTATCCTATGACACTCCCGTAATCAAGACAAATCTAACGATACCTCATACATCAAAATCCATCAAGCCGTTTAGGCTACAGGAGGTCACAAAGGAAAAGACATACATACATACTTACATACACTCGAAAAACATTACCCTCCTTCTTTGGCAGTCGGGTAAAAATAACATAAATAATAAGGTAGCACATCACAATTTAGAGCACGCATAAATATACTATATCCGTTTAGTAACATAAAAATTATTGGAACCTGATAGAATGGTATAAATTGAGTATCAACAAAAAGATAAATTTAATAGATTACGAGTTTGAATCTCATTTCGCACCAGTATGGCACTGTAACTAATGTAAGTGCAGACTAGGCCGCAACGTTCATCAAATAAATAAAATAATAATAACATCAAATATACAAAATGATAATAAAAGTGACCAGAATTCATTTCCAGCATAAAAGACAACATTACCAAAAAAATTATAAATAAGCATAATAAACTAACACATTTTTTTTTAAGACATGCATGGATGAAAACATTTCTTATTTTAAATAATAGGACCAACAGCTTCTGGGCCAAAAACCCTAACCAGATCAGTCTCCATACGCAAACGAATACGAGGAGAATCTCTGCCGTGATTCTGACGTACATATATACGACCATCTTTAGTCCACACAAACCGCCAATTACATTGCTTGCCCAGTTCTCGTGCGCGTCTGAACAACTGTCTATTCACTTTGGTGAGTCTCTCATTCACATAGAACCGCCGCGGTGGACCGGGAAGTTCCGCTCCTTCAGTTGTAGCCCCGCGGCGCACCCGCGCAGCCTGCAGCAGCTGGTCGCGCACGGCGCGGCGGGCCGTGCGCACGACTATGGGGCGGGGACGCGACGACGACGGTGCCTCCGCCGGATCCGGTGCACGGCCCATGCGAGTAGCGTTGACGAGATCCTGTTCAGCCAGCTTGACCCCTAATTTACTTGCTAATGTCATAACAACATGAGTTAGGTTTTCCCACTTCTGCTCCGGAATGCAGGAGATCTCCACATCATTTATTAGGAGGTCCTGGTCTCTGTCGTTAAGCTCCGCTTTCAAATGGTCAATAGAGGCTACTAGGGATTTATGGAGACTCTTTGCGGCTGTTCATTAGAACAACTTTTCTCCAAGGCGAGTAGCCGTTCTTCCAACTTGTTCATGCGGCTCTCACTTTCTACTACTCGGTTCACAATCGCGGTCAAAGTTTCATCAAACCGCTTTATTATTATCCGATTAGCCCTAGCCTCATCTCGCATCTCCTCCCTAAATGAACGCATCTCCAGCACGAGTGCCTGAAAATCGCCCAACTCGATAGTCATATTGTGAGCAGTTTCGTTAAGGGATGATGGCTGCTCAATGACTGACATGTCCAACTGTAGGGGACTGCCTAATGCCGCTCCACGCTGCAGAGTAACACCATCCGCTGCATCTTGGACCGGCGTGTTGGTACTGTCCGTCTTCGGCTGGATATTCTTACAGAGGACACATCTCCAAGCCGCCCTGTGTTTCTTTTTTGTGACTCTCAATTACGGCCGTTATTTCACTGAGACATTCCGTGCACTCCACCAAATTATCACTGCAATCCGTAGGCATGTAAACAGAAAATATCATAATGCACCGATCATCTAACGCAACTTTTATTGCTGCCAGACGCACACTACTGCACTTCACGACGGTCACCACAGGGAACACAGATTTCTTCCATAGTAAGGCCACACCGCCGTGCGGCCTTCCGCGCAGCACACCAGCCGATGTATCCACCGCAGAGGTGCCCGTGTAGGCAAAGCTGTCGTCCACTGTCCCCAAGCACGCCAAGTCGTGAGGTAGCAGCCAGGTCTCTTATTTATTTATTGATTCACCAACATTTGTTTACACTATTACTAGTACAATAATTAATTTAATATAGGTTTAAGCTAGGTGTAACAAACACTTACAGGTGAATACATCATGCAACTATACTACAATAATACAAGAAAAGGAATTATAAATATAACTTATACATTCATTCAACTTATCAGCTTTTTGAGTATAACGCGGAGCTTGTTGGGTGAGTCCGCGTGAATATCCATATGAGCACTGTATTCGTTGACTAATCTACTCAACCTAGCAATGGGAGAATTTGAGCCGTATACTGTTCTGCGGGTTGGAGGCCTAAGAGGAGTTATCTTGCCTCGTGGGTACCTTACCGGGACGCGCAAACCAAATTTACGAAGCATTTGTGGACAGTCAATTTTATGGTGAAACAGTTTTGATACAAACATTATATCAAAAACAGTTCTACGCTTATCTAATGAGGTCATTTTGAAAAAAGTTAGTTGTTTTTCATACGATCGTAATTTTCTTTTGGAAATGCCATTTGAGTACACCAAATGCTTCATAAATCTTTTTTGTATACGCTCCAGTAGCAAGGTATGCGTGGCATAGTGAGGTCTCCAAACGACTGTGCAATATTCTAGAATGCTACGTACTAGAGTGTTGTACAGAATAATTTTTGTTTTATTGTCACGAAAGTCTTTGGAATTCCTGATTACAAAACCTAGCATTTTTGAGGCTCGGCTTGCAATATTCTCCATATGAGGAACAAATGTCAACTTATGGTCGAAAATTACTCCTAGGTCTTTAACTTTAATTAATTCTTTAATGTTTACTTCACCAATACTATATTAAGTTTCGTTTACGTCCATATCTAACGAAAAAGCATTTATCTGAATTAAGACCCATCTTGTTGATATTACACCATTTAACCAATTCATCAAGATCGCTTTGGAGCAATATTGAATCATGTATTGTATTGATTACCCTACACATTTTAAGATCGTCTGCATACAGATAAGACTTGGAGTTTCTAATGATGATCGGTATATCATTAATGAAAATGTTGAATAATAACGGACCCAAGTGTGATCCCTGTGGTACACCCGATGTGATGCTTTGCTGTCCAGAATGAAAACCATTGACAACCACGAAGAAAGATCGACCCTCTAAATAGGATTCTCTTTCTCTCTCTTGCAGCGCAATCACGTCGGCTGAGCGACATAATCGGCGCACACATTCCATCGATTGTACTACATTCTTACAATTAAAACTTACTATATTTACTATATCATTCATTGTGGACATTGATTTTTATCATTGGCCTTAACGGCCACCCCACTTTCTCGTTTCTTGAAATCAATAAAACGCCTATACGCCACTCCTTCAGGCCAAAAGTCGTCAGACATAAATATTTCCAATTTATGTTTAGGCACAAATATTTTGAAAGACTCATATTCTTTTTCCATCTTCATATTCATCTTTTCCACCTTTACTTCAATATTACATTTTTTAATAACGTAGTTATTGATGTCACACACGGACACTCCCTTTGCAACGTTGAAGATATACAATGAGATTTTCAATTCCGCGGCTCTAAAATTTGTACCGGGCTCTAAAATAGCTTTACCTCTATTTCCCATAAATCTATTTCGTAGCCTTTTCCTTTGTATAAGAGTCCATTCCACCTTTTGTTCTTCAGGTTTCCATACTCCATTTCGAACAATGTCTGCCATACACTTTTGTTTCGTTGTCAAGGCATTATTAGCGCCCGAGGCGGCCGTGTGTCCCGCGCTCTCGACGTGTGACGGCAGCGGCAGCGGCTGACTCATCGCTACCGCATCTCGCTCTTCGTCGACGGTCTCCGTCGCGCCGTTCGGTTGTATAGGTGGCGGACCGTTAGACACGCGAGAACTACCCTCCGATGGGAAATATTTCTGCCCGATATCACGATACATCTCTTTTGGTGATGAAGTGGTGTGTTGTTCAATCCGACTTATACTCTCATTGCTAAGCGGCTGCATCCCCATGGGACCGCTAGCACACTCGAAACTGTTCATCAAACAAGCACCGCGCCTGTTGTTTACATTGCGCCCATTCCCGTAGTTATTCACTACAGACGTATATTTCAATGTTTCCCTTTCACACTTTAATTCATCCAATTCTTTCTTCGGGGCATAGTCTTCTTTAATCGTCTTTATGTCTTGCTGTAGCTTCACTATATCCTTTAAAAGTCTCGATACGTCGACATGGTTGAATAGAACCGGTGGTAACTTTTCCAGATCCCGCGCAACGAAGATCGGGATATTCTCAGGGTCCGTATCTCGGATTAGGCAGATGATGTCGTCTAGCTCCCGCAGGGTTTTGCCGTCTTTCTTCCGATTTATCTTGCGCTTCTTTGTCGTGATTGAATCAAATAGCAAGTTTTTCGCTGTCACAATATCACTTTCGGAGAAAGCACTAGCACAAATTTTACTAATGCTTTCATCGTCCATCACCGAAATTTTGTTATGTACAAAAGCAAGGAGTTCGTTAATGACAACATTACAGTTCGCGCATTTAATCACGTTAGAAGGCATAGTTGCCTCTTCACACCGACACGCACAGCGACCGCGACCGCGACCGAACGCAAGCGCACGCGCGGCGAGACTGATATAGGAACTATGACAGCTTTTTTGAGTGCATTGGGGAAGACACCATTTGATAGGCACCTATTAAATAGATGTACAATTAGCGGTGTAAGTTTAAATTTTGCCATTTTTAGAATTTTTGATGAGATTCCATCATAACCAGGAGCAGAATCAGTTTTTAGAGATGCTATCAATGTATCCACTTCACTAAGGGAGGTTTCAAGCATACCAAAGGAGGGAGGGCATGGGTTGAGTGGCAAGTTGTCTACATTTTTTGTTATTTGTTCGGCTAATAAGCTACCAACATTGGAGAAGTAATTGTTTGTTTCATTCAGTGAAGCGAGTGTATCGTGATTGTCCTTTAACAAAGCATGGGAGTTGTGTTGCGGTTGGATATTTGTTTTTGATACATTTTTGATTATAGACCACAGTTTCTTGTTATTTTTCTTCGCTGCTTCAAGTTGTTGCCTTTCATATCCTTGTTTTACTTTTTTTAATAGCTTCGTGCAATAATTCCTATATCTACGGTAAATTAATTGTATAGTATCATTTCCAGGTTCTTTTCTCGCTTTTAAATGTAATCTGTCTCTATGTCTTATGCATCTTAGAAGTCCCCTAGTCATCCACGGCTTTTTACAAAATTGTTTACGTGTTTGTTTTTTAACTGTGGTATTTTTGACTACCGTCTGTTCAAGAAAAGTATGTAATTTGTTAAAAGAGCCATGCACGTCGAGGTACTCCAATATGCGTAAGGGGTCTAATTTATCTATATCAATTTGAATCCTCTCATAATTGGTATTTGTAATTGTGTAGAAGTTTGAGCGTCTGTCCCTACCCAAGGCATAGCCGCTTACACATAGCATTGTTGAGTAGTGGTCAGTCAAAGTGGAAGAAATTATTAGTGTAGATGTTGGTAGCTTTGTTCTAAGAATGACATGATCCAGGTTACTATCTCCTCTAGTGGGCTGGTTATGCGCTGGTAAGCAGCCCATGAAAGTCAGGTTTTCCAAATATCTGCTTGTCACATAGCACTGTTCCAATAAATTTATATTTATATCGCCCATAAGTATAAGATTTTTCTATTTAGTGAGACTTTCAAGTATTGTGCCTTAAGATTCGAGAAACTTATCGACATTTCTGAATCCAGCAGGTCTATACATGGCCACCACTACCGTCTCGTTTCCTAGCATAATCAATAGGCAGTTTGCTTCGTTGCATATAGGCTCCTCGATTTCGTAGGGTAATGAGCTGTTAATGTAGACCACAACTCCGTCGTTTTGATTGTAGTTATCGTTGGTTTTATGACAGTTGTAACCCGCCAATTCTGGTATCAAACTGTTTTCATTGATCCAGCACTCCGAGAGGAGTAGTACGTCGCATGTTATGTTTATGTGGGCCAAGAATAAATCCAGCCCGTCTAAGTTTTTTTGAATGCTGCGAATATTTTGATGTAGAATTGTTAGTTTTGTATTTTTACTAGAGATAATGTTTTTGCAGTCCTCTGGATGGCACGAAATACATTCTGATATATTAAAATTATCCAAGTCATTCGAGAAAAGGATTGTGTTATTTATCATTTTTATTTTTCGAAATTAAATAGTGAGTATATTTTACAATTTAGGGTTCTATTTATATTAACTTATAATATTATTGAGTATTATTTATTATCATTTATGTTCATATTATCAGTAACAATTACTCAATTAACTATTCAATTATGTATTATAACTTCAACTATTTTTTTTTATTACTTTATTTATTTATATTAGTTTTATAAAGTAGGTATTTTTATGTTAGTAAATATGAATATATTTTGTATCAAAATAAGTTACTAGCATCTGATTAGTTACTACTAACGCCATCTAGTGAGTAAGTTTTGTACCAATGTATGTTTGTCCATTGTTCTTTTTGAATAAACGTCAGTCTGTTGCGAATAGCTAACGAGTTTTAATAGGTTATGGGCTACTACTCCCGTTTTTATCAGTTATTTTAGTTTAAAATAGATAAATTGTGCTTGTTAATTCGCGGAAACATGAACTCGAACTACATTGCTAGTGTGCCGAAGTTGAAAGGCAGGGACAATTACGATGAGTGGTGTTTTGCGGCTGAAAATTTACTGGTCCTGGATGGGACGGACAAGTACATAAAACCTCCGCCCGGATTTGAAGTAAAACAAGCAGAAGACGCAAAAACGAAGGCGAAGTTAATATTAACAATTGATCCAGCATTGTACGTGCACATAAAGAACACGGAGACGTCAGCGGCATTATGGAATAAGTTGAAAACCATGTATGACGATTCCGGTTTCTCTAGGAAAATAACCTTGCTTCGACATTTAATATCAATAAGATTGGAAAGTTGTGACTCGATGGCTACCTATGTCACACAAATAGTCGAAACAGCTCAACGGTTAAATGGCACAGGTTTTACAATAACCGATGAATGGTGGATCATTGTTATTGGCAGGTTTGTCTGAACGTTATTCCCCGATGATAATGGCCATCGAACATTCAGGTATTTCGATAACGGCTGATATTATCAAATCAAAGTTGCTCGACATGGAAATTTCGAATGATTCGGAGGTAGGTGGCGCTGCATTCGTTGCGAGAAATAAATATTACTCCGGCAATGGTGGCAACACCAAGCCAAAGAAAATGGCGGTTCGTTTATGTCAAACAAGAAACCAATCGCAGAGTCAATAACAAAAGAAATTGTTTGTTATAAATGCAAAAGCAGCGGACATTACCGTAATCAATGCCCGTTATTGAAGAAAACTGCAAACAAATGTGTTTTCAACGTTGTTTTTATAAACGGAAAGTTTAACAAGACGGAATGGTATGTTGACAGCGGTGCGAGTGCGCATATGACTGTAAACAAGAATTGGATTAAGAACATGAAATCATCGTCTTGCTTACCAGAAATCGTCGTTGCTAACGAATCAAAAGTGTCAGTTGATTGTTGTGGAGATGTGGATATCATTTCAGATTTGGAATGTCAAATTACAGTTAAGAATGTACTATGCGTGCCTACTTTGACAACAAATTTGTTATCAGTTAGCCAGCTTATCAGCAATGGAAACAATGTCGTGTTTGAAGAAAAGCATTGTTATATTTATGACAGAAGTAATGCTTTAGTTGGGATTGCTGATTTAACTGATGGTGTGTACAAGTTGAGATTGCAGTCGCCGAGTTATGTGTTGGCAGCTCCTGCAGTTACCGGTCACTTATGGCACAGAAGGCTAGCTCATATCAACAGTCAAGAACATGAACAGAATGAAGAGTGGCATAGTAGACGGCTTGACTTATGAAGGTTCTTTTGACATTACAAAAGCAGAATGTAGTACTTGTTGTGAAGGGAAACAGATGAGGTTGCCATTCACACATGTTGGTGAGAGAAGTACAGAGGCATGTCATCGGATACACAGTGATTTGTGTGGACCGATGGAGGTGAACTCCCTTAATGGAAGTAGGTATTTCATGCTATTTGTGGATGATTATAGTCGGATGACTTTCGTCTATTTCCTCAAACAAAAAAGTGAAGCTTTAAGTAAATTTAAAGAATTCAAATATATGGTTGAAAACCAACAAGGGAAGAAAATAAAGATTTTTCACACAGACAATGGCTTGGAGTACTGCAGTAAAGAATTTAAGAGTTACTTGAAGCAGTGTGGTATTATTCACCAAAAGACAAATAGTTACACACCTGAACAAAATGGTGTCTGCGAGAGGGCTAATCGCACAGTAGTTGAAAAGGGCAAATGTCTATTATATGATGCAAAGTTGGGCAAGAGATTTTGGGCTGAAGCAGCCAACACAGCTGTTTACTTAAAAAACAGGTCCATTGTATCAGGCATACCAAAAACACCTTATGAATTGTGGCATGGGTCAAAACCAGACCTTAGTCACATAAGGTTATTTGGAAGTAAGGTAATGGTACATGTTCCCAAAGAGAAGCGACTCAAGTGGGATAAAAAAGCTACTCAACACATATTAGTCGGATATGGTGAGGATGTCAAAGGATATAGATTGTATAATCCTACTAAGAACACCGTTATCACCAGCAGAGACGTCATTGTGATGGAAGGCATGACAGGGGATATCGCATCCAGCAAAGGAGCCATATGGATAACAAATGAGGAGGCATCACAGCACAATAAGGAGCCAGCAGAGGTTAGTGTGGAGAAGGAGAGCAGCAATTCAGTGGGGAATTTGATATTCCAGAAGATGTCCTTGATAACAGCTCTTCAGATTCTTCAGTATACGCAGACGGTGAAAGTAACCTTCATGAATCTCTACCAAGTGAGGTCCAGGTGCAGGAGGTGCAGACTACTTCAGTTCCAGTGCCAGATTGTGTTAGAGCAAAGCGCTTGAGGAAACAGCCTGAGCGGTACGGCTTTAGCAACTTGTGTGTATCCAGTTCTGGTCCAGCTTCAGAAGAGATCACAATCTCAGAGGCTCTTGAGGGGCCTGAGAAGGAGCAGTGGCGGCGTGCAATGGCTGATGAGTTGCAGTCATTCGAGGAGAATGACGCATGGGAACTCGTCAAAAACCCTGGTGATGTGTCTATTGTGAAGTGTCGTTGGGTGTTTGTGAAAAAGTTTGATGTGGACAATAATGTGCGGTTCCGGGCTAGGCTTGTGGCCAAGGGCTTTACTCAAAAGCCTGGTGTAGATTATACTCGTACTTTTGCACCTGTAATTCGTCATTCTACCCTGAGACTGTTGTTTGCTCTTAGTGTTAAAATGGGTATGAATATAACACATTTAGACGTAACCACAGCTTTTCTAAATGGTGTCTTAAAAAGAAAATATATATATGTCAATACCTGAAGGTTTTGCAAACAAAGTGGGAAATGTGTTGAAATTAAAGAAAGCAATTTATGGTTTAAAGCAGTCATCTCTAGCGTGGTATGAGAAAGTAAAAGATTGTCTTTGTAAGTTGGGCTTTAACAGTAGTCAATATGAACCATGTTTGTTTGCAAAAACTAAAGGTAATACAAAAATAATTATTGGGTTGTATGTGGACGATTTTCTTATATTTTCAAATAATGACCACGAGACAGTAAAATTGAAAAATGTATTAGCTTCAGAGTTTAAATTAAAGGATTTGGGTCCTGTCCGACAGTATCTTGGAATGAGAATTAATGTAAATAAAAATAAGAATGTTATTAGTATTGATCAAACACAGTATATTGAACAATTAGTTGAAAAATTCCAGATGTCTGATTGTAAAACCCAAAGTACTCCTATTGAACCTAAATTGAATATAGAAAAATCTACAGAATGTTTACCTAATGTTCCATATCAAAAACTCATAGGCAGCTTAATGTATCTGGCGGTATTGACCAGGCCAGACATTGCCTATGCTGTGAGCTACCTCAGCCAATTTAATACCTGTTATAATGTAAATTGCTATAATTATGCTAAAAGGATTTTGAGGTACTTGCATTGTACAAAAAATTATTGTCTTAAGTATACCAATAATGACATTAATTTGCAAGGGTTTGTTGATAGTGATTGGGCATCTGATGCCGTGGATAGAAAATCCTATACTGGGTTTTGTTTTATGCTGTCTGGATCTGCAATCTCCTGGCAAAGCCGTAAACAGAAGACTGTCAGTCTGTCCAGTACTGAATCTGAGTACATGGCTATGTCAGAAGCTTCCAGAGAGGCTGTTTATTTAAGAAACTTGATAAATGAAATTACTGGTCAGTTATATGTTATTAGTTTACATTGTGATAATCAGAGTGCCATAAAATTAGCTTCTAGTCAACAGTGTCATAACAGATCTAAACACATTGATGTTCGCCATCACTATATCAGGGATGTGGTTAATGATAATATTGTCAAGATTAAATATATTCCCACAGAGGAAATGCCTGCTGACCTGCTTACAAAGGGTTTGTGTCATTTAAAGCATTATAAATTCATGAACATGCTTGGTATTGTAAATGTATAAACGATAATGTTATTTTCAAATAATGTTTAGCTTATTTCGATAAGTGGGGGTGTTAGTAAATATGAATATATTTGGTATCAAAATAAGTTACTAGCATCTGATTAGTTACTACTAACGCCATCTAGTGAGTAAGTTTTGTACCAATGTATGTTTGTCCATTGTTCTTTTTGAATAAACGTCAGTCTGTTGCGAATAGCTAACGAGTTTTAATATTTTATATTATTAACATTATTTTCAGTAGTTAAGGTGACGTATATAGTGTGTGATATATTATGTATACAAAAGTGTGTGGGGTCTTTTTTTTTATGGCACTTACAGAAGTTTATTCTATTATAATAACTCGTACAAACAAAACATATAATAACAATAAAGTAGTGGAACAATGTAGATAACTAATATTATCTATTCATTGTATTAATTTAAAGCTAATTACGTAGGCTACAGCCGAAGGATCTAAAAAAAACTAAATTTAATACAAACTAATTTATTAAAATTAAATTACAATTAAAGCTTATGGCTAGTTCCGATGTTAGGAATGAAGTGGCCGAGGAATTGGGCAACGGCGGAAACGTGGACGACACTCGATGTCACGTTGCGCTGACGCTGCTTCTCGTGACTTCGTCGATCGGGGCCGCGATTGCTTCATAGCGTTGATTTGTGCGGTGTAAGGGGTTTAGGCATATGTAATTCCTCCTCCCTCAGAACAGCAATTATTTTCCAATCTTGAGAGAAAAAATTGCTGGTTGAGATGGTTTCGAGTAGATAGGATCTTCGGAGACTTCATCTGTCTGCTCACTGGTCATCTCGGGAACATCTCGTTGCTTGCAGTTGGTGTTCTCTCGGGTACATAGTCTGTAGCGGCGGGCGAGTACGACTGCTACAAGTGCGGCTGCACTTAATATCACGATATAGAGTGGTATCGTCGTATGGTAAAATGACTCTGGCATTGGCGTAAGCTTCAAAGATGATTGAGTCATAACTCTATCTTGAATATCATAGAGTTTTTTCAAGTCTATGGTGTTGAGATGAAGCTGAGGTGATGCTGCGATCTTGGTGTCATCTGGGTGATTGATCTTCATAATTTTCAGCGGCTGTCCTTGTACTATATCGTCGATGTTAGTTATAATAAACTCCGTAGTGCGTAGCGAACAATGAATAGGTACTGTCGCTATAAAACTGCCATTCAGCAAATTGTAGTCTTCGGTGCCACAGTGCAGTTGAACTCGAGTAGGTTGCGGGAACGTTATGACGTAACTTCGGTCATCTAATTGTTCCATAGCTTCTCTTGATAGTTGGATGCTGGTCAAGTTGCATGATGAGGAGATGGTCTGATGAAGGATGATCTCTTGTACGCAGTCAGGCTGGGTGCGAAGCTTCTGATGAGGACCTTCCTCGCAGAGATGCTGACTTTCGAACATCGGGCATTCAGCCTCTATGTACACAAACTATTTTCTATTAGTTGCTATTAAGGGATAGGGAGGTATTAGGACTTTATGGAATTTATTAGGGGTCAAAGACAATCTATATAAATCGTAAGTATTACTAGAAACTATTGGAAACCTAAAAACTATAACTATCTGTTTCCTAACGAAATAAGAACCAGATTTAATAATATTATAATAATCTCTTAATTCTAAATCTATTATTTTATCCCTACCATAAATTGATCTTAATCTGTCTAACATTTTCTTAAGTACATCTAAATCTAACATAGAATAATGGGTAGTCGTTGTACGAGTGAAAGCTAAGATGTTCTCAATTCTAATGAGCTCATCTAGTAAGTCATCTGTATTTTCTGAGATGATGGCTAATAACTGTGCAAATTTACCGTATTTGATTAAACTATTATCTCTGTACGCGTTATTATCTAACATTGCATGTAAAGTAAAATTAATTTTGTTCTGGTTATCTAAAAGCTGATTTAATACGAAGTTATGTTTAGACATCCATTCATTATTTAAACTAATTCGATTATTAAACTCTGTAGCAATTCTATCTTGATTAACATGTAAAATCTTAATCGCATCATTATATCTCATGGCATCCTGATAATCTAAATTTCCTGTTATGCTCTTAATGATTGAACCTAATCCGTCTAAAAGACCTCTTTTTGTCCGGCTAGGCTCAAGGCTTTTCAAATGATCTAAGATTCTATCGGTTTTATTTCCTAAGTAAGTAATCTGCAGTTCATATAACGAAAATGTGTCATTTGTCAGTTTGTTCTCGTAATCATCTAACTGTCTCTTAAGTACGGAAATCTCGTGTTCTATCTTGTCAAGTTCTATATACTGTAAGAATGTATGGTAGTGAGTTGTTAGTCGTGTCGGTCCGAGTTTAAAGGGTAAGAGTCCGGGTCCATCGTCCAGGTTGTCAAGTCTTATCTCCTGGGCGCGAGCCAGATGTGCAGTCAGCAACAGTAGTATCCTTCAACAATTTTATGTTCTTAGGGGCTCGTTTAAGACGCGATTTTGCTACTGGACCTCTTTTCTTAGATGTATATATATGAATAGGTAGATCGGCAAGTACTTTATCTTGCGTATACCTAGGAGCAATTTTCTGTCTACTAGCAAATGGATTTTTTATGAACACTTGCTGTTGAGGTTCATATTCAATCTCAGGTTCTCTAGATTTATTACGATTATCTATTAACTCGGTTCTATTAGCTAACGATGTTTCATTAATTATGTCATAAACTACTTTCATTTGCTCACGATGGGTCTGTACGTACTGCTGGAGTAAACGTTCAGTTAAGTCAATGTCTATTGGGTCACGTGGGTCAATATGTCCTCTCAGTATGTCGTAAGGTCGGCAACGCGTGAAACTATGTATCGAGCTATTATAGGCTATAATAGCGTACGGTATAAGGTTCACTACTGGTTCGTCACGTTTTTGTAACTTCAAAATTCTAATATGTTCTAATAACGTTGAGTGAAACCTTTCTATGTTACCATTGTCATTAGGGGAATGCGGTAAAGTCTTATGGTGTGAGATCTTATGGAGTTTCAGAAATTCAGTAAAGAGTTGGTTGGTAAATTCAGTACCATTGTCAGTCACTATTGTTAAAGGGAGTCCGTGATGAGTAGCGAATGTTAAGAGAGCTTGGAGTATACTGATAGCTGTACCATCCTTAAGATGATAAGCTTGCCCATACTTGGAGAAAACATCCATAAAGGTGATGTATTTCTCACTCTGTGCGGTAAATAGATGGATGTGCACAGTTTCTAATGGCTTGGTAGCTGGTGGAACGATATTAAATTGTTGTTTTATTGGGTTCCTATCGTACTTACATTGGCCGCATATACTACAGTCGTTAATATACTTAGTTATGTGATCTTTCATTTTAGGCCAATAGTACCTACGAGATAGGGCGAGATAACACTCATTAATCCCTCTATGATTGGTCTTACCATCATGATAGTGTCTTATTATTTCTTGTTGCTTTAAATACTCCTTAACATTTTCTAACTCAGTTTTGCAAAGTACAAGGTTCATAGATGAACTCTTGAATTTATCTTGGATTATTGGTATAATCTGATACATGGCCAATTGTGGATTGATTATTATGGCCGTTTTTACTTTAGGGTTAACATACTCTTTTATTGAATTCACAATGTCGTTCTCTAAGTCTGATTCTGTCACTTGTACTGTCACTCGGGTATGGGTCTCAAAGGGTTTAGTCACTACAGGTCTGCGTTTAATGTTACCTACTACTACTATAGATAGCTGTCTGTGAAATTTGTTAAGTGGCTCGTCAGTTATTGGAACTTCAAGTATAGGATGTTCCTGACTTGTGTGAGCTGTGCTGGTGGCTGAGTTATCTACGGTAAGTGGCCTCTCAGAAGGATTGGCGACTATAGAGCTAATCTCTTCATTATGAATTTCTATTCGAGATAAGGCATCAGCGTTGGTGTTGTTTTTGCCTTTCTTGTATATAACTGTGAAGTCATATTCACTGAGTTTAAGCCTCCATCTTGTTAGTCTGGAGTTAGGCTCCTTAAGGCTCATAATCCACTGGAGTGGTTTATGATCGGTAAGTATCTTAAACTTCCTACCAAACAAGTATGGTCTGAAATATTTAGTAGCCCAAACGATTGCAAGAAGCTCTTTTTCTATAGTGCTATAGTTAGTCTCGCTCTCATTGAGAGTACGAGATGCATAAGATATGGGCTTATGAGAGCCTACAGGTCCCTGTGATAAAACAGCTCCTAACGCAAAGTTGGACGCGTCAGTCGTTAGTATAAATTCTCGAGTAAAGTCGGGATATTGCAATATAGGATCGTTAGTCAATAATCTCTTACATTTCTCAAAACAGTGAATGTATTCGTCATCTATAGTAATTTTCCTATTCTTTTTCAGGCACAAAGTCATCGGTTTTGTGATACGTGCGAAATCTGGAATGAATTTCCTGTAATATCCTAGAAGACCAAGAAATTGCTTTATTTCCTTAGGAGTTTTTGGCAACGGATATTTCTCAATAGAGGAAATCTTATCAGGGTTAGGTCTAACACCCTCACTACTTATTACATGTCCGAGATAAGCTGTTTCGAGCTTGAGAAATTCAGATTTGTCCATTTGTATCTTAAAATTGGATTCTCGAAGTCTCTGAAAGACTTTTTCGAGATTAATCATGTGCTCCTGGAGGCTGGTACTATAGACAATGATGTCATCAAGGTTCACGAGGCAGATCTCGTTTTGCAAGCCTTTAAGAACATTATCCATCACACGTTGGAATGTGGACGGAGAATTCTTCAAACCCATCGGCATTCAAAGAAATTCGAAGTGCCCGTGCTCGACATTGAAAGCGGTCTTCTGAATATCACTAGGGTCCATTTCCACTTGATGGAAACCACTAGCAAGATCTAAGGTCGTAAAGTATTGACACTTGCCTAATTTATCTAACACGTTAGTTATATTGGGTATTGGGTACTTGTCGTCTATGGTTTAATTTAACTTCCGAAAGTCAATCACTATACGCCATTTTTGTTTGCCCGAGGCATCAACCTTCTTTGGCACAACCCAAATGGGAGAACTCCACGCGGATTCTGATGGTCGAATGATACCTTGCGAAAGCATCTTTTCTATTTGCTCTTTTACCTCTTGTCTGTGAACAAAGGGGTAACGATAGCTTTTACTATAGACCGGGATCTCATCTGTGGTATTAATACGATGCTTAACCTTATTTGTAAAAGTCAAAGGTTCGCTCTCGAGGTAGAAAACATCTGCATAACGCGAACAAAGTGATGTTAAATTCGCTTTTTCTTCCTCATTTAAATGATCGGTACGTAAACGCGATATAACATCTTGTACACGTGACTGTTGTTCAGTACTTGTGCACTCAACATTAAAAACTTTAACAAAGGCGTTAGCAAAGTACTCTAATGAAAGTATTTCGTCATTATCGGTTATGTTCCGAACTTCTAAGATAGCACGATTGTTAACTACGGTCGTAACGCATTCTGAAATAATACAATTGCATGTAATTTGTTCAGGAATGTACACCTCGCCGTCCGGGGCGTTAATAGGTAATTTAACTAACTTGGAGCTCTGCGCCGGAATTATATCTTCGTATAAGTTAACATTTCGGGAGTTAAACATTTTAATCTCGTTAACCATAGATCGTGTCGTCAAAGTCCTATCTTTCAAGTCTATCTTAGCTTCCCATTAAGTAAGTAAGTCAAGCCCTATAAGTCCGTCAAAGTAGCTATCAAGCAAAGGTTTTCAATAGTTCCACCACCAACTAAACCATTTGAAATACCTAGATCTTTTTATGGCACAAAACGAAAAATATCTCACGTTAGTCGACGCCTTCTCAAAATATGCCCAAGCGTATTATCTTAGAGATGGTACAGCACTAAGTGTAGTACAAGCTCTTTTAAAATTTGCTACACATCATGGCGTACCTTATACTATTGTAACTGATCAAGGTCCTGAATTCACCAACCAATTATTCTCCGAATTTATAAGACTTCACAAAATTCAACATCATAAGATTCTTGCGCATTCTCCTAATGACAACGGTATAGTCGAACGTTTTCACTCAACTATCCTCGAACATCTTAGGATATTAAAACTTGAAAACCGTAGCGAACCGGTTGTAAATCTCATGCCCTATGCAGTTTTAGCTTATAATAGCTCCATCCACAGCTTCACGAAATGTAGGCCCATTGACCTTACCACAGGTCACTTCGACCCTCGTGACCCCATAGGTATTGACATGACTGAACACCTTTTACAACAGTATTTCCTGGACCATAAGAAACGTATGACTCAAGTTTACGACATACTGAACGAATTATCCCTACATCATAGGACAGAACTGACTGAAAATAGAAATAAAGACCGTGAACCCGAAAAAGAATATACCCCTGACCAACAAGTGTTCGTACGTAATCCAATGGCTAATAGACAAAAACTGGCTCCACGATTCACACAGGACATAGTTCTCGCAGATCTTCCCATACATATCTATACTAAAAAGAAACGCGGTCCTGTCGCTAAGTCACGATTAAAGCGAAGTCCTAAAGATCCAACCTTGTTACAGGATACTTCTATTAACGTCACTGCTTCAACTGACCCGAGGTCAAGATGTAACGATTGACCCCTTGGACGACGGACCAGGCTTACTTCCCTTCAAATTAGGACCTTTGAAACTTATATCTCATTACCATTCCTTCCTTAATAATACAGACTTAGAAATTATTCATAGGCAAATCGAATTAGTTAGATCTCAATTACTGGATCTTAGACCTAGACTTAATAATAAAACCCTATCCTTATATGATCCTCACATTGAACATCTTAATATTAAATTAGATAGGATTTCAGCTCAATTATTAACTTTTGAGCCAAATCGTAGCAAAAGAGGTCTTATTGACGGACTCGGTTCAGTTATCAAAAGCATTTCCGGAAATCTAGATTACACAGATGCAATTAAGTATAATGAAGCGATAAAAATATTACAAAATAATGAACATAAGTTAGAGCCTGAATTAAATAATCATATAACGTTAAATAAAGATTGGGTATCTCAGAACACGAAAACGATTGACAGTTTAGTAAGTAACCAACAAAAAATAACTACAGTTTTGAATACAATCATGGAAAACGATAGTCAATAGGAAACGAGTCTAATTAAGTACGCCCATCTGGCACAACATTTAATTATATTAGGAGATAATATTGAAGATTTATCTCAAGAACTTACTAAGCTTGAGAATACATTAGGATTTATTCGTGCATCGAGCACTCCACATTCTATAATAAGTTTAGATAATCTTAAGTATATGATAGGAAAAATAAGGATTTTATATTCAAAAGATGAAATTCTGGACTTAGATTATAGGGATTTTTATGACGTTATAAAGTTAGGTTATTTTTACGTAGACAACAAAATTACTATAGTTATTAAAGTGCCGATTGCCAATCTTTTAACTTACGACCTTTATAAACTTTCCCTAATTCCTAATAAAAATCATAAAATCCTCATTCCTACCCTACCCTACATAGCAATTTCTGGACAAGATTACAGGTATATAGAGACAGAATATCCGAAGACCAACTCATGGTTCCTTTGCCAGTCTACGACGAGCTATAGTATTCAAGATGCACCCGACTGTATTCAATACCTCATCACCGAACAAGAACTCCTCAAAACCTGTAAGCAGACCATGGTTACCCTCACCAGAGAAGCACTTGAACAACTGGACGACAGACATTACACCATGTCTTTTCCCGTTCCTACGAAAATTAAGATATCCTGCGGTCAAGAACAATATAGAACTCTACAAGGAAGTTTCTTGGCAGTCATCCCGTACAAATGTCAAATACAATCTCCTGAGTTCACCTTAGCTAACACAAACGAGAACATCAAAGGACAAGTCGTGAAAATCATGGAAATGCCTCTGTACTCCGAGTCGGGGCCCCAGGAGCATCCATCTGTGGTTCTTAACTTTGTTAACTTGGAAAATCTGTATGCTGCAAATTCAAAGATATCCATACAGACTCCAGTCCAAGTAAATGACGTCAATGAACTATCTCTGTATCATACTACGAGTCCTATGTACGTCATACTACTAATTATCGTAGCACTGATGATCGCCGTAGCAATCAAACGACTTCGAACTTACTATCTACAGAGAAGTAACATCAATGAAGGCATCGCAAACGCACCACAAGTCATCTACGCTATTCCAGATGAATCCAGGATCATCCCCAACGAGATAAAAGTGAACCACAGGAACATATCAGCAACTATCTCAAACGAAGTTCGGAAATAGTTACTGATCTTCGGGGGGAGGTGTTACGCGTTGCAACCCTACCAATATCGCCGATCTGCAATAACCTCATTAGCAGCGACCTATGGACCCAGGATGCCGACGCAGCGGAACGCGAGGCGCCCGACACCGGACGGAGCCTCGCCAAATTTCGTCACTTTTGTTTCCCACTTCGATCAATCGTCACCCTACTTAGTAATTAACTTAATATTGTAATTTTAGTCATTAAATATTTTCTTATAATTTTTGTATTTTTTTTCATCCTACGGCTGTAGCCTTCGTAATTCGCACTTATAAATCGTCATTATATTAAATAAATAAGTAAAAGATAAGTGATTCTACCACCGGTTCGGAAAGCCGATTCTATCGAGAAGTCACCGGCAAGAAACTCGATAGTTACTCATTTTTACCGATTATCACATAACCTTGTTGAATATAATTGCCATATAATGCCATCGTACAGTTTGAGTATGTCACAGTATCAAAGAGAGAAAAAAAACTTATACTACAATTACTGTTAATAATAAAAAATAGAAAAAAAAGGTAAGATCGAACAGTCCAGGGCCAAAGAGAAGCACCTGATCAGAATAATGACAATTCGAGCTTTCCGGTCAATAATTAAAATCATAAAGAAACAAAACAAATCAATGAAATAACTACCTACAACAATTCAAACCTGCATGAAATAGCTTACATAGAGTAGAATCTTAATACTATATGACTGTCATCATTCTCCTGCCCTTGTCCCACGCTAAGTGGGGTCGGCGCAACATGTGTATTTCTTCCACTCGGGCCTATCATTCGTCAACTCTATGTCTACTCCTTTCACTCCCATATCATCTCTCACGCAATCCATCCATGTCTTCTTGGGCCTTCCTCTACCATTGCGTCCATTGACATTCATACTCATCACTCTTCTAGTCACATGGCTTTCTTCCCTCCTCATTACATGCCCGTGCCAAGCTAACCTTGCACTTCTCACCTTTTCTAAAATTGGTGCAACTTTCAGACTTCCCCTTATATATTCATTCCTAATCCTATCCAACCTTGTTACTCCACACATCCATCTCAACATACGCATCTCATTTGCATGCACCTTCCTCTCTTCAGTCTTTTTCATTGCCCAGCACTCAGATCCATACATCGCGACAGGTCTGATGACCGTTTTGTAAATTTTCCCCTTAAGTTTGAGGGGCATTTGTGGGTCACAAGTTGTTCCTGAGACCTGTTGCCATTTCATCCATCCCGCATTCATTCTATACTTAACGTCTCGAGCAATATTGCCGTCGTTTTGGAAAAGTGAGCCTAAGTACTTAAAGTCGGAGCAGACCGGTAGGGTTACACCATCAAAGCCGCAACACAGATGTTCTGTTTTGGTGCGACTTATTTTCAAGCCAACTCTCTCCAATTTTTCTTGCCATTTTCCCAGTCTGCTTTGCACCTCAGCTGCATCTTCTCCAACAAGAACAATGTCGTCGGCAAACAGCATGCACCAGGGTGCCTCCTCCTGTATGTCTGATGTTAAAACATCCATTACCAGGAGGAACAGGAATGGGCTTAAAGCCGATCCCTGGTGCAAACCAACTGCCACATTGAACTCGTCTGTCACGCTGGCTTCGGATCGGACGTTCGTGCGCGCTCCTTCATACATCCCTTGCACCAACCTTACATACTTCCCAGGCACGCCTTTCATATGCAAAACCCACCACAAGACTTTTCTGGGGACACGGTCGTACGCTTTTTCGAGGTCAATAAAAACCATTTGGAGGTTCTTATGCATATCGCACGACGATGCTTCTCGCATAGTTGGCGCAATGCGAAAATTGCATCTGTTGTCCCCCGTCCTGGCATAAAACCAAACTGGTTGTGGGTAACCTCAAATTCCTCTCTCATTCTTCTATCTATTACTTTCTCCCAAACTTTCATACTGTGTGACATAAGCTTTATTCCTCGGTAGTTGTTGCATTCTTGCACATCACCCTTATTTTTAAAAATAGGCACCAGCGAACTGCTGCACCATTCCGTCGGGATCGTCTCGTCTTGCAACAACTTATTCAAAAATAAAGCCAGCCACTTACATCCATCCTCTCCCAAAACCTTCCATGCTTTAACTGGTATGCAATCTGGGCCAACAGATTTACCATTTCTCATACTTCTCACAGCCAGTCCTACCTCCTCAACACTTATTTCATTTACCAAACCTCTATTTATTTGCACACTTTCTAAGTCTTCATTCCAAGTATTTTCCTCGTTCATTATCCTCTCAAAATATTCCTTCCAGCGCTGTTTTATTCCTTCATCCTCTGTCAGAACCCTTCCACTGTCATCCTTTATACATCTAATATAGGCTACGTCCTTAGCATTCCTCTCTTGCAATCTTGCTAAACGGTTAAGGTTTTTCTGTCCTTGAGGACTTTCCAGAGATTTGTATAATTTATATTGGGCTTTACCTTTAGCAATAGCAACCATTCTTTTAGCTTTCTTCTTACATTCTTCATACGCTTTCTTTTTCTGCCCTTTCACCTCAGGGTCAATATCTATCCCACTTTTCCAATCTTTAAATGCATACTCCTTTTCTTTCAAAACCTTCTGTACTTCTTTATTCCACCACCATGTATCCTTTTCGATATTTCCCTTCCCTTTCGTCTCACCACACACGATTTTTGCCACACTTCGCATACACGCAGCCATTTCATTCCAGCATTCATTCACAGATTTGAGTTTAATTTATCATCCATCTCCATAATTTTTTCACTCGCACGCTTTCGAAATTCTTTCGCGCAGTCCTCTTTTTCTAGCATGTACCATCTGATTTTTGCTTGGGCTTACGCATCGTCCTTTTTATTATTTTTACTTCCAACAAAAGAAGTCGATGTTGGGTTACTAAAGGTTTTCCGGGGATAACCTTACAGTCTTTGACTACCTTGATACTTTTCCTCCTAAGAAGAAAGTAATCTATTTGGGTGTTGTGGCTCCCGCTTATGTAGGTAATTAGGTGTTGGTCTTGCTTTTCAAAATATGTGTTGACGATGGCCAAATCAAAAGCGGTAGCAGCCTGTAGTAACATATCCCCTTCGGTGTTTCTGCTTCCAAAGCCCCATCCCCCATGTACTCTTTCATACCCCTCTTTCATTCTTCCCACATGGCCATTAAAATCCCCACCAATATATATTTCCTCACTGAGTGGGATGCCCATCACTACATCGTCAAAATCTTCCTAAAACTTCTCTTTCACTACATCATCACACCCGCTTTGCGGCGCATAAACACTCATTATATTCAGAACTGACCCTTCAATCATCACCTTAATCATTATAATCCGATCATTCACTCTGTTAACATCCATTACACATTTTTTCAACTCCTTATCGAGTACTATTCCCACTCCATTCCTTTTACCATCACATCCACAGTAGAAAAACTTATACCCTGCCCTGATTTCCCTAGCTTTTCTACCCTTCCACTTCGTCTCTTGCAGACACGCCACGTTTATTCGTCTTCTTTCTAATATGTCTGCTAATTCTCTTCCCCTGCCAGTCATCGTTCCTACATTCCAGCTTGCCATTCTCATTCTTACTTCTCGGGCTCGCTTCTTACGTTGCTCCCGCCCGGGGTGAAGCAACAACCCTAGTCCATTTCCCACAGGGGCCGGGTGCTGCCCTTGCGCGTCGCCTGTGGGGTACGCCCTAACCCTATCGCACAACATTTTTCCATTTATTCCGACCATGTTGCATTTAGGTGTGGCAAAACTTTTACGGTCGGCCGCCTGCCTGACACCAACCCTCTTTGGGAATGCACTAGTTGGTGGTGTACCGTCCACCGTACCGGTGCCCTTGGCTCTCATGTTGTGCGCCGGGCTGAACTCCCGCAGTTGGCTTCTACGACACCCCTGGGTGGAGATGGGGCTGGCACATTCTAGGTTTTTTTTTTCTCCCAGGCCAGCATGGAAGAATCTCCCAGGCCAGCATGGAAGAACAGTAATACTATATGACTGTATTACAACAATAAATTAAAATACATCTATACTAATATTATAAAGAGGAAAGATTTGTATTTTTGTATGTTTGTAATGAATAAACTCAAAAACTTCTGGACCTATTGCAATATTTTTTTCACCATTAGAAAGCTGCATTATTCGGAAGTAACATAGGTTATATTATATTTTTTTAAAAATTAGGGATCCTTACTAAAACTCCAATAATGTAACCCAAGGTGTAAAAAATAGACCTGAAAAATTCCTTACGTCGCCTGCGCTGCGAAAACTATTGAAGATAGAACAAAACCATTTACTAAGACTTTGCAGAACTCATCATTATCTACAAAAAGTGTCGCGACAGCATATGTCTAAATATTATAGTTATGTCACAGCAAGCGGTTTTTTTAAAATTTATATGCCGCCGCTTGAAAGGGCTCTTTATTTGTACCTTGGTATTAATCCTTAAAAAAATAGGTTACTTTATATTCAAGACGGCTTCAATACCTTTTTATAACTTTTTGAATTATTCAATTCGGACATTTAATTCGGAAGATATCACGAGTTTAAAAATGCAAGTATTAGAAAAAAGTCGCGTGGTTGCCGCCACCGCGCTCAGCTAGCCAGCATGCGATGTAGGCTCCATGTAAGCATCACTGGGGTACGGGGGAGTCAATGTAATATAATAATATTATAAAGAGGAAAGGTTTGATTTTTTGTTTGGTTGTTTGTTTTGAATAGGCTCCGAAACTACTGCACCGATTTGAAAAAATCTTTCACTGTTGGAAAGCTACACTATCCCTGAGTGTCATAGGCTTTTTTTAGATAAAAAAAATAGATTTCTCTTACGGGGTTAAAATATATTACATAGAGATAGAGATATCCCCGAAGCGAAGCGAGGGCGGGTCGCTAGTTATTAATAAGAACAAAAGGTCATAAAAAATGTCAATGATTAAAATAATTTATATAATAGAAATTTTTCAAAATGTCAAATTTTAGTTAACGCAATTTGTTAGGGTCCTAACTAAGGGACTTAAATGAAAGGTGGACTGTATTTCTAAGGTATATTGATGCCGGTGGAAGGACACTACAGAACGCGGCCGGTGCCGCCGAAGATTGAAGGCAGAGTGAGTGAGTGGCGCGCTGGGGACCGCGGCCCCGCGCGCGCGCATATAACCCGACGACCGCCGACGACGCCCGAGGAAGCCCGAGGACGCTCGCGCTCCAACATACTTCCCGGGTTGAAGTGTTCTTCAATTAATTGGAAGAGGGCAGATGCAGTTGAATGCTCGACGGATGATGCCCCTCTTCGTCTTGAGTTCGGCCACCCTTGTCACACCATCCACGCCCGGAAATGTTTTCGTGACCCGTCCTTTTTTTTTTTTTTTTTTTTTTTTTTTTTTTAACGCGGTGAAATGCTTTTCGCACCGTCACTGGGAGAGGGGGTTCTCTCCCAGTGGTGTGTCGGACTCCCCAGCGGCTGGCGAAAAGGTGGTAAATGCCAGCCGCGGCTCCTGGGCGGGGTGCAATGCCCAGGGGGCTTACCGACTAAAACACCGCGGTGTACCTCATCGCCTTATGGTGGCGTCATGGGACTCTGACCTAGTCTTCTACTGCCACGACACCACCGGCGGTTGCCCAAAACAGGCCCTACAGGCTCCCCACTAATGGGGGGCTGACGGGGGATCCAGTACACGAGACCCCCCATCCCTCAGCGGTGGCCGTTGGTGCAATGCCGACGGGAGTGTCCCCACACCCGCCGTCGGCTGGCCCCCGCCGGACTCTGGCGCTAAAGCGCGAGCAAACGCCCGCCTTGCACGCCCGGTCCTCCTTCTCCTCTGAGGGGGAGCGGAAGGATCGTTTTCCCGCTCCCTCTCGGCCACCTCCTTCTGGGACATGACATCCTCGCAGAAGGAAGCGACGGCTCTCCAGGCTATCTCCCTTTCCAGCATACACCTTAAGACTCCAGGCAGCGAAAGGTCCGAACCAATGACGTTGACCAGGATCATCCTTGCTGATGACCACGATGGGCACGACGCAATTGTGTGTTCCACCGTATCCTCGGCAGACAGACATGATTGGCACAGTGGCGTCTCTTCCCTCTGGATTCGGTGCAGAAACCGACCGAAGCAACCGTGTCCAGTCAGAATCTGCACAAGACGGTATGAGAGATACCCACTGCGCCTCTCCAGCCACTGTCTTAGGACCGGGCCCAGGGCGTCCAGGGTCCGTCTCCCAACTGAGACTGTGGCAAGCCTCTCTTGCCAGGCACAGATAAGCTCCTCGTGTGCCTCTCGCTTCACCACCCCGAGATCATCGAGGGCGGGGCGCAGTCCCTGCGCTCGTTGACCAGCGCGCCAAATAAAGACCTTGGCCTGCATGCGGGCCTCCAGCTCCCAGGGTGGATTCCCAGCAAGCGCGCAGGCGGCTTCAAATGAGACCGTCCTATAGCATCTGGCTACTCTTTGGGCAATCGCCCTCTGCGGCCTTTGTAAATAAGCCACATTGCGCCGCCGATTTAGCGTATCTGCCCAGATTGGAGCCCCATAGAGGGCCATAGATTTTAAAATGCCGGCGTAGAGTCGCCGACACCTGGCCCTCGGACCCCTCAAGTTTGGCATTAGCCATCCTAGTGAATTTGCCGCCCTAATGAGGCGCGACGACAGCCCGCTAAAGTGCGGGCCAAATTGCCACCGCGCATCCAGAGTTAACCCCAAGTATTTGATCGTGGGGCTAATGTCGACTCTAACTCCCCTGACAAAAATGTTCGCGTCAGGGGGGCAATGCTGACGCGACCCCGCGAAGAAAATGGCCTGGGTCTTATTCAAGGCAACCTTGAGCCCTAGCCGCTCAATCCTCTCTGCCACTAGACTGCTTCCTATTGACGCACGCCGAGACGCCTCCAGAAAATCTTTTCCCCGGGCCGCTAGCAATGTATCGTCGGCGTAGCATAGGATATGCGTGCCCGGATGTAGTTCTCCCCTCAACAGCCAGTCAAAGCCGATGTTCCACAGCAGTGGGCCTAGAACTGATCCCTGCGGAACACCGGTCTCGACTCTGTGCCGACAGAGTTGACCCGCCCTATCTGTGAAAAGGACCTCCCGGTCAACCAGATAGTCAGCAATTACGGCTTGCAAATAACCCGGCACCCTGTGATGTTCCAAGGCCGTCAAAATCGTTAGGTGGGGTATGGAGTTAAAAGCGTTCGCTATGTCAAAAGATACAGCTAACACTCCACCCCCACTGGCGGTCGTTTCCCGGACAAGGTGCTGTAGCCGGGACAAGGCATCCAGCGTCGAGCGCTCAGCCCGAAAGCCGTATTGGGCGTCTGCTAGGTCGGGCCCAACCTCCCTCAGGTGTATTTTAAGCCTGGCCGCTATTACCCTCTCGAACATCTTACCGGCCTCATCCAGAAGTACGATGGGCCGGTAAGCTGATGGGGAGTCCGCCGGTCTTCCCTCCTTTCTCAGTAGGCAGAGCCGACCACTCTTCCAAATGCGAGGGAATCTTCCTGTCCCGAGACAACAATCCAGGAGACCCCTGTATTGCGACTCCATCTCGCCTAAAACGAGAGCGAGGATCTTGGCAGGTACCCCGTCGGGGCCCGGCGCGGTCTTCTTGGCGCGCAGACAAAGCGTCGCTGCCTCGAACTCTTCGGCGGTGATGGGAGGTACAGAAACCAAGGTTTCCGGTCTTGGTGCCAGTAAAGGAGCCATTGGAGGGGGAAAGAAAGATGTGGACCGGTCTGGAAAAAGGTTCCGGACAACCCCCTCTAACAAGGACGGCTCGAGAGTCTCTGACAGTGGAGGACCAATGGGGCGCAATTTATTACGTGCAGCCCTGTACGGTCTCCCCCACGGGTCATTATCAAGGCTCTCGAGCATCTCTTGGCGAGCCCTATCCTTTGCTTCTCCGATCGCTTTTTTCAGAGACTCCTTCGTTTGAAGATAAGCCAGGTACAACAGCGCTTCGTTGTTGGCGTCTCTGTTCCGGCGCCGGCGGCTACGCTGATACGCCCTACGAGCGGCCACACAGCTGGCTCGATGATCCGCGATCCCCTCAGACCACCAGTATACGGCCCTACGTGGCACGGGGCGACGGGACCGAGGCATACAGGAATTGCATACCTCTGTCAATGATTCGCGGAAAATGGTGGCCGAGGAGTCCACATCAGGTCCGTCCATGGGCGGGGCGAACCTGTACAAACGCCGATTCCCCAGCCAAATCTTTATCGAGGCGGGATAAAGCCCACCGAGGAAGACGAGTCCTGTCTGAGCTAGACGAACCGGCTGATTGCACGGTAACCTCCCAACGCACATATCTGTGGTCAGAGAGAGTTTCCGTGAGCTCTACCCTCCAATTTCTCACACGTGCTGCGACATCAGGGGTGGCGAACGAGGTGTCCACCACTGATCCGCCCTGTTGTCGCACGCATGTGTGAGTGTTGCCGATGTTGAGCAATGAGAGACCCAAACCTATAAACCAGTCCTTCATCGCTTGGCCACGCCTATTGCAAGAGACGGCGCGGTTTCCCCACACCACCGACTTGGCGTTAAAGTCACCCGCCACTATGATCTGACGGCGAGTCAGGCGACCGATAACCGTAGCGAGGCTATCCAAAAAAGCCGAGAACTCTGTGAACGACCGATTGGGAGAAAAATAGACTCCTATCAGGGAGAACTCTCCCCATGCGGCGGCTACGTAACCCTGTCCTCTTTCTATGAGAGTCAAAGGGAGGGAACCAGCAAAAGGCCGCGCCGCTATGGCAACCAAATTCTCAGAGTCTCCCAACCAATGGGGAGGGATAAAATAGGGTTCTGCGACTATGGTGATGTCAACCAGCCATTCAGCCATTACCTGCGACAGCAAGTCCTGAGCTGCCCGGCAGTGATTGGCGTTCGTCTGCAAGAACTGGAGAGATGGTCGTCCGGACATTACGTCGTCTCCATTTCTTCCGTCCGTTCAGCCCCGCTGTCGCACACATTCAGCGAGGATGGAGCCGCGGGCTGGATCTGCGCCCGCGGCTTTCCTTTCCGGTGAGGGGGGTTACATTTCTTGCCACCCATGTAATGGCCAGCTGGTCGGCCGCTTTCCGCGCACACTGGGCAGTGAGGAGTTTCCTTGCATGCGGCGGCCTTGTGCCCGGCCTTGCCACAGCGGAAACATAGGTCTGCCCGGTCTGTTTTTGATGGGCAGAGAATGTGCGTGTGGCCAACCCCGAAGCACCGGAAGCACCGGAAGGGTTGGTCCTCTAAAACACGGACCGCGGCCGCACTGAAGCCCACTAGAAGACGGCCTTGATCCACCACGGTTTTCGCGGCGGCTACTGGACATTTGACCCTGATGGTTCCTACGCCACCACGGCCAGTCCTAATCTGACTTGCACGGATATGTTCCACTAGACATCCCCCAACAGCAGCAATCCTGTCGACGACCTCGGATTTGGTAACTGAGTCGTCCAAATTCGCGATCACCAAATTGGTCATCTTTTGTGGTCGGGAAACAAAAGCCAAGTCAGAAATTGCCTCTTTGAGTTTGGCCGCAAACAGGTCGGCTTTTTCAGCGCTCTGGACGCCCGGGAATTCAAATTTACGGGCCCCAGTCTGTGTTTGGCGCACTCGTGGGGCACCCACTCCTATCACCGTTATGTCCAGGGTCTCTCTGGCTTTCTTTAGGATTGACACATATGTCTCGCCTTTTTTTTCTGGGTCTGGGGTGAGCGTAGCCACTACTGCGGCAGACTTTGGTGCCGTCAGGGTTTTCTTCTTCCTGGCCCTCTTCTTCTTGCCTGTTTCCACGTCCTTCATTGTAGTGGGAGCATTGGAAGGCTTAGCGGTAGAGCTACAAATCTTTTCCTTCGTGCCGGACACGGATGTTGTTGGACCATTAGGGGCAGCATAGGCGGGTACTGACGCGGCGGAAGCCACCTTTTTCCCCTTTTTTCCTCGTTTGGTCACCTCCGACCACGGTTGTCGAGCCTTAGTGGTTGACGGCAGGAACGACTCATCGTCCGTCTCCTCGTCAAGCGCCATTACCGGTGCCGCTGTATTTTCCCTAGTTGCTTAGGCAGCGCTGGCCGATCTGGTAATACGGGACGTCGGTGGCGCCGGTGATACAGCCAAATTATTAGTCGCCTTTTGAGGATGCTGCGGTTTTGGAGGTTCTGGCACCTTAAAAAACGCTGTCTCCTCTACTTCTTTTCTTCTTCTTTCATCTTCTTGTCTCTTCCTATCAGCCGCTAGAGGCGGGCGCAGCTTTTTTGATGGAACCGATCCTCCAGTCCGGAAATAAGAGCCCGGACGAAGTTTCTGTCTTCTTCGAGATACTTGCGGCGCTCCTCGGCGCAGACTTTGCGGACAGTGTCGGCAAGGTTCGACCAGCTGAACGGCACCGCCGCCGCCGGTGCTGCCAGCGTCGAATCCTCTACTACTTCCATATCAGCGACCGCCGGTGACAATACAGGCGACAAAGATCTAGCGTTCTTTGGCCACACTTGTTTACCAGGTGTGCCCGCAGATCTTTCCAGCTCCTCAATTCGGGCCTCCAGCAACCGATTCCTCGTTGCCATCTCCTCCACGATTTTAGTAAGGCCCTGAGCTCGCTCTTTAAGGCTATTTTGTATTGGCTCCTTAATATTGGTTGACTTTGATGCTATGGTACTTATTTGTTCAAAGTTCTCCCAAGCCTGCGCCTCAATCTCTGTCGTCGACAGGAGAGCCAACCCGCTGAGAACAGGTTCTTTCCTTATTTTCTCTTTCACCTTGTCAGGGCCCACATAAGCTACTAAGCTACGGGGGCGACCCTTTGCCTTCTTTTTGGTCTTCCCGGCTTTTTCCTCTTCAGAGCCGGAATGCCCTCTTTTGAGGAAATCGGACCTTCTTGACGTTCGAATTTCGGTCGTCTTTTTGAAGATGGTATCCGATTCCTCACCTGACGCCTCTGATCTCTCTGAGGGACCAGTCTCCTCATTTATGCTAGAAACAGATGATGCCCTACTGGGCGCCGGTGAGTTCCTATCCAAAATTGCGTACCGATTACCCGAAAGCTTCGGGTTCTCTTTCCGCGTTAAATTTACCTGCAGCTCCCTAAGTGGCGCCGGCGAACTGCCAGACGCCCTATGGGCCGCACCAACTTGTGACGGTCTATTCGGCCTATCTTTTACCACGACATCATCTGACATCATGGTTCTCTCTCCACTACCACTCCTATTTCGACTCCCACTTAAACGCCTCGGGGCGCTACCCCCGGTAACAACCACAGCACTATCATGAACGCGTGAGGTGGCCCCCTCAGAATACGTGGGCCGGCCGCCACCCGAAGGCGACGGGAGGGATTCCCCCACAGCGGAGCTGTGGGAACCCCTTCTGGGGTAAAATTCTCTTGCTCGACGTGTTCATGATTAAATTTGGCCGAATTTTTTGAGAGGTACGACCGACCCTCTTTATCCCAAAATCCCCCCATTTTGATTTTTAGCGAGGTGCTCTCCTCTTGGGACCGCCCGCGCGAGCAGGCAAGTTCCCCTATCCCTAGCCGATCCGCAAGAGGGCGGTCCAGCTAGGAACATGTTGCCCGACGGGACCGCAAAAGCATATCCCGCCGCGCCGCAGAGATTCTCTGCCATCCCACGTCCGAAGACACCGACAAAACATCCGCCGAAAAATGACGAATGAAACCATTCAGCTACGACGAAGAATACTCCACCGCCATTGAACAGCGCCCACAAAACGACCCAAATGGTCGTCGACGCACTCTGCCACCCTCTCTCCAAAACGGAGAGAAAGCGGAAGAGCGCACGCCACCAAGAACGGCGGTGACGCCGCAGTAGGAAGACCCTACTCCCCTCTGCTGGGTTTCTGTCCGCGCCGGCATAAATCCGGTACCCCCCATATCTGGGGGGCTTTCCCCTATCCGCAACCTGGGGACGCATCCGATAGCAGAACCCGTACTGCCACGGATTCGTGACCCGTCCTAGGGACCACAACAAAGGTGGAGCCTTCTCCTTAATTAAGGCCAATGTTCCAGGCTTTACCTCTCCTGTGGACTTGAACCATTTGGTTTTCATCTGCAGCATAGAAATGTATTCATTATGGAAACGTCTCCAGAAATGCTGTTGAATATGCTGGATTCGCCTCCATCGATCAAGGCGTGAGATGCTCACGTCGGTCACCTGTGGAGATGGCACAGTTAACAATGGTCGTCCAATTAAGAAGTGAGAGGGGAGAGGGCAGAAAAATCATGAGGGTCTGAAGAAAGAGGAATAAGAGGGCGTGAATTAAGAACTGCTTCTATTTGAACGAGACAAGTCGTCATTTCTTCAAAAGTGAAATGAGTAAGATGAAGCAGTCTCTTCAAGTGATGCTTACAAGATTTGACAGCAGCCTCGGCTAAAGAATTAAAATGTGGAGTATAGGCAGGGGTGAAGATGAATTCGATGCCTTCCTGCGCTATCTCAGATGCAACATTAGAAGTACGAAGGAACCTTTGTAGTTCATTTGACGCGCCGACAAAGTTGGTGCCGTTATCGCTCGTGATAGTTCGAGGCTTGCCACGACGTGCCACGAAGCGATTTAAAGCGGCCATGAAAGCCTCGGTCGAAAGGTCCGTAACAAGCTCCAAATGTACAGCTTTAACTGCAGAACAAACAAAAATGCACAAATATGATTTTATTATTATCCTTCTCGCCCAAGACGTTAAAGTGTGTGGACGTGTTCGTGTGCATTTGAATTTTATTTTATTAAATTATTAAATTACTGTGAGCCCCGGGCTTCGCCCCTTTTCGCTCCTCGGACGGACGCTGGTGTCCTACACTGGTCAAAGAAACCGAAAACAATTTTTTCATCTTGTGAGGATTGAACCCAGATCGGTGAGTGTTGTGCCGGCTGCCGTATCCACTGAGCTACGGAGACTTAGGCGCCGCGGTCGAAATTTGTGACTGCATGCTTCATGCCACATCGTTCCCGCCACTTCGCTATCGCTTTGTGTCGCATCTCGTAGAGTTTTGTGTTACAAGCCTAACATTGCTATGCATAAGTGCGCTGCTTGTCGTTTTGCGATCGAAGATGATAATCTCCTGCAATGCTGTACTTGCTCATCCTACTATCACGGCCTCTGTGTGGGTGTGTCATCTTCCGAGAGAAGTAAACTGTCACCAGGTCTTAGACTTAGTTGGCTTTGTCCCGAATGTGGCACTAAAAAACCGCGTAGTGACAACTCAAATACGCCTGTTCGACCCTCAACACCCACCAGTAGTGCGCACGCTGACGCGAATGTAACATTGCGCCGAGGGAAGCAGAGCCGGCCGGGGCCGGCGGCAGCGAAGACCACATCACCGCCACCCGTGAGGACGCCGACGCCGCCTGTATCCTGTCCCACCGGCGCGTGCGTATCGCGCGAGGAGTTGCGCGCTATCATAAAAGAGGCGCTTCGAGATTCATTGAGCGACAGCGTCAATGAGATAAAGAGCGACTTAAACAAGGAACTAAAATCAATAAGGATTGAAATTGGATCTCTCATGGACTCGATTAGTTTCATTAGTGATTCTTTCGATAATCTAAATGCTGAAATTACCACATGCAAAAGTAAAATTGAGTCCACCACGAAGGAGAACGAAGCACTCCGATGCGAATTAAACGCGATCACCAATCGTTTTAACCAAATGGAACAGGTGTCTCGCGCTTCTAATTTGGAAATCCAATGTGTCCCGGAACGGAAGTCCGAGAATCTTGTGTCTCTGGTTAAACAACTGGGTAACACTGTGTCATGCCCCATCAAGGAATCAGATATTTTTTACTCCTCTCGTATTGCGAAAAAGAATCCAGAGAGTCCTCGACCTCGCTCAATTTTAATAAAATTGAGCAGCCCCCGCTCTAGGGACACCCTCCTTGCTGCCACCATCAAGTACAATAAATCCCACCCGCAAGAGAGGTTGAACACCGGACACCTGGGCTTTGGGACTGACAAAAAGACGGCCGTTTATGTGACAGAGAATCTCACTCCGGAAAATAAATTACTCCACGCAGCGACGCGCGCTCGAGCTAAGGAGCTTCAGTATAAGCACGTGTGGGTCCGAGGTGGCCGCATCTACATGCGGAAATCCGATACGTCGGAGTACGTGCTGGTCCGAAACATGACAACATTGGAACGACTAACATAGGTTTATATTGTTACGAAGTATAGTGTACTATTTTTTGCTGATTTTAAATTCTCTCATTTAAATGTATACTTTCAGAATGTCCGTGGCCTTCGTACGAAGACTACGGATTTTTACAAAAATGTATTGTGTTCAAATTATGACGTCATAATCTAGTGTGAGACATGGCTGAATGGTTCTATATTCGATGGTGAGCTATTCGACGACCGATACTCAGTCTATAGGCGCGACCGGGAGACCAGCGGCTTCCATAAACATAAATCAGGTGGCGGGGTGCTTATTGCGGTTTCCAAGCGTATTTCTTCTCGTAAGTTGCCTCAACTTGAGAGTGATTGTGAGGACCTGTGGGTGGAATTGGAGTTGCGCGGAAATGATAGATCCCTGTTCAAATTATTATTGTGTAGCGTTTATCTACCTCCACCCATACAGAGGGACATTCTCGACTGCTACGTCAGTAATGCAAACCGTGCTCTGGAATCTAGCGATAAAGTTTTAATCGTTGGAGACTTTAACTCTAGTAATATCACCTGGAATAACCATAATTCTGCATCTCCATCTAACTATATTGCAAAAAGCTCACTAGATGATACACTTCTGGATTTTGTTGCCCTGAATGATTTAGTGCAATACAATAATATTTTAAATGATAGGGGTAAAGTTCTTGACCTCGTTCTCACCAACATAAAAATCAATAATTTGGTCGAGAGTGACTTTCCTTTAAGTACCCTCGACTCTTATCATCCTCCATTAGAGTTCACGGTCCCATGCTGTAACTTACCCAGCTTGTCGCATAACGACACAAGCATTAGATATAATTTTTATAAAGCCGACTATGATGCCATCATTACTCATTTAAATACAATTTCCTGGGTGCAAGACCTTACATCTCTATCTGTGGATGATATGGTGGATACCTTTTATTGTAATTTGAGAGATGCAATTAGACAACATGTTCCGATACATAAACCATCATCTAAGAAGTTCCCAGTTTGGTACACGAAAGAACTGATTCATCTCCTAAAAGAAAAACATAAGTGTCGTATGAAATTTCATAAATACAAAAACCCACTAGATGAACTGGCTTTAAGTACGTTAAAGCGGAGATGCGATAAATTGGTGAGGATATGTCACGGAAACTATGTCGCTCGAATTGAAAAATCATTAAGTGACAATCCAAAACTTTTCTGGACATTTCTAAAAAATAAAAAACATAACTGTAATGCATATCCATCGTCTATGACTTTTGACAATAACCTGGCTGATTGTGGTGATGGCATATGTGACCTGTTCGCGTCCTTCTTCGCTTCGGTATTCAAGACAAGCTCCTCACTTTCCCTGACCGAAAAAAATCGCACTCTGACTTCAAATTATCTCACCAATGTCTACGTTTCGCAGGAGGATGTACTTAGGACTCTAACCCACCTGGATAGAAACAAGGGGGCCGGACCAGATAGTATATCTCCACTGTTCGTGGTCAGCTGTCGCAAGGCGCTGACTTTGCCATTAACCATCATCTTTAATACTTCTTTAAAAACGGGCATTTTCCCTTCCGCTTGGAAGGAGGCGCGTATTGTTCCAATTTTTAAGGCGGGTGACGCAAGATCTGTCAAAAACTACAGGCCAATATCCATATTGAGTGTGTTTGGTAAGGTTTTTGAGTCGCTGGTATGTCCTGTGTTAACGTGGCATATAAATCAGATAATTTCCCCTCAGCAATTTGGTTTCTTGAAGTCGCGTTCCACGTGCACTAATCTTGTATCGTTTTTGACTCAAGTTTCTGAATCTCTCGACGAGCGACTATCAGTATCAGTAGACATGATCTACACGGATATCAGTAAGGCCTTTGATACTGTTGACCACGATATACTGATCAATAAGATTGCCACTTTCGGTATAACTGGCGACCTACTTAAATGGTTTTCCTCATACCTTCAACAGAGGAAGTCGAGAGTGGTGATAAAGGGCTTCTCTTCTGAACCATTTGTGTCTACATCTGGTGTCCCGCAAGGGTCGCACTTGGGTCCGATTCTTATCATTATTTTTATAAATGATATTGTTTCTGTCTTCCGTCATGCGAAATGCTTCTTGTATGCGGATGACATGAAATTATCGAATCAAATACGAGAACCAAACGATATATTCCTACTGCAGGAGGATCTGGATCGCCTGGCGATGTGGTGCAACAGGAACCAACTATTTATGAACCTCGACAAGTGTAAATTTATAAGATTTACCAAAAGTTTGAAGGTTCCGCCTGCGACGTATAATATTGATGGTCATGTTTTAGAAGAGGTGGAGTCCATTCGTGATTTGGGCGTGCTTCTGGATAAGAAATTACGCTTTCATAAACACGTCGATCAGGTTGTGACAAAAGGATTCCGAATGCTAGGGTTTGTTCTACGTAATGCCAAAGAATTTAAATATCCCTCAACAAAAATCTTATTGTACAAATCCTTAGTCTGTCCCTACCTTGAATACTGTAGTCAGGTATGGTGTCCCCACTACGACGTTTACATCAAGCGAATAGAACGTATCCAGAAACGGTTTTTGTGGCATCTCTCATACCAAACGCATAAATCGAAAGAATTACCTTCGTATGAAGAACGTCTTAGTCACTTTAAATTGAATAGTTTGAAGGACCGTCGACTTCTGTTAGATTTAATGTTACTCCACAAGATAATTAATGGAACTGTGGATTGTCAATATCTGTTGCGATCCATTAACCTCAACGTTCCAATAAAGTTGGCGCGGGTTAGAAGATATTTACCATTTTCCGTTAGGGGCAGTAGAACAAACGAAAAGAATATAATGTGCTTTGCAAATCATACAAGATTGACATCTTTGCAGATAAGCCCCAGATTTTCAAACGCCGGATACTGCAATCGTTTTGCCATGACCCTACATAGGTGATGTAAACACAACAATATAAGTATCAGTAAATTGATTAAGTAAATTTAAAAGTCCTATAGATATCTTATACATAAATAAATTGTTATTATTGTTATTATCATCTTAAATATATATATATAACTGAATTGTAGTCCAGAATGCATGCCGTGGCAACCTCTAATTAAGATTAGCACTTAGCTCTAAGTTTATGTTGTTTTTATTCACTTTTATTAATCTGTACCAGTGGTTTTCTTGTTGGCTGTCCTAATAATAAATAAATAAATAAATTAATTTACAGCCCCGACCCTTCCGGTTTGTTATCAATACTGGGCCTGCATAGTCAACGTGACAATTAATAAATGGAAACTCTAACCGCGTTCGCGTGAGGAGAAGTTGACCCATTAGTGGTTGTACATTTTGAGCTCTCTGTCTGTAACAAATTATACATTTTTTAACAATAAATTTAGCCAGGTTTTTACCTTTAAGAGGCCAATATGTCTGACGAATTCTTGCTAATAAAAGTTGTGGACCGGCGTGTAAATGTTTTAAATGTTGCATTTGAAATATTAATTTAGTTATGGGATGAGAATGGCAAAGTGAAATAGGGTGCTTTGTATTATAGTCGTAGGGGGAATTATCAAGCCTCCCGCCTACGCGAATAAGGCCATACGCATCTAAAAATGGAGTTAATGAAATAAGCTTATTTTTGCGAGGCAATGTCTTATTTGATTTAAGAATGTGATACTCATCCGGAAACATTTGCATTTGGAAACATTTTAATAAAAGGTTATGTGAATTTTGAAGTTCGTCTAAAGAGAGGTTGCCACACAATTTGTTATTTTTATGTTTTAAGTTGTAAATATATCGCAATAAATAGGCTAAGATTCTTTGAAGTTTGGTGAAACTAGAGTACTTTGTTATTAGATTTACTATGACAAGCATGTTAATAGATGAAAAAGCGCTACTAGTACTACTGCAATGATCTTCACTATCACTACCACTATTGCTAATGATATGAGTCACTACTTCCGGTAAATCTTGTCTTACAACATTAGGTATTGTGGGCCAATCATTTTCGCTGTAAAGCAAAAATGATGGTCCTGACCATCATAATTGAGTTTGACCGATAATATCGGCTCGTAAGCCGCGCGAGACAAGATCCGCCGAGTTTTCCTTCGACGGAACGTAGCTCCAAGTATGTCCACAAGTACTTTCTTGTATTTCGTTGACTCTGTTTCGCACAAACGGTTTCAGTTGAGTAGATGGGGTAGACAACCAACCCAGGACAATCGTGGAGTCACACCAAAATCTACATCTATCTACGTGCAACGAAAGCGAGTCTACAACCTTGGTACACAGTCTTGCACCTAGCAAAGCGCCACAAAGTTCAAGTCTAGGAATCGTAGTAGGCTTTAATGGCGCGATACGGTTTTTAGAGGCTAACAGCTGTACGCGAACTGCACCAGTAGTCTGGTTGTAAGACCGAATGTATAGACATGCTCCATATGCCTTTTCGGAGGCATCAGTAAAGACATGAACTTCGTGCACTACAGAGTCTTCACACAAAACCCACGCGGTATATTTAATTTATTAAGTTGTGGTAACGAGTCCTCGAATAAAAACCACAGTTTTTTAACATCTGAATACATACATCTGATACCGTGTCATCCCAATCATACTTGTCAAGCCAAAGTTTTTGCATTATAATTTTGGCCTCAACAATGCTTGGGCCTACAAGTCCTAGAGGATCAAATATTTGACTTATGACTGAGAGGATATGACGTTTAGTTATAATATTTGACGGTACGATATTTATAGTAAAGGTAAGATTGTCTGAGTTGCAGTTCCAATTAAGACCTAATGTTTTGGAATTAAAGTTACCTAAACCTTGTTCTGAGAAGACAAGGGTATTGTTATGCGCTTCACAATTAGGGTTAGCAATATTAGACAATATTTCTGGGCAATTGGATTTCCATTTTCGCAAACTAAAATGGGCTGAAGAGAGGACAGATGCTACCTTTTTTGAAACCTCTATGACGTCAGAGATTTTATTTCCGCTATGTAAATAGTCATCTACATAAAAATCGCGCTGTATGGATGACTTAACGCGAGTGTCATCCACAGTGTCTGCTAAACTAACTAAACACTTAGTCGCTAAATAAGGGGCAGAAGTGGTGCCGTATGTGACTGTGTTTAAAGTATAAACTTGAAGAGGTTCAGTTAAATTGAACCGAAAAATGATTTTTTGAAGTGGTCTTTGAATATGGTTTAATTCGATTGCCCTATACATTTTTTCAATGTCCGCAGACACTACGTATTTGAACTGACGGAAACGTATAAGTATTGAAAAAAGGTCAACTTGGACAACCCACCATTTGAAGGTCGTTCATAGACAATCCTGAAGAGGTGGAAGCGGACGCGTCAAAGACTACGCGTAGCTTAGTTGTGGAACTCGACTCCCGAATGACTCCATGATGAGGAATAAAATATTCATTATTAGAGTTGACATATAAAGAGTCAGACTCTGTGTTTAAAGACTTGTGACCAAGGGTTTTGTATTCCTGCATAAATTCCAAATACCTATTTTTAAAGACGGGATCACGTTGAAAACGTCGTTCCAAGGATAAAAAACGAGATTTTGCGTTTTCATAAGAGTGTCCCAAAACGACCATCACTATTACGAAAAGTGGAATTCAGAAAGTGGTCTTCACATGATCTCCAGGGTCCAAGACCCCGTCAAGCTCGGCGACAAGAAGGTTCCTCTTTTCCTCGGTTTCGGTCTGCTTTACCCCAGGTCTTCCGAAATAACGTGCGTGGACAGTGCTGTCATCCGCATAGCAATGAATGTTGCCTAGTGACAACATGTCATTGATATGCAGCAGAAACAATGTCGGCGACAGAACGGAACCTTGAGGTACACTGGAATTTATTGGGTGGAAACAAGAAGTGCGTCCGTCACAAAGGACACGAATCCTGCGCCCCTCCAAAAATCCCGCAACCCATTCGCACAAGCGAGGTGGCAGACCGTATGCCGGGAGCTTGGAGAGAAGCGAACGATGCCATACACGGTCAAACGTTTTAGCGATATCAAGGCTAACTGCCATAGATTCGCCATGCTTCTCCATAGCCACTCCAACAAGTCTGCTTTCCTGGCTAAAAATGTGCAAAATTGAGATAAAGTAGGATCACCTGACAGATTGTTGCGATGTTCTTCCCAATTACGGCTAGTTGTTATGTCCAACTTTTTGGCCAATATGTATATAAGAAGGGTGTGCCAATAATCTGTGGGCTGATTTAATGTTTTTAGGGCTCTGGCGTTTTTATTTGTGACATCAACAAGATTGCGAAGTGATGTACTAGATTCCCTCAATACAGGCTCAACATTAAATATTGCATTTAAATGGTTGTCGATTAAGAGACGATTGTTATCGAAACGCTCGCACAATAATTCCCACGCGGTAATATAATTATCCCCAATAAGATCTATGTTCTTAATAATTAAAGCTGCACTGATGCTCTAAGGTAGTGAAATTTATTTATGTTATCGATACATTTATTGTCATGTATCAATGAAATAAAAGTATCTCTAAATTCGAGCCAGTACTGATAGCTTCCGTCAAAAGTGGGTAGATTGATTTTAGGTAAACGAACAAAATTTTGATTTTTGTGTGCATTTATGTCGTTGGAGTCTGATACGTCACCTTTCGACTGTTCGAGAAGACTGCGTGCGAGGGCCACCAGGCTGAAATACTGGCGCTCGAACTCCTCGCGGTCAGCCAGCGAGGCATCAAGGTCATCCCCTTGAAGGTCAATGTTGTTCTGAAACGCATCAAATTCGACATATGTGGCTTGAAACTTGTCAAAACGTTCCCTCAAATCCATGTATTGCAAATGAGATACGCATGTGCTACTATTAACGAAATTTAAATATTTTCCAAATATTGTAAGCTTCGCCTTTAAAGAACTGCGCTTTTTCATTAAAGTTTTAAGATCATCCATGATGTATGCACAAATAAAAGGCTTGAGCAAATATGAGGGGATAAGAGATGATTTTAATGTACGCTAAGAAAAGAAAAAGTAAATATGCAGTGATCGTTACAGCTGATTGATAAGAATTACTCAACAAAACGAGTTTAACGCAAGCAAAGCAAATATAGCACGAGTAAGTTGGTAGGTAAATAACTATAACGGTAGCGGTCAGCTGGACGATTAGCGCAGGTGCGCAATAATTACCTACGGGAGAAAGAATGCGTAGGTATTGTGACTAGCGCAGTGATTAGGACGTAGGCAATTACTTGGCTGATTTTATAGAAAGCAAAGGTGCAGATTTTAGCGAAATTAAATGAAGGGTTTTTTATATTGAAAAATGGGGGTAAAAAATTTTTGGAAAGCAGATAATTGGAACGACTCACGGTAATCCTGTGCTATACTCCCGGTAATAAGGTGACATCCAACTCTTCAAATCTTCAAACAGCTTAGGCGAAGACGTTCCACGTTGGCTCGATCAAAGTCCACGGAGCGGTGATGCTGCGATGTAAGGACGCGTAAGGCCCGCGCGCACGCAGATATAAGGCGACCGAAACTATTAACGAGTGTCCAACCAAAAAGAGGCCGAAGGACCAATGTTAGGGTCCTAACTAAGGGACTTAAATGAAAGGTGGACTGTATTTCTAAGGTATATTGATGCCGGTGGAAGGACACTACAGAACGCGGCCGGTGCCGCCGAAGCTTGAAGGCAGAGTGAGTGAGTGGCGCGCTGGGGACCGCGGCCCCGCGCGCGCGCATAATTATAACCCGACGACCGCCGACGACGCCCGAGGAAGCCCGAGGACGCTCGCTCGCGCTCCAACATAGCGGGTGTCCAAGCATTTTTATCATTAAAATAGTCTTCTACTTTATAGTAGCTCTTCATAATAAGACCCTTCTTAATAAATTATTTGAATTTTTGCAAAGGTAATTTAGTAATACTTACAGGTAACTTATTGAATATTTTTACTCCTAGTCCAACAAAGGAGCTATTAACTTTATTAAGTTTGAAATGTGAAATAGCAAGTTTATGCTTATTTCTAGTATTGAATCGGTGAGTATCTAATTTTTTAGGAATGTATTGTATATTTTTATACACATACATTAAGCAGTCTAGAATTTACTGAGAGGCCATTGTGAGAATATTATACTCTTTAAAACGATCTCTGAGGGAATCGCGTGGTTTGAGTTTGTAGTTATTGCTTTTTTTTGCAATACAAAGATACTATCAATATCAGCTTCCTCGAAAAAGAAGTGATACCGTGAGTGTAGTGTGTCGGGATCGAATTCTGAGTGACAATAATGTGAACGAGGGTAGCGGTGTCGTGCGTAATAAAAGACTGAGAAAGAGGGTAGACCGATATGTCTGCCCTTAGACCTACCGTCATTCTCGCAGTCCTACAGTTCACCCCTGATCATGGCGCTTGCAACAGTGCCGAAATATCGGGAGCTCATTAAAACAAAACAACAAGGTAAATATCCCGGACAGTTTCAGTTTTCTAATGTGAGTAACCATGACAGTTTAAAATAATATATTAGACTAAGTGCATTTTCTGAGATGCCATAATGGCGAAATTGAAGTAGAAGAGTTTGATGATGAACGCAATCAAACGCCTTGGATAGATCGCAGAATATGCCTACGGCATCTTGTTTTCTTTCCCATGCATCAAAAACATGTTTTACAAGAGCAACACCAGCATCTGTGGTGGATTTACCTTTAGTGAATCCATATTGGTTTTTATTTAACAAATTGTTTAAAAATTTTACTAAATGCTGGTAGTAAGGATATGGGTCTGAAATTAGATGGGTCACTGTCATCGCCTGATTTGAACTAAGGAAAGATTTTGGTTAACTTCATCAGATCAGGAAAATGACCTTCATTAATACATTTGTTGAATATCATCGCCAATAGTGGAGCAACTGTATATATTATATTTTTTAACACGTCCACTGAGAGTCCCCATAGATCCTCTGACTTTTTTAGGTTGAGTTCTTTAAAAGCTTTCACAATTTCTTGAGCATTAATGTAGGCAAAATTAAAAGGAGATGTGCATTCACTTACATGGGACTTTAAAAGTGAATGAGCAAGAGCCGGACTGGAAGACAAACTACTTGTCGTTGTTACAGCTATGTTGAAGAAAAATGATTGAAATGCATTTGCTATATCAGCATCAGAATCTAATATAATATCATTCACTTTCAGAGAGATCTTGTGATTTTGTGTTTTGTTTTTGCAAGTCTAAAAATCTTGGAATAATTCCTAATATAATCCGTAAGAGACGGATCTTTAGAGTAGGCTTTGAGATCATACAGCTCAAAGAGCCTCCTTCTACTTGTAAAAAATCCTGTTGCAGCCCAATCACTAAATTAAATTTTTGAGCTATTAATTTTAATTTCTTTTTAGTGAATATCCCATTAAACTCTTTTTCTATAACATTAAATAACATTTCGTATAACTCATTACTATTTAGGTTAGGTAGAATGTTCATTAAAGAAACTTTATGGTTAATATTATCTTTGAACTTTTCTATACGACTAGTAGTTATTGGTCTGCAAGTTATGACAGCCGGCATAGGAGTCCAGTGATACTCAAATGCAGCCATTTGACCACAGTGGTCAGAGTTAAATCTATACATGTTGCTAGGTAGGAGTAATGCGAGTAGGTTCATTAAAAATTTGAGTTAAGTTAAAAGATTTAAGAACCTTATGGAGTTCATTGATTTTTCTAAGATATTTATATTGAAATCTCCACAGACAACTACCTTTTTATTGCTGGCACATGCTTTCCTTAAAGCTTCCTCCATAGTCTCCTCAAATAAGAAATAGTTAGCTAATGGAGGCCTATATACACAAATAATAATACATTGTTCTAATTCTACACAAGACAGCTCAATTGTCCGTTCAATGGACAATGATACAATGTCTCTCGACGCTCCTTACATTTAAGCGATTTTTTTGTAAAATGAGTGACCCCCCTCTAATTACTGTTTGTCTAATGAAAGAGCTACTGACTATATAATTATCAATACTAACGATTAATTCATGTTGTCTCGGCCAATGTTCAGTGAGACATAAGGGGCATTCCATGCCAAGCGGACAGGTAAAAAATGTTGATGCTTCAGATTTCAATAATATTTTACTATGTTATACCTATATAGGTCCTCAATATAGAAAATCAATATTTTTATTCTGCGATATATAGTTATCGATTAAGAGGCTAATGAAGTTTGGACTCTACAGCGGAAATGCACTATTTGTAATCCTAAAAACAATATTTAAAATGTAAAAAAATTCAACTTAACGCATGAATTTTATAGTTTAGTTATTGAGCTTTCTTGTGACATTGCGATATATAGTTATCGATTTAGAGGCTAATGAAGTTTGGACTCTACAGCAGAAATGCACTATTTGTAGTCCTAAAAAACAATATTTAAAATGTAAAAATATTAAACTTAACGCATGAATTTTATAGTTTAGTTATTAAGCTTTCTTGTGACATTTTTAGAAAGTAGATTTTTTAATTTTTTTTCGAAAAAAAAAGGATTTTTAATTTTTAACCTCGATTTTCTCAAACTTGGACCACTTTATTTTTTTTTCCAAAAATAACTTATAGTATGTAGATAATCCTTGCCAAGTCTCATAATGGGCCGGGGAATAGTTTCGGAGCTAGACCAGTTACTAGGCCAGAGCGCGGCTGTGTTGTTAACTGTTACTAAGGGGCGGCAGGCGCGGCACGGCGCCTACCGCTGCGCTCCGGCCTTGTAACTGGTCTAGCTCCTAAACTACATTCAGGCCCATTATGAGAATTAGCAAAGATTATCTACAAACTATGAGCTATTTTTGGAAAAAAAAATAAAAAAAATTAAAGTGCAAGTTTGAGAAAATCGAGATTAAAAAATAAAAAAATCCACTTTCTAAAAATGTCACAAGAAAGCCCAATAACTAAACTATAAAATTCATGCGTTAAGTTAAATTTTTTTACATTTTAAATATTGTTTTTTAGGACTACAAATAGTGCATTTCTGCTGTAGAGTCCAAACTTCATTAGCCTCTAAATCGATAACTATATATCGCAGAATAAAAATATTGATTTTCTATATTGTGGACCTATATAGGTATAACATAGTAAAATATTATTGAAATCTGAAGCATCAAAATTTTTTACCTGTCCGCTTGGCATGGAATGCCCCATAACACATGGACATTATTTTCGTTTAAAAATAGTTCTAACTCTAATTCTTTGCCAGATAAACCCTGTATATTCTGGTGTATTATTTTAAGATTATTAGGCTTCTCCTTTGTCATTGAATGGCTAGAGACTTCCTCTATTGTCTTACATTTAAATTTAAATTATTTGGAACAAATTCCAAAGTATTAATATATAAATTAAATAAATTATTTACATTATATGCTAACAATGATGTTAGCTGTTTTTAATGTTAAAAAGCAAATAAAATGTTTTGCCAGTCAACAAAAACTTATTATCTATAAACTTATTTGTGTCAAAAAGCACAAAGTGGTCGCTATGACAATGGGATAAATTATATAATGTGTATTCAATATGTGAATACTGTTATTTTGTTTTTTAACTGCCTCGTTGGTCTATTGGTAGCAAGTGCTGCGTTAGAACCGAGAAGTCCCCGGTTCGAGTCCGGGGTCAGGCAAAATTTGTGTGAGTTTTTCTGTAATGAAATTACTCAGCCCGGAGTTAGGAAGTTGGCGGTTGAACGCCCGTGCCTTGGAAAGCACGTTAAGCTGGTGGTCCTGCGCCCGATCTCTCATCGGTCATGTCGGATTGCCGTCTCACCGAATTATGAGAGTAAGGGAATAGAGAGTGCACTTATGTTTGCGCGCACACTTGTGCACTAAAATATGTCCTACGCACTTGGCTGATCTCAATTGAGATCGGCCGCCATGGCTGAAATCGGTCGGACGCCTTACTGTTATTTTGTTCCATTGTGTAACATTTAGAGAAAGGAATAGCACACAGGATCACTTTTTTAACATTTAGTGCTAACATTTTTGAAAATGCATATAATATATCTTTTTTACAAATATTTTGACCACCACCTATCATTAATATAATTATAGAATTTTTATTATAGTTGAAATTAAGTATATATTTTATGATTTCTTCAAATGTGTTATTAGGGTAGCAATGATTTACTACACTGCAATTTAATTTAGTTGTTAATAGTACGAATCGGTCATTCCAATTACCCGGCATGGTTCTCTGAGCCACTAAAAAGATGTCTAAGAGAGAAGCTTCTCTACTCCAGCAACCCATTGTTTCCACCGCTACCGGAACAAACTGATAAAGCGGCTACAAGGCGGCGTACTTGAGCCTCTTTAAGCCACAGGCATCTTCTGCCGCCGCAGACGGAGAGTGGACGGTGCGGCTCAGGTGACTGGCGGCCACAGTGCAGACGCACGTGACGTCCCAAATCAGGCACTTGCCATTCCTCCAGGGTACCAAAGTCAACCCGTCCGGTCTCTTACCATCAGCTCTGCTCAGGCCAGGAGGCTCAACAATGCACGGAATCTTTGCCGAGATAAGGGCCCTCCGGATAATGTCGTTCAGAGTATGGTGACGCGGGAACCTCCCCGTGCAGCGACGACAACTCAATGCGTGATGGCCATTAGCCCCCACCATCGAACCGCAGGTGCATTTATGTGGTTCACACACCTTGCAGCCCAAACGCAGGGCCACCGCCACCCGCAGAGAGTCGTCATCAAGCAAGGTACCCAGGTGGAGTGAAGGTAGCGCACGCAACCATGCCCCAGACTCACTCTGCGACACCGCCAGCATTCTAGCCCTATCAGCACCTATCGCACACTGCACCAAACATTCCTGTATTCCCTTCGCGTTCAGATCATCCCAGGCCCGCTGGACACATGACGCCTCCAGGACAGCAACCCCTGGACAGAGGGTCGACCAAGACGATAAGGCACCGGACACAAACGGTATACTTACCTCGCCACCACTGGAACCGAGTATAACAGTGACGAGGTTCGCCACCCCATGCGCCGACGCCAAAAAAGCCGGCAAGCCCAAATCCCGAGCGCACCGTACTCCTATTCCCCCATACCTAATAGGAAGAGCCGCCTGATGCCATTGAGATTCTAACAAGGAGACATTGAGGATCGACTCAACCACCCCCTTCAAGGCACCGTCGAACGTAGGGATTTCCTCTGGACAAAGCCAGGTTGGGGCGGTCCGCAACAGATACGTTATCGACGGGAGGGCAAAGCACCCCCTCAATAAGACCAGGGCAACATGAGCGGAGAGGCTTTCCAGGCGCTCCCGAGCTTTAAGGAGCAATTCCACTCTAGCAGCAATTGCTTTTGGCAAATTGTCTTTTGGTGACTTTTGGCGTATCTTGAATTTAACGTACCCCGTTCCCGCAACAATTGGTGTCAAAAGTGGGATTCAAGATGCCTCTTACACCACGAGAAGACAGTGAGGGTCGAGTCACAAGGAGTCAAACCGCGGCCCTGCAAGAGAGTGAAGGTACTTCAACGGAGGGATCAATCCAAACACCGATTGGGCCTGTGGAGCTTGCAGATTTATTAAAAATGCTGAAGACACAAGCCAGCCGCCAGGAGGAGCTAGTCCGACTTCAGGAAGCACAATTTGCTAAGCTGAGGGAAGAACAAGCCCTTCGCCAGGAAAAGCAAGACCTTCGCCAGAAGGAGCAAGCCCGACTTCAGGAAGCACAATTTGCTAAGCTGAGGGAAGAACAAGCCCTTCGCCAGGAAAAGCAAGACCTTCACCAGGAGGAGCAAGCCCGCCATCTGGAGGAGATGAGCAAGAGTTTGTTGGGGGCTATTGAGAAGAAGCACGATGTATTAGAAAAGCAGATTGATGCTCTCAAGGATGATGTGCTAAGCGTCAAGACCCAATACGAAGATCGACTCACCCAACACGAAGATCGACTCACCCAACATGAAGATCGATTCACCCAACATGAAGATCGATTCACCCTACATGAAGATCGATTCACCCAATATGAAGATCGATTCACCCAACACGAGGATCGACTGAGCCAGGTAGATGCTGAGATGCGACAGCTGCATACCAAGATGGCAAGAGTGGGGACACGGGGTGCTACGGAAGTGTCGGATTCTCCGAAAATCGAAGTACCCCACTTCGATGGAACGACGTCTTGGGCAGCATTTTGGTACCAGTTCGGGACAGTGGCTAAAGGAAAGGGGTGGAACGAGGAAGAGTCCATGATAGCTCTGACTCTGGCTCTTCGTGGAGATGCCCTGCTCACATTGGAAAACCTGCCTTCGGATAATAGAACTTTAGGCGCTCTCCAAAGAGCACTAGAGGGCAGGTACAGCGACAAACACCTGGAACACGCGTATAGAGCACAACTCCGCGATCGACAGCAGAAGCCTGGTGAGAGTCTGCAACAATGGGCAACGGAAATCGAAAGGCTAGTCAGACGTGCGTACGTTTCATGCCCGACAATGGTGGAATCAATGATCCCGCAAGCCTTCTGTGATGGAATTAGAGACGCAGACGTCAGGCATACCGTGAAACTGAGCCATCATCAGACCTTACAGGAAGCTCTAGCCCATGCTTTGGAGGTGGAAGCCGTGCGTCAAGACGCTAGAACTCAACGACTTCGGGAGGTTGTGGTGAAGGAAAAACCTTCTTTGGGTCCGATGTGCTATGAAATGAAATGAAATGAAATGAAATGAAATAATTTATTCTGCAAGTAGATTTCATGAAATTCTTTCGCATGTCAAATCACAGGTTAATTAATTACAAATAAATAATAATATGTACAAGTTACATAATTCTTGGATGTCCAAGCGAGCAGCTCATCATGTCCATGGATTCTTATCATTAAAATAGTCTTCTACTTTATAGTACCCCTTTTTCATAAGACAAGATTTAATATAGACTTTAAATTTATACAACGGCAATTCAATAATATTTTGCGGAATCTTATTGAACAATATCATACTTAAACCTATGAATGATTTTCCAACTTTTTGAAGCCTGAGTCTTGGAACGGAAAGCTTATATTTATTTCTGGTGTTAAAATTGTGAGAATCCGACTTTTTATTTAATAAGTGCATGTTTTTATGAACATTTACGATACAATCTAAAATGTACTGAGAAGCTACGGTTAAAATATCTATATCTTTAAAAATATCTCTAAGGGAGTCGCGCGGTCTTATGCCATATATGGATCTGATGGCCCTTTTTTGTAGCACAAAAATGGTTTGAATGTCTGTAGCAGATCCCCACAGCAGAAGACCATATGACATAACACTATGGAAATAGCTGAAATAAACTAATCTTGCCGTTTCAATGTCAGTCAACATCCTGATTTTTCTGACTGCACTGCTGACGCAGCTGAACTAAGTCTATCTGCCAGAACAGAGATATGAGGTCCCCAATGTAACTTGACATCTATACTATAGTTATTCCTAAAAAAATTGTAGATTCAGTCCATTCTATAAGTTCCTTATCAACAATAATGTGAGTATCAACTTTTCTTACATTAGGCATTGCAAATCTTATACATTTAGTTTTTTTTTTGCATTTAACAATAAATTATTTGTATTAAACCAACGCAGAACTTGCGAGAGGGCACTAATTACCTCGTCGTAGTTATTTTTACCTCTGTCAACCTTAAAAATCAAAGATGTATCATCAGCAAACAGTACCGTCTCACATAGATCCGCAGCTAAGTAAGGAAGATCATTTATATAAATCAAGAACAGTAAAGGTCCCCCAGAATTGAGCCCTGAGGCACTCCCATGAGAAAAGGACCGCCGCAAGAATCAACTCCATTGACATTAACTGTTTGCACCCTCTCTTTAAGATATGATTTCAACAAATTATTCGCCTCATCTGAGATACCATAATGATTCAATTTCATTAGCAATATCTCATGATTTACACAATCAAAGGCTTTTGACAGGTCACAGAAGATGCCTATTGCATCTTGCTTATTCTCCCATGCGTCAAAGATATACTTGACAAGTGCCACTCCCGCATCAGTGGTGGATCTTCCTTTGGTGAAGCCAAATTGTTTTTTATGTAATAGATTATTTTCATTGAAATGAGACATTAATTGAGTGTATATAATTTTTTCGAAAATTTTACTAAGTGCGGGTAGTATAGAAACCGGGCGAAAATTGGATGGGTCACTTTTATTACCTGCCTTGAATAAAGGAATTACTTTACTAAGTTTCATCAAATTTGGGAAATGACCTACCTCTATACACATGTTAAATACGATAGCTAAATGCGGGGCTATTGTGGTTATAATTGTTTTTAATAGTTCCACAGAGATACCCCATAAATCTTCAGTCTTTTTAAAATTTAATTTTTTAAAGGCTCTCAAAATTATATTGTGATTTACTTGGGTAAATTTAAAAGATACTAAACATTTTTCTACAGTTCGACGCCCCCAAGCAATAACCCGGTAATCGAAAAATCCAAATTTTACAGGAGAGCTGATTTACTGTTTTTGTCGAATATCTTTTGAACGAGTGGGACTATTCCAAACATTGAGGTATCAAACGAAAGCTAATTTTTTGCGAAATATAACCATACTAGCAACAATAAATTTATGTTATTCAAAACCTAGATATTTATGAAAGTACATAATACCTAAAATAGTACGCATAAAGTATTACAGTATTAAAACTTACGGGATTATTGAAGTAAATTATTTGAATAGAACATTTCGTAACAGTATTTAATGTACTTTTATGACGTTTTTATTTACGCTAGGTATGCTACGTAATATATTTTTACGGGGTTATTGTGGTAATATAATATAATTTTCTTAACGGTATTAATGCATTACACTATTTTTAGGGGGATATTTGGAATAATGATTTCATTGTAACCACTCAATACCCATTTCTTTTTGAGTATTTAGAACTTGTAATATAAACATAAAAAAATTAATATTTAAATAATTAAAAGAATTTTCTTCTTCTTTTTCTCAGTCGTACACTCCTGAATAAATGGTCGTGTCCCTCCATCTGTTTCTATTCATGGCACTGCGTGTACACTCTGTTAGGGAACATTTCGTAGTCGACTTGACGAGATCTGTCCATTTTGTAGGTGATCGGACGCGGACGTTGAATAAAGAGCTTTCGTTGCGGTTGACATGTCCAAACATCTTCAGAATTCATTCCTGCGTAATCGAGGAATGTCTTTGTTTGATATCGAGTGCAACGCCAGCTGCCAGTAGGCGAGTACGCCCCCCCGCGCGATCGCCATTTAACTCCGTTGAGCGCGCCGTGCCGCTGCTGATTTAAAGCGTAATTTCTAGCAAACTACTGCAACTATAGTAAAATAAAAATACCCCTTTAAAGCTGAAACTATAAGGCATTTATATATGTATGAAACAAAGTACAACTATCAAGCCTTAAAAATAAAAAAATAAAGAAGTTGACTTTTACGTAAAATTTAAGTATAACATTTACGCCCACTTTATCACGTATAAAAATACTTTACCTGACTTTGGAATCATAGCATTTATAAATATTCTGAAAGACATTATCTCGAGGATTATTTTAATATACAACACTACTACACTTTGGTAATAAATAAAATTATATTTATGTCTTAAATGCAGAGCCCACAAGCACTTTGTGCGGCGAGCTGTCTATTTTATTCTCAGTAGCCTCCTCCAGCACCACATTTCAAGGGCGTCAATCTTCTAACGATCTCTTTGACGAATTTTCTATGTTTCAGCTTCGTAAAGAAAAATAGGAATAACTAAGCATTTCATTAAACAAACCTGTATTACACCGGTCTGAGTTTTGAAATTCGTTGAGTCAATTCCGTCCACACAAACCGCAGCCGTTCCATCCTCATAAAGTCTTTGAATGAGATACACCAGATGTTGAGGTACACCCATTTTAAGAAGTACTTCCCCAGCTTCCATCACTTAACGGTGTCAAAAGCTTTACTTTTGACACCGAAAGTCCATGAAGCATATAAATAGTGGGATATTGAGCTTTTTCCGCGACTTGCCTTAGGTTGAGAATCTGTTCATGGGTTCTTTTTCCCTTTAAACAAAGCCTGCTTGCTTTTGAGCGATCACCCAGCCTATGTATGCCTGTAGCCTCGTATAAAAAATATCAATATTTGAAGACGGACCTTGCTAGAGTGGGATATTAGAGATATTAGGCGGGAGTTGATGCACTTTTTGGTTGAGCCTTTTTTGTTGAGTGGGATGATATAAGGAATGCGACCAATCCTTAGGCCTCGTTCCCGTACTCCATATTGGTGAACAGATGACTTGTAAGATATCTACACGTACATCCTCCATAATCTTAGATATTTCAATAGGGATTTCGTCTGCACCTGTGGCTTTGTCGCATTCGAGATGTCTTATAACGGCTTCTATTTCTGATTTCACTATACGCGGTTCCTCTTCTGTAGATGTTGTGTTAACCTCAGGAAAATTTGATTGTTGTTTTTCTAAGAACAAGGACTTGCATTAATATTCTCACATTTTAACAATCTGGCCAATCCCTGTAACAGTGGGTTGTGCAACTTAAGCTTGAGACTGCATATCAAAAACTCATGATCCGAAAGACAGTCGGCCCCAGGCAAAGTGTGGGCTTTAAAAATCGAGCTCCTCCACCTAGATCTGATCAGAACGTAATCGGTCTAGTTACGGTGTTTGCCATCATCAGGGCTGGCCCAGGTGAAGTCTCTTGAACACAGTTTTCCAGAAAATTCCGGAAAACTGTGTTCATAATGGTGAGATTATTATCAGCAGCAAATTTAATAAGGCGCTCAGCTCTGTCATTTCGTGTATCCAAAGCATATAACCCAACTATATGCTGCAGTCCGGGCTCGTTTTCTGTACTGTATTTGCATTGAAATCACCCAGAACATAGAGGTTTTCTACTTGGGACTTGCGCCATGTGGAACTCCAGTTTGATGTAAAAGGCCTTTATGATATCATCGTCAGCTGCTGATGCAGGTGCACAAACCTGGATAATATTTAATTGGTGGAGGTGAAGCATTAATTTTGATAGAAATAATCCTCTCATCAATTGAATCCTCTGGTCAAATTGGCGCATTCATATAATGCGTAGTATTATGAAAAAATGCCAAACTTAAATAACATTGTAAGAGCATATTATGGAATACGTATATTTAAATTAGTTCAACAAAAACGTTTGCCAAAAACTTCATAAACAGAAATTACGCCAATAACCCGGTAAATTTATCTTACCAAAACTACATGTAAATATTTTTTTTTGTATCGACCTTTAACAAGTTTATTGCCGTCATATTTTTGTCACTAATTTCCCAACAATAATATTGTGTATCATGATAACTTTGTAGATATCGATCGGAAAAATCTGAAAAAAATTGTCAAGGTGTATTCCAGCCCATAGATACCGAATTTGACATAACAGCATAAACCCCATAATAGCACTTTACCGGGTTATTGTTAGGGGGCTTCGAGTTGTTATAAGGAGGCATTGAGCTTGGTGTGAGCATGAGTTTAGTTTGCTTGTAGTAATTATAGGAATATTAGAGAAATAGGTTTCAAAAGCATTTGCAACTTCCTTATCAGAATCAATATGCTTATCATCAACTATGAGGGAGAACTTGTGGTCATATGTTTTATTTTTACAAGTCTCTTTGTTAATAATTTTCCATGTGGTTTTTATTTTATTATTTGACTTACTAATTTTTTCTTTAAAATAATTAGACTTCGCAATTGCACACACTTTCTTAAATAGTTTTGAGTAATTTCTAACATAAGTTATAACATTAATATCATTTGATTGTGATTTAATGTCATATAATTCATATAATCTATTTCTACTTTTGTAAATGCCTTTAGTTGCCCAATCACTAAATTATGGCTGCGGCGAGAGGGGCCATATTCGGAGTAGTTGCCCCAAGCGAAGATGGCCTCGTAGAACGACAGTAGCGTCCTCTACACAGGTGGACGCAGAAGAGCTGTCGTTAAACCAGAAGGAGCCAGGGCCGTGGGGCGGGCGCTGGCTGGTCAACATCGAGCCCCTACCGTCACTGTTTCACAGATTGGTAATGGGAACAACCTTACAGTGGTTAGACAGCTGAACAGCGTAACGTGTCATTTTACTATTGACACCGGTGCTTCAAGAACAATAGTGCGTCCGGAGCTATTGAAAAGGACTATTGTGTGGAATCAGAGACCATCCGTTCAGCTTCAAACAGCAACAGGCCAGCCAGTTACCGTCTTCGGTGAGACGATGGCGAAGATAACCATTGGAGAACAGATCTTTGAATACGGTGTACTCGTAGCAGACATCACGGACGATTGCATCATCGGATTGGACTTTTTAAGAAACCAGAAGTGTGTGGTAGACGTCGCTAAAGGAGTACTTAGTTTCCCCGAACAAGAAGTATTCCTGGAGGGAGCGAGATCATGCGCAGTTTACTGCCTGAAAAATACGACCCTACCGCCGAGATCTGAAACTCTGGTCAAAGTTAGATTCCCTTACACTGTGTGTCAAGTGCGAAGCGTCGTCATAGAAAACTGCGGCGACCTTCCGAGTTGGATCACAGCAAGAACTCAGGCCATGACCGGAAAAGGAGCGCTAGTGCAAGTCATCAATCTTAGCGGAGATGAAGTGCAGCTACGAAGAAACTGTGTCATCGGACGGTGCGATGCAGGTCAATCCATCAGAAGGCTGAAGAGCCCGGGAACCGGAATCCTGTCAACGAAATGACGTCACGCCGCTCCTAGCAAATTGCAAGGACAAGCTCTCTGAGCAGGAACTTCAGCAAGCCAAAAGGTTGTTACTCGATTTCAACGACATATTTTCGAAGGGTGACCATGATTTGGGAAGGACAGGTCTCGTTAAACACAGAATAGACACGGGAGACGCGCCACCAATAAAGCAGCGGCCTAGACGCCTTCCATTTGCCAAAGAGAAGGAGGTAGCAGACATGGTTGCTGAGATGCAGAAGAACCGCATCATAGAACCTTCAACAAGCCCGTGGTCTTCGCCAGTAGTCCTGGTAAAGAAGAAGGACGGCAGCACCAGGTTTTGTGTGGACTACCGGTTGTTGAATAATGCAACGAAGAAGGACAGCTACCCTCTGCCCCGTATAGACGACACACTGGACATGTTGAGCGGCATGAAGTGGTTCTCAACAGTGGACCTTAAGAGTGGTTACTGGCAAGTAGACATCCATCCAGCAGACAAAGAGAAGACAGCATTTACGACCGGAACTAGGAATGGATTGTGGCAGTTCAACGTCATGCCCTTTGGTCTTTGCAACGCTCCGGCGACATTCGAGCGGTTGATGGAAAGGGTACTGGTTGGACTTCTGGGTGATGCATGCCTGGTCTATCTGGATGACATCATTATCATGGGTCGAAATTTCACTTGAAATACGAGAAGCAAACTTGAAACTCAGCCCAAAGAAATGCACGTTTTTCAAGGAAGAAGTCGCCTACTTAGGCCACATTATTTCATCGAAAGGTGTAAGGACTGACCCAGAGAAGATCAAAGCTGTCCAAGAATGGCCTATTCCAGCTAACAAGACCAACGTGAGATCATTTTTGGGTTTATGCGCATACTACCGGCGCTTTGTAAAGAACTTCTCTGATATAGCGAAACCTCTTCATCGGCTCACGGAAGATAAACGAGTATTCGACTGGGACTTGGAATGTGATCAATCCTTCGTCAGATTAAAAGAACACCTCTGCACCAGTCCTATACTTGGCTACCCGAACAGAGAAGGAAGGTTTATCGTGGACACCGATGCCAGCAATACTGGCATAGGCGGAGTTCTGTCGCAAGAGCAAGGTGAACGGGAAGTGGTGATCGCCTATTTCAGTAAGTCACTTTCAAAACCTGAAAGGAACTACTGTGTGACTCGTAAGGAACTGTTGGCGGTGGTGAAGACTCTACAGCATTTCAACAAGTATCTCGTCGGAAGACAGTTTTCCCTGCGGACAGATCATGCTGCGTTAAAATGGCTCTTGCAGTTTAAGAACCCTGAAGGACAAGTGGCGCGGTGGCTAGAGCAACTTCAGGAGTACAACTTCACAACAGAACATCGGAGTGGTAGAACGCATTTGAATGCCGATGCCTTATCAAGGAGACCTTGTCCTGTGGCCTGCAGTCATTGCTCTAAAACGGAGACTAAAGAAGAAGTCCGGATGATTACCACCCAGGGACTTGATAATGAATGGAGCGAAGACGCTATCAAAAAGGCTCAAAAAGAGGATAGCGACCTGAAGAAAATATTTGAATGGAAAGAAGTAGGTCAAAAACCTTCTTGGAGCCATGTAGCATCATCAAGCCCCATCACGAAAAGTTACTGGGCACAATGGGACAGTTTGGAGATTGAGGATGGAGTACGCTTCAGGAAATGGGAAACACCAAAAGGGGATCAAACGACACTACAGCTGATTGTACCCCGTAAACAAGTTGCTTCCCTACTGAGGTACATATACGATGGGGTATCCGGGGGACATTTAGGCGTGAAGAAGACCCTAGAGAAGCTGAGACAGAGGTTCTACTGGATACACTGTCGGGAGGACGTCGAAGACTGGTGCAAGAAATGTACGACTTGCGCATCAGTAAAGGGCCCACAAACCAGAAGTAAGGGCAAACTCAAGCTGTACAACGTCGGCGCTCCATGGGAAAGAATCGCAGTAGATGTAGCTGGCCCCTTTCCAGAATCCGATGAGGGAAACAAGTACATCATTGTGGTCCAAGATTACTTCACTAAGTGGCCTGAAGTCTTCGCTACGCCTAATCAAGAAGCAAAGACGGTCGCCAAGAAGTTAGTCCACGAGGTAATTTGCCGATTTGGTGTGCCTCTTGAGATACATTCAGACCAAGGAAGAAACTTTGAGTCAGCACTATTCCAGGAGGTCTGTCAACTGTTGGGTATGCATAAGACCCGTACTACACCAGCACACCCGCAATCCGATGGCATGGTCGAGAGATTCAACCAAACGTTGGAAAACCACTTGGCCAAAGTTGTGGACGAGCATCAACGAGACTGGGACCAGTACATACCGCTTTTCTTGCTGTCCTACCGATCTGCGATCCACGATAGCACCAGCGCAACCCCAGCAATGGTAAACTTCGGTCGAGAAATGCGGCTTCCGGTAGATGCATTGACTGGGACACCGCCAGAAGCTCCGAAACCAGTAACCGAATACGCGACTGACCACCTGGATTGGATGAAGTACATGCTCTCGTTAGAGACTGCAGTCTAAAATCCAGTGAAAGAATGAAAACCCGTAACGACCACAAAGCCAACATCGATGGTTTCGATGAAGGGAGTCTGGTTTGGTTACACAATCCACTCAGGAAGAAGGGCAAATCACCGAAGTTCCAGCCAAGGTGGGAAGGACCATACAAGATCATCACTAGGCTGAACGACTTAACCTATCGGATCAAACAAGGGACAAGAGGCAAGCCGAAAATTGTTCACATTGATCGATTGGCTCGTTACCATGGGTCAAATGATGCTCGGGACGAGCATGACTAAGAGGGGGATAATGTTACGACCACGAGAGACCGTGCAAGCGGAATTAGTCTTATAGTCGTATGGATAAGGTCTATATTCGCTTGCACGATATTACGTCACACTCTCTGGTCGGTCGTAGCGAGCTCTAGCGTGTTCTAGAGTAATAATAATAATAATAATAGATTTTTCGATCCGCGCGAGAATATTCTCGACGGCACGCGAAGAGCTGTGTCCTCGCTGCATATAAAAGCGGGATGTACGACCCGACGGGACAGTTCCGATTTGGGAAAGCGAAGCGAATCAGTCTCCTGCGAACTAAGAGTGATCGAGTGCGTTAACTGCGAATAGTTACAGTGTAATTCAGTGTTTTAGTGTGAATCAGTGTTTTAGTGTAATTTAGCGTTCCGTGTTTAGTGTTGTAATTAAGTGGTTTTTAATTGTGTTTTTAAGTGTTTAATTGTGTAATTCTTAGTCGACAAATAAATTAATTGGCTTTTGGTGACTTTTGGCGTATCCTGAATTAAACGTACCCCGTTCCCGCAACAGTATCTTGTTACTTCGTCTTTAGTTTTAAGTTGGTTTATTTTTACTGACACCCTAATAAGTCGATGGTCTGACGGATAGTTTATATTTAAGACTTCGAAGTTTTGGAAAATTTTACGTTGGTTGGATAATATATAGTCAATCTCATTTTTGTGTTTTCTGTCAGGGGAACGCCACGTCCATCTTCGGTTTTGGTTTTTTTCGAAGCATGTATTGATGATAGTTAGATTGTTTACAGTTGCGTAGTCTACTAGTCTCTGTCCTCTGTCGTTTCTTATGCCGTATCCATGTTATTGTACTGTTAAGTAATCGCCCTCTCTGGGAGCGCCAACCTTCACGTTGAAATCGCCTATTACTATAATATTTGTATACGTTAGTCCATAGCTTTGTCAACGGTTTTATAGAATTCTTCTAATTATTCTTTATTGGCGGCTTTCGTCGGTGCATATACTTGTATCATAAATAACGTAAAGTCTTGAAACTTTAAGTTCAATATTGCCACATGATGTGATGATCTGTTAGACCCAAAGCTTTCTATGTTGTTTTTAAGCGACTTGTTAATTAAGAGGCCCACTCCATATTTACCTGGTGTACGTACAAGTACATCCTATGTGGCATAGTATTCGATTGTCGTACTCCTCTATTTTGTTACCTAGTCGTCTGACTTCCGCAATATCGATTACATCATAATTTATTTCTTTTATAGCTTCCATTAGTTCTAGTAAGCGTTCGTGTGACGATAAAGTACCGACATTATAAGTTGCGATTTTTAATTGGGTTGGGTGTTTATATTTTCTGCTCTTTTTCTGTGTGGTTGTGTCTGGAGGGGTTTGGTCAAAATTTTACACGGTGACCAGCCGGGTTGGAAGAAGTATTCTGATGTCTCTATGCTGTTGTTTGATTATGATATTCGTGTGAGAGGGGGGGGGGGGTTAATTGCTATTAATCTGGGGGCACGGCAGTGCCCCCGCCAAGTCGAGTTCGAAGCATACACTGCCGTACCATCCTTTACAGGAACCATTTCGCCGCATTTTCAGGCCCCTATTTGAGAACTTTTCATAATCCATTAAGGTATGATAACATAATTAAAATCCAAAATTTCAAGTCTGTAGGACTTATAGTTCCGAAGTTAAGCGAAAGCAAAGTTTCGCATTTACGACACACACTCACACACTCACCTACTCATGATCATCAAAATAGAACTGGTACTTCCCATAAACTCAGAGCGCTGAAAGGAGACGGGCGAATCTGGGCCTATCGTGTACACAAATAAAATATTTGGGGCATTTCACGTCAAGCGGACAACCAAAAAAAAGTGAGGTCGTGAATTTTGTTTATATTGTGGTAAGTTATACTTCTAGTAGACGTGGATATGTACACGTATTTTTTTTTTCGTGTGGTGATTTAATGCGTAGTTATGAGCCTTTAAAGTTTTACTAAAAATTAAGTCAAGCATTTTTGGATGCTTATTATATGTATCATTACATTTGTAATAAAAACTAAAAAGTATTGATTCTTATAGTTAAAAAGTTGAAAATTTAAATTTTTTTGGCGAATTCTAAATTTGAATTTTTTTTAGTATAGTAAACCGGAAATGAATATTTAAAATCGATTTTTGAGTAACTTCGACCATTTTTATTTTTAATATTTTGACTTTAAATTAAAGCTTAAAATGTACTTATTCTTCACAAAAAAAATTACAACGTGATCTCTGATAATTTAAGACTTAGAGCATATAGAGTACATACACATACCTATGAACATTTTCTAAGCAATTGGTTTTATGCGCTAACTTGCTAAAATACTACGGTATTAATATTTTATTCCTTCATTATAACGTACAAATATCAGAAATTAACCGTTTTTTTTAATAATATATGATTATCAATCTGGGGGCACGGCAGTGCTCCCGCCAAGTCGAGCGCGAAGCAAACACTGCCGTACCATCCTTTACTGGAACCATTTCGCCGCATTTTCTTGCCCCTATTTGAGAACCTCTGGATAAGACCAGAACGCTGAAATTTTATCATCCAGTAACCTATGATAACATACTTAAAATCCAAAATTTCAAGTCTGTGGGACTTATAGTTCTGAAGTTAAGCGAAAGCAAAGTTTCGCATTTATGACACTCACTCACACACTCACCTACTCATGCTCATCAAAATAGAACTAGTACTTCCCATAAACTCAGAGCGCTGTAATTTGGTACAGAGTTAGGGTTTAATAGTCACATAAAGGGAAAACTATAAAAACTACGATAATCGAAGGTCTGGAGTACCTGGTGATCCTGATTAGAAAACAACAGCCCAATATTATAAAGTCGTCTAAAAATATTAAACACGACATACCGCCTTTACAAAAAATATTTAATTTGGTTAGCTGCTTCTACAAAAAGAAGGGAAATCCCTTCAAAAACATCCTGTAAAAAAACTAGCCAAGTCTCGATGGAGCAGATTGCTCATCTCTAAAAAGAAATGAAATCTAGACGGAAAGCCAGTATCAAGCCTTAATTTTCACTTGTTATTCATTCAACATTGTCCAATTGGCAATTTTTCATCTCCAATAGGTAGCGGTTCTGGCGACAGATTGGTATAATATTGTTACGGAGAACCTGGTTATGTACCCTTGTGTTCCCTTCAACGGCCAAGTCACACAACACTAACTATATTAATGAAGAAATCGCAGTAAGGAACCTTGGCACGATTTTGTCTAGATTTCATTACTTTTTAGAGATGAGCAATCTGCTCCATCGAGACTTGGCTAGTTTTTTTACAGGATGTTTTTGAAGGGATTTCACTTCTTTTTGTAGAAGCAGCTAACCAAATTAAATATTTTTTGTAAAGGCGGTATGTCGTTTTTTAATATTTTTAGACGACTTTATAATATTGGGCTGTTGTTTTCTAATCAGGATCACCAGGTACTCCAGACCTTCGATTATCGTAGTTTTTATAGTTTTCCCTTTATGTGACTATTAAACCCTAACTCTGTACCAAATTTCAGCGCTCTGAGTTTATGAGAAGTACTAGTTCTATTTTGATGATCATGAGTAGGTGAGTGTGTGAGTGAGTGTCATAAATGCGAAACATTGCTTTCGCTTAACTTCAGAACTATAAGTCCCACAGACTTGAAATTTTGGATTTTAAGTATGTTATCATAGGTTACTGGATGATAAAAAATTCAGCGTTCTGGTCTTATCCAGAGGTTCTCAAATAGGGGCATGAAAATGCGGCAAAATGGTTCCAGTAAAGGATGGTATGGCAGTGTTTGCTTCGCGCTCGACTTGGCGGGAGCACTGCCGTGCCCCCAGATTGATAATCATATATTATTAAAAAAACGGTTAATTTCTTATATTTATACGTTATAATGAAGGAATAAAATATTAATACCGTAGTATTTTAGCAAGTTAGCGCATAAAGCCAATTGCTTAGGAAATGTTCATAGGTATGTGTATGTACTCTATATGCTCTAAGTCTTAAATTATCAGAGATCACGTTGTAATTTTTTTTGTGAAGAATAAGTACATTTTAAGCTTTAATTTAAAGTCAAAATATTAAAAATAAAAATGGTCGAAGTTACTCAAAAATCGATTTTAAATATTCATTTCCGGTTTACTGTACTAAAAAAATTCAAATTTAGAATTCGCCAAAAATTTAAATTTTCAACTTTTTAACTATAAGAATCAATACTTTTTAGTTTTTATTACAAATGTAATGATACATATAATAAGCATCCAAAAATGCTTGACTTAATTTTTAGTAAAACTTTAAAGGCTCATAACTACGCATTAAATCACCACACGAAAAAAAAAATACGTGTACATATCCACGTCTACTAGAAGTATAACTAACCACAATATAAACAAAATTCACGACCTCACTTTTTTTTGGTTGTCCGCTTGACGTGAAATGCCCCATTTATCAATATTTTTTTCTAAATTTTTAATTTTTAATCACGAAATATTAAGCCATTTTACCATGGGATATTAAATAAAATATTTAATCATAATATTATTGACTTTCGTTTCTTCCTAGCTTTACTGTAATTTTTTGACAATGTTGCCAAATGAAATAAAGTAATGATTTAAATAAAGAAATGATATAAAATAGAAAATAAAAGCAATGAAAGTGAATAAAGTGTTTTTGTCTTTAGATTATGTTTTAAAAAAACGTTTTACACAATTAATTATATAACAACGTTTATAAAAACATTGTAAAAATTAATTGATCAACACGTTGATTTTTTTTCTTGTACTGGCAACAAAGTAGAACTCTTATCACATTAAACGTCAATCTAAAAAATCATTCGCTTCGTTTGGCTTGAACTTACGATCGTGGATATTTCGTTTTGTTGTGTCTTCGTGTGCTTTTATTATTAAATTAGTTTTATTTTAATGTCCTAAAATACAATCTGATTAAATCTCGTCAGTAGTAGTCTTTAAATACAACGCGAGGACAATGAGAGTTTGTAAGTATAACTTCAACATCATCATCATCATCATCTTTGCGATTTCCCGGTTGCATCCTTGCGGAGCCCGGGGTCCGCTTTCCTACTCCTAACTCTCCACTTCGCACGGTCTTCGGCATCCTTTACGGAGAGTTTGTTGGCACGCATGTCATCCACTACGACGTCAAGCCAGGCCTTCTTGGGCCTTCCCCTTCTGCCGGGACCCGGCGGTAGCGACATGGCTAGACACTTGTTCCCTACGTAGTTTGCCGGTTTACGTAAAACATGACCGTACCAACGTAGGCGGCACTCTTGCAGTTTATCAGCGATGTCTCGGACATGAAGGCTGCCGCGAATACGGGAGTTCTTGGTCGGGGTGTCGCAAAGGGGGCGCACCGATACTTAGAAAATTCTCGACTCGTTTTTGTATGGAGACTGGACTTAGAAAATATTCGATCAATTTTTATATGGGCCAGCGACTTAGAAAATTTTCAACTCGTTTTTGTATGGAGGCTGGACTTAGAAAAATTTCACGATTTTTTCAGCGAGTGTCGCAAAGGGGGTCCGAGACTTAGAAAATTTTCGATCGATTTTTATATGAGCCAGTGACTTAGAAAATTTTCAACTTGTTTTTGTATGGACGCTGGACTTAGAAAAATTTCGATCGATTTTTTATATGCGTCAGCGACTTTAAAATTTCTTGTACGTAAATATAGTATCATGGAGCTGATCTGGTGAGGATTTGGAGGATGCCCATAGGAACTCGAATACCTGTGGTCGAATTGAGTTGAAATTTGGTATGTCTTAGTGGCTTCGGTAAAAATACAAAATTATGGTATCATGGAGCTGATCTGGTGAGGATATGGAGGATGCCCATAGGAACTCGGATACCTGTGATCGAATCGAGCTGAAATTTGGTAAATCCTACGAGGTGCAATCGCAAAATTCAAGCCTTTTTTCAGTACATTCACGGTGGGCTACTCCAATGTTTGTTTACTTAATATGACAACTGACTCTTGGTTTATCTATGGAAGATGAATTGTCTATGATGACATTTCTTGCGTTTCGTTTTTCTGATTGTTTAACGGCCTTGGCTAGAAGCGTATCATATTTTGAAATTTGTCTCATCTTGCACTGATCGTATTTCGCTTTTTCGCGTTGGATGGTGGTGAGAATCACCGTTCAAGTACCACAACCATCCTAGTCAGTTGTCTACCGTGGGGAAATCTTTGTTTCAGAGAGCACGAGGCATCTGTAATGACACACACCTGGCAGCTGAGCTTCAGCATGTCAAGCGCGTACTACGGAGCAACAAGCTCCAAATCCCACGGACGCGGAACAGAAGCCGAGTGAAGCCAACTACAGTGGAGCGACAGCCAGCAGTACTACCATACATGAAGGGTGTCACTGACAAGATTGGACACATCTTAAAGCGTGCTTCCATAAATACCTACTTCAAGCCGCCGAAGAAGATCAACCAATTTCTACCACCTGTCAAGTGTAATATTCCTCTTCAAGATGCAGGCATATACAAGCTAGACTGTGAGTGTGGCCTCTCATACATCGGTCAAACAAAGAGAAGTGTTAGTACCCGGGTCAAGGAACATATGGCTGACGTCAAACATAGGCGAGAAACTAAGTCTGCAGTATGTGAACATTCACTAGACGGACCCAACCATTATATCCAGTTTGACAAACCTCAAATCCTCGTGAAAGAGCAACGTTTTGTCCCTCGGGTGCTGAGAGAAGCTATTGAGATTAAAAAACATCCTAATTTCAATAGAGAAGATGGTTGGAGTGTACCACCTGCTTGGGATCCTATCATGAAGACCATCATATCCCAAGCCTAACAATGTATGCCTAAACCGGAACACACAAAATATCACACCAAATGACGGTAGTAATTAAACTCACATAAGAAGACACCTGTCAACTTTAGTCTTGCCCGTGACCACGAGCGCTGTAAAGAACTCGAAACGTCGGATCTCTAAATAATGTTTAGAATAACAATACACGCGAGTTTAATCCGTAAAATTAGTTTTATTTAAAATCCTATATCTTTTTTCTCCCGTGTAGCAGTTGTAAAAAAGTTTATTTATTTAAATGACATTAATATAGGTAGCGGTTCTGGCGACAGATTGATATAATATTGTTACGGAGCCTCTGGTTCTGTACCCTTGTGTTCCCTTCAACGGCCAAGTCACACAACACTTACTATAATAATGAAGAAATCGCAGTAAGGAACCTTAGGCTTGGCACGATTTTGTCCTGATTTCATTACTTTTTAGAGATGAGCAAGCTGCCCCATCGAGACTTGGCTAGTTTTTTTTACAGGATGTTTTTGGTGGGATTACGTTAACTGCAATCGGAGGTTCGAAAAAAACCCATTTAATTAATAACTATTTATTACAAATTAGAAATTACAATTATAAATTATAAGTAAAACGAGACCTAATCGAAGTATGATTTAAGACTGTCCAAAAATAATATTACATTTAACAAGCGGATATCGTTTGACGTCATTTGAGTTGCACTTCGAATCGATGCACAAATGTAGGGCAGCAACCTCAGCGGTCTTCATAGGTGACGGCTACGTAATTCCTCCCTCTTCAGAACGGCAACTATTTTAGAACTTTGAGAGAAAATGTTGCCGGAATGGTGTCAGGATCTTTCTGATCATCTGAGTCTGGTGCTCGTTGTTCGTTATTCTTAACTTTACTGCAACTCCAAATGTTGAAGCGGCGGCGTAGCATGATGATAATGAGTGCACCTGCACTTAATAGTATTACGTATAATGGTATCGTTGTGTGGTAAAGTGTATCAAGTTGTAGATTGTTGATCTTGATAGGAGCTTCCATCATAATCTTTTCTTGTATGCTGTGCAGTTCCTTGAGGTTGATAGAGTTCAGGTTAATATGAGATGATATCTGAACTTGTCCATTTACGTCAAAAGGTATCTCAGTGAGTTTGAGAGGCTGTCCTCGTATTGTTGTAACGTTTTGTAGTCTTGTCTCCCACATTTAATCTAGATTTGGGCTGGATGCGGGAAGGAGAGCACGTAATGTTAGTCGTCCAATTTCTCCATAGCTTCTTTCTTCAAAATCACTGTTGAGAATTCGCAGGTGTCCTTCAAGATCTGGTTGATGATTAATTCCTGGATGTAGTCAAGTTTGGTGCGCAGTTGTTGGTTTATGATGTTATCACACAGGAACCAGTTATTTAACTTCGGACATTCTGTCTCTATGTACATGAACGAAAACTCGTTTGTTGCTATAAATGGATAGGAGTAGTGCATAATTGGAGCATCTCGATCAGAGGAGACCCAGATGCGTCCAATTATACACGCTGATACTCATCAAATCCAGTTTTCAGGCGAAAAAACGAAAAATTAGGCATATGTTCGAGTGAATCTACATGTTATTAATTAGTGCTAAGCATCTGCTCGCGTTGCATGCACATGACTCGCCGAATAAGGGAGCGTTCGATATGATATCTCTCCTAGCGGGCTTGATCAAGTAGTACGTAGGCTATATTGGGTTAATCAATGAAAGACCCTCGCCTTCTATTAGCGATGCTATACTTTTTTGTTAATAGAAATGTAAAGCCCGCGATAAAAGCTATACAATATATAATTTTAAACTGTCATGGTTACACTCATTAGAAAACTGAAAGTGTCCGGGATATTTACCATGTTGTTTTGTTTTAATGAGCTCCTGATATTTCGGCACTGTTGCAAGCGCCATGATCACGGGTGAACAAATGCTATGCAATAGCTTAACTGTTCGGGTACTAAGTACTCATTTTGTATAGAAGTTTTTTTTTTATACAAATAAAATACATTTTGTTATATATGTATAATACTTTTAAAAAAATATTTCACGGGGAACATTTTTTGCATAATCGAATTCTCGAAATAGCTTTCTGTTGGTATCTCGCAAGCTTTATACCTACTTAAATAATAATGATATGAGGATAGAAATAAAACATACCATATTTTGAGCGAGTGTATTTTCAAATTGAAATATTTTAGCTTTATGTACATGTTATAGGCAATGTGTATAATGCAGGCATTCTATACAATGCCTAGGTAATGTTTTTAATCGATTTGTCTTCTCCGTAATTTGGTTAGTTAGATAAGTACCTACTGATCTTTTGAGAGCTTATCCTAATTTTAACTGTCACAAGCAGATAGCGCTGATTAAACATATTGCATTTTATCGGTTGGTATGCCGTGTTTTTTGCGTATTAAGCGTTTGCCATATGGGGCATTTCACGTCAAGCGGACAACCAAAAAAAAGTGAGGTCGTGAATTTTGTTTATATTGTGGTTTGTTATACTTCTAGTAGACGTGGATATGTACGCGTATTTTTTTTTTCGTGTGGTGATTTAATGCGTAGTTATGAGCCTTTAAAGTTTTACTAAAAATTAAGTCAAGCATTTTTGGATGCTTATTATATGTATCATTACATTTGTAATAAAAACTAAAAAGTATTGATTCTTATAGTTAAAAAGTTAAAAATTTAAATTTTTTTGGCGAATTCTAAATTTGAATTTTTTTTAGTACAGTAAACCGGAAATGAATATTTAAAATCGATTTTTGAGTAACTTCGACCATTTTTTATTTTAATATTTTTACTTTAAAATAAAGCTTTAAATGTACTTATTCTTCACAAAAAAATTACAACGTGATCTCTGATAATTTAAGACTTAGAGCATATAGAGTACATACACATACCTATGAACATTTCCTAAGCAATTGGCTTTATGCGCTAACTTGCTAAAATACTACGGTATTAATATTTTATTCCTCATTATAACGTATAAATATAAGAAATTAACCGTTTTTTTAATAATATATGATTATCAATCTGGGGGCACGGCAGTGCTCCCGCCAAGTCGAGCGCGAAGCAAACACTGCCGTACCATCCTTTACTGGAACCATTTCGCCGCATTTTCATGCCCCTATTTGAGAACCTCTGGATAAGACCAGAACGCTGAAATTTTTATCATCCAGTAACCTATGATAACATACTTAAAATCCAAAATTTCAAGTCTGTGGGACTTATAGTTCTGAAGTTAAGCGAAAGCAAAGTTTCGCATTTATGACACTCACTCACACACTCACCTACTCATGATCATCAAAATAGAACTAGTACTTCCCATAAACTCAGAGCGCTGAAATTTGGTACAGAGTTAGGGTTTAATAGTCACATAAAGGGAAAACTATAAAAACTACGATAATCGAAGGTCTGGAGTACCTGGTGATCCTGATTAGAAAACAACAGCCCAATATTATAAAGTCGTCTAAAAATATTAAAAAACGACATACCGCCTTTATAAAAAATATTTAATTTGGTTAGCTGCTTCTACAAAAAGAAGTGAAATCCCATCAAAAACATCCTGTAAAAAAACTAGCCAAGTCTCGATGGAGCAGATTGCTCATCTCTAAAAAGTAATGAAATCTAGACAAAATCGTGCCAAGCCTAAGGTTTCTTACTGCAATTTCTTCATTATTATAGTTAGTGTTGTGTGACTTGGCCGTTGAAGGGAACACAAGGGTACATAACCAGGTTCTCCGTAACAATATTATACCAATCTGTCGCCAGAACCGCTACCTATTGGAGATGAAAAATTGCCAATTGGACAATGTTGAATGAATAACAAGTGAAAATTAAGGCTTGATACTGGCTTTGTACCCTTGAGTACCCTTCAACGGCCAAGTCACACAACACTAACTATAAGAATGAAGAAATCGCAGTAAGGAACCTTAGGCTTAGCACGATTTTGTCTAGATTTCATTACTTTTTAGAGATGAGCAATCTGCTCCATCGAGACTTGGCTAGTTTTTTTACAGGATGTTTTTGAAGGGATTTCACTTCTTTTTGTAGAAGCAGCTAACCAAATTAAATATTTTTTGTAAAGGCGGTATGTCGTTTTTTAATATTTTTAGACGACTTTATAATATTGGGCTGTTGTTTTCTAATCAGAGATCACCAGGTACTCCAGACCTTCGATTATCGTAGTTTTTATAGTTTTCCCTTTATGTGACTATTAAACCCTAACTCTGTACCAAATTTCAGCGCTCTGAGATTTTGGGAAGTACTAGTTCTATTTTGATGATCATGAGTAGGTGAGTGTGTGAGTGAGTGTCATAAATGCGAAACTTTGCTTTCGCTTAACTTCAGAACTATAAGTCCCACAGACTTGAAATTTTGGATTTTAAGTATGTTATCATAGGTTACTGGATGATAAAATTTCAGCGTTCTGGTCTTATCCAGAGGTTCTCAAATAGGGGCATGAAAATGCGGCGAAATGGTTCCAGTAAAGGATGGTACGGCAGTGTTTGCTTCGCGCTCGACTTGGCGGGAGCACTGCCGTGCCCCCAGATTGATAATCATATATTATTAAAAACGGTTAATTTCTTATATTTATACGTTATAATGAAGGAACAAAATATTAATACCGTAGTATTTTAGCAAGTTAGCGCATAAAAGCCAATTGCATAGGAAAATGTTCATAGGTATGTGTATGTACTCTATATGCTCTAAGTCTTAAATTATCAGAGATCACGTTGTAATTTTTTTGTGAAGAATAAGTACATTTTAAGCTTTAATTTAAAGTCAAAATATTAAAAATAAAAATGGTCGAAGTTACTCAAAAATCGATTTTAAATATTCATTTCCGGTTTACTGTACTAAAAAAAAATCAAATTTAGAATTCGCCAAAAAATTTAAATTTTCAACTTTTTAACTATAAGAATCAATACTTTTTAGTTTTTATTACAAATGTAATGATACATATAATAAGCATCCAAAAATGCTTGACTTAATTTTTAGTAAAACTTTAAAGGCTCATAACTACGCATTAAATCACCACACGAAAAAAAAAATACGTGTACATATCCACGTCTACTAGAAGTATAACTAACCACAATATAAACAAAATTCACGACCTCACTTTTTTTTGGTTGTCCGCTTGACGTGAAATGCCCCATATAGGAGTTCTAGGCCAAACTAAACTAGTTATTCCGTCACAGGTATATATGGGTGGTTTAAAAAAATTTAACACAAATAGGACTCTTTTTTTAACTCAATCTAGGGTGCCAGGAAATCCTGAGCTCACAAGTACTACATAGTTATTTGAACGGGTACTCAATAACAGACCCTCTAAATACTTAGAAAACCATGGCTATTTGTCGGAAAACCAATATGGCTTTCGCCCCGGAAAATCAACGGACACCGCTGTTCACGATCTGGTTGACCACTTGGTTAAGAGCCTGGATAAAAATAAAAAGAGCTTAACAATATTTCTGGACCTTAAAAAGGCCTTCGACTCTGTCTCAGTCCCATTACTGATTGACAAGTTGGAGGGGCTCGGAGTACGTGGCAAACAATTGGACCTTTTCAGAGACTATATGTCAAATCGTACACAACGGGCTAAGATAGGTGAATATATAAGCAAAGAAACACCCATTAACTATGGAATTCCTCAAGGAAGTATTATTGGACCGACCCTATTTTTGTGTTTTATCGACCAACTATGTCGACTGGAACTTGATAATTGTAAAATTACCTGTTACGCTGACGATACTGCACTGACCTTTTCTGGGGATTCCTGGGAGGAGGTCTTCCACTACGCCCAAAAAGGATTTGATACAGTCCTACATTGGCTTGCTCTGCACTCTTTAAACTTAAACTGCAGTAAAACGAAATATATGACATATTCTCTGAGAAACTCTCAGAGTTCTTTCCCTGGGGGATTAAAGTTGTTTGCCCACAGATGCACGTTTCCTCCGACGCAAAAATGCCTCTGTCCTTCTATCGATAGAACAAATAACATAAAATATTTAGGGATAATGCTTGACCAGAATCTGTCGTTTGCTGAACACATTCACCAACTTGCACAAAGAGTCCGGAAACTCACATTTGTGTTCAAACAGTTGAGACACGTCGCGGACGGTCGTACTGTCAAAACCATTTACTTGGCCTTAGTTCAGTCGATACTGACCTACTGCATAACTACATGGGGAGGAGCGCCTAAATCAAAACTTATAGAGTTGGAAAGAGCGCAGAGGCTGATACTAAAGGTTTGCTTATTTAAACCCCGGCTCTTCCCAACTGATCAGTTGTACCTGTCAGCAGAGGTACTGACTGTGCGGCAACTTTTTATAATGATGTGCATATTACGTCAGCATTCAATCGTTCAATTTCCGACAGAACCCATTACCACTCGGAGACACTTTGCTGTCTGCCGAAACGATTACTACCGGACATCATTTTCCAGAAGATTTTTCTGTTACTGCGCTAGTAGGTTGTACAATAGAACAAATAAATTATTAGACATTTGTAAAAATACTAAATTTGAGTGCAAAAAGAAAATAACATCATGGCTACTTAGTCTCAATTATTCGGAAACGGAAAATCTAATCAGCTAAAAACCACATACTCACATACATCTACAAATTTCTACTCAATGCTATTACCCTCCTATTCCCACACACCCCCTCTCTAACTCAACTCCCACACACGCCCATCAGTACACTCCTCACATAGATAACACACACCACACTCATAACATACACCACACACACAACACAACATATTACACACACATTACATATTCCACACACACAATGACACAAATCTCACACATCGCATGTTTCTCACACCCAAAAACGATTGTAATAACTATCACATATAACTATTGAAATGTTTTTCTCTAAGTGATTTTATATGTAATAATAACACTCAGCTCTGTTTAAATATGTGCATGTAACAAGCAACAATGCTAAATGTATAATATGCTTATGTGATATGAATTAGTATTATTTTTAGTCTACATTATACATAATTATCTACTATAAAAAACCTACGTCAACTCTGAGGGAGGAGGCCTGGTGCTCTGAGATACAGGCAGACTTGTTGCCTAATTCAGACTCCAGTCTCCCACAATATAATTATGCCTGTGTTTAAATATTATTATTTTTTGTAATGTATTGTGGAGAGAAAATAAACAAATTTATTATTATTATTATAGTTTATCCAAGGCCAAACGAGTTTGTCCTGAAAGCGGGTTTGTGACATATCGACACACAGCCTAAAACGGTTTAACGTAGGCACTTGAAATTTGGAAATAACGTAGCTAAGGTACCGTAGAAATTAATTCCCGAAATTCTTGCGGGAACGGGAATTAGCGGGAAAATCTTTTTGTATGAAAAAATCTAAACCACGAAAGAAAGATGATTGAAATTCGGCATGCAAGTACCTTAATAAACGAAAAGCTTACTTGCAACGCGATATTGAAAAATTCTCACGGTAATAGGAGTAATTGGAAAAAACTTTTTATATGTAATATCTGTAGTTCACGCGTACGAAGTCGCGGGCACAGCTAGTGTATGTATATGATCAACAAATTGCAACTACATATCTAGATATCACTGTTCTTGAGTTAAAGCCTGGTGACAGATGGACGGATGGACCATTTATGGGTTGATAGACGGACTCAGAACCAATGCTACCTAACCCCTCTACGCAAAGCAATAACATATTATTCAAAATATACCGAGGTTAAGGTTGATTAACTGTCTGAATAATAAATAAATAAAAAATTTTAACCCTTTCCACGCCACGAGTTTTCGTCAAAAACGTTCACCACACGCCACCGCAATATAAGTGGTTGGTTTACTAGTGCTGACAACGTTGAGTATCGATATTATTAATTTGTTATAAATAAATCATTATAAAAAATATATATTGTTATTTTATGTGTTATATATATATATAGTTGAGTTCTTGGGGTTTATTTTATTATTTTTTACTCTGTGAAACATGTATTGAATGTATTGAAATCTCAGTGGCGCAATAATACAGTGAAAAAACCAACAAGTAATTATGACGATAATTGCATCACTACGTGTCTACACTACGTGATATATCAGACAGTGGCGTACAGGTGGGAGACGTTTTGTCGACCGGTTGCTGTTACCACCATACAGTTGCGCAAAACCCGCCAAGTGACTCTGGCCTCTCTCGGTCAGGTCGCGTTCCGGGATCAGCACTGTACGAACCGGAGCCAGGGGGGACCATTTTTGCGGTAAGCGCCGGACCAGTGGAGTCTTAGCGGCGGCATTGTGCGGGCGGAGCGGGTCAGCCCGCCGGCCTGGGAGACCCGTAGAAACGGGAGCCCTTCCGTCCAGCGGACTGGCCAACTCGGACCCGCACAGCTCAATACCAATGCGAGACTCCACGCCTTGTCTCGTTGTTGCCGCAGCAGTGGTCTCCTCTTAAAGCGGGCTTTCAGGGTGAGTGCGACAGGCTCAATATGGTCTATTGTGCCTGTCAACCTCATATTTGGATCCCACTACCGCTTTCCATCAGGTGGAGTGAGGTCATCTTGTTAACTTATTATAAAAAAAATAAAATAAAAAAAAAGTACGCATGATATGTATTTTTAGCGACTGTTAGTGAAGTGTCAACTTCCGGTCATAATCTTCGATACCTTACGAATTACTTTTAACTTATTGATTTAATTACTCAATTAATAAAATGACGGAGACAATAATTATTTTACTATTTCCGATGATCGTATATCTAATAATCCTTAAATCAGGTTATATTAATTTTAACGACAAAAACGATTGCATGTTGTAAAATTTCACCCACATTTCATACACTACATGACTTGCGGCTTGCCTACTTACATTACTAGCTTGAATCATCTAAATGTGTAATTTTTTGATTCGTCATCTCAATTTTGTTTTTCTTGCAATTGCCATGGCTAAAAGCCTTTACTCTATTTCGAAGAGTTATGATTTTTAAATACTTTTTGTAGTGAAATAATGTAAAGTCCCGTAACAACAGATAAATATATGTTTTAATGCAGCTATTGCTGCAATAATTTCCTTTAATGATGACCTTGCTCGCTTAAAGCACCATTTACATGAAATTTATATCTCTAATGGAAAGCATGTAAGAACTAATAAATAATTTATAAATTCATGTCCAATTTTACAGATACAAACACTATATATGTATTGTGTTACATGAAATAAAAAATAAAAATGACCGGTAAGTTTTTTTCTAACGTAAATACATCTATTTATTCCAATATTCCAATATAAAAAAATTACAAACACTATACCTATTATGTCAGAGCATAGTAACCACATTATATTGAGAATACTACTACAGTATTATATTTTTAATATCTTACCTATTGATTATGTAACAAGACTTCATCACTTTCACATTCAACATCATCAGTTCCTTCTTAAATCCTAATCAACTCCTCTGCAGTGGTCATATTTCAATAAATATTAATTTACAATCGTAATAAACCAGCACAGCAACGCAAAGAATAACACAGTAAATAACATGATTTTGCAGAGTACTTCCATAACTTATCGATATTTCCTACCGTCATTGTACAGCACAAAATAAGTAGTTCTAGAAACATCTATCGCCTCTGACGTCACTTCCGTGTCTGATATATCAGACATTGGCGTACGAGACTCATGCATGATCGTGTTGCCATAGTGTTGTGACACTATGCAATTTTCTGGATTTGATGCAAAAAAATAATTCGATGATGAAGCGTTTTCTGTGGTAAAACTTCGTAAAATTTCGTCACACCCCAAAAAATATGCCCAAAACAAAAACCTGTATAATTTTTACATTTTTGAATGTTTATTTTTTGAAGTACCAGATTTATAGTTTTGGTAGGAACATTGTAATGGAACATCGCTGTCTGTCTGATATATCAGACATTGGCGCTGAGGGTTCAAATAAAAATAAAAAGAGTTCGAGTCGATTCAACACGGTTTTGTTTTTAGTAATTTATCATTAAAATAACATTATAATACTTTGTAAAATTTATATTTTCATTAACTAAAGTATAAACTGTCCGAAACTTGTATGCATGTGTCGTCACGTACTATAACGATAAGAAAAAAATGGTAAGATATATTTGTCTGATATATCAGACTTTGGCGGCGAGGGCACGAAACTTAAATGTCTGATATATCAGACTTTGGCGCTGAAAAGGTGGTCCTACCCGTGGTCGTTCATTTTATACCAGGCCAGAATACCAGTGCTGCAGGAGCTCTTGTTAAGCTTCTGCAGTCTATGCTGAGGCACGTACCTTGTTGGTCACTGATGTTATATATTCGTTTTATATTGTTACGACCACGAGGGACCGTGCAAGCGGAATTAGTCTTATAGTCATATGGATAAGGTCTATATTCGCTTGCACGATATTACGTCACATTCTGGTCGGTCGTAGCAAGCTCTAGCGTGTTCTAGAGTAGTCATAATAATAATAATAGAGTTTTCGCCGCCCGGACCGTTCGAGAACATTCTCAACACTACGCGAAGAGACTAGTTCGTCCTTGCTGTGTATAAAAGCGGGATGTACGACCCGACGGGACAGTTCCGATTTGGGAAAGCGAAGCGAATCAGTCTCCTGCGAACTAAGAGTGATCGAGTGCGTTACCTGCGAATAGTTTCAGTGCAATTCAGTGCTTTAGTGTAATTTAGTGTTCCGTGTTTAGTGTTGTAATTAAGTGTTTTTAATTGTGTTTTTAAGTGTTTAATTGTGTAATTGTTAGTCGATAAATAAATTAATTGTCTTTTGGTGACTTTTGGCGTATCTTGAATTAAACGTACCCCGTTCCCGCAACAATTGGTGTCAGAAGTGGGATTCAAGATGCCTCTTACACCACGAGAAGACAGTGAGGGTCGAGTAACAAGGAGTCAAACCGCGGCCCTGCAAGAGGGTGAAGGTACTTCAACGGAGGGATCGATTCAAACACCGATTGGGCCTGTGGAGCTTGCAGATTTATTTAAAATGCTGCAGACACAAGCCAGCCGTCAGGAGGAGCAAGCCCGTCGCCAGGAGGAGCAAGCCCGTCGCCAGGAGGAGCAAGCCCGTGAGCAAGCCCGCCGCCAGGAGGAGCAAGCCCGTGAGCAAGCCCGCCGTCAGGAGGAGCTAGCCCGACTTCAGGAAGCACAATTTGCTAAACTGAGGGAAGAACAAGCCCTTCGCCAGGAAAAGCAAGACCTTCGCCAGGAGGAGCAAGCCCGCCATCTGGAGGAGCTAGCCCGCCGCCAGGAAGAGCTAAGCAAGAGTTTGTTGGGGGCTTTTGAGAAGAAGCACGAAGTATTAGAAAAGCAGATTGATGCTCTTAAGGATGATGTGCTAAGCGTCAAGACCCAACACGAAGATCGACTCATCCAACACGAAGATCGACTCATCCAACATGAAGATCGATTCACCCAGCATGAAGATCGATTCACCCAACACGAGGATCGACTGAGCCAGGTAGATGCTGAGATGCGACAGCTGCATACCAAGATGGCAAGAGTGGGGACCCGGGGTGCTACGGTAGTGTCGGATTCTCCGAAAATAGAAGTACCCCACTTCGATGGAACGACGTCTTGGGCAGCATTTTGGTACCAGTTCGAGACGGTGGCTAAAGGAAAAGGGTGGAACGAGGAAGAGTCCTTAATAGCTCTGACTCTGGCTCTTCGTGGAGATGCCCTGCTCACGTTGGAAAACCTGCCTTTGGATAACAGAACTTTAGGTGCTCTCCAAAGAGCACTAGAGGGCAGGTACAGCGACAAACACCTAGAACACGCATATAGAGCACAACTCCGCGATCGACAGCAGAAGCCTGGTGAGAGTCTGCAGCAATGGGCAACGGAAATCGAAAGGCTTGTCAGACGTGCATACGTGTCATGCCCGACAATGGTGGAATCAATGATCCCGCAAGCTTTCTGTGATGGAATTAGAGACGCAGACGTCAGACACACCGTGAAATTGAGCCATCATCAGACCTTACAGGAAGCTCTAGCCAATGCTTTGGAGGTGGAAGCCGTGCGTCAAGACGCTAGAACTCAACGACTTCGGGAGGTTGTGGTGAAGGAAAAACCTTCTTTGGGTCCGATGTGCTATGGCTGCGGCGAGAGGGGCCATATTCGGAGTAGTTGCCCCAAGCGAAGATGGCCACGTAGAACGGCAGTAGCGTCCTCTACACAGGTGGACGCAGAAGAGCTGTCGTTAAACTAGAAGAAGCCAGGGCCGTGGGGCGGGCGCTGGCTGGTCAACATCGAGCCCCTACCGTCACTGTTTCACAAATTGGTAATGGGAACAACCTTACAGTGGTTGGACAGCTGAACAGCGTAACGTGTCATTTTACTATTGACACCGGTGCCTCAAGAACAATAGTGCGTCCGGAGCTATTGAAAAGGACTATTATGTGGAATCAGAGACCATCCGTTCAGCTTCAAACAGCAACAGGCCAGCCAGTTACCGTCTTCGGTGAGACGATGGCGAAGATAACCATTGGAGAACAGACCTTTGAATACGGTGTACTCGTAGCAGACATCACGGACGATTGCATCATCGGATTGGACTTTTTATGAGACCAGAAGTGTGTTGTAGACGTCGCTAAAGGAGTACTTAGTTTCCCCGAACAAGAAGTATTCCTAGAGGGAGCGAGATCATGCGCAGTTTACTGCCTGAAAAATACGACCCTACCGCCGAGATCTGAAACTCTGGTCAAAGTTAGATTCCCTTACACTGCGTGTCAAGGGCGAAGCGTCGTCATAGAAAACTGCGGCGACCATCCGAGTTGGATCACAGCAAGAACTCTGTCAATGACCGGAAAAGGAGCGCTAGTGCGAGTCATCAATCTTAGCGGAGATGAAGTGCAGCTACGAAGAAACTGTGTCATCGGACGGTGCGATGCAGGTCAATCCATCAGAAGGCTGAAAAGGGCCCGGGAACCGGAATCCTGTCAACGAGATGACGTCACGCCGCTCCTAGCAAATTGTAAGGACAAGCTCTCTGAGCGGGAACTTCAGCAAGCTAAAAGGTTGTTGCTAGATTTCAACGACATATTTTCGAAGGGTGACCATGATTTGGGAAGGACAGGTCTCGTTAAACACAAAATAGACACGGGAGACGCGCCACCAATAAAGCAGCGGCCTAGACGCCTTCCATTTGCCAAAGAGAAGGAGGTAGCAGACATGGTTGCCGAGATGCAGAAGAACCGCATCATAGAACCTTCAACGAGCCCGTGGTCTTCGCCAGTAGTCCTGGTTAAGAAGAAGGACGGCAGCACCAGGTTTTGTGTGGACTACCGGTTGTTGAATAATGCAACGAAGAAGGACAGCTACCCTCTGCCCCGTATAGACGACACACTGGACATGTTGAGTGGCATGCAGTGGTTCTCAACAGTGGACCTTAAGAGTGGGTACTGGCAAGTTGATATCCATCCAGAAGATAAAGAGAAGACGGCATTTACGACCGGAACTAGGAATGGATTGTGGCAGTTCAACGTCATGCCCTTTGGTCTTTGCAACGCTCCGGCGACATTCGAGCGGTTGATGGAAAGGGTACTGGTTGGACTTCTGGGTGATGCATGCCTGGTCTATCTGGATGACATCATTGTCATGGGTCGAAATTTCACAGAGCATGTCAGTAACCTGAGGAAGGTTTTCACCAGAATACGAGAAGCAAACTTGAGACTCAGCCCAAAGAAATGCACGTTTTTCAAGGAGGAATTCGCCTACTTAGGCCACATTATTTCATCGAAAGGTGTAAGGACTGACCCAGAGAAGATAAAAGCTGTTCAAGAATGGCCTATACCAGTGAACAAGACCGACGTGAGATCATTTTTGGGTTTATGCGCATACTACCGGCGCTTTGTAAAGAACTTCTCTGATATAGCGAAACCTCTTCATCGGCTTACGGAAGATAAACGAGTATTCGCCTGGGACTCGGAATGTGATCAAGCCTTCGTCAGATTAGAAGCACACCTCTGCACCAGTCCTATACTTGGCTACCCGAACAGAGAAGGAAGATTTATCGTGGACACCGATGCCAGCAATACTGGCATAGGCGGAGTTCTGTCGCAAGAGCAAGGTGAACGGGAAGTGGTGATCGCCTATTTCAGTAAGTCACTTTCAAAACCTGAAAGGAACTACTGTGTGACTCGTAAGGAACTGTTGGCGGTAGTGAAGACTCTACAGCATTTCAACAAGTATCTCGTTGGAAGACAGTTTACCCTGCGGACAGATCATGCTGCGTTAAAATGGCTCTTGCAGTTTAAGAACCCTGAAGGACAAGTGGCACGGTGGCTAGAGCAACTACAGGAGTACAACTTCACAACAGAACATCGGAGTGGTAGAACGCATTTGAATGCCGATGCCCTATCAAGGAGACCTTGTCCTGTGGCCTGCAGTCATTGTTCTAAGACGGAGGATAAAGAAGAAGTGCGGATGATTACCACCCAGGGACTTGATAATGAATGGAGCGAAGACGCTATCAAAAAGGCTCAAAAAGAGGATAGCGACCTGAAGAAAATATTTGAATGGAAAGAAGTAGGTCAAAAACCTTCTTGGAGCCATGTAGCATCATCAAGCCCCATCACGAAAAGTTACTGGGCACAATGGGACAGTTTAAATAAATAAATAAATATCTGGGACGTTTCCACACACGGTCATCTGACCCCAAACTAAGCAGAGCTTGTACTATGGGCGTCAGAGACTGATAAACATACATAGATATTTTTTAAATATATACTTAAATACATAATCACACCCAGACACGGAACAAACACCGATGTTCATCACACAAATATTTGTTCCGAGTGGGAATCGAACCCACGACTCTTGGAACCGCCGGCCAGGGTCACTAGCCACTGTTCCACCGAGGCAGTCAAAATTAGAAGTCAAGATTAGTTTGGAAATTAAGGATGGAGTACTCTTCAGGAAATGGGAAACACCAAAAGGGGATCAAACAACACTACAGCTAATTGAACCCCGTAGACAAATTGCTTCCTTACTGAGGTACATACACGATGGGGTATCCGGGGGACATTTGGGCGTGAAGAAGACCCTAGAGAAGCTGAGACAGAGGTTCTACTGGATACACTGTCGGGAGGACGTCGAAGACTGGTGCAAGAAATGTACGACTTGCGCATCAGTTGTAGTGTGTGACGCGCACCTCACCCACACAAGTATAGCCTGTTAGTATATAAGTTAGCATAAGATAAATATGATACACAATATAGTCCAGTTCTCAAAAGATTAAGTTGTTTCCTTCCATACGCCCAGGTCCCATCCTTACATGGCGACCCTGCCAGTGCTGCCTTTGGGCAGTGCTGCGCGGATTAGGACAGTGTTATAGAAAGTGAAAAATTTTGGACAAATTATTTTTTGGAGACTTCTATATGTGAGCAATGTTCAAAAATAACAAACGAACTCTGTGTGTGAAATATGAAGATTTTTGTGATTGCGGGGCGCTGGGCGATGATGGCGCCCGAAGGATTTTGTCTTGGTTGCTGGCTGCCGGGAGACGTTGGCGTCCAGAGGGATGTGGACGCTGGCAGCCGGGTGCACCATGGCGTCAGATGAAGGGATAGGCGCCGGGAGGATAGTGCCACGTCATCAACACGTGATCTGAAGACACAGTGATATGACCAGTGGACACTCTTTTTTTTTATTTTATCCTTTTTTATACATTTCTTTTATAATGTACCAAATTAAGTTGCTTTTTATTACCCACCATATTTAGATTTTTAAATTTTTTCATATTAATCAATTTAATGTTTAGATAATGAAGGTGACGGGTCAAATTCAAAATTTAAACACTGGAAATTGTGGAATTATAGTAACAACGAGAACTTGACCCAGAAGGTTACTGTCAATTTTTTTTTTTGTGTCAAGGATTTAAATTTTGTTAAATTGCTAAATATTGGATTATGTCTAATGATATTATTTGCGCAATTAATTCTTGATTTTTTTTATCTGAATATGTAGGTCACGTAATTTTTTTTGTATATTTCACAAACAAATAAGGACATATTTAAATGAGAGTTACATCTTTTTATTTTTCTTAATTATTGTTCTGAATTAAAATCTAAATCAATCTAACTTAAATATATCCAGAGATTGCATCATGTTTTGCCAGTTAGGTAGTGGCGAGATGTGCATTGCGCCAAATACGGCGACATCTCATGTGTCAAATCGATACATCAGCAATTTCTGTTACCAGGTATCATATTGTGAACAAAAGAAATCAAAGACTTACTTGCAAATGAATGTAATTTGATTCAGCGTAACTTCTAAGCGATGGAATGTTTATTTTAACCGACTGAGAAAAGATGATAAAGTTTGCCATTACATATTTTGATAACGATAAATTAATTTGAAAGTTTGAGTAAGGTTAATTTTTGAAGGTGTTTTAATATGACAATAGGAAGAGTTATCGGAATAGGATAATAGTTAGGTAAACGTGAGTGTATTAAAATCTTTTGTGTCCGTGTAGAGACCAATTAGTTACATTCCGAATGAAAGAAATGGATAATGATAGTAGTTTAGAATGAATGGATTGTTTGTTTGGAAAGTTATTCAGAAAGGTTTTAAATGTTGTGGATTTTTAACGCTATTGGATTGATCACCCAAGAGCAATATTTTTCTACTTAATACATTTGTTTGATTGTGACTCATGTTGTTTATTAGTTGGGATTGGATAGTGATTGTAAATTATGTATATGAGATATACGTAGATAAGGTAGAGCGCACACGTAGGAGATGCAAAACGGTGTCGGATCCTTTATTTGATCATGGCGTAGACGAGATTCTCTCCGTGAAAATATTTGGAGGTCAGAGAATCTTAAAAGTGAACCGTTGTTGCAGTATATTTACATGGTACGAGGTACAGACCATAGGGATTAGGTCCTATATTTGATTATGGTGTAGACGAGTTTCTCTCCGTAAAAATATTTGGAAATCGTGACCCTATTAATAACGCTGTGTACAGCGAGAAATGTGTGATAAGGAGAGATTAATTAAAAATATAAATGTTTGTCTGTACCTATAAATAATGATATGATGATTATGTGGAAAAAGGGCACTGGCCAGCCCATATGAAATATAAAGTACCATAAGTTGATAAGTCAAAGAGTAGTGTGCGAGGAGCCTACCTTACGGTGATGAATATGAGCATGAATATGAGATGGATAAATATGGAAGTATAGAAATGATATGAAATAATGAACGAAGTGATAATAAACAAATTATGAAAGAAAAGATGCTAACATGAAAAAAGATGTTGATATTGTGGTTAAATTAAAGAAAAGATAATTAAAAGGCATAATAAATATGAGAAATATTTGAAAGTATAGGTAAGTAGTGAGTGTAGGTAGATATTTGACAGCAATGATGCGTTTATGTGAAACTAATGGTATTTTTTTAAGCCAAATTTTTTTCTCAATTCTAGTGTAATGTTTGTTGTTTTTAAATTTATGGAATAGAACATACATATTTTATTATGGAATATATACGAGTAGATAACGAAAAATCTAAAGTGAGTCCAAACGAATTAATCTAATTATTGTCTCAGATAAATGAAAATTATTACATACTTTTTGTTACTGTCGTTAGTAGTATTTTAATGTTTATTTGAAATTGTTTCTTTTTTTTTTGATGATTTCTAACAAATTATAATTGTAAAATTCAACCGTCTATTATTGTCATGTAATATAATATATACAGAGAAGCCATATCTGTGAGATATTAAGCAAATGTAATATTTATGTTTCATGGATTTGTGTAGATATCTTTACTTATTGTAATTGACCCGTCTACCTATTTAGTATGAGTTGCATTAATAATATTATTACCTATCGAAAGTTCATAGAACTTAAGTCTTTGTTAAAGAACAATGTTAATCATTCATTTTTGTCAAATTCAAAATTTTTATGTAATGTTAAAAAACAAAGTACTAATTTTTTTTTCACAAAAAAAACGGGGGAGGTGTAGTGTGTGACGCGCACCTCACCCATACAAGTATAGCCTGTTAGTATATAAGTTAGCATAAGATAAATATGATACACAATATAGTCCAGTTCTCAAAAGATTAAGTTGTTTCCTTCCATACGCCCAGGTCCCATCCTTACACAGTAAAGGGCCCACAAACCAGAAGTAAGGGCAAACTCAAGCTGTACAACGTCGGCGCTCCATGGGAAAGAATCGCAGTAGATGTAGCTGGCCCCTTTCCAGAATCCGATGAGGGAAACAAGTACTTCATTGTGGTCCAAGATTACTTCACTAAGTGGCCTGAAGTCTTCGCTACGCCTAATCAAGAAGCAAAGACGGTCGCCAAGAAGTTAGTCCACGAGGTAATTTGCCGATTTGGTGTGCCTCTTGAGATACATTCAGACCAAGGAAGAAACTTTGAGTCAGCACTGTTCCAGGAGGTCTGTCAACTGTTGGGTATGCATAAGACCCGTACTACACCAGCACACCCGCAATCCGATGGCATGGTCGAGAGATTCAACCAAACGTTGGAAAACCACTTGGCCAAAGTTGTGGACGAGCATCAACGAGACTGGGACCAGTACATACCGCTCTTCTTGCTGTCCTACCGATCTGCAATCCACGATAGCACCAGCGCAACCCCAGCAATGGTAAACTTCGGTCGAGAAATGCGGCTTCCGGTAGATGCATTGACTGGGACACCGCCAGAAGCTCCGAAACCAGTAACCGAATACGCGGCTGACCTACAGAAGCGCCTGGATGAAGTACATGCTCTCGTTAGAGACTGCAGTCTAAAATCCAGCGAAAGAATGAAAACCCGTTGCGACCGCAAAGCCAACACCGACGGTTTCGATGAAGGGAGTCTGGTTTGGTTACACAACCCACTCAGGAAGAAGGGCAAATCACCGAAGTTCCAGCCAAGGTGGGAAGGACCATACAAGATCATCACTAGGCTAAACGACTTAACCTATCGGATCAAACAAGGGACAAGAGGCAAGCCGAAAATTGTTGACATTGATCGGTTGGCTCGTTACCATGGGTTAAATGATGCTCGGGACGAGCATGACTAAGAGGGGGATAATGTTACGACCACGAGGGACCGTGCAAGCGGAATTAGTCTTATAGTCGTATGGATAAGGTCTATATTCGCTTGCACGATATTACGTCACATTCTGGTCGGTCGTAGCAAGCTCTAGCGTGTTCTAGAGTAGTAATAATAATAATAATAGAGTTTTCGCCGCCCGGACCGTTCGAGAACATTCTCAACACTACGCGAAGAGACTAGTTCGTCCTTGCTGTGTATAAAAGCGGGATGTACGACCCGACGGGACAGTTCCGATTTGGGAAAGCGAAGCGAATCAGTCTCCTGCGAACTAAGAGTGATCGAGTGCGTTACCTGCGAATAGTTTCAGTGCAATTCAGTGTATTAGTGTGATTCAGTGCTTTAGTGTAATTTAGTGTTCCGTGTTTAGTGTTGTAATTAAGTGTTTTTAATTGTGTTTTTAAGTGTTTAATTGCGTAATTGTTAGTCGATAAATAAATTAATTGTCTTTTGGTGACTTTTGGCGTATCTTGAATTAAACGTACCCCGTTCCCGCAACAATATATTATGTTCTGTTAATTTGTATTATTTTATGTTAAATTTTTTTTTCTTGTAATATGTGACCAATAAATTATATTATATTCTATTCTATTCTATACACATTACCTGATGCACTTCGGGCATTTTATACTGTTACGACCACGAGGGACCGGGCAGGCGGAATTAGTCTTATCGTCGTATGGATAAGGTCTATATTCGCTTGCACGGTCATAGCGAGCTCTAGTGTGTTCTAGAGTAATAATAATGTTATGACCTTGAGAGACCGTGCAAGCGAAATTAGTCTTATCGTCGTATGGATAAGGTCTATATTCGCTTGCACGATACTACGTCACACACTCTGGTCGGTCGGAGCAAGCTCCAGCGAGTTCTAGAAATTTCGATCCCCGCGAGAATATTCTCGACGCCACGCGAAGAGCTGCGTCTCTGGGTATAAAAGCGGGATGTACGACGCGACGGGACAGTTCCGATTTGGAAAAGCGAAGCGAATCAGTCTCCTGCGAACTAAGAGTGATCGAGTGCGTTAACTGCGAATAGTTTCAGTGCAATTCAGTGTATTAGTGTGATTCAGTGCTTTAGTGTAATTTAGTGTTCCGTGTTTAGTGTTGTAATTAAGTGTTTTAATTGTGTTTTAAGTGTTTAATTGTGTAATTGTTAGTCGATAAATAAATTCATTGTCTTTTGGTGACTTTTGGCGTATCTTGAATTAAACGTACCCCGTTCCCGCAACAATTGGTGTCAGAAGTGTGTAGTAGACGTCGCTAAAGGAGTACTTAGTTTCCCCGAGCAAGAAGTATTCCTAGAGGGAGCGAGATCATGCGCAGTTTACTGCCTGAAAAACACGACCCTACCGCCGAGATCTGAAACTCTGGTCAAAGTTAGATTCCCTTACACTGCGTGTCAAGGGCGAAGCGTCGTCATAGAAAACTGCGGCGACCATCCGAGTTGGATCACAGCAAGAACTCTGGCAATGACCGGAAAAGGAGCGCTAGTGCGAGTCATCAATCTAAGCGGAGATGAAGTGCAGCTACGAAGAAACTGTGTCATCGGACGGTGCGATGCAGGCCAATCCATCAGAAGGATGAAAAGGGCCCGGGAACCGGAATCCTGTCAACGAGATGACGTCACACCGCTCCTAGCAAATTGTAAGGACAAGCTCTCTGAGCGGGAACTTCAGCAAGCTAAAAGGTTGTTGCTAGATTTCAACGACATATTTTCGAAGGGTGACCATGATTTGGGAAGGACAGGTCTCGTTAAACACAGAATAGACACGGGAGACGCGTCACCAATAAAGCAGCGGCCTAGACGCCTTCCATTTGCCAAAGAGAAGGAGGTAGCAGACATGGTTGCCGAGATGCAGAAGAACCGCATCATAGAACCTTCAACAAGCCCGTGGTCTTCGCCAGTAGTCCTGGTTAAGAAAAAGGACGGCAGCACCCGGTTTTGTGTGGACTACCGGTTGTTGAATAATGCAACGAAGAAGGACAGCTACCCTCTGCCCCGTATAGACGACACACTGGACATGTTGAGCGGAATGAAGTGGTTCTCAACAGTGGACCTTAAGAGTGGTTACTGGCAAGTAGACATCCATCCAGAAGACAAAGAGAAGACGGCATTTACGACCGGAACTAGGAATGGATTGTGGCAGTTCAACGTCATGCCCTTTGGTCTTTGCAACGCTCCGGCGACATTCGAGCGGTTGATGGAAAGGGTACTGGTTGGACTTTTGGGTGATGCATGCTTGGTCTATCTGGATGACATCATTGTCATGGGTCGAAATTTCACAGAGCATGTCAGTAACTTGAGGAAGGTTTTCACCAGAATACGAGAAGCAAACTTGAGACTCAGCCCAAAGAAATGCACGTTTTTCAAGGAGGAAGTCGCCTACTTAGGCCACATTATTTCATCGAAAGGTGTAAGGACTGACCCAGAGAAGATAAAAGCTGTCCAAGAATGGCCTATACCAGCTAACAAGACCGACGTGAGATCATTTTTGGGTTTATGCGCATACTACCGGCGCTTTGTAAAGAACTTCTCTGATATAGCGAAACCTCTTCATCGGCTCACGGAAGATAAACGAGTATTCGCCTGGGACTCGGAATGTGATCAAGCCTTCGTCAGATTAAAAGAACACCTCTGCACCAGTCCTATACTTGGCTACCCGAACAGAGAAGGAAGATTTATCGTGGACACCGATGCCAGCAATACTGGCATAGGCGGAGTTCTGTCGCAAGAGCAAGGTGAACGGGAAGTGGTGATCGCCTATTTCAGTAAGTCACTTTCAAAACCTGAAAGGAACTACTGTGTGACTCGTAAGGAACTGTTGGCGGTAGTTAAGACTCTACAGCATTTCAACAAGTATCTCGTTGGAAGACAGTTTACCCTGCGGACGGATCATGCTGCGTTAAAATGGCTCTTGCAGTTTAAGAACCCTGAAGGACAAGTGGCACGGTGGCTAGAGCAACTACAGGAGTACAACTTCACAACAGAACATCGGAGTGGTAGAACGCATTTGAATGCCGATGCCCTATCAAGGAGACCTTGTCCTGTGGCCTGCAGTCATTGTTCTAAGACGGAGACTAAAGAAGAAGTCCGGATGATTACCACCCAGGGACTTGATAATGAATGGAGCGAAGACGCTATCAAAAAGGCGCAAAAAGAGGATAGTGATCTAAGGAAAATATTTGAATGGAAAGAAGTAGGTCAAAAACCTTCTTGGAGCCATGTAGCATCATCAAGCCCCATCACGAAAAGTTACTGGGCACAATGGGACAGTTTGGAAATTAAGGATGGAGTACTCTTCAGGAAATGGGAAACACCAAAAGGGGATCAAACAACACTACAGCTGATTGTACCTCGTAAACAAGTTGCTTCTCTACTGAGGTACATACACGATGGGGTATCCGGGGACATTTAGGCGTGAAGAAGACCCTAGAGAAGCTGAGACAGAGGTTCTACTGGATACACTGTCGGGAGGACGTCGAAGACTGGTGCAAGAAATGTACGACTTGCGCATCAGTAAAGGGCCCACAAACCAGAAGTAAGGGCAAACTCAAGCTGTACAACGTCGGCGCTCCATGGGAAAGAATTGCAGTAGATGTAGCTGGCCCCTTTCCAGAATCCGACGAGGGAAACAAGTACATCATTGTGGTCCAAGATTACTTCACTAAGTGGCCTGAAGTCTTCGCTACGCCTAATCAAGAAGCAAAGACGGTTGCCAAGAAATTAGTCCACGAGGTGATTTGCAGATTTGGTGTGCCTCTTGAAATACATTCAGACCAAGGAAGAAACTTTGAGTCAGCACTGTTCCAGGAGGTCTGTCAACTGTTGGGTATGCATAAGACCCGTACTACACCAGCACACCCGCAATCCGATGGCATGGTCGAGAGATTCAACCAAACGTTGGAAAACCACTTGGCCAAAGTTGTGGACGAGCATCAACGAGACTGGGACCAGTACATACCGCTTTTCTTGCTGTCCTACCGATCTGCGATCCACGATAGCACCAGCGCAACCCCAGCAATGGTAAACTTCGGTCGAGAAATGCGGCTTCCGGTAGATGCGTTGACTGGGACACCGCCAGAAGCTCCGAAACCAGTAACCGAATACGCGGCTGACCTACAGAAGCGCCTGGATGAAGTACATGCTCTCGTTAGAGACTGCAGTCTAAAATCCAGCGAAAGAATGAAAACCCGTTACGACCGCAAAGCCAACACCGACGGTTTCGATGAGGGGAGTCTGGTTTGGTTACACAACCCACTCAGGAAGAAGGGCAAATCACCGAAGAAGTTCCAGCCAAGGTGGGAAGGACCATACAAGATCATCACTAGGCTGAACGACTTAACCTATCGGATCAAACAAGGGACAAGAGGCAAGCCGAAAATTGTTCACATTGATCGATTGGCTCGTTACCATGGGTCAAATGATGCTCGGGACGAGCATGACTAAGAGGGGGATAATGTTACGACCACGAGGGACCGGGCAGGCGGAATTAGTCTTATCGTCGTATGGATAAGGTCTATATTCGCTTGCACGGTCATAGCGAGCTCTAGTGTGTTCTAGAGTAATAATAATGTTATGACCTTGAGAGACCGTGCAAGCGAAATTAGTCTTATCGTCGTATGGATAAGGTCTATATTCGCTTGCACGATACTACGTCACACACTCTGGTCGGTCGGAGCAAGCTCCAGCGAGTTCTAGAAATTTCGATCCCCGCGAGAATATTCTCGACGCCACGCGAAGAGCTGCGTCTCTGGGTATAAAAGCGGGATGTACGACGCGACGGGACAGTTCCGATTTGGAAAAGCGAAGCGAATCAGTCTCCTGCGAACTAAGAGTGATCGAGTGCGTTAACTGCGAATAGTTTCAGTGCAATTCAGTGTATTAGTGTGATTCAGTGCTTTAGTGTAATTTAGTGTTCCGTGTTTAGTGTTGTAATTAAGTGTTTTAATTGTGTTTTAAGTGTTTAATTGTGTAATTGTTAGTCGATAAATAAATTCATTGTCTTTTGGTGACTTTTGGCGTATCTTGAATTAAACGTACCCCGTTCCCGCAACAATACAATACCTAGGCAATGTGTGAAATTAATCGTATTATACACATTGCCTGAACGTTTTAGGCATTGTATAGAATACCTAGGTAATCTATACAATACCGGATTATACTGTGACGTAGTAGTAATTTGTTGTAAGTTAAGAGTATATAATATGATGTTCAATCTTTATGGTTGCAGTAATAAACTAGAGTGAAACTAGTAAACATCTTTGATTTGCCCCGACCCATCCTCATATGGCGACCCTGCCATTTGAGACGGGCTCGGTCCGTTCGCTCGCGCGTTTCTCAGTTACTATAAGCTACTCAGTTACGAAGACAGCACAATAAACAAGTAAAATAAGCGAAGTAAAGAAACAAAATATTAAAATATGTGTCGTGCAGCAATGGAAAAAGATGAAGTTTTCATCAATCAGTCAGGAGCTTCGAATTCTTCGGAATATCACCTCTCCAACATTAGCATTGTGTTGGTCCTTTATCTGCACCATGCTAGCCATAGCGGGTATTTTTGCCTTATACATGCTGTATAAGAAGTGTCATCATGAATGGATCCAGAATAAGTTCATGGCCCAGAGTCTGATGCGTTCCTTTCGACGGAGGCCAGTCGAGGAGCAGCGGGTTTGCTACAACTGCCGCCACCATTCGGTGGAACTGCCATCGTCAACGGCAATAAATAAAAGTGCACAGTGAAAGTGAGAGTGGTTCAAGGAACAAAAGTGAGTACAAACGGTCAACTGTTACGAACTTGAACATTATGAGTAAGGACTTTATCTTTAGTTAAAGTTAATTCCCTTGTATTTTTTTTTCTCTTTCAAATAAACTGTGATGTTATGCTATCTTATATAAAAAAAAATATACATAATATAGGGTCTTTAATAAGGTAATGGCAGATGAATTAAAGACATTCATCGCCTTAAATCAATAAATGAAAATTTGACTAAGCTAAGTTATTCAAGGAGAACTGAAACTTTATTGAAAGCTAAATTAGAGGAATCGACTGATTTACTTAATCGTTATACATACATTGAAGGGTTGATAAAAAAGAAACAGATTGAAAATCAGACATTGAGTAACATACAGTCTTATTGCGACTCTATCAAATAACTTTTTTGTTCTAAAAGTTATAATTCTGAGACGGTCGAAGACATTGAGAGTGATAACACCATGTCTTCATTTGACTTTAAAACCGCCACCTCCCTTTTGCCAAAGATGAATGGTAAGGAAGATGTCACTAAGGACTTAATAGACTCTATAGAACTATATAGTTCAGTCAGGGGATACCAGTCACAACTATCTGTCCAGTGGTTGGTGAACGGTATACGGGTAAGCGACCCCGGCTCCTCGAGCTACTATCGACTCAGTTCAAAACATCCGAGGCGATAGTATCCTTCCTCCCCTTTTCCTTCCCCCGTCACATATCCTTGCTACTCGTGGGAACGCAATGACCTTGTTAAAACAATGCACAAGTCAGAATGGCGGCAACGAGGTCCATAACCCGTCACGTCACGTTTCTCACAGAGGTGAAAAGTGGATCGCTGGTAGTGATCTCTGCCTACCCCTCTGGGAAAAAGGCGTGATTGTATGTATGTATTGTTAGCGTGAAAATCGGACATCCCTATTCGACTACTGATCGTGCGCATCCCTAGCGCGATGACATTGACACTTCGCTATTCCCGCGCAATTACTCTAACGCGTCTCTGTACTGTATTACTGTTTTATTCAATAAATCCTAATTAAACTAAATACCGAGTTTAATATCTCAGAAGTGAGATGAAAGAACTATCGACTAATAAGAAAAATAATTCATATATGTGGTTAAGTGAAGTATTTATGAATACGAAAAGTCGACCGCTTGGTAAACTTTGGTTGAAACTCGAAGTTTTAAAATCGCATGGTTTTAAGCTTAAAAGTACGCAAACATGAAGAAATGAACGTGCTATGTGCATGAACAGCTGTTCAATAAATAAGAAGTTGGTAAACTTGTTGAAAAGTGTCACACACGCTCACTATGCTGAAGGAAGTACCTATTGGGTTTGGTAAATTGTTTTAGCTTTTAGGTCTTGGCAATTAAGACCTAATGTCTAGAATATGCTGCATGTGCACTTAAACATAAGCTTAGCATATAGCTTATGATCGAACTAAAAGGGTGAGCTGTATCTTTTTCAATTAATTTCTTAGTGAATGTAATTGATAAAGGGGTCATTGATCCTGTTTCATATAGCAACTAGAGCATTTTGTAATGTAAATGAATTACAATCCTACTAAAAGAGTGACCAATACTCTGATAGATCACATACTGTTTTGAGTTTTGATATGATACCTACAATTTAAATTGGTTCTGTTGTTTGACTTGAATGATGCGCTGGTTCTTAACCAAAATAATTTATATTTGCTTGAGCATGTACTAAAACTATTTTGTTTGTGTGTGAGTTTTAGAATTATATAGGTAACTTGCCTGGCTAAGGAGTTGAATCAAAAGAACAACCTACTCTGAACAATGTGCTCCGCTGCTGTACCTAAGTCAGCTTCTACACCTATGAATGACTAGTATAGTGCAAAGCTGAATGATTATAAAACGGAACAATTTATATGTATAAATATATGCAGTGAGTGAACTGAAAAGCTTATATGAATATTTCCATGACATATAAAATAAACTATCACAAATATGAGGTAACTGATAAACCAGGTTCCGTTGCAAGGTGAGAATTTCATAGATTTTAATTATCATTAATTATTACCAAAGGTATCACTGATGCTATGGGAGGCTCATGTTTGATCAGTGTTGTGAAGAAATTTCCTCATTATTTATTTATTAAAATAATATAATAAAATTAAATATGCCAGCAGTAACTCATCCAATGCCTACATGAAAGGAATGAAAACTATAAGAAGATCCACTATCTTCTAAGTTCAGCATAATTAATCATTGCTAAGGTTGTGTGTTTAAGGTAATTAATAATTATAATTAAAAATTAAAAATCATTAACAATATTACAAAAGCAATTATAAGTTTTATAGTGCATATCATTTGGATATTGGTGAGTTTACCACATGTTATACTTGTTGACATTAGGTCTTGAAAATGATGAAACTGTACTCAAACTTTCTAATGGAAAGTGTATAATCATCACTTTACAAAGTCAAAAGTTCTGGACATAATGATATACTAGGATGTATGAACACTATGTACTTTAACTAGGTCATGAAAGAAATTCTGGTAACTACACCTTTGAGTTGATTTTTAGATTGTTTTGCATGATGTGACATTTCAATCTTGCAAACATACTTTCAGCACAAGTAAGTTACAGCTTCAGTATAAGCAAATGGAAGTTTGAAAGGACAGTGGTTCTATGAATAATTTAATTTATTAATATTTTTATTATTAAAATATTGAAATTTCACATTGTATTAATTACAGATTTATATTGAAAGCATTGGCTTCTACTGATCATAATTAGTTATTCCAGTTCTAGAAGTGACCATAATGTTGATGGAAATGAATAATAATAATAAAATGGAATTGTACCAGACCAGAAATTTGTTCTGGAAGCCAAGCTCTTTAGTTACTAATAAAATTTGCAACTATTTGTGCTTATCATTACAGATTGCAGTTGATATAAATAATTATGATGTTTGGCAATATAATATTACTGAATGAGTAATAATGAGAAAGAATAATAAATGAAGAAAATCATGAATATGACCACTGAATGTGACAATAAAAGTGTATCTGCCTTATTGGCAATACCTATGTGCTGTTGACTAATAGAGACAGATGGTTTATTCAAAATTATTATTTGATTTTTATTAGATGATCATGGACAATTGGAATGGGCAAATATATAATGGCAATGTATTGGGTTCACTTAATGTGAATAATTCTATTAGCTACTTCATGTGATTGCAGGTGGTGTCACTGCCATGATATAAGGGTGTTAAAATCAAAAATTGTGGACACCCTAGTACAACATCTGTGTTGATAAAGAATCATGGCATTGTGATTAGCTCCAAGTAGCTAGACTGGGTACTTTTCAGGTATTATGATATTTATCTGTAAAGATAAGAATATATTGAAGCATGATGACATAATCCAGGTCAATTATGAACAGATGAGTTGGTTATCAATCGTCGGGTATAAAAACCACTAAAGGTATTTATTTGTGTATTGCTAATGATTGAAATTTATTAATGCAAGGTGGTGTACTTTATGTTGTTATGACTACCTGAGCTGATAAAGAAACATGGAACACTCTAGAGTGGTCTATTTTGGGTAACTTTTCAGGTAAATATTGTGAAGTACCTAATCTTTTAAATAACCTGAACTTATTATTGTACAATGGTTGTAATCCAGATAGAGGTAACTGAAAACATTTTTGTAATGAAGCATTGCACATAACCAGTTGATATGGCACACAATGATTATCTGGTTATTTCAGTAATATTTCAGCTACTATCAAATTAATCTTTGGAGATCTGAATTTCTTGTAAAATGTTTTAATACAGGTAAATGTGGAGATATGCCTTCTTCATAAATCATAGGACATGAGTAACTGTAATGGCACCTTGGTAAGGCTAATTGTACATCATATGAGATATGTACCTCATTATGTTTAGTATATTAAATGTAAGGGTGGTAAATGCTAAGAGTACACTACAATGGCTTACACAAGCTAAGTGCCATATTGGAAAATGGTTTTATAAGATGTAAAGTTGGCAGACTATATTTGGTTAGTATTCTGTCTACTGTGCCTAAGATAAATAAATAAATAATAAATGAGTCTGGCCATTTGATGCTAATAGTGTAAATGACTGTTCTGTTAGTAAATTACTTAAATGTTTATTCATCTGCAGATTTAAATTGGCGATTATCATGCGATGGAGCATGTGCTATTCACTGTTGTTCCTACACAACTGATCGGGCAGATTGGACACCTTAGTTAGCGCATTGAAGCGCATATGTTTGATCCTTAGTAAGGCCGAACCATATCATTATAACATGTCAGAACAGTTGGAAAAAACCACTGTTATCCAGTTGGTGGTAAGTTCCCTTTAAATTAATTTTGAATCTCGCGCAGCCTAGATTTCAAATGGATGTATACCTTTGTCAGGGACATAGTTGTGGTGCAACATGATATCCGCCCTACTCTATCCATGGATAAATTATTGAAATAAATCTGGGACTATTTAAGCTTATTGTTTGGTTAACTCAAAATTGTCTGTTCGGCAGAAGTTCCAACATAATATACCTTCAAGAATATCGCAAATGATATTTCAAATGTGGAAACGAAGACATTATTAACCTGTGTGGTTTGTATAGCCTGACTGCTAATCATGGAGCCGTGAATCAGAGGCCACCCCCTGTCTGATAATAATATTGTCTTTATCTGTTTAGGCAATGCTTCTGCAGTTCGGGCACTTGTCGCTTGCCAACTTGGCCTTCACAGCGACTGCATTACAGTGCTTGAATAATCGACGCTTATCTTCGAAGACTACACAGCGTCTACATAACATTGTCTGGACACTTTGCTCATGCCTCCGGGGCCTAAACAGCTCTTACAGTGTTCAGATGATTAGCGCTTGCTTTCGGGGCCTACAAAGCGTTTATATACAGAAGGTTTGGACACTTGCGCTTGCTTTCGGGGCCTTCACAGCGTTCTCACAGTGTTTGAACATTTGATAATTGATTCCGGACTTAAATGAGTTTGGGCACTTGCGCTTGCTTTCGGGGCCTTCACAGCGTTCCCACAGTGCCTGAACATTTGAAAATTGCCTCTGGAGATTGAAGAAGTTTGGGCACTTGCGCTTGCTTTCGGGGCCTTCACAGCGTTCCCACAGTGCCTGAACATTTGAAAATTGCCTCTGGAGATTGAAGAAGTTTGGGCACTTGCGCTTGCTTTCGGGGCCTTCACAGCGTTCCCACAGTGTCTGAACATTTGAAAATTGCATCTGGAGATTAACGGAGTTTGGGCACTTGCGCTTGCTTTCGGGGCCTTCACAGCGTTCTCACAGTGTCTGAACATTTGGTAATTCATTCCGGACTTAAATGAGTTTGGGCACTTGCGCTTGCTTTCGGGGCCTTCACAGCGTTCTCACAGTGTCTGAATATTTGGTAATTGATTCCGGACTTAAATGAGTTTGGGCACTTGCGCTTGCTTTCGGGGCCTTCACAGCGTTCTCACAGTGTCTGAATATTTGGTAATTGATTCCGGACTTAAATGAGTTTGGGCACTTGCGCTTGCTTTCGGGGCCTTCACAGCGTTCTCACAGTGTCTGAACATTTGATACTTGCTTCTGGATTTAAATGAGTTTGGGCACTTGCGCTTGCTTTCGGGGCCTTCACAGCGTTCTCACAGTGTCTGAACATTTGATACTTGCTCCCGGATTTAAATGAGTTTGGGCACTTGCGCTTGCTTTCGGGGCCTTCACAGAGTTCTCACAGTGTCTGAACATTTGATACTTGCTTCCGGATTTAAATGAGTTTGGGCACTTGCGCTTGCTTTCGGGGCCTTCAGAGCGTTCTCACAGTGTCTGAACATTTGATACTTGATTCTCGGACTTTAACTTAGTTGGACATTTGCGCTTGCTTTCGGGGCCTTCACAGCGTTTGACAATAACTGGACATTTGCGCTTGCTTTCGGGGCCTTCACAGCGTTTGACAATGAATGGACATTAGCGCTTGCTTTCGAGGCCTTCACAGCGTTTGACAATAACTGGACATTTGTGCTTGCTTTCGGGGCCTTCACAGCGTTTGAAAATGAATGGACATTAGCGCTTGCTTTCGGGGCCTTCACAGCGTTTGACAATAACTGGACATTTGCGCTTGCTTTCGGGGCCTTCACAGCGTTTGACAATGAATGGACATTAGCGCTTGCTTTCGGGGCCTACACAGCGTTTGACAATGACTGGACATTTGCGCTTGCTTTCGGGGCCTTCACAGCGTTCTCACAGTGTCTGGATATTAGATGCCTGCCTCCGGGGCCTTCATAGCATTTTGACAATGACTGGATATTTGCGCTTGCCTTCGGGGCCTTCACAGCGTTCTCACAATGACGACATACGATGCTTGCCTCCAGGGCCACAGCACTTACGAAATAGGGTTTGGACACTTGATGCTTGCCTTCGGAGCCTGCACCGCGTGCTCACAGCGTCGGGACATTGAATGCCACCCAGCATTCACGCAGTGTTGGATACTTGTCGCTTGCCTTCTGGGCCACACAGCGTTCACACAGTGTTCGAATACAAGACGCCTCATGACGAATACAATATCAAGATAAAAAGGGTCTGTATAGCAACTACACATAGCTTTTCGCTGAACATGATCTTCGTTCAGTCTACCACTAATGACAGAGTCAAACATCGCTTACCTCCGGGAATCTACACAGCGATTACACCTAGCTCTTCACTGAGCATGATCACTGTTAAGTCATCACTAATGAGTCATACATCGCTTGCCTTCGGGATCTACACAGCGATTACACCTAGCTCTTCACTGAGCATGATCACTGTTAAGTCATCACTAATGAGTCATACATCGCTTGCCTTCGGGATCTACACCGCGATAACACCTAGCTCTTCACTGAGCATGATCACTGTTAAGTCATCACTAATGAGTCATACATCGCTTGCCTTCGGGTTCTACACAGCGATTACACCTAGCTCTTCACTGAGCATGATCACTGTTAAGTCATCACTAATGAGTCATACATCGCTTGCCTTCGGGTTCTACACAGCGATTACACCTAGCTCTTCACTGAGCATGATCACTGTTAATTCATCACTATTGAATCATACATCGCTTGCCTTCGGGATCTACACAGCGATCACACATGGCTACTCACGGAGCCCTATCAATCATTAGATCGTCGCCGCCATTAGGCGTTCTTGAAGTCTATTAGACGGTTCGATGCTTGCCCGACAAGTCTACACAGCATCTATACAATACCGTCTATTCTAGCTATTATCGATTGTAATTGCAATATGTTTGTTTACAGGACTATTAATCTGTATTAATGACGGAATGTGCGTTTACCCCTGAGGGTTTCATAGCGTTTAATCCCGTCATCAGTATTTAATCCTAGGATCTGATCTGATGGGGTGAACCACGGTCCGGCACGAACAGAAGCCTGATGGGTGTGAGTCGCCTGCACGCATCGAGATTCCTTCGGGGGCCGAAGGACTGCAGGATGGCCGAGCTGTTAGCGTGAAAATCGGACATCCCTATTCGACTACTGATCGTGCGCATCCCTAGCGCGATGACATTGACACTTCGCTATTCCCGCGCAATTACTCTAACGCGTCTCTGTACTGTATTACTGTTTTATTCAATAAATCCTAATTAAACTAAATACCGAGTTTAATAGTATGTATATAGTTCCTCCCTGAACCAGGAAGGAAATGCGATGCTAATAAAATTTGTTTTAAAATCACGTTTAAACAGTAGTGCAAAATTAAGGTTGTCTTCATCTTACTCATCATGCAAATTATTAATTGACGATATGCGCAATCACCTTTTGACGAAACAATCTAGCACCACTATATACAAAGAATTGGTGAATTGTCGCCAAAACGGTAATTCTATTGAGACTTACGGAAGTAAAATAGAACAATTGTTTGTTGAGTTGACTTTGTCACAAGCCGACGGTGAGGAGGATAAAAATAAAACATTATGTCCCATCAATGAAAAACTTGCTATTTGAAGTTTCACCGACGGATTGAGAAACCGTCAACTCAGTACAGTGTTGCTAGGTCGTAACTATTCATCCCTCAAGGATACCATTAGGGCGGCCAAAGACGAGGAGCCTAGTTGCAGCCGCCGAGAGCCGGAGGCTTTCTTTTTTTTGGTCAACGAGGATCGTCAGGTAAGAGGCAATTTCATTTTTATAATAATAGAGGCCGTCATACCACCAGTCGTCCAACGTATTTTAATACGCAATATCGTGGAGATATGACTACCAACCAAAGGTATGTTTCGCATAACCGTGGTAATAACACACCACAAAGGGGACACCCTAACCGAGGTCAGGGTACACGAATTTTTAATAGGGGACCAGGACCTAGGGCTAGATTTTCGAATCCGCAGGCGATAAGGTATGGGAATCACGATAGTGAATCAGCTGCCAACCCTAGCGTTAACAATATCACTTCGAATATTGATGAAGTGCAGTTTTTTCGATCCTAACTATCTGTTGTCATGTGATTGTAGTAATGCGACGACCTCAAGATCTTTACAAACGTTGAACATGAAGGTCCTAGCGAACTACAGATAAACCTTGAGGTTATTTTGGAGTGGTGCCTAACGAACAAAATGAGTCTGAACGTAGACAAGTGTTGTGTTATCAGCTTTACAAGAAAGAAATCTAGGCCTACCTACTCTTATAACATACTCGGTAAACAGTTGGCCAGAAAGGAAACTGTAAGGGACCTGGGCATTCTGTTTGATGAGCAGTTGACCTTCCGTCCTCATTACGACTACATCATGAAGAAGGGACACCAATTAACGGGCTTTGTTATGCGTACTACTAAGGACTTTAAGAAAACAAAAAGCACCCTGTGTCTTTTCAACAGCCTTGTAAGAAGTGTCCTTGAATATTGCAGCCCGGTTTGGTCACCTTACTACAATGTTCACATTTGCAATTTGGAGCGTATTCAGAGGAAGTGGCTTCGGTACTTATGCTTCAAGCATAATCTGGGTAGGTCTCTGTCAAGCTATAATCAGAGGTTGTCCAAATTTGGAGTCATACCCCTGTTTTCTCGCCGCAAAAGATATGATCTCCTATGCCTACATAAGATTCTCCACAGTGCCATCGTTGCTCCTGGTCTTTTAGCGTCTATCAATATCAATACACACCATAGATCCCGTTGCCCAATTACATTCTCTATAAAAACATTCAAAAACAACACGTCTTATTATAGTCCCCTTGTGAGAATGTGTCGCACTTATAACGATCTGATTAAAAGTGGCAAAGACTTAGGCCCGTATTTATAAATCGCTCTCAACTATGAGATCAAACTTGAGAGCGATCCTAAGATGCTGCCTTATTTAATAGACAGAACTTAAGTACAGTCTTGAGTGCAGCGTATCAACTGAGTTGCTCACATATTAATAAATGAATTTCGGCACTTAAGAGCTCTCTCAAGATGCATCTCAAGAGTTCATTTCTCAAGTGGCGTCAGTCCGTGACTTAAGATAGAGATTCGTGGTGCGTCTTTGTAAAAAAAATGGATTTAGAAAATATTTTAAGTGAAATTAATTATTACGACGAGTTAGATCATTATGATGATATCGTTTGGCCTAACGCATCGCATCGCATCGCATCGCATATCGCATACCGAAAAGATATGAGAGGGACGCGCAAAATCCTTACGAAATGGAACCCGTGAAATTTCAGAAAAGGTTTAGATTTTACCATTATTCCGTGTTGTATATAACATCTTTAATTAAAAGTGACCTGGAAAAAATGGACAAGAGGGGCCTTCCCATCCCATGCTTTATTTTTTTCGCGCAACGTTGCGCCGTCGGTGTTTTTGTTTTCCACTATTGTGGAATACACCTTTAACACGTCCAGGAATGTTTTTTTTTCTAATTGAGTGAAAACGTGCTTCTTGGATGCCATTTCGGAATTAAAATAACAATTTATGCAAATCACAATAGAAAAATAAACAATCAGTCGAACGGTTGAAGAGAAGTGGCGTGGCGTCCTTTTTTTTTGTTGACGACAGTGACAGTACTCAAACGCAATAAATTTGGCAATAATTCAAAAACGTATAATTCAATCTACAGTGCACATACGAAACGCGGCATCATTCGGTCAATTTTTCATTCAAAATTAAGTTCACGTTCTCAAGAGCGCGAACTCGATCTTGAGATCGGTATCATGTGATACGCTCTTGATGAAGATTTATTAATAAGAAACGATCTTGAGATCGTGATCACAAGTTGAGAGCGTATCAGCCGAGATCGCTCTTGAGATCGGTTTTGAGAGCGATTTATAAATACGGGCCTTAGATATTTTTGACCCAATATTTAATAAATACAAAAAACTTATCACCGAACTCATTGCGAGTGATTGCTCTTCCTTCCCAAATTAACCTTTATATTTTTTATTTTATTTTGTTAGTTTTTTCTTTCGTTCTATAATAATTTTAAACGGAATGTTGTATTTTAGTATTTATTCTCATAGTGTACTCTTAAGATAACCATGCTGTGTACATTTGCAAAAGAGTATTGTCTAGAAGACCTAGTTTAAACCTATATATTATGTTAATTTTACGATTGTACTCTGTTAATGTACCTCAAATAAATAAATAAATAAATGCAGTCGAATTATCAGTAAGCAAGTCCAAATATAGATGGCTAGTTGACACTGGAGCCTCGATGTCAGTCGTCAAATATGACACCGTCAAACTTTGGAACGTAATGATTTATCCAGAAAGCATTTCCATTAATGGAATAGGAGGTAAGATAACAACCGAAGGCTATGTTTATATTACGCTTACACATAAGGGAACGGAATTTGAACACAAATTTTATGTGCTCAAATGTCTACCGAGTAATACGGATGGAATTGTCGGGCAAGATTTCTTGTCTTTATGGGTCTACACGCGTTATTAGGAGTAGCAAATTACATAGCTACTTACTGCCCGACGTTGTGTCGGACAAATGTGGGTGGCTGTACAAATGACATTAGTGTTAGTTCGGGGGTGGATCTACAAATTCACAACCGTTGTGGCAGACGAAGACGGGCGGCGCCAGTTCGCTCGCGACCATGATTGGTGTAACCCAGTCGAAACGTCGGGCAGTAAGTAGCTATGTAATTTGCTACTCCTAATAACGCGTGTAGACCCATAAAGACAAATAATTAGTGTAATGGAACGCGAAAGTCTAAAATCTTACAAGATTTCTTGGTGAAATACAATGGTATAATTAATTTTGAAAACAATTTCTTAACACTTAGTTAATGGGTCAAAATATTTTTAGTTGCCTAAAAACTAGTCCTTTGGAATGAAAATTAATTTCATGGGAAATCAGATTAAATTTGTTAAAATGGTATACTAAGTTCAAAATATAACATTATTGTCTAATACAAAAAACAAGATTTGAACATAAAAAGTATATTATTTATTTGAAAATTACGGTAACAACGTTGACTTTCTTAGTAACGCAGTAGTTCTTCGTACTAAATACCGTTGTCCTTGAACACGTGTCTGAGGTCAACTGAACAATTTCTCATAATATTTCCTAGATGGCGTTTAATCTTAAACACCACTATAAAAATGTCAGCTTTGGACCTTATTACAATGCTTATAGATTTTTTTTACATTAAATATTTAATTAAATAAAGAATACTTTAGTTTGTGTCCCCAACAAAGAATAAAACCGTAACTACCTTGCGTTGCTGTATGAAAATAAACCTTAAAGTGAATAAATTAGGTTTTCTTGCATTTCAATGGATTCGACTTGTTGTAACTTGTTTATCAAATGACAAGAACTGCGCCGGGGGAGTATGTTAGCCGGGTCAGTGGCGTCAGAGTCGTTGAGAGATGTGCGTGTGTTTATTGCGTGGCCGCTGAGTTACCGCTGTCGAAAGGTGAGTACTGACGATTTTTACATTATTATTATTTTCATACGCAGTTAGTTGTGTATTAGATAAGGCAATGTTAAAATATTTACATTTCGTTATTTTATTTTGTGATAATTTACAAGATAGTCGAATATTTACAACTGCGTAACCGCTACACTGCGTTACTGAAAAAAAGTAACGCAGTAGTCGCATCAGTAACGCAGTTGTTTTTAACGTTATTAATACCTTATTAAAATCGAAATATCCATATATTGTATCTTTTTTTTCACAGAAAGAAGCTTCTGCACTAAATGGCGTTGACGAACGCAGAAAAACAACGTCGTTACAGACAGAAATTAAAACTGAACCCTGAAAAAAATGCTGAAGCAAAAAAAAAACATCTCGAAAGGTACCACGCGAATAAAAAACTTGTGAAAGACATGACAGAGCGCGAACATAGAAGTGCAAAGCGTAAATGGAAGAATGCGAATAAGAAACGTCGAGAACGTCAAAAGACTGCTCAACAAATTATGGCCAATACACCGCCGTCCAGCCCACGGCCAGGAACTCCAGTTTCACCGAGGTCTAGAGGTCGAAGACAAATTCGAAGAGATCGATCTGCAGTGTACAGAAAAAATATGAAATTGCAGGAAGAAATGGATAATATGAAAAGGAAGTTAAATAAATACAAAAAGAGATACCAAAGAGCTAAAACTTCAATCAAAGACAAGAAACAAGTAAATAAGCTGAATCAAAATAAATATGCAACGTTATCCAATGCCATCAAAGATCACTACAAAAGTCTGAAGTCAGTGAAAGAGAAAAAGGCGTCAAAACAAATTTTTCAAGGAGAGAGCATATCTAAGTCTTAAATGAAGATTGCTATCGTACGCGAGACTTTGGGCGTTGATCAGATGAAAGTTATAACAGGTCAGACGGATTCCTTAAAGAAGATCCATCTGGCTGACAATATCAAAAACTATTTTGTTCGCGACGATGTTTCTAGGGCTACGGCTGGAAAACGAGAAACTGTAACAAGAAAAAAGTTAAAAATGCAGAAGCGATATTTACTAGACACAATGAAAAATCTATTCTGTTCATTCAAAAGAGAAAATCCAGAACTGAGATGTTCTTATTCATATTTCGTAAAAAATAGGCCATTTTACATAAAACCACCTTCAATTGCTGGAAGAGAGACTTGCCTATGCAAGATACATACTAATGCGCAGTATATGATAAATACTCTCCACAAAGCCAAGATCATTGCTCACACAAACATGAACGACCTCATCGCTAGCACAGTATGTTCGACATATAACCGAGATTGCATGACTGGCAATTGTAAAGACTGTAAGACAAAACAGATACTTTATAGGGAAACAACAGAAAATCTCAGATTAGTGAAATGGAATCAGTGGATAAGAAAATCGGAAATAATAGAAAAATCTGAAAAAAAAATTAAAGTTACTAAAAACGTAAAGGAAATAGTTGAAGGGACAGTAGCAGAATTGATAGAGAACTTTAAACAAGCTTTGGTGCAATTAAAGAAACATATTTACAACATTAAAGTACAATATAAGAGTTATCGAGCTGCTATATATAATTTGGAAAATAACGAAATCGTTCTGCACATCGACTTTAGCGAAAACTATAACTGTAAGCATTTTGAAGAAGTCCAGTCTCATCGTTTTGGAGGGTCACGGAAGCAAGTAACCTTACATACTGGAGTTATGTACATGAAAACTGAAGGACATAACAAGCCAACTGTAAATTCATTTTGTACCATTTCTGCAAATAATTCTCATAACCCTGCCTCTATTTGGGCACACCTACATCCAATAATTAGCGACATACAACACAGCAATCCTCACATAACTACAATTCACTTTTTCTCTGATGGACCAGCTACTCAGTACCGACAGAAACAAAACTTTTATTTCATAAGTCACCGAATATTCAGCGAATACAACATAATTCGCGTAACATGGAATTTCTTTGAAGCCGGGCACGGGAAAGGGGCTGCTGATGGTGTTGGTGGCTATCTCAAACGCACTGCAGATGAAAAAGTAGCTGCTGGTTCAGATATTTCTAATGCAGAAAAATTTTTTAACACTTTGAAGGAAATGAGCAAGGTCCGTTTGTACTTAGTGACTGACAGTGACATTCAAAACGTTGAAAAAGCACTACCTAAAAACCTAGTGCCCCTTCAGGGTACGATGCAAGTACATCAAGTTTTTACTGACACTGTCGGTGAACTTCAATACAGAGACCTCAGTTGTTTTTGCCAAAGGGGATTTTGTTCTTGCATGAATCCTAAAACATATCACCCTGTTCCTGCTCCCGTCATTGACCAATTTAAGGAAGACATTCTATTAGATAGATTGGATGAAGAAATAGTTCTAGATGACATTTCTAATATCGTTGCAGTACCTAGAAAAACATATTACAATACGGTTTATTCCTCATCTTCCAGCTCTGACGACATGCCCTTAGCAAGCTTTAGCCAACCATCAGTTTCTAATATGAAAGAAATGCAGCAAATTGAAAAGGAAAACGTTCATCCTACAAAGATATATGACGGTGTCCATGTTTTAGTAAAAGTGTCTTCTGTGAAGGACAAACATTACACTTACCTAGGTGTTGCTAAAACTGAAGTGGATGAAGAAGGAGACGTCAAAATTATGTTTTACAAGACAATTGATAATACTGGCAAAAGATTCAGAGCAGTATCTACTGATATTTCTTACGAACCTTACGAAAACATCGTAGAAATTGTCCCTAACCCTAAAATTGTCGTGAAAGGTAAAAGGGTATACTATAACTTTGATAAGCCATTAAACGTTTTTGAAAAGTAAGACGAATCGAAAGTTCCTCATTAGTTTATAAGGTTGATTTTCTAATAATTCATTGGTTCCTAACAAATATTGACGTGGGTAAACGTTATATTTAATATTAAATTAGCTAAGCTTTGTTTTCTTTGATGTTATTTGAGATACTTTATTTTATGTCAAGTCATAAAAAGTAAAATTTGTTAACATTTTAGTATTATTATGATTTCTATAGAAAGTACAAAGTATTCTAGATATAAGAAAATACTACTGTGTTACTAGGCTTACTACTGCGTTACTTTTGTGTCCCTCTGATTATTATTGTATTTTGAATAATACATAGTGTTCTAATTATTAAAAATGACTCAAATTCATACGTACCTGTTATTACATCAAAAGACGAATATTATGTCGTCAATTAGAATTAATTTAAGGTATTTTTTTGTCACTTATGGAAAAGTTTAAGATTTAAAATTCAACATTGGTAACGCAGTAATCTAGATTAATAAGGATATTCTGTGAAACTGATTATTTCTGTGATTTAACGTAACAGGAGGTTAACCTAAGCATTACAGTTTAAAACTGATTTAATAATGAGTCTCTCAACGTACAATATTATTGAAAAAATAAATTGTAAAAAAGTAACGTAGTTGTTTAATCTTTGAACACCTTGATATATCATATGCCACAAATACAGTTAAATCATTAAAATTAGCGCTGCAGAGGTAGGTATATTATATATCGTACTACAACATATTTATATCTTTATAAAAAAATTAGAAAAAAAATATTTTATTAAAAAAAAAAATGAAAATCATATTCTCGGATTAGGCATTAAAAAGTATTTTGACCCAGTTAATACGAAAATGGTCAAAAAGTGACATTGCCTTTAATTATGGGTATTTTAGGTAGTAACACATTTTTAAAAGTCCCACCGAGATGTGAAAAAATATTTTACATTCAAACCACTTTTAAGGAAACTTGCGTAATTTTGCCGAAAGAGTTGTGTGAGGGAGTATTTATGGCAGGTAGTATTGCAAGCCCTATTAATGGAAAGATGCCTATCCAAATATTAAATACGCGTGAGAGTGAAGTTGGACTTAGTTATTTTAACCCCCAGGTAGAATCGATATTGGATTATACAGTGTGTAGTTTTGAGGCGAGTAAAATCGATGGCGCAAGGGTACGGAAAATGTTTTCATTATTAAATTTGAGTCATTTAAATGAGGAAGAAAAAATATCTATATAAAACATATGCGCGAAATTCTCTAATGTGTTTCAGCTTCCAGGAGATAAATTGACTACTGCGAATTTGTGTGAACAAAAAATTACGTTACAACCTAATGCTCAACCTGTATATACTAAACAATACAGGATACCTTTTTCACAGCGAGATGAATTAGAAAATAATGTCAAAAAATTTTTACATGATAATATTATTGAGCCAACCAAAAGCGAATGGTCAAGTCCTGTCTTATTGGTTCCTATAGTAACACTCAAAAATAGAGATTGGTCATTGACTTTCGGAAACTCAATAACTTAATTTTGGATGACAAATTTCCCCTTCCTAACATTACTGACATTCTTGATTCTCTTTCCGGTTCTATGTACTTTACCCAGCTAGATTTATCCCAAGCCTATTACCAGGCGTCCTTAAGCCCGGACAGTAGGAAGTATACCGCGTTTACAACACCTTCCGGACAATATCAAATGACGCGCCCAAAGAGAATATCTAGAGCTCAGAAGCATATGGGCGGATGTGCGGATAGGGCAATATTTTTTTATTGGGTTGCAAAGAAATACACTTCTTTCTCTTTCTAAACCACTGACAGCTATATTTCTATCCCTTTTCTGGGCTGAGATAATTTCGTGCATAATGTCGGTTCTGACAGCTTTTCCAAAATCATTAGAACCTTAAGGTTTTATTTTGACTTCCATCTCTCTGCGTCTACAATGCTGATAATTTATTTTGGTGGATTGTAAGTTTGGCCCTTATGCCTAAAAAAATATTCTCACAAAGGCTACGTAAAAGGAGTTACGCCTTTATGGTCTGAACTGTGATTTAAAATATTCATCATAACTAACTTCCGACATTATGCTTCTAAGTTTCCTTTAGAAACATTTAATCGGTTGCAGATATACGGCTTTATGCATTTTGTTTTACTAATTTTGTAAACGCATTGGTGGGCCAATTTGAAAATAAGTCGTTATGGGTGTGAGCTATTCAAATATGGCGCCAAAAAATTAGCGACATAGGGACATTATACACGCCGTGGCCAGTGACCAATAGACCAATACTAATATACATGGAATCCTTAAAGTTAGTTTTTCTATCGTTATTCGGGTGGTAAAGGTTTTTATACGATGCCTAGGCAGAGGCAGAGTAGTAGTTAGTAGTCTTTCGTTATAGAGTAGATTTATAACTCTCATAGTTGATGATAAGCATATTGATTCTGATGTTACAAATGTTTTTGAAACCTATTTTTCTAATATAACCTATAATTTATGATTAAACGAACTTACCTGTACGTGAAGTTCTATCATAATTATGCGAAGGCTTCGTCCGAAGGGATTAGCAAATAACACTTGTATAAGCCTCTTTGACCGAATATTTTTGGTGGTCTTGTTTTTTTAGACAAAATTGTCAATTTCAAAAACCCCTAAAAATACCCTAACATTTTTATACCCCTAAAAAAATCCCATCTCAGTTATTAACCCCCTAAATCTAGGGGGAGAACCCCTAAGTTGGCATCACTGAGTCGTCGTCGCCGGCTGATGGCATTGGACAGAAATAAATTTATCCGATTTGTTTCTGCTTTTGTTGTTGTTGTTTGTCATAAAAAAAAACTTGTTTCATGTATTATTATTTTTACTTTATTTTTCTCTTCGTATTGTATTTTTTTTTCTTTGTATTGTATTTGTTCTGATTATATTCGTCCATATTTTTTTTTCTCAAAGGTTCTGCCAGAATATCAGCGCCGTCGCGTCCTTGCGGCTGCTACGGCACATGCTGAGGCAGAACCTTTTGATCATAAATATATTTGTATGTTTTGTATTAGTTTTGTATTATTATTTTTTTAATTTATGATCAATAAATGTTTTCTTTCTTTCTTTCTTTCTTTCTTGTAGTACCGCCCAGTGGTTCGCCTTTGTCACACTATATTTGAGGAAGAAAAAAAATCTATCTTTGACGTTTGGTATGTCACTTGCCAGCTTCATTAAGTTTAGAGTACGAGTATAGCTGAAAATATTTCATAAAAAAGGGGAAAGCTTTCGCAGGGAGGGAGGGTTGCTAATCCCTTCGGACGAAGCCTTCGCATAATTATGATAGAACTTCATGTACAGGTAAGTTCGTTTAATCATAAATTATACTTCGGCTTCGTCCTCGGGATTAGCAAATAACACTTGTAGACTTTGAGAGAAAAATAATGAAATATTTTATTTATATCTAATTATATAAATCAGCATAATCTATTGGAACAATTCAAGCATCTGGTTTTAATCATTAGGTTCCATTAACAATTTATTGTTCTTGCAAAAGAAGTGTCTTCATCAGCATTTAAATAATATGAGATAGAATGTATACTAGGAGCCGCTCCAAACAGCGGTCCGTCTAATTTGTTCTAGACTGACGCCTAGGCGATGAGCGCAGTGAATACGTCTACATCGATACTACTATCGCGCAATATCTCCTTAATCCACCGACTTAAGGTCTGGGAGCCTACTGCTTTATATAGCTTTCTAAAAGCAATGAAGAGGGAGTTTGCCGCACATATTTCGGGCCTGTCCTTGAAAAATGGCATATTAAAATAGGTTATAGGGAACCTTTACGTGTTGTTTTAAGAAAATCAGGAATCTTCATATTTATTTTGATAGAGAAAATCTCAATATTATTTGTACTATTTTTTGACAGTAATAATAATAATTTAATTTTTTTATTTTCTCCACAAACTATAAGGTACAATATTGCTTAAAACTAGTATTACATTGCATCGGGTGTTTGTGGGAGACTGGAGTCTAAACTAGACAAGTAGAATGCCTGTATTTTAGAGCACCAGGCCCCCGCCCTCATTTCATAGTCTTATTTTTATAATGTATACTAAAACAAATTAAATTACAAAACAAAATAATTAAACTAAACTAAACAAAAGTAATAAAAAAGAGATCAGAGCAATAAATGAAATGACGTAAGAGATAACACTTGTGTGTGTGTGTGTGTGTGTGTGTGTGTGTGTGTGTGTGTGTGTGTGTGTGTGTGTGTGTGTGTGTGTGTGTGTGTGTGTATGTGTGTGTGTGTGTTTGTGTGTGTGTGTGTGTGTGTGTGTGTGTGTGTGTGTGTGTGCGTGTGTGCGTGTGTGTGTGTCGTGCCTGTGGAAGAGTGCGTGTTGTATTTTTGTTTCAAGCACTAATAAGGTTTTCTGTATCTTGGTATGTTTGCTTCGCAAGCCATTGCGTAATTATAGTTTTTGTTTCTAACTTACTTCTAGGATATATATTCAATACTTTGTTAGCAATATTATAAAGTTTCTTACCTAAAACATAAAAGAATTTTTTGGCAAATGATGTACGTGAAGGTTCAACTGGGCACACTGTATATTGCCGTCTGGATATGACAATATTTGGCGTATAATCTATAAGAGAGTGCTGTTGAAGGATGCAGAATAATACAAATAATTGCCTTACAGTAAGGACTTCAGCTTCCCGATATAAAGACGCTGTAGGGTGGAGCTTGGGTTTGAATAGACTTACCTTCAATATCAGTCTCTGGGCTCTTTCTAGCTCAATCATCTTAGTCTTTGCCGCACCCCCCCAAGCTGTTATACAATAGCATATAACTGATTGAGCTAAAGCTGTATAGACGGATTTCATTATTCTACCACTCGCTACATGTCTTAGTTGTTTGAAGTGTCGGCACACTGTGTGCAGTCAAAAGAGCTATGAGAAAACCCTTGAAAAAACCTTTTGATTCTGTCATCTTCTAAATTATATTTCTCATCAAAAGAACTATTGCAGATCTACAGGAATTAAGAGCCCCTATTGAGCTCCCTCTTCATAAAGATGATTTAGAAAATTTAGTGATTTATGGAATCGGGGCGTTAAATATATCGATGTTATTAACAACACAAAAATGAAGCCTGCGCCCGAAATAACATCATATTGTTTATAGGATTTTGTGGATATTGATGACAACATAAAATCAATTGCTGACGGGGGTACACTCTTCCTTAACGCCGTCCGCATAAGAGCCCTGCCACCAGGGTAAGCTTGGTCTATATGTCGCAATCGCTAGAATTAAAGGATAAAATTGGATGTTTACTACATGCTTTGAAAATGATCTTGTCAGATAACAAGATAATGTTAAAAAATGGGTACCAGGGCTGTGTAGGCCACAGAGGTATGACGACTATGCCCCTGGCTTTACGGAAGTTACCTTTCTCAATGTTTTTAAGATAATCATCAATGGGGGAAAAGCATTAAAGGACATATCCGTCCATGAAAATGCATTGATTATCATGGCATCTGGGTTTCTATGCAGAGAGAGAGAGAGTGACATAATTTAAACATTTATTATGATACTTCTAGCGAATAAGTCAGCTTGGAGTTCCCCAAACTTCAAGATTATTTTCTGGTATGCCCAATCCGCCAATTCCCATTTTATTCGCGACATTCACACCATTGCCATAATTGTTTTGTAATATTTATGGGGTGAAGGAACTGGATACCTCCAATTCGGTTTACGTAAGAGATAGCTGTGATGTTGTCAATGCGTGGTAAAATTTGGCGGTTTGTCAAATTTTCGACAAACACTTTTAACCCGAAAAAAGCTTGAATATTTAGATACATATGTAGTTGATATGCTACATCTGTTCTTGAGCACTCCACAACCCGCCAGCCTTCTCTCTCCCACAGGTAGCCCCCCACCCCGTATTTGAGGCATCCGAGAAAATTTCCAAGTCATGTATATCCTCTTTAATCCTACAAAATGATTTTTCACCACATTAAATTAGGTTGCAAAACCGCAATTAAGTTCATAATATATTTATCGTAGTTGTTATTTAATTTTTAATTGTAAATATTTACTCCGTTCAAAAAGTTTTGAATATAGCCAGCTGCTGTATTCAACAGCAGAACATAAACTAATAATCAATCATTTGTGAAAATTCACGTATCTTACATAAAAAAATTTTTCAATTTCCGATTTAATGCGGTCAATTTTATGTATAGATATTGTGACATGGAAATTTTCTGAGTCCAGAATAAAACTTAAAAAAGTTACATGACTGTTTGGTGCAGTCTAGCGAAAGCTCGAACAAAAAAAGTTTACTATGGAGTTTGAGCGGCAAATAATGGCGGATATATCTGTCCTGCTCACTCAGTACAATTTCTCTTTCATTCATTGTCAGATCCATAGTGATTATATTCTTTTTGGTCGGATAATGATTATATTCTCTTTGGTTCGGATCGGCCATTTTATTTTGAATGTTGAATGACATTTTGTTTGCTTAGATTTTAATATAATTTTTTTACAGTAAATTGTGATTTTATAAGCAGATCCCCCACTGCATCTGATGTTTCCTTTTCTTCTTCGATACAAGGAGCATCCAAGTCCAAGTTTTCAACAGTAGCTGTCACATTGCTCACTGGCAATTCTTTTTCAATTATTATGACATCTCGACTGCATGTTATTGACTTGGTATGGGGATTATACACTCTGTATCCTTTAATATTATCCGGATAGCCCACTAAAATACATTTAACTGATTTCTTGTCCCACTTTAACCTTTTTTCTTTGAATGATGAATGAACCATGCAAGTACTCCCACACACACGAAGATGACTAATGTCAGGTTTCTTGTTAGTCCACAGCTCATAAGGTGTTTTGTTGTTTAATCCCGCCGATACTGTTCGGTTCTGTAAGTAAACAGCAGTATGAGTTGCCTCTGCCCAGAAATCTTTTTCTAAATTAGCATCATACAATAAACAACGAGCCTTTTCAACAATACTGCGGTTCATACGCTCACTTAAGCCATTTTGTTCTGGCGTGTATGTATTCGATTTCTGGTGAATAATTCCCTTTTGCTTTAGATAATTTTCAAATTCATGACTGCAATATTCACGACCATTATCACTGCGCAATACCTTTATCCTTTTATTATGTGTATTCTCCACTTTGGACACATAATCTCTAAAGCATTGAAAAGATTCACTCTTATTTTTCAAAAAATAGATTTGAGTCATGCGGCTATAATCATCAATAAAAATTATAAAATACCTTGATCCTCCAACAGAGCAGGTCTCCATAGGTCCACACACATCAGTATGAATAACCTCCAGCAACTGACTGCTTCTATTTCCATTACTCGGGAAAGGCAGGCGACTTTGTTTTCCTTCACAGCATGTAATACAGGAATTTTTACTTATCACTGCTTTGTCATCCATTATGAAACCTTCTACAGCATCCTTCATTTTATTCAGGTAAGAGCTATTGACGTGCCCCAACCTCCTGTGCCAAGTTTCACTGGAAACCATAGCCACTGCTGACAGATGCACTGGCGAATTGAGTTTGTAAACACCATTGACTAGGATCGCTGTTGCCACCAAAACTCCCTTTCGATTGTAAATGTCACAACCACCTGCTCTGAAGTTCACTTTGTTTCCCTTCTTTATAAGTTGGCTCACAGACAGGAGGTTAGTTGTAAGATTCGGTACACATGTCGTGGCCAAAACGATGAATTGGTCATTTCATGAAATGGTTGGCCATTTCGTGAAGTGTTCACGTTTCATGAAGTGGCCCACCAATGTTGACCAAATCATTAAACGATAAACGTTTAGCGATTTGGTCACCCACGTTTGGCCATATCGTAAAAAGAGGGCGACTATAAAATATTTAATGAAAACCAGGATCAATTTTGATACGTACCTACTTGTTTATTTTTGGTTGTTATGTATAATTTCAAAATAAAAAGGTTCATTTAGTGATTTTTTTTATTGTTATAAAAAAATTTAAATGAAAAATTGAATGAAAAAAGTGAAATACATTCCAAACTCCACGGTTATTTCACATTTTGCTCGGAACTTGCACGACTTGAATGCTCTTATACTTTTTCATCGAATTCTTCATCTTTCATTTTAAATTTCTTCCATGTTTAATAAAGAATTTTTCGCATTTTTTCTGAGAGAAAATTCGTCTTTGTTTACAAGGGCCGCCATTTTGACACAAACTGCACAAAAACAGCCAGTGTTGCCAAATAAGTATATTCTTCCGACAATTTTGTCCGAATTAAAATTAAGTGTACCTACTTTCAAAATTACATGAATTTTATAAAAAATATTTTTTGCTAAAAATATGCTGTTCTAAAATAAAAGATAAAAAATATGCTAAACAGGAAGAAAATAATATACCAAATTTAGCACTTTGTGCAAATTTAGCATATTTGCACAAAGTGCTTAATTGGTATGGCAACATTGGCAACTCTGGCACTCTACCGGTAAAGTCAACGAAACAATTCCACGATATGATCGATTGAAATTGATCGTTTCATAAATTGGCAGTGCATCTAGCTGGCCCAATCGTCAAACGATTTCTAATCATTGATCTGACCTGGCCATATCATGAAATGGCCAATGGACAGTGAAATATTTCATGAAATGCAACCATTTCATGAAATGGCCAATCATTTCATGAAATGGCCAATTCTACGATGTGGCCACGACACACACATAACCTCTTCCACTGTGACATCGAAATTGCATTCATCAGTACAAGTAGTAATATTTACTTCACCGCAGCATTTCACTGGAACTTTACTCTCGTTGGCAACCACAATCTCCTTCATACTATTCAAAGTCAAAATTTCTTTATTTATATAGGCATTTACATGCACTTATAAATCGTCATTGTATTAAGTAAATAAGTAATTCTACCACCGGTTCGGAAAGCCGATTCTATCGAGAAGACACCGGCAAGAAACTCGATAGTTACTCTTTTTAACCGATTATCACATAAACTTGTTAAATATAATTGCCATGTCGTACAGTTTGAGTATGACACAGTATCAAAGAGAGAAAAAAAAAACTTATACTACAATTACTGTTAATAATAAAAAATAGAAAAAAAGGTAAGATCGAACAATTCAGGGCCCAAGAGTAGCACCTGATCCGAATAATGACAATTCGAGCCTTTTGGACAATAATTAAAATCATAAAGAAACAAAACAAATCAATAAAATAACTACAAAAATTCCAACCTGCATGACATAGCTTACATAGAGTAGAATCTTAATACTATATGACTGTATTACAACAATAAATTAAAATACATCATTTATAAAAATAATACTATTAATAAGAACAAAAGTTCATAAAAAATGTCAATGATTAAAATAATTTATATATTAGAAAATTTTTATTGCAAATGTGAAATTTTAGTTAACGCAATTTGTCCAAGCATTTTTATCATTAAAATAGTCTTCTACTTTATAGTAGCTCTTCATAATAAGACCCTTCTTAATACATTCTTTGAATTTTTGCAAAGGTAATTTAGTAATACTTACAGGAAACTTATTGAACATTTTTACTCCTAGTCCAACAAAGGAGCTATTAACTTGATTAAGTCTGAAATGTGAAATAGCAAGTTTATGCTTATTTCTAGTATTGAATCGGTGAGTATCTGATTTTTTAGGAATGTATTGTATATTTTTATACACATACATTAAGCAGTCTAGAATGTACTGAGAGGCCATTGTGAGAATATTATACTCTTTAAAACGATCTCTGAGGGAATCGCGTGGTTTGAGTTTGTAGATGGCCCTTATTGCTCTTTTTTGCAATACAAAGATACTATCAATATCAGCTGCTGATCCCCATAAAAGCATGCCGTAGGATAGAATACTGTGGAAGTAGCTGAAATAAACTAATCTTGCCGTTTCAACATCAGTCAATTGTCTAATTTTTCTTACAGCATATGCAGCAGAACTAAGTCTTCCTGCCAGGGTACCAATATGAGGTCCCCATTGCAATTTGGAATCTAGAGTGATTCCAAGGAACACCGTTGAGTTTAGGACTTCAATGGGTTCATTGTTCATTATGATTTTAGTATTGACTTGCTTTACATTAGGCATTGAAAATTTTACACATTTGGTTTTTTGGCGTTCAACATAAGATTATTAGTAGTAAACCAGTGCAAGACTCGTGAGAGGGCTTTGTTTACGTCGTCAACATTTTCTTGCTGTCTATCAATCTTAAAAAGAAGTGATGTATCATCTGCAAACAAAACTATCTCACATGTGTCTTCAATAAAGAACGGAAGATCATTAATATAAATAATAAATAATAGAGGTCCTAATATCGAGCCCTGGGGCACTCCCATAACTAACGGGGCGCCGGAAGAACTAGCCCCATTTACATTGACTTTTTGGGTTCTGCCAGTCAGGTAAGACTGAATTAGACTAAGTGCATTTTCTGAGATGCCATAATGGCGTAATTTAAGTAGAAGAGTTTGATGATTAACGCAGTCAAACGCCTTGGATAGATCGCAGAATATGCCTATGGCATCTTGTTTTCTTTCCCATGCATCAAAAACATGTTTTATAAGAGCAACACCAGTATCTGTGGTGGATTTACCTTTAGTGAATCCATATTGGTTTTTATTTAACAAATTGTTTAAATTAAAATGGCAAAGTAGTTGACTAAATACAATTTTTTCAAAAATTTTACTAAATGCTGGTAGTAAGGATATGGGTCTGAAATTAGATGGGTTACTGTCATCGCCTGATTTGAACAAAGGAATGATTTTGGTTGACTTCATCAGATCAGGAAAATGACCTTCATTAATACATTTGTTGAATATCATCGCCAATAGTGGAGCAACTGTATATATTATATTTTTTAACACGTCCACTGAGAGTGCCCATAGATCCTCTGACTTTTTTAAGTTGAGTTCTTTAAAGGCTTTCACAATTACTTGAGCATTAATGAAGGCAAAATTGAAAGAAGATGTGCATTCACTCACATGGGACTTTAAAAGTGAATGAGCAAGAGCCGGACTGGAAGATAAACTACTTGTCGTTGTTAGAGCTATGTTGGAGAAAAATGATTGAAATGCATTTGCTATATCAGCATCAGAATCTAATATAATATCATTCACTTTCAAGGAGATCTTGTGATTTTGTGTTTTGTTTTTACAAGTCTCTTTATTAATGATTTGCCAGGTTGCCTTGGTTTTGTTAGTGGCTTTATTTATTTTATCTTTAAGATAGAGCGACTTAGCTATTGTACACAATTTTTTAAAAATCTTGGAATAATTCCTAATATAGTCCGTAAGAGACGGATCTTTAGAGTAGGCTTTGAGATTATACAGCTCAAAAAGCCTTCGTCTACTTGTGAAAATTCCTGTTGTAGCCCAATCACTAAATTTAATTTTTGAGCTATTAATTTTAATTTCCTTTTTAGTGAATATCCCATTAAACTCTTTTTCTACAACATTAAATAACTTTTCGTATAACTCATTACTATTTAGATTAGGTAGAATGTTCATTAAATAAACTTTATGGCTAATATTATCTTTGAACTTTTCTATACGACTAGTAGTTATTGGTCTGCAAGTTATGACAGCCGGCATAGGAGTCCAGTGATACTCAAATGCAGCCATTTGACCACAGTGGTCAGAGTTAATAAAATTTATTATAGATTTATCTTTTACAGAACAGTTACAAAAAATATTATCTATACATGTTGCCGAGGTAGGAGTAATGCGAGTTGGTTCATTAAAAATTTGAGTTAAGTTAAAAGATTTAAAAAGATTTAAGAACCTTATGGAGTTCATTGATTTTTCTAAGATATTTATATTAAAATCTCCACATACAACTACCTTTTTATTGCTGGCACATGCTTTCCTTAAAGCTTCCTCCATAGTCTCCTCCCAAATAAGAAATAGTTAGCTAATGGAGGCCTATATACACAAATAATAATACATTGTTCTAATTCTACACAAGACAGCTCAATTGTACGTTCAATGGACAATGATACAATGTCTCGACGCTCCTTACATTTAAGCGAATTTTTTAGTAAAATGAGTGACCCCCCTCTAATTACTGTTTTTCTAATGAAAGAGCTACTGACTATATAATTATCAATACTAACGATTAATTCATGTTGTCTCAGCCAATGTTCAGTGAAACATAACACATGGACATTATTTTCGTTTAAGAAAAGTTCTAACTCTAATTCTTTGCCAGATAAACCCTGTATATTCTGGTGTATTATTTTAAGATTATTAGGCTTTGTCATTGAATGGCTAGAGACGTCCTCTATTGTCTTACATTTAAATTTAAATTATTTGGAACAAATTCCAAAGTCTTAATATATAAATTAAGTAAATTATTTACATTATATGCTAACAATGATGTTAGCTGTTTTTTTATTCTAAAAGGCAAATAAAAGGTTTTGCCAGTCAACAAAAACTTATTATCTATAAACTTATTTGTGTCAAAAAACACAAAGTGGTCGCTATGACTATGGGATAAATTATATAATTGTGTATTCAATATGTGAATACTGTTATTTTGTTCCATTGAGTAACATTTAGAGAAAGGAATAGCACACAGGATCACTTTTTTAACATTTAGTGCTAAAAGTTTTGAAAATGCATATAATATATCTTTTTTACAAATATTTTGACCATCACCTATCATTAATATAATTATAGAATTTTTATTATAGTTGGAATTAAGTTTATATTTTATAATTTCTTTAAATGTGTTATTAGGGTAGCAATGATTTACTACACTGCAATTTAATTTAGTTGTTAATAGTGAACCAAATCCAACCCCTAATGATCAGAAAATAATAATATATTGCCTCTTTGTTTTATTTTATTATTAGAGACAGATGTGCATGTGGCTGTTATACTGCTGGTATCTAGTGCTTTTCCATTTTCCTTGCTAATAAGTGGCTGGTCAGAGGGACCAGAGTCTAAGACACAACTCTGCTGTTGAATAAGCACATTTGCTGCTAATATGTGCTCATGGATTTGAGCTTGAGCAGACTTATATTTGTCAGTCATGCTTTCTAGATTTTTGTGAAGCCGTGAAATATTTTCATTTAACTCTGTTGTGTCATTTTCATACCTACATCTACTGTTTTCTAATTTTTTACTATAAAGCTCTAGGCTGTCTAATAAATCAGCCCGTTGCTTTCTTAAGGCCACATTTTTGTAAAAAGATTTCTGACGTTTAATAAGTTTGTCAGTTTTTTTTATATACTTGTTAATTTTTATATACTTTTTCAACTTATTCCTACTGTTGAAAATAAAACTAGGCACACTATTAACTTTGTCTAAACAATCCGCTACAGGAGGGCAAGAGACAATATGGGCTGCTACCATGCTACATCCATAAGTTGTTCATGGAGTTTCGATAGTTCAAGCTTGAGCTGTGTATTAGAATGAAGGATCTTCAAGGATTCCTCCTCATTTTCCTCGCGTTCCTGAAGAAGTTTCTGGTTGTCCTTCTTCAATTGCTCTATTTCCTTGAGTGCCCGTCTGAGTTTCATGTCCAAGTCTTGTGTTGTAGCCTTCCGGGTCATCATATTTGTTTTTTTTTTTCTGTGTTATGTCCTTTCCTGAAATTGTTTAAGGTAGTTGTGTATAATAGATGTGTAGACAATACTTAGCTATAGGTTGCAATTATAGAAATTACAACAAACAAAGAACAAATTCAAAAATGTCTTACTATAGGTTAAATTACATACAAAAATTATGCAAATAAAATCTGTAGGTAGGTAATGTGTATGATTGTTATTATTGTCTTAATTTACAGATAAGTTATATAGTGGATGTGTAGTTTGTGTTTGTGTAAGGCAGGGGGTTGATAAATCTCAACTTTACTTCACTCTCGTCAAGCAAAGAGAGCCACAACAGTGCCGGTGTCAATGATATTAGGCGAATCTCGCGTATAGGCGAAAAACACAATATCACTTGTTTGTAGTGTGTAGGCCTGTTGTTATATGTCATGTAAGGAAGGTTAAATGGAATAAAAAACAAGTACTCCCCCGGTTTAGGTGTGTAGAAGTCCACTGTTTGATCGCTGGATCGCCGTTAAATTTCGAAACGCAACGAAGATTTTGCTAAACTTGCACTTTGTTGTTGCGAACACTTTCACTTATAGCTTAACATTAACTAAGTATAATTAAAGCGAATTTAGTAATTATTTGTCACTTAAAACAATTTATTTTAAATAATTAAAATCAGCTGTGACATTTGACGTCTACTTTGGCCAGTGTTGCCAGCAAAAAAAAAAAAGTTGTAACTATGTTCGTAAGATGGATTTACGATCCAATGTTCATTTGTTGTCAAATGTACGCTGGCGCCGGACCAATCAGATTTACTATTATGACCCGCTCAGAAACACAGCACTGAATGCGTTCGTCTGCTTTCGATCCATTTCTCTGGTATTCACTGAATTCGTGCACTGATTACGATAATGTCCCGTTTGTTTACATCGAAAACATTTTACCGCCATTTCTGTCTTTGGTTTTCTCCTAGTCATTTGATTTGACATTTCTCTTATGTTGGTACCATTGACTTTTGTTACTATGAAAGGTACCAAATGCAGCACTATCAACATGAACTTCAGACTCCATGTCTAACAATTTAGATTAAAAAAAAAAAAAAAAAACTTTATTTTCTTTCATAGCTTAGTCTAATTAACAATATTGTACAGTATCTCCATTTAAGCGAGTATTGCCTGTGTTTGGAGATACCGCTCTTCCGTGATCGATTAGGTGTACAATTGACTGAGCGGTAAAAGATATAATATTAATTAATTGAGAGGCTATGTTTTGACAGAATTAGGAAAATATTCTTAACAATAAACAAGACTGCATACGAATGCGTGTGCGTGTGTGTGTGAGAGAGTGTGTGTGTGTGTGAGAGTGTGTGTGTGTGTGTGTGTGTGTGTGTGTGTGTGTGCGCGTGCGTGTGTGCACGTGTGAGCGTTTATGTATATGTGTGTTTACCTAGGTGTTATACTAGCAAGGACTCTATTTCTTCATACGACATTGTTTGAATTAATTTCCGTACTACACTTTTGCACTCATGGTATTGTTTGTCATAAATACTTGTTATTTTACTTATTTTATTGTATAAGGAGGCTGATCGTGAGTTGAATTGCATGCTAGCAAATTTTGTTTTGACGAATGGTAGTTTCATTACATTGTCCTTTCTACGTTTCATTGTTAAACTTATATCAAATTTTAAGGATTTATGACTTTGGAGGATAGTTGCTATTATGTATAGTTGTCTGACAGAAAGCAGACCGCTGATTTTATAAAGTTGGTTCGTTGGAAATATTCTATTTTTAAAGTACATATTTTTTATAAGGCTACGTTGTGATCTTTCTAAATTCAAAAAGTGAGACTTTGCAGCTCCACCCCAGATTGTGATGCAATATGTTATAACAGATTGTACTAATGTTACATAGATCTGATTCAATAAGGTCTTAGGGCTATCATTAAAATGAGAAGGCACAACATAACGAAGTGTTTTAAACATCCAAGATAGTTTTCTGATTCGGTTGCTGACATGCTCCAGCTGTGGATACCATGATAATCTCTGGTCTCTATCTGGTTTCTATATTCGGACAATTATAGGTACGGTTATTGGTATCACCACAGCTATGTATTCCAAGACTAAAGTCACCCTGTGGCTGTGAATTGTCATAAATTCCAAAGCAAATAAAGTTTGTTTTAGAGACGTTCAAGGAGAGCAAGTTGTGTTTCAGCCAAAGGGCTACTTGTGTTAGACCGAGTTCAGCATAATCTTTAACCTCAGGCCAAGAAGTGCCCGAAAAGACAACGGCAGTGTCATCGGCATAAGACAGTATTTTGGCGTTATCAATCTTCATAGCACAGAGATCATTTATGTATATTAGGAATAATGTAGGTCCTAACACACTACCCTGTGGCACGCCGTACATAACCTCTGTATCACCACTTGTAAACCCTGTCAATTTTACACTTTGTTTCCTTTCAGATAGGTAATCCTCAAGCAGAGCAAGCGGGATCCCTCTTATTCCTATTTTTTCAAGCTTGCGAACAAGGATGGGAACGGAGACAGTGTCAAATGCCTTTTTCAGATCAAGGAAGACCGACAGACATTTATTGCCAGCATCTACTTGTTGAGTAACCAAAGAGGTTAGCTCAAAGATTGCATTTTCTGTTGATCTTCCTTGTCTGAAGCCAAATTGCGACGGCGATAAAATGTCAAATTTATTTAGATAACCACGTAACCTTGTATTAATAAGTTTTTCTAAGATTTTAGAAACTGCAGGCAGGACCGAAATTGGTCTATAATTGCTAATCTCATCCTTATTTCCGCCCTTATGCACCGGTGTAATGATTGACCGTTTCAGGGGAGCTGGAAATACCCCTTTATCAAAACAAAGGTTACTGAGATGAACAATTATAGGCGCTATTTCGTCACTTATCATTTTGATAAACCTGTTTGGTATATTATCCCAGCCAGCTCCACTATTTAGTTTAAGGTTTGATATAATAGTTTTAACTTCATCAAGATCAGTGGGTAACAACACAAATGAATATGGTACAGAAGGTATGTTATCTAGAGACGAGCTTGAAGTATTTGTTAAGTCTGGTTGAATTTTGAGAGCAAGTTGCTTACCAATACCTGCAAAGTACTCATTTATGCAGTCCGCCGTCCCAGAGGGAGATGACCGTAAGTTAATCAATTCAGTATTGGAATCGTGGTATTTGTTGGTATATGTAATTTTTTTGATGTTCTCCCAAAGTAATTTATTGTTATTTAGGGATTTGATAATATTGTTACGACCACGAGAGATCGTGCAAGCGGAATTAGTCTTTTCGTCGTATGGATAAGGTCTATATTCGCTTGCACGATACTACGCTACACATTCTGGTAGGTTGTAGCGAGCTCTAGCGTGTTCTAGAGTAATAATAATATTACGACCTTGAGAGACCGTGCAAGCGAAATTAGTCTTATCGTCGTATGGATAAGGTCTATATTCGCTTGCACGATACTACGTCACACACTCTGGTCGGTCGTAGTGAGCTCCAGCGCGTTCTAGAGATTTCGATCTTCGATCGAATATTCTCGACGCCACGCGAAGGGCTGCGTCCTCACTGAGTATAAAAGCGGGATGTACTACGCGACGAGTCAGTTCCGATTTGGAAAGCGAAGCGAATCAGTCTCCTGCGAACTAGAAGTGATCGAGTGCGTTACCTGCGAATAGTCAGTGAAATTCAGTGTTTTAGTGTGATTCAGTGCTTTAGTGTAATTTAGTGTTCCGTGTTTAGTGTTGTAATTAAGTGTTTTTAATTGTGTTTTTAAGTGTTTAATTGTGTAATTGTTAGTCGATAAATAAATTAATTGTCTTTTGGTGACTTTTGGCGTATCTTGAATTAAACGTACCCCGTTCCCGCAACAATTGGTGTCAGAAGTGGGATTCAAGATGCCTCTTACACCACGAGAAGACAGTGAGGGTCGAGTAACAAGGAGTCAAACCGCGGCCCTGCAAGAGGGTGAAGGTACTTCAACGGAGGGAGCGATACAAACACCGATTGGGCCTATGGAGCTTGCAGACTTATTTAAAATGCTGAAGACACAAGCCAGCCGTCAGGAGGAGCAAGCCCGTCGCCAGGAGGAGCAAGCCCGTCGCCAGGAGGAACAAGCCCGCCGCCAGGAGGAGCAAGCCCGTGAGCAAGCCCGCCTCCAGGAGGAGCAAGCCCGTGAGCAAGCCCGCCATCTGGAGGAACTAGCCCGACTTCAAGAAGTACAATTCGCTAAACTGAGGGAAGAACAAGCCCTTCGCCAGGAAAAGCAAGATCTTCACCAGGAGGAGCAAGCCCGCCGCCAGGAGGAGCAAGCCCGCCGCCAGGAGGAGCAACTGGTCGAACTCAAGGAAGAGCTAAGCAAGAGTTTGTTGGGGGCTATTGAAAAGAAGCACGAAGTATTAGAAAAGCAGATTTATGCTCTCAAGGATGATGTGCTAAGCGTCAAGACCCAACACGAAGAACGACTCACCCAACATGAAGATCGATTCACCCAACATGAAGATCGATTCACCCAACACGAGGATCGATTGAGCCAGGTGGATGCTGAGATGCGACAGCTGCATACCAAAATGGCAAGAGTGGGGACCCGGGGTGCTATGGTAGTGTCAGATTCTCCGAAAATCGAAGTACCCCACTTCGATGGAACGACGTCTTGGGCAGCATTTTGGTATCAGTTCGAAACGGTGGCTAAAGGAAAGGGGTGGAACGAGGAAGAGTCCTTGATAGCTCTAACTCTGGCTCTTCGTGGAGATGCCCTGCTCACGTTGGAAAACCTGCCTTCGGATAACAGAACTTTAGGTGCTCTCCAAAGAGCACTAGAGGGCAGGTACAGCGACAAACACCTGGAACACGCGTATAGAGCACAACTCCGCGACCGACAGCAGAAGCCTGGTGAGAGTCTGCAGCAATGGGCAACGGAAATTGAAAGGCTAGTCAGACGTGCCTACGTGTCATGCCCTACAATGGTGGAATCAATGATCCCGCAAGCTTTCTGTGATGGAATTAGAGATGCAGACGTCAGACATACCGTAAAACTGAGCCATCATCAGACCTTACAGGAAGCTCTAGCCCATGCTTTGGAGGTGGAAGCCGTGCGTCAAGACGCTAGAACTCAACGACTTCGGGAGGTTGTGGTGAAGGAAAAACCTTCTTTGGGTCCGATGTGCTATGGCTGCGGCGAGAGGGGCCATATTCGGAGTAGTTGCCCCAAGCGAAGATGGCCACGTAGAACGACAGTAGCGTCCTCTACACAGGTGGATGCAGAAGAGCTGTCGTTAAACTAGAAGGAGCCAGGGCCGTGGGGCGGGCGCTGGCTGGTCAACATCGAGCCCCTACCGTCACTGTTTCACAGATTGGTAATGGGAACAACCTTACAGTGGTTGGACAGCTGAACAGCGGAACGTGTCATTTTACTATTGACACCGGTGCTTCAAGAACAATAGTGCGCCCGGAGCTATTTAAAAGGACTATTATGTGGAATCAGAGACCATCCGTTCAGCTTCAAACAGCAACAGGCCAGCCAGTTACCGTCTTCGGTGAGACGATGGCGAAGATAACCATTGGAGAACAGACCTTTGAATACGGTGTACTCGTAGCAGACATCACGGACGATTGCATCATCGGATTGGACTTTTTAAGAGACCAGAAGTGTGTGGTAGACGTTGCTAAAGGAGTACTTAGTTTCCCCGAACAAAAAGTATTCCTGGAGGGAGCAAGATCATGTGCAGTTTACTGCCTGAAAAATTCGACCCTACCGCCGAGATCTGAAACTCTGGTCAAAGTTAGATTCCCTTACACTGTGAGTCAAGGGCGAAGCGTCGTCATAGAAAACTGCGGCGACCATCCGAGTTGGATCACAGCAAGAACTCTGGCCATGACCGGAAAAGGAGCGCTAGTGCGAGTCATCAATCTTAGCGGAGATGAAGTGCAGCTACGAAGAAACTGTGTCATCGGACGGTGCGATGCAGGTCAATCCATCAGAAGGCTGAAAAGGGCCCGGGAACCGGAATCCTATCAACGAGATGACGTCACGCCGCTCCTAGCAAATTGTAAGGACAAGCTATCTGAGCGGGAACTTGAGCAAGCTAAAAGGTTGTTGCTAGATTTCAACGACATATTTTCGAAGGGTGACCATGATTTGGGCAGGACAGGTCTTGTTAAACACAGAATAGACACGGGAGACGCGCCACCAATAAAGCAGCGGCCTAGACGCCTTCCATTTGCCAAAGAGAAGGAGGTAGCAGACATGGTTGCTGAGATGCAGAAGAACCGCATCATAGAACCTTCAACAAGCCCGTGGTCTTCGCCAGTAGTCCTGGTAAAGAAGAAGGACGGCAGCACCAGGTTTTGTGTGGACTACCGTTTGTTGAATAATGCAACAAAGAAGGACAGCTACCCTCTGCCCCGTATAGACGACACACTGGACATGTTGAGCGGCATGAAGTGGTTCTCAACAGTGGACCTTAAGAGTGGGTACTGGCAAGTAGACATCCATCCAGCAGACAAGGAGAAGACGGCATTTACGACCGGAACTAGGAATGGATTGTGGCAGTTCAACGTCATGCCCTTTGGTCTTTGCAACGCTCCGGCGACATTCGAGCGGTTGATGGAAAGGGTACTGGTTGGACTTCTGGGTGATGCATGCCTGGTCTATCTGGATGACATCATTATCATGGGTCGAAATTTCATAGAGCATGTCAGTAACCTGAGGAAGGTTTTCACTAGAATACGAGAAGCAAACTTGAAACTCAGCCCAAAGAAATGCACGTTTTTCAAGGAAGAAGTCGCCTACTTAGGCCACATTATTTCATCGAAAGGTGTAAGGACCGACCCAGAGAAGATCAAAGCTGTCCAAGAATGGCCTATTCCAGCTAACAAGACCGACGTGAGATCATTTTTGGGTTTATGCGCATACTACCGGCGCTTTGTAAAGAACTTCTCTGATATAGCGAAACCTCTTCATCGGCTCACGGAAGATAAACGAGTATTCGCCTGGGACTTGGAATGTGATCAAGCCTTCGTCAGATTAAAAGAACACCTCTGCACCAGTCCTATACTTGGCTACCCGAACAGAGAAGGAAGGTTTATCGTGGACACCGATGCCAGCAATACTGGCATAGGCGGAGTTCTGTCGCAAGAGCAAGGTGAACGGGAAGTGGTGATCGCCTATTTCAGTAAGTCACTTTCAAAACCTGAAAGGAACTACAGTGTGACTCGTAAGGAACTGTTGGCGGTAGTGAAGACTCTACAGCATTTCAACAAGTATCTCGTTGGAAGACAGTTTACCCTGCGGACAGATCATGCTGCGTTAAAATGGCTCTTGCAGTTTAAGAACCCTGAAGGACAAGTGGCGCGGTGGATAGAGCAGCTACAGGAGTACAACTTCACAACAGAACATCGGAGTGGTAGAACGCATTTGAATGCCGACGCCCTATCAAGGAGACCTTGTCCTGTGGCCTGCAGTCATTGTTCTAAGACAGAGACTAAAGAAGAAGTCCGGATGATTACCACCCAGGGTCTTGATAATGAATGGAGCGAAGACGCTATCAAAAAGGCTCAAAAAGAGGATAGTGACCTCAGGAAAATACTTGAATGGAAAGAAGTAGGTCAAAAACCTTCTTGGAGCCATGTAGCATCATCAAGCCCCATCACGAAAAGTTACTGGGCACAATGGGACAGTTTGGAGATTAAGGATGGAGTACTCTTCAGGAAATGGGAAACACCAAAAGGGGATCAAACGACACTACAGCTGATTGTACCCCGTAAACAAGTTGCTTCGCTACTGAGGTACATACACGATGGGGTATCCGGGGGACATTTAGGCGTGAAGAAGACCCTAGAGAAGCTGAGACAGAGGTTCTACTGGATACACTGTCGGGAGGACGTCGAAGACTGGTGCAAGAAATGTACGACTTGCGCATCAGTAAAGGGCCCACAAACCAGAAGTAAGGGCAAACTCAAGCTGTACAACGTCGGCGCTCCATGGGAAAGAATCGCAGTAGATGTAGCTGGCCCCTTTCCAGAATCCGATGAGGGAAACAAGTACTTCATTGTGGTCCAAGATTACTTCACTAAGTGGCCTGAAGTCTTCGCTACGCCTAATCAAGAAGCAAAGACGGTCGCCAAGAAGTTAGTCCACGAGATAATTTGCCGATTTGGTGTGCCTCTTGAGATACATTCTGACCAAGGAAGAAACTTTGAGTCAGCACTGTTCCAGGAGGTCTGTCAACTGTTGGGTATGCATAAGACCCGTACTACACCAGCACACCCGCAATCCGATGGCATGGTCGAGAGATTCAACCAAACGTTGGAAAACCACTTGGCCAAAGTTGTGGACGAGCATCAATGAGACTGGGACCAGTACATACCGCTTTTCCTGCTGTCCTACCGATCTGCGATCCACGATAGCACCAGCGCAACCCCAGCAATGGTAAACTTCGGTAGAGAAATGCGGCTTCCGGTAGACGCGTTGACTGGGACACCGCCAGAAGCTCCGAAACCAGTAACCGAATATGCGGCTGACCTACAGAAGCGCCTGGATGAAGTACATGCTCTCGTCAGAGACTGCAGTCTAAAATCCAGCGAAAGAATGAAAACCCGTTACGACCGCAAAGCCAACACCGACGGTTTCGATGAAGGGAGTCTGGTTTGGTTACACAACCCACTCAGGAAGAAGGGCAAATCACCGAAGTTCCAGCCAAGGTGGGAAGGACCATACAAGATCATCACTAGGCTGAACGACATAACCTATCGGATCAAACAAGGGACAAGAGGCAAGCCGAAAATTGTTCACATTGATCGATTGGCTCGTTACCATGGGTCAAATGATGCTCGGGACGAGCATGACTAAGAGGGGGATAATGTTACGACCACGAGAGACCGTGCAAGCGGAATTAGTCTTTTCGTCGTATGGATAAGGTCTATATTCGCTTGCACGATACTACGCTACACATTCTGGTAGGTTGTAGCGAGCTCTAGCGTGTTCTAGAGTAATAATAATATTACGACCTTGAGAGACCGTGCAAGCGAAATTAGTCTTATCGTCGTATGGATAAGGTCTATATTCGCTTGCACGATACTACGTCACACACTCTGGTCGGTCGTAGTGAGCTCCAGCGCGTTCTAGAGATTTCGATCTTCGATCGAATATTCTCGACGCCACGCGAAGGGCTGCGTCCTCACTGAGTATAAAAGCGGGATGTACTACGCGACGAGTCAGTTCCGATTTGGAAAGCGAAGCAAATCAGTCTCCTGCGAACTAGAAGTGATCGAGTGCGTTACCTGCGAATAGTCAGTGAAATTCAGTGTTTTAGTGTGATTCAGTGCTTTAGTGTAATTTAGTGTTCCGTGTTTAGTGTTGTAATTAAGTGTTTTTAATTGTGTTTTTAAGTGTTTAATTGTGTAATTGTTAGTCGATAAATAAATTAATTGTCTTTTGGTGACTTTTGGCGTATCTTGAATTAAACGTACCCCGTTCTCGCAACAATATTTTCCCTATCGTATTTTCTCTTTATACGTTTGATTAAATTATTGCAGTAGTTCCTGTATCGTCGGTAAGTAATACGAAGAACTTCATTGGATGAGTCCAGTCGCAGGTCTTTTTGTAACTTATTTCTGTTTCTAATGCAACGCAGGAGGTTGTGCACTCTCGTGGGTAATGTGTGTCCGGCTAAAATTCCATAGTTTGATAACATATTCAAGTAGTTGATCCTATTTCTATATTCGTGCAGCGGCTCTATGACTTTTGGACAGATATTAATATTAATGTCACCTGTAATTATTATGCTAGAGTGAGAAGGATAGGATTCCAAATGGTTTGCTAAAGAGTTAGTGAAGATTTCTGCGTTCGCATTCGATGGTAACCTATATATACAAAGAATATTGTTATTGAGTACATTTATCTCAAGACATGATGCATGTAGGAGTTTTATCTCTTTGACTTTATGTCTTAGGGATGTTTTCACATAAACAACTACACTGTCGTTTTGGTTAAGCAAGTAATGTGTACGATATGCTGCATAGTTATTAAGCTGAGGTATAGGTTTATTGGGATTAAGCCTACATTCTGTTAAAGCAATTATATCCGTATCAAATGAAAAGTTAGACAAAGTGAGCATAAAATCGTCGAAATTACAGTATATACTATTAATATTTTGGGATATAAGAGTGAAATCATTTTTGTCAACACGAATATGCTTTTCAAGATCATCAGCATTACACTCAAATGTATGAGCAATTTCAACATTTTCTATTTCATTCAGCGTTTGAAGAGTATCACCCATTATTTAAGAAGTAACCGTGGATACAAGTTACAGTATTTTTTTCAGTATTAGGTTATTTATATGTACATATATAGATAATGAGCACAAAACGTAAAAAATAATTATCAAAATTATCATCTTAATGTATTGTGAATGTGCGTGTGAGTGTGTGGCCTTATTAAGTACGATTTTGAGTGAGTGCGTGTAAAAGTGTAAGTCTTGCTGTAGGATAAAACAAATATTTTGAGTTGTGTAAAGTAATCCTATAACGCGATAACAGGGCAAAGATTTGATTGAATCCGTCGTAATACTGATACCAGAATGTTCAATCGCCATAATCATTGGCGAAAATTTATCGGGTAATCCAGCTAATACACTAATTGAGTTACATATCAATTCATAGAATCACAGTCATCCAGCCTTATTGAAATTAGATTTCTCAATAAGCTTATCCTTCTCGTGAATCCGGAATCATCATACAGCGACTTCAATTTTTCCCATAGTTCCTTCGTAGATTTGACTTCTTTGATGTGAACATAAATGGAGGGATCTATCGTTAAGATCAATTTGGCTCTGGTTTTAGCATCATCCGAGGCTGCATTTAGCGCTTGACCTGCTTCTGGCTTGATGCATCCTAGCGTTCCTTCTAAGATTAAGAAGTTTTCCGCCGCGAAACACCATTCATTGTAGTTTTCTCTTCCTTTCAGTTTAGGTACATTCACCAAATAGTTCGATGACGCCATGATGAACGTTCAGTTCAAATCACAAGTACCTTCTAACCGACACTGCACAAATCCATAATTTCTCTTACTGCAACTGTTATCAATTTCCACAATAACGACTGTTGCGAGAACTAATTAAATAGTAGCCAGTAACGCTCTGGGCCCATAACCTATTATAATTTGGGATTTTGAGTAAAAAACAATTTAGCGTGTATAATCCGTTCCGCTGACAAGACCAGAAGAAGGAAGTTTATTATTTTTTTAAACATACATAAGAATACATGGTATTGGGCACTGGTATTTTGAGCACTTTATAATAACACTTTTGACGTGCACTAATTGCACGCAGGCAAAAGAATAAAGCTATGGACAGCTTTAGGTTATTTGGTATCCATTGCAATATATTTATTGATTGTTTATTATTTAATTTATATATTGAAATAAAATAAGAAAAAATATTAGGAAAATAACGTATTACGTTGATGGAAAAGAGATGGGAGTATGCAGGACATTCATTCCCTATTTGTAGACTTTGCCAAAGCGTATGACAGTATTGACCGTTATACTCTACACAACATTCTGAGAAGTTTCTATATACCTACTAAGCTAGTTAACGTCATAGAGGTAGCCACAAAAGAAAGCAGAGCGGTAGTCAGAGTTAGGACAGAGTTTACCGAAGCATTTGAGGTGCTCACAGGCTTGAAGCAGGGTGATGCGCTGTCCCCCATGCTGTTCAATTTAGCACTCCAGTACGTAATGAGAAAAGTATTAACTTTTGATGGTGGAGTGCAGCTGAAGGGAGTGCATAGGGTAGTGGGATACGCGGATGACCTTGCTTTATTAGGCGAAAAGAAAGAAGATGTGGTGCTGGCAGTGGAAACACTTGAGGGTGAGGCAGTTAAGGTTGGTCTCAGAATTAACCACCAGAAGACAGAGTATATGCACATGCACTGATATAAAAACGTCAAGGTTCCGAGGCCAAACCTTGAAGCTGGTGAGGCCACCTACAGAGGGGTGGACAGTTTAAAGTATTTGGGTTGCACTATAACGGACACCAACACAAGAGGAGAGGAAATTGATACCAGAATAAAAAGCGCCCTCCGTTGCAGTGCAGCCTTACATAAGGTGTTGGTGTCCAGGCTTCTCAGTAAACGTACAAAAATCCGTATTTACAAGACAGTAATACGACCAATCTTAATGTATGGCTGTGAGGCTTGGACACTAACCCTTAAGGAAGAGTCCAAGCTTCTGGTGGCGGAAAGAAAGATATGGAGGAAGATTCTTGGGCCAGTACGCACACAGGATGGAGTATGGAAGAGGAGGAAGAACCTGGAGGTCGAAGACCAGGTGGACGAGCCAAACGAGTACTACCGGCGAGATAAAAGCTCACAGACTTCGCTGGCTCGGCCATCTTGAGAGGATGGACATGGACCGTGCTGTGAAACGAGCATTTAGGGGACATCCTAGTGGTCGGCGGCCGGTCGGGCGACCAAGGTACCGCTGGGAGGACGAGGTCAACTGGCGAGAAGTGGCGCAGGATCGGCCTAGGTGGAGGTCCTTATTATCGGAGGCCAAGACTCGTTTTGGGTCGCTGCGCCAGTCTAGTTCGTTTTTTTTTATAGCAACTACGAGTACACATAGCTTTTCGCTGAACATGATTTTCGTTCAGTGTTAATGACAGAGTCATACATCGCTTACCTTCGGGAATCTACACAGCGATTACACCTAGCTCTTCATTGAGCATGATCAATGTTAAGTCCATCACTAATGAGTCATACATCGCTTGCCTTCGGGAGCTACACAGCGATTACACCTAGCTCTTCACTGAGCATGGTCACTGTTTAGTCATCACTAATCAGTCATACATCGCTTGCCTTTGGGATCTACACAGCGATTATACCTAGCTCTTGACTGAGCATGATCAGTGTTAAGTCATCACTAATGAGTCATACATCGCTTGCCTTCGGGATCTACACAGCGATTACGCTTAGCTCTTCACTGAACATGATCACTGTTAATTCATCACTATTGAATCATACATCGCTTGCCTTCGGGATCTACACAGCGATCACACATGGCTACTCACGGAGCCCTATCAATCATAAGATCGTCGCCGCCATTAGGCGTTCTTGAAGTCTACAGTATTTGACGGTTCGATGCTTGCCCGAGGAGTCTACACAGCATCTTTACATACCGTCTAATCTTGCTATTATCAATTGTTATTGCAATATGTTTGTTTACAGGACTACTAATCTGTATTGATGACGGAATTTCCCTGAGGGTTTCATAGCTTTTGATCCCGTCATCAGTATTTAATCCTAGGATCTGATCTGATGAAGTGAACCACGGTCCGGCACGAACAGAAGCCTGATGGGTGTGAGGCGCCTGCATGCATCGAGATTGGCCGATGGCAGGATGGCCGAGCTGTTAGCGTGAAAATCGGACACCCCTATTGTCACATCGGGGAAGGTTAAATGAAACCCACCAGCGTACATAAGAATAAAATTTATTGAGAGCAAGGGAGGAGGGTCGCGGTAAGAATCCTGGCTGACGATTAACCTCCGTAGGCCCGTACTTCCCTTCGATGGCGGCCGGAGGTGGAAGGTGGCTCGGCGGTTAGCGTAGGCAGGCAACAAGTAGGAGAGTGTGGGTTGTATTCCTCGGCCTCGAAGTGAAATGACTTCGATTCTTCAAACTAAATACATAGTCCGAACTTGGTTCCCTGGTCCGAGCCTTGTTCCCTGGAATAATGTCCAAGCTATAATGCCAGTGCTACTTCATTCCGTTGATTGCGATCGCCAACATTCCCATGCCAAGCACAAGCGAAAGAAAAGAACGGGTAACGAAATAAGTAGATGGTGTATGTGGCTGATGAGATCGCAATCAGAACGGAAAATAAGTTCAGACCACAGCGGATGAAGTAAAAAAAACGATTTATTAAAATTAATTCTGTATTGCAGTGTCAGCTAATCGACATAAGACACAATTTAAGTGCTGACACTGCGCCCTCATTACTTTGAACAAAAACAATTTTAAAGGAAATGTTGCGAAATCTATTATAAGGCTTAGAACAGAATCTAGAAAAATAAGGCTATGTATAAACTATTGAGTGACGACTGCTGCACTTAACACCTCCATCCTCAGATGAACCATTATCTCACTTGGAGAGAAAATGGTGATGCAGATGACGCTGCAGGGATGCTGGAAGCTGTCAGCTCTGGATCGGAGTTAACTCGTTGCCGTTGGTTCACGGTTTTCTTATAGATAAAATATCCGATAACAATACAGGATACGATTATATAAATAGGTATTGATAGAGCGAAGTGGGCTGGATTCATCTTAGGCTCTTTCGTGATGAGAGGGTCTTCTTTTTCGATGAGATGCTCCAGCTCGTGAAGTTTCCCCAATGGAATATCCTTGATGTGTAGAACAGGACTGGTCTCGTTCAAGTCTGCAAGGGTCAGATCTTAAGAGATTAGTTTGATAGGAGAGCCTGTGATCTTATTATTCCTGTTCATAATCTTCGTGTTCGGCGTTGATAGTTGGCATCCTGTGGGTATGTTTGCTAGGATGCTGCCTTCATAGTATTAAACTCGGTATTTAGTTTAATTAGGATTTATTGAATAAAACAGTAATACAGTACAGAGACGCGTTGGAGCAATTGCGCGGGAATAGCGAAGTGTCAATGTCATCGCGCTAGGGATACGCACGATCAGTAGTCGAATAGGGATGATGATTAAACGCTATGAAACCCTCAGGGGTAAACGCACATTCCGTCATCAATACAGATTAATAATGATAAATTCTGTACTATTATATGTATTGTATTGTATGTGATGTGAGAAGGAATAAACTTTATTATTATTATTATTATTATTAATACAGATTAATAGTCCTGTAAACAATCATATTGCAATTACAATCGGTAATAGCAAGATTAGACGGTATTGTATAGATGCGGTGTAGACTTGTCGAGCAAGCAACCGTCTAATACTGTAGACTTCAAAAACGCCTAATGGCGGCGGCGATCTCATGATTGATAGGGTTCCGTGAGTAGCCATGTGTAATCGCTGTGTAGATCCCGAAGGCAAGCGATGTATGACTCATTAGTGATAAATTAACAGTGATCATGCTCAGTGAAGAGCTAGGCGTAATCGCTGTGTAAATCCCGAAGGCAAGCGATGTATGATTCAATACTGATGAATTAACAGTGATCATGCTTAGTGAAGAGCTAGGCGTAATCGCTGTGTAGATCCCGAAGGCAAGCGATGTATGACTCATTAGTGATAAATTAACAGTGATCATGCTCAGTGAAGAGCTAGGGGTAATCGCTGTGTAGATCCCGAAGGCAAGCGATGTATGACTCATTAGTCATGACTTAACAGTGATCATGCTCAGTGAAGAGCTAGGTGTAATCGCTGTGTAGATCCCGAAGGCAAGCGATGTATGACTCATTAGTGATGACTTAACAGTGATCATGCTCAGTGAAGAGCTAGGCGTAATCGCTGTGTAGATCCCGAAGGCAAGCGATGTATGACTCATTAGTGATGACTTAACAGTGATCATGCTCAGTGAAGAGCTAGGTGTAATCGCTGTGTAAATCCCGAAGGCAAGCGATGTATTACTCATTAGTGATGACCTAAGAGTGATCATGCTCAGTGAAGAGCTAGGTGTAATCGCTATACAGACCCTTTTTATCTTGATATTGTAATCGTCATGAGGCGTCTCGTATTCCAATACTGTGTGAACGCTGTGTGGCCCAGAAGGCAAGCGACAAGTATCCAACACTGCGTGAATGCTGGGTGGCATTCAATATCCCGACGCTGTGAGCTTGCGGTGAAGGCTCCGAAGGCTAGCATCAAGTGTCCAAACCCTATTTAGTAAGTGCTGTGTGGCCCCGGAGGCAAGCATCTAATATCCAGACACTGTGAGAACGCTGTGAAGGCTCCGAAAGCAAGCGCAATTGTTCAGTCATTGTCAAACGCTGTGAAGGCCCCGAAAGCAAGCGCAAATGTCCATTCAATGTCATACGCTGTGAAGGCCCCGAAAGCAAGCGCAAATGTCCATTCAATGTCATACGCTGTGAAGGCCCCGAAAGCAAGCGCAAATGTCTTTTCAATGTCAAACGCTGCGAAGGCTCCGAAAGCAAGCGCAAATGTCCATTCATTGTCAAACGCTGCGAAGGCCCCGAAAGCAAGCGCAATTGTCCATTCATTGTCAAACGCTGTGAAGGCCCCGAAAGCAAGCGCAATTGTCCATTCATTGTCAAACGCTGTGAAGGCCCCGAAAGCAAGCGCAATTGTCCATTCATTGTCAAACGCTGTGAAGGCCCCGAAAGCAAGCGCAAATGTCTAAACTCATTTAAGTCCGGAATCAAGTATCAAATGTTCAGACACTGTGGGAACGCTGTGAAGGCCCCGAAAGCAAGCGCAAGTGCCCAAACTCATTTAAATCCGGAATCAAGTAGCAAATGTTCAGACACTGTGGGAACGCTGTGAAGGCCCCGAAAGCAAGCGCAAGTGCCCAAACTTCTTCAATCTCCAGATGCAATTTTCAAATGTTCAGACACTGTGGAAACGCTGTGAAGGCCCCGAAAGCAAGCGCAAGTGCCTAAACTTCTTCAATCTCCAGAGGAAATTATCAAATGTTCAGGCACTGTGGGAACGCTGTGAAGGCCCCGAAAGCAAGCGCAAGTGCCCAAACTCAGTTTAAGTCCGGAAGCAAGTATCAAATGTTCAGACACTGTGAGAACGCTCTGAAGGCCCCGAAAGCAAGCGCAAGTGTCCAAACCTTCTGTATATAAACGCTTTGTAGGCCCCGAAAGCAAGCGCTAATCATCTGAACACTGTAAGAGCTGTTTAGGCCCCGGAGGCATGTGCAAAGTTTCCAGACAATGTTATGTAGACGCTGTGTAGTCTTCGAAGATAAGCGTCGATTATTCAAGCACTGTAATGCAGTCGCTGTGAAGGCCCAGTTGGAAAGCGACAAGTGCCCGAACTGCAGAAGCATTGCCTAAACAGATAAAGACAATATTATTATTAGACAGGGGGTGGCCTCTGATTCACGGCTCCATGATTAGCAGTCTAGCTTTACAAACCACACAGGTTAATAATTTATTCATTTCCACATTTGAAATATCATTTGCGATATTATTAAAGGTATATATTATGGTATTATGTTGAAACTTCTGCCAAACAGACAATTTTGTGTCGGCCAAACAATAAACTCAAATGGTCCCGGATTCATTTGAATAATTTATCCATGGATAGAGTAGGTCGCATATCATGTTGCACCACGACTATGCCCCTTACAAAGGTATCAATCCATTTGAAATCTAGGCTGCTCGAGATTCAAAATTAATTTAAAGGGAACTTACCACCAACTGATTGACAGTGGTTTTGATATCCAACTGTTTCTACATGTCATAATGATATGGTTCGGCCTTACTAAAGTTCACCCACAAGCGCGCTGCAATGCGCTTATTATCGTGCAACTAGGTGTCCAATCTGCCTGTTTAGTTGTGTAGGAACGACAGTGAATAGCACATGCTCCATCGCATGATAATCGCCAATATAAATCTGCAGATGAATAACCATTTAAGTAATTTACTATCAAAACAGTCATTTACACTATTAGCATCAAATTGCCAGACTCATTTATTATTTATTATCTTTGGCACAGTAACACTAACACACTACCAGTCTGCCAACTATACATCTTATAAAACCATTTTCCAATATGTCACTTAGCTTGTGTAAGCCATTGTAGTGTACCCTTAGCATTTACCACCCTTACCTTTACATACTAAACATAATGAGGTACATATCTCATATGATATACAATTAAGCCTTACCAAGGTGCCATTACAGTTACTCATGTCCTATGATTTATGAAGAAGGCAAATCTCCACATTTACCTGAATTAAAACATTTTACAAGAAATTCAGATCTCCAAAGATGAATTTGATAGAAGCTGAAATAACTAGATAATCATTGTGTGCCATATCAACTGGTTATGTGCAATGTTTCGTTACAAAAATGGTTTCAGTTACCTATCTGGATTAAAACCATTGTTTAATAATAAGTTCAGATTATTTAAAAGATTACTTCACAATATTTACCTAAAAAGTTACCCAAAATAGACCACTCTAGTGTGTTCCATGTTCCTTTATCAGCTCAGGTAGTCGTAACAACATAAAGTACACCACCTTGCATTAATAAATTTCAATCATTAGCAATACACAAATAAATACCTTTAGTGATTTTTATACCTGACGATTGATAACCAACTCATCTGTTCATAATTGACTACAATATATTCATATCTTTACAGATAAATATCATAATACCTGAAAAGTACCTAGTAAAGCCACTTAAAGCTAATCACAATGCCATGATTCTTTATCAACACAGATGTTGTACTATGGTGTCCACAATTTTTGATTTTTTACACCCTTATATAATGGCAGTGACACCACCTGCAATCACATGAAGTAGCTAATAGAATTATTCAAATTAAGTGAACCCAATACATTGCCATTTGTATATTTGCCCATTCCAATTGTCCATGATCATCCAATAAAATCAAATAATAATTTTGAATAAACCATCTGTCTCTATTAGTCAACAGCACATAAGTATTGCCAATAAGGCAGATACACTTTTATTGTCATATTCAGTGGTCATATTCATTATTTGTTCATTTAATATTCTTTCTCATTATTACTCATTCAGTAATATTATATTGCCAAACATCATAATTATTTATATCAACTGCAATCTGTAATGATAAGCACACATAGTTGTAAATTTTATTAGTAACTAAAGAGCTTGGCTTCCAGAACAAAGTTTCTGGTCTGGTACAATTCCATTTTATTATTATTATTCATTTCCATCAGCATTATGGTCACTTCTAGAACTGGAATAACTAATTATGATTAGTAGAAGCCAATGTTTTCAATATAAATCTGTAATTAATACAATGTGAAATTTATATTTTAATAATAAAAATATTAATAAATTAAATTATTCATAGAACTACTGTCCTTTCAAACTTCCATTTGCTTATACTGAAGCTGTAACTAACTTGTGCTGAAAACATTTCCTAATGAAATATGTAATTGCAAGATTGAAATGTCACATCATGCAAGACCAACATCTAAAAATCAACACATAGGTGTAGTTACCAAAACTAAGTTTCTTTCATGACCTAGGTAAAATAGATACATAGTGTTCATACATCCTAGTATATCATTATGTCCATAACTTTTGACTTTGTAAAGTGATAATTATACACTTCCCATTAGAAAGTTTGAGTACAGTTTCATTATTTTCAAGACCTAAAGTCAACAAATATAACATGTGGTAAACTCACCAATATCCAAATGATATGCACTATAAAACATACAATTGCTTGTGTAATATTGACCAGTTAATGCTGTTATTATAATTACCTCAAACACACAACTTTAGCAATGATTAATTATGTTGAACTTAGAAGCTAGTGGATCTTCTTATAGTTTTCATTCCTTTCATGTAGGCATTGGATGAGTTACTGCTGGCATATTTAATTTTATTATATTATTTTAATTATAAAAGCGTCGATGGCCGAGTGGTTAAGGTCGTTGCTTGCCATGCGAGAGGTCGCCAGTTCAAACCCTGCCAGGTACCAATGTGTTTTTCAAATTTGAAATTCATATGTACCAACATTCGACGCTTTAACGGTGAAGGAAAACATCGTGAGGAAACCTGCACACCTAAGAAGAAATTCTAAGATTGTGTAGTCGACCAACCCGCACTTGGCCAGCGTGGTCGACTAAGGCCTTATCGCCCTAGTTTAGGGTAGGCCCGTGCCCCAGCAATGGGGACGAATATGGGCTTATGATGATGATGATGATGATGATTTTAATAAATAAATAATGAGGACATTTCTTCACAACACTGATCAAACATGAGCCTCCAATAGCATCAGTGATACCTTTGGTAATAATTAATGATAATTAAAATCAATGAAATTCTCACCTTACAACGGAACCTGGTTTATCAGTTACCTCATATTTGTGATCATATAAGCTTTTCAGTTCACTTACTGCATATATTTATACATATAAATTGTTCCGTTTTATAATCATTCAGCTTTGCACTATACTAGTCATTCATCAGTCAGGTGTAGAAGCTGACTTAGGTACTGCAGCGGAGCACATTGTTCAGAGTAGGTTGTTCTTTTGATTCAACTCCTTAGCCAGGCAAGTTACCTATATAATTCTAAAACTCACACACAAACAAAATAGTTTTAGTACATGCTCAAGCAAATATAAATTATTTTGGTTAAAAAACAGCGCATCAGTCAAGTCAAACAACAGAACCAATTTAAATTGTAGATATCATATCAAAAATCATAACAGTATGTGATTTATCAGAGTATTGGTCACTCTTTTAGTAGGATTGTAATTCATTTATATTACAAAATGCTCTAATTGCTATATGAAACAGGATCAATGACCCCTTTATCAATTAATTACATTCACTAAGAAATTAATTGAAAAAGATACAGCTCACCCTTTTAGTTCGATCATAAGCTATATGCTAAGCTTATGTTTAAGTGCACATGCAGCATATTCTAGACCTTAGGTCTTAATTGCCAAGACCTAAAAGCTAAAACAATTTACCAAACCCAATAGGTACTTCCTTCAGCATAGTGGGCGTGTGTGCCGCTTTTCAACAAGATTACCAACTTGTTATTTATTGAAAACAGCTGTTCATGCACATTTCTTCATGTTTGCGTACTTTTAAGCTTAAAACCATTTGATTTTAAAACTTTGAGTTTCAACCAAAGTTCACCAAGCGGTCGACTTTTCGTATTCATACAAACTTCACAAAACCACATACCTATATGACTTATTTGTCTTATTAGTCGATAATTGTTTCATCCCTCTTCTGAGATATTAAACTCGGTATTTAGTTTAATTAGGATTTATTGAATAATACAGTAATAAAGTACAGAGACGCGTTAGAGCAATTGCGCGGGAATCAAAGAGAATATAATCACTACGTTTTAAGAGTCGGGACTCACGTACCAAAGAGAATATAATCACTACGATTGAATGTGATCTTTACTTATTCTTACAAGTTATCAGTAACAGTACAACACTAGTACACAATACGAATGAAAATCTATTTTAGCATAATATGTTTGTATTTGGCTTGCTTACCTAGTAATTAATTATCAGAAGGTAAAATGTATTTGATTCTATGCTTACCGGGACTCATCCAAAGGAAATTTTGACATGAACTTCCCTTTTTCGCAGTCTATACGTTGAGCACGATTTCCACAAATTATACAAGTTAGAGACCGCTTCATTGGTGCCATTTTATGCAATTAATGCAATAATACCGGAATCTGCTTATAAAATCACAATTTACTGTAAAAAAATTATATTGAAATCTAAGCAAACAAAATGTCATTCAACATTCAAAATAAAATGGCCGATCCGAACCAAAGAGAATATAATCATTCTCCGACCAAAAAGAATATAATCACTATGGATCTGACAATGAATGAAAGAGAAATTGTACTGAGTGAGCAGGACAGAGATATCCGCCATTATTTGCCGCTCAAACTCCATAGTAATTTTTTTTTGTTCGAGCTTTCGCTAGACTGTACTAGACAATAGAATCAGTTTACATGGCATTTCAATACCAACATAAAACATTTAAATGTCAAATGGCAGTAGTGCCAATATGACGGATCAAATAATCAGTACGTTTTCGGTATAAAAAAAAAGGTTTGGACACTTAAAAAAAAAAAGTAATGTAGTATTAATATATTATTATTAATAATACTAAGTCGAAATAATGAGGACACAAAATAAAATACAATGCACACTTTTTTATATAATCCGGATTTATTAAACGGTTTTATTTAGCTCGACCCGTACGGTCTGATCTGAAATTTGGTACACACTTTTGATTCTGGTCTGGTGATTGATTTTCTATGGGCACATATATTAAGTCTTCCTTCCCCACTAATCTGACCCACGGTCGGCATCTGAAAATAAGTTAAAAGATTTATTAATGTACTTACTACACTTCGTCCGCGTTTTCCCTTGTTTTTACACATTTTTCATTATTTCTTATTTTTCTATGCCCCCAGGCCAGTGTGGTCGGGCCTCATGCAACAGAGTGCTCCCTTAGATTGAATGTGATCTTTACTTATTCTTACATGTTATCAGTAACAGTACAACACTAATACACAATACGAATTGTAGTGTCCTGCGTATTGCACTATACCACTGACTAATCACGCCTAATATTGGCTCGACAACGCACCATCACTGCCCCCGTAGCGGGCCGGTCGGACACTGACTGTATCGTCCTTTTCCGCCGCGCGTGACGTATGCGCACGAGACAAGTTCGTGCTTGTCAATACACTACATCCCTTTCTTGTTTTAATTTAGAAGATGTGTCATAAAAACATGCAATGAAGTATTAGTTAGATATTTGAAAATAACTAATTTAGTTCACAAACAAATTATCTATTTGTTAAATTGAAGTGGACTCACCGAGTATTTCTCTTTCTCTAGTTTTACTTCACTTCTTCTCACAGTGTTGTTTAGTTTATTATAAATACATCGTCGGCTATTGCTTTTTCTACCGTATGAGGTACATGGTCATAAATAAACGCCAGCTTAGTTTCTTTGGCTGTGTTCTTAACATACACTTTATCCATTAGTTCAAAACAACATTCCGTGGAGTTTTTATTCCGCTATACATCCTTCTTACCTTCTCTTTTTTTTCTGTACGGTGTAACACATGTACATAATGTCCATCCAGCAACATTCACCCAAATCGCTCCAATATCATTCTCCTAACTCAGCTAACATTTAGCGCAATCATCGCGTGTACATCACCTGGTAATAAGCAATAACGTATCAATAAATCAATATTTTCTTCTACAACTTTGGATGATAAAGTTGTACGGAAAGCACAGTTAATCTTCATGGTCTTTCGAGCCGGATTAGTGCAATGGCATGGCTGCACGTATGACGGTGTTTATCAGCACGTATTGTGACATCATGAGATGAAAAATCCTTTGATCTATTTGAGATCCTATTCCCTTCAAATCTGTTTGAACTTGGGTGTGATTGTTATAGTCTTCTTTAATCATCTTTGTTTCGCTAATAATGAGAAGTTCTAATTCCATCATATAATTTATAGTAGGGATCTCTATTTTCAGTACAATGCCTCTGTGTTTATCTGTTTTCATTGGAGTTTATGAGAAAATGTGTAAAGGTTTTATGCTTTATACTTGTAATGCATTCTTCAAGGTTGATAATGTCATCTCCATTTAATTGTTCCGATGTAACTTGATTCCCGCATATGATACGTACTGTGCATGATTCGCATCACGAATAAAGGTGTGTCTTTGTTACGTATAGTTGTGACCCTATATGTTGGCACTTCATGATGGTCACTAACCTATTGTTTAGACACGTCATCTTTTACACAGAGACTGATCTGACGTAATATATTGGCTGTTGTAATGGACTTTAGATCGCGTTGTCTTCATATTGATTGCATGCTTGTAGATCAGAGTGATCTATAATCAGAAATGAGTCCTTCTGGATATTAATGGCTACATATTCCGAAACAGGCTGTATATTGATCACATTGATGCTGAATCGGTGCGAGCTGGTAGATCTCGAAGTAGTCTCTTGCAATCAATGGACTTTTGATTTCAAAAATGAAAAATATGTTATATTTTTTTTATTTTTGCCTTGATTTTAAAGATGATTCAGTTTCGGTCAGTGTGCTGTTGATCAGTAGTGACAGTTCATTGGCAGCTGGCCTGATATAATGTTCAATTCTTATATGAGTTGACCTGATATTATAAGATGATCCAAAATGAATGTCAGTTATCGTGTCCAGTTTTAGGTTTAGTATACCACCGTGGGCAATGAATTATGACAATATAAATTCATAAGTCTTTCCAAATGTTTGATGCTTTTACTCATGGCATTGGTTATGCTTAATGCCATGCTACGCCATTTACCTCTATGGTCTACCAGACGCCGTCCAAATGGGCGCAGAGTGGTATATAAAGCCATCCATGTCCGACACGCGCAGAATGCGCATACGCGCTCTACGCTAACTTCACATATGCATTTTCAGAAATACTTGACATACTTCTTCTACTACCAATACTTTGTCTCCTCACTAGAAACACTGCAAGTTCTTGATCCTAATAATCAATATCAAGCTCTACGCATATCCTGTAGTAATCTCCTAAGTGGTAATCTCGATTGAACATCGAACAACCTTTAGAAAGAACTGCAAGAAGGATCATCAAGCATATCAACAGCAACCTCAGAAGTCGCCTGTAATGCGCGTTTCACTCCCATCATACACCCAGGTTGTATTACTACTGGCACATTTGTGAATTTTTGTGAGGCATTTTGAAACCAACCAATTGAATGGTCCAGCTGGGTTTTTTACCCAATTTGCTGGCATCATACAATACCCAACTTAAATTCAGTATTTAATTTTCGTTTTATTAAGTTATATATCTTCCTTGTCAATTAAATGACCAGATTTGCTCTGCTTCCGTCCAGATAGGGAATAGAATCTCCCATTTTTTTCCCGTAGACTTCTAGTTGTTACTTCACAATTTCACTGTTTTTTTTTTTTTTTTTTTAAGATCACAAGATCATATTCACAATATTTCCAATTTAATGGACATCTTAGGATCACAGTTTTTCCAATTTAATGGACGGCTTATGAACACAATATTTCCAAAATGGACATCTTAAGATCACAGTTTTTCCAATTTAATGGACGGCTTATGACCAAAATATTTCCAATTTAATGGACATCTTAAGATCACAGTTTTTCCAATTTAATGAACGGCTTATGACCACAATATTTCCAATTTAATGGTTATCTTAAGATCACAGTTTTTCCAATTTAATGGACGGCTTTTGACCACAATATTTCCAATCTAATAATGGGAACCATATATGGAACCCATTTAGATGGCTGCTTTGCTGGCTCAATCATGTCACTATCAAGTAGTTTCTTGATTTTATTATTTTTGACTTTTTCCTTAAGAAGAATTGATTATTCACCGGCATGGTTAAGCTACAGGTTCATCAATCGCAATATCGATTAAGATATCTTCGATCTATCGAATTTGGGGAATTATATAATTTCTACTTGATTTATTCCAACACCTGTTTTTTAATGCGCTCTGTCGCTGTTTCCTTTCCTAGATATATTGAGTTTCCTTAACCTTATCCTGACTTCCCTCTCTTTCTATATCTTTAATTTCTTTTAATAATTCCTGACAATTACTTGTCCAATTCTGAAGTTTAAATCCTCCTTTGGCTAATAGCTCATTCATCTGTTCCTGTGTCCTGTGTTCCTGTGTCTCCTTGCTCTCAAACCTTGATATTAGATCATCCATATTATAAAAATAGGTAACAAACTTTTCAGCGCCTAGCGGAGAATGTTCGCCTTCATCACAAGCTGACTGCTGCAATGTATGGGGAGGAAGTTACGCCAAAGGTGTCTCGATATTATATAATGATTAATTTCAGCACTCATATTCTCTCTCCACAGTATCCCCTCGTCAGTATCAACGTTATTAACTTGTATCTGTCGATACATTTTGATAATATCTACTGTCAAGCATAAAGGTTTAACTCTCCAACGCAAAACCGTGTACCTTAGCTCTTTCTGCAACGTTGGCCCTTCCAACAAGTTATCATTCAGCGATTTATTATTGTTTCCCTAGCATGACACATCAAAGACTGCTCTTATTTTCTATTGAATTTATTTCATAAAGGTTCTTCCGTAATCACTTTTTGAACCATAACAATTGAGTCAATTAAATGGTTAATATTTATTTTGAGCAAGCTACACCATCAACACAACGTTATACATAAATATTAAGTTTTTAAACAAGGTGAGTTCTGAACAATGTGTAATTTATAAGACACATATAATCTAGTTCACTGTTATTCCAGCTAATAAAGAAGTTTAGGTACTTAGCAACGCTTTTTCCTGATTTCTGTAATATCGGTTATAAGACCGAGAAGATAGGAAAGACCTGATATTATAATAATAATAATCAAAGACTCAGTGGTCTCGTGATGCAATCACTGATAATAATAATATTTTTTTCCAAAAGTAAAAGATACAATTGACTGTTGCAATTAGGTCGTTAATGGTCATAGTAAATTAATATACTCGCAGTTAACAGTCTTTGAATGTCTGCTTTCTACTAGGAAATATTTTGTATCGTATCGGCAGCGAGTCCTCCTTTTATTAAAATGCTTCATATTTTATGTAGCTTATGTATTCAGCACATTGTTACAAAAGGGTTTATATACGATTAAATATTTATCGCCAGATAAGATAAATCATACCATGGTAAATTGTAACACTATTATTACCAACGATGCACAAACATTTGTTTGCATACACTAAGTATGTTAATTTAATAACCAGAAACTCAGCGAGTATAAATCTGCTCAAATTTGTCACCTATCCCCAATAACAAACTTTATATTATAAAGTTGTTTACAACTGTACAAAGTCTCCATATTTATTATTAATTATTTAAGTTGTTATTAGTATTTGTGATTATAAGGTAGCTATCATTGTATGTATTGAAGAAGACTATTTTGAACATATGCAACTAGCACCAGCGCTGTAGTGTGTGCATCCTTAAAGTTCAAGTACGTTTAATAACAACTAAAAGTTCAATTTAAAGTGAATAAGGTTACTAAGTAACTAACATACACCTTGTTTACGTATATGTCTCTTGGTAACGTTAAAAATGTGTGAAAAGTATTTTTCTTTTATTTTATGAAAATAGCACCCCGTTGTATAATTGTGTACAAAAAAAATCATTGCAAAATAAGGAGTTTGCACATGGGGCACTACGTAAGAATATTAACGGGGTATTGTGAAATGGGGCAATATGTAATAATCAATTTAATGATTCAGATCTATATCATCTGCTTGTGTGTTTTTATTCAACATAATATTGTCTATTTCATATCAATTGAATGATCGGATTACTTTTATCCGCTTTAACTAGCAATCTAGAATAATCAATTCAATGATTCAGATCAATATCATCTGCTTTTGCGTTTTTAGACATTTTCCATTAATTTCATTTCATTTCCTCGATAAATAATCTATCCGACACAACAAGATTTTCTCAATCCGAACCAGTAGTTCCCAAAGATAGCACGCTCAAACAAACAAACAAACTCTTCAGCTTTATAATAGTATGATAAGTATAGGTATAATATTGTTTAAACAATATTATGAAAAATGTTCATAATACCAAACTCAATTTAATGATCAGGTTCTTGTCTGCTTACCTTTATTGTGGTTCCATCATATTAAATCTATTGAAAATATAAGAATTATCTGTAGAAGCAACAAAAAGAACAAAAGGTCCGCATTCCTGAGCCGGTCGGCCGGCCGACCGAGGTGTTTTTCATTATACCTATTAACTAATAATAAGTAAACACATTGAAAGACAACTACTTATCTTCATTTCAATTACATCAATTTCAATCAGTTCAATTTTAACTGCTTTAGATATGTAAATATTTATAGGTATATCAATAGTCATAGAAAGTCTTTTCCCATCAATTAATGGAATAAATACATTTAAGTATACGTGAGTCCTGAAGATACCAATTAAATGGTCAACTTATTCAAATAGTATTTTATTTTTTGCTACGTTGCTACGTTCAGAGGCAACCAAGCATTAATCGTAGGTACCCTACGATACCTACCTCCTTTACTTAGCAGCATAGGAATATAATCGAATAAGGAACGTAGGTACCTATTTACATAACAAATTAAACATTTCAACATCAGAACGCATATCCAATACGGTCATTTATATATTTTCATATTCAAGTAATGCTATGTTACAATAATTCAATATAAAGTCATTTCATCTGGTAACTATACCGTTACGAAATACGCAAATGGCAATTTGCAGGATCAGTAGCGAGTGCATAACTACCCGCTGTTATTTTTATCATAGCAAAATGTTCTTAAAATATTCTACAATTGTAAGCTATGCACCGGTATTGGTATCTAGCAATAACTAACGTTTGAAACAACCGGACCAATGTAATGTAGATGTCTACTATGAGAATAACTTATCTTGTGCACTTTATTTTGTCACATAGCTCTTCCTCTTCCTTTCTTTTTATGATTTTAATGATTGTACTTACGTTTGTCCTCATCGCCACATGTAGTGTCCTGCGTATTGCACTATACCACTGACTAATCACGCCTAATATTGGCTCGACAACGCACCATCACTGCCCCCGTAGCGGGCCGGTCGGACACTGACTGTATCGTCCTTTTCCGCCGCGCGTGACGTATGCGCACGAGACAAGTTCGTGCTTGTCAATACACTACACGAATGAAAATCTATTTTAGCATAATATGTTTGTATTTGGCTTGCTTACCTAGTAATTAATTATCAGAAGGTTAAATGTATTTGATTCTATGCTTACCGGGACTCATCCAAAGGAAATTTTGCCATGATTTTTTTCGCAGTCTATACATTGAGCACGATCTGCACAAATTTCACAAGTTAGAGACCGCTTCATTGGTGCCATTTTATGCAATTAATGCAATAGTACCGGAATCTGCTTATAAAATCACGATTTACTGTAAAAAAATTATATCGAAATCTAAGCAAACAAAATGTCATTCAACATTCAAAATAAAATGGCCGATCCGAACCAAAGAGAATATAATCATTCTCCGACCAAAAAGAATATAATCACTATGGATCTAACAATGAATGAAAGAGAAATCGTACTGAGTGAGCAGGATAGATATATCCGCCATTATTTGCCGCTCAAACTCCATAGTAAACTTTTTTTGTTCGACCTTTCGCTAGACTGGCGGGAATAGCGAAGTGTCAATGTCATCGCGCTAGGGATGCGCACGATCAGTAGTCGAATAGGGATGTCCGATTTTCACGCTAACAATAGATAAAGAATCCGTTTGAGTTACATCTTGTCTCCAGCTTAGTCTTCTCAGGAAGATTCAGGATGTAGTTCGCGTCATCTAACTGTTCAATTATCTCCATGGTATTCTTAATCTTATGAAACTCGCATATAGGAAGAACAACTTGATGATTTATGAGATGATGAATACAATCTGGAGCTTGTGACTCGATCTTATTTTCTTCGGTGCATATCTCAATATCAGGTAAGTGCTTACACTCTCTATCTAAGTAGCTGTATGTATTATCATTCATTGCTATAAAGGGTTTTCTCGGAATGAGGATGGTTTGGTGTATAGCAGGTAAAGGAAATAATTTATAAAGGGTGTATGTAGAAGGGAGTAGTATTGGGATTTTCAAAACTACGACTATTGTGTTTCTATTAAAATAAGACCCTGTTCTAATAATATTATAGTATTCTCTTATGTCATTATTCTGTATGGGTACTAATCTATCCTTGCTGTAACTAGACTCTAAGATATCAATCATGGCTTCTATATTAGCAGCGGTTACTACCTCATGATGACATATTCCTAACTTAGTAAATGCAAAGATATTCTCGATATTAGTAAGAAATCTTAAAAGCACTTGCATATTATCCATAATATCTAAATATATAGCATCTAAATATAATCGCTTTTTGAAATGCATTTCGTATTTAACTGTTACGTTATTTAACTGATTAATATACTCTCTAATACGAAATTGATTTTCTACGAGTCCTGATATAGTTATATTTATTTGTTGCATTGCATTCTTATTAAGAGATATATTTTTATTAATTTTACTAACTATTGAGTTCTGATTGTCTGACAATATACTAATTGCGGAATCATATTTAACAGCATCATTATAATCGAGGTTGTCTGATATTCGTTTTATTAATGAACCTAACTCATTTATTAAGCCTTTTTTAAACCTTTTTTCAGATAAACTATTATAGATTGAGATTAAACTTTGTATGCTATTAGATATTATATTCGCGTTTGTTATAATAAGAATGGTTATCAAGTTCTACGTCTTTAAATTTTAGTTCTAAACTGTCCAATTGCTTTTTCTGATTAATAATGGTCCGTATAGATTGTTCTATTTCACTTAAATCTATGTAATGAATAAAACTATGTTCGTAATCTACAAGTTTAGCTAATCCTAACTTAAACGGTAATATGCCTGCGTTATCCTCAAGGCGGTTCATAACTACTTCCTGATGAGCTTTCGCTGCTAGAAGAGTCGCTACCATCGTCCTGTAACAAATGAATTGCATTTTTCATAGGACGCTTTACATTACGTCGCGCTATACGCCGACCTTTATCTAGGTTTAGGGCTAGAGGATCTACCTCTTTGATGGTCTGCATTTTGTATCTAGGCTCAGTTTTATGCCTAGTGTCTGTCTTTTCAAATACAACTTGACCGGGGCTTACTGAAGGTAAGGGTTTACGATCTTTGTTATGATATGCTATTTGTTTTTCGTGTTTATCCGTGCTATATTCATGTATCCTTTTATAAAGAGTTTCCGTATGCTTTTTATGTTCTATTACGTATTGCTGTGAATATTCCTTGTTAAGCTCAATTTCTAATAGATCTTGACTATTTAAATGGCCTGAAACAACTTCGAATGGAGTTTTGTCTGTCATTGAGTGTATAGAACTATTGTAAGCAATGACTCCATTAACTACTAATTCACACGATGAGGTCCTAGAATACAAAGCACTTTGGATCCGAACATGCTCAAGAAGGGTTGAATGGAATCTTTCTATGGTACCATTAGACTAAGGGTTCCGTATAGTAGTAAAATGTGTTTGAATTTTGTACATATCTAACAACTCTTGTATTACGTTAGTCTTAAACTCTTGACCCTGGTCTGAGACAATCAACTGTGGTGTACCATGATGTGAAAAGTAAATACGTAAGGCCTTAGCAACAGATATAGCATCCGCGGCAGTTAATAAGTATGCTTGTGCGTACTTAGAGAAACTATCTATGATGGTTAAAAATTTATCTTTATTAATAGTTAATGTGTCCATGAAATTCTTTTCAAATGGACGCGTCGTTACAGGTACCAATTGTAACTCGGCATTTATTGGACGTCTATCATATTTAGAACTATTACAGACTAAACATGTATTAACAATTTCAGATACAGTTTTTGTCATATTAGGCCAATAATATTTTCTTTTTAAGGCATGACAATTCTCTTGTATTCCCCTATGATTGCTTTTACCTACATGGAGATTTCATGCTATTTCTCTCTGTTTACCAACTTCTAACACAGCTTCTTATTGGGTATCGCACAACATTAACTTATAAGCATTATTTTTAAATGTCTTCTGTAATATATTAACTAACTGTTCTTGGTAATCTTTATTTATTAAAATTCCTTTCTGCTTATTTGGTGTTATATAGTCTTTAAATAATTTAATTATGTCTTGCTCAAAAGAGTTAATGCCTACTTGACTGGTGTATCTCATTTTACCTGGGAATGTATGCTTTATTTTAGGCTTTACAATTGATAGAGATTGAACAACGATCTTTAACTGTATATTAAATTCATTGAACGGTTTATCTGTATACGGAAGTAATAAAATTGGATCTTCCTGATTGCTATGTACTGTACCTACTTCGTCAATGAGTGAAATCGGGGGTTTATTAACTAATGAGGCGTTATCAAGATCTATAGAGTTTACATTTATCTCGATCCTAGATAAGGCATCCGCGTTACTATTTAATTTGCCTTTTTTATACATAACGTCATAGTCATATTCCTCTAATTTTAACCTCCAACGAACTTAACGAGAGTTGGGCTCCTTGAGTGACATGAGCCAAGTTAATGGTTTATGATCAGTCACAACATGGAACTGACGGCCAAACAAATACGGGTGGAAGTATTTCGTTGCCCATACGACACTTAAAAGCTCTTTCTCTATCGTACTATAATTAATTTCGCTGTCGTTATTGGCTTATCTGATCCTATTTTTTCTTGAGATAGTACGGCACCAATGGCAAAGTTACTAGCGTCTGTTGTAAGATTAAATTCTTTTGAAAAATCTGGATATTGTAATATTGGATCATTCATAAGAAGTGACTTAAAATGATTAAAACAGTCCATATATCCTTGATTAAGATCGATTTTAACTCCCTTTTTAAGACAGCCAGTCAAAGGTTTTGTAATTTTCGCAAACTGTGGAATGAATTTCCGATAATAACCTAGCAATCCTAAAAATCCTTTGATTTCCTTTGGTGTTTTAGTAACGGGATAATCCTGGATAGCTCGAATCTTATCAGGATTTGGCTTAATGCCTTCGCGAGTTATTATATGGCCTAAGAAAGGTGTTTCATGTTTTAGAAATTCCGATTTATCCAACTGAACTTTTAAATTTACTTCCCTAAGTTTTCGGAACACGGCTTCTAAATGTAATAAATGTTCCTGCAAGGACGTCGAAAACAGGATAATGTCATCTAGGTAGACTACGGTATTAGGTAAGCCTCTCAAGATATTATCCATTACCCTCTGAAACGTAGATGGTGCATTCTTGAGGCCCATTGGCATCCTAACAAACTCATAATGGCCGTTTTCGACATTAAAAGCTGTCTTAGGTATGTGTGAAGGGTCCATTTGAATTTGGTAGAATCCACTGGCTAAGTCAAGCGTGCTAAAGTAGTTACATTTACCTAATTTGTCTAAAACATCAGATATGTTGGGCAAAGGGTACTTATCGCTGATATTTTTGTCATTAAATTTCCTGAAATCTACAACTAGTCGCCACTTCTTTTTACCCGAGGCATCGGCCTTCTTTGGTACTATCCAAATGGGTGACGACCAAGGAGAACTAGAGGGTTGAATTATTTTTTGCTTCAACATTTTACTTATCTGTTCACGAACCTCCTCTTTGTGAATTTGCGGATATCTTTAACTCTTAGTGTAAATAGGAATTTCGTCTACGGTATTAATTTTATGTTTAACTACGTTTGAAAATGATAAATCCTGTCCTTCATAATGAAAAATGTCACTATATTGATCACAAAGACGTTCTAGCATGACCTTTTCCTCTTGGTTCAAATGCTCAGTCCTCAACAATGATTTGATATCGTGTTGTTTATCGGCAATAATATCAAAATTAAAACAATTAACATTTTTAACCGAACTACAGTGTAAAGGTACCTTTAAACTAAAAATAATATCGTTATGAGAGTCATTAGACACCTCTACATAAGCTTTGTAATCGTGCGCTGAAGTAATAGAGTCGTGAATCCTACATCCATTAAAGTGCGACTCTGCAACTATGATATCACCGCATCGACGCGTTACCGGTAACTTGAGCCTCTCTGTATTTTGCGACTCAATTATGCACTCGAGTAGGTTGTTCACACCGGACTTTTAAAATGTGGATTTTATTTATAGAAATTCGAGTCTTTAATAAATTTTCACCTAAATCAATTCGCGCTTTTAAATTATTTAAAAAATCTAGACCTAGTAAGCCGTCAAAAACATCGTGAAATTTATATATGAAAAATGTTTATTGACCCTGTTCTCTAAATTCGGAAAAAGTAGGTAATATTATTGCGTAGTCATTCTTAGTTGTTAGATGAATATTTGTTACGACAAAAGGTTCGTAAATAACGGGACAATCCGCAAAATATCTTTCTACAGCCTCTGGAGAGATAAAAGACTGGTTAGCGCCTGTGTCAATGAGTAACTTAAGCGGTGGGTTGCTAATCTGAATATAGGGTAACACGCGGTTACTCTGTAAATTTATTTCTGTTACGAGGGTTGGTCTTTCTGAGTAGCAATCTGAAAATCCTGAATTTCAGGTTCGTTAGCATGGTCACCCGAGTCATTTTGCGAATAAGTTTCGTCAAAACAATTACTTTCTGTGCATTCTATAGTGTAAGACTCTGGTTGGTAATAAGGATCTAATTGTTTCTGAGGATAGTAATCTATATTTTCGGCATAAGGGTATGGATCGTTTAGATTGACCTCACGAGTTTTAAAATACCGAGTAGTGGGATAGTATAAGTGAGGTCCTGCCCTCCTGGTCTAAAGCGGGGCGAGTTTTTGATGGTACTAATACCACTCATTGGTTTCGGATGGAAACCTTGATACCTTGGTTGCTGATTATTATTCATAAAAGGTCTCTGAGCATTAAAGTATCTATTAGGGTTCGCGAAATTATTTTGGTGAGGTCTATAGCCTTGTTGCATTTGTATTGGCCCTGGACCTCTAAATACTTTATGAGTATGAGCGAATTCATTTGCATTATTGACTGGAAGTCTCTGTTGCGGTGGCGGCATAGATATAGGCATTACTGGAACGGGTACGGCCGGTTGTCTAGGGTGTACCTCGCTATGCTTACTACTGGTTGAAGGAAAGGTAGTTTGAACATACTTAATATTCTGCTCCTTTTGGACGTATTTAAGAGCCATAGGCAAAGTAGTAGGCTGCATACACCTAACCTGAGAGCCTAGAGGGTCCTTTAACCCACCAATAAATGTTTGGAGTGCCTGTTCCGTATAAAATGATCCCCGCACCCGCATCGCCTATATTTAAATTAATAAAATTAATTATTTTAATCAACATTTGCTGACAACGAATATAAAATTCCTGAGGGGTTTCGTTTTCCTGTCGCAATAAAGTTAAATCCCTATTTAACGTAGTTTCATCCCTTTGATCCGCAAAATTTTCTATTAAAGTCATACGTATATCGGTCCAACTAGTATTATTACCGTTTATGTTTAAGACATCCTCGGCATCGCCTACAATTTTGTTAAGTATGCCGTTTAATAATGTGCCGTTTGCAATTGGATAATCCGCGGCGAAGTAAGTTCTTGTGAGGTCATCACAAGTAGCAATAAACCTATACAATCTATTTGGATCACCATTAAATTGTGGTACGTTCTTCAAAACCAAATGGACAAGTTGAATTCTATTTTGTTCTTCCGCCATTATTACGCAACAAAGTAAAAATTAACACACAAAAACAAAAATAAAATCAAATAAAGTAAGATATAAGAAACAAATAAATGTTTGCAACTAGAATAGAGGCAAAATTTCAATCTAACAGATTGAAATTTGGCCTCTATTGTGATTATGCAATTTAAACCTAAAGTAAAATATCGATTTTAATATTTTACTACTGATCCCTAACAAAAAGAAATACGATCGCAATGTTATAGTTATAGTAGCTTTCCTAAGCGGTTTGATAATCACAGCTCAATCTCGACCCTCGTCCCTCGCTCTCCGAACTAATTTACCTAGAAGGTGTTTTTCTAAAATAAATTTATATTGTTAAATATTCTTTTATTTCCTCCCCTACCTACTTACAATTGTTTCACAGCTAGATAGCAAAGCGTAGTATTTACATACGGAACAGCGCATGTCGCTTGTACCTGTTCGTCGCGATTTGCAATGTCGACACGTACTGCTTCGCGCTTTAGGAATTAGATAAATAATAATAATTTTATAACTGAATTTTAATGTTTTATTGCTTTTTATTTGGCTTAATTATGATTATAATTTTCTTCTTATTTAAAACATGAACGTATAACGTTACATTACCCCCTCGGGTCACCAAGGATTTTATTCTCGTAAAATAAAATCCGCACTTAACTAATATGTAATAAAAGTTAATACTCGTATTTTATCCTTTCTCGCCTATCTTTCATACATCACGCATTCATCAAAGCAAATAAACAGAACAAGAATATTGACGCGCCCTATCGATAAAAAAGGTTCCTGTTAATATTGAACTGGAAACTCATACAAGCGAATATTACGAGTGATGTTATAATACGCATAATTGGTAATGAAACTATTTGCGCTTGTTAGATAAAGTTGATAGTGGTGCAGAATATATAATGATATTATTTATTTAGCCCTATTAATTTGAGATCTCTGATATGCCATGTGCCGATATCTTTGCCTCTAACACGTAAACCAGTGGAGACTTTTTAGCAGTAATACGACATTTAATAAATTTAGGTGCTAGTTTTCTACTGAAGTACTTGTCCTTGTCACTTAGAACGTAAGTGCGTTTCATAACAAAATCACCGACATTGAACTCTGCTGGTTTACGGCGCAGATTGTAATGTCCAGTATTTTTCTGATGTGCATGCCACAATTTGGCTTGCACTTCGTCAAATGTGCTAGATAGGCAACCCTGATTTTCTGCATAGATATCTCTAGGGAGAAATAAGACCTCATCGCCTAAGTCTGTGTCTGTGTAATGAGTACCACAGGTCACAACTTCTCCTCCAAAGACTAAAAATGATGGCGTAAATCCCGTAGCCTCATTCACCGAGTTATTTATGGCAAACTGAACGGTTGGGATAAAACGATCCCAAGATCTATGATCAGAGTCAACGAATGTTGAAATGCAAGTTATTATTGTTCTATTGTATCTCTCCACTGTATTGATTTGTGGCGTATATTTGGGTGTAAAATAAATATTAGGGACATTATTTTTTTTGAAAATTGATGCTGTATCGCGGCTTATGCATTGAGAACCGTTATCTACAAAAATAGTTTGGGAAATACCATGGACTAAAAAAACGGAATCTTCTAAAATTTTAATAATGACTTCTGACGTTGCTTTCTTAATTGGGAAAATGAGGCAAAATTTTGAAAAACAGCAAGTAACGACAAATATATAACTAAACTGTTTACGCGTCGTTGGCAAGGGACCCATTAGATCAATAGAGATCATCTGCCAAGGACGAGAACACTGCTTGGGGCGACCCATAACGCCCAGTGTTTGGTGGTTTTGTGTTTTATACTCAAGACACTTTTAGCAAGTGGTCACTGTGCATACCAGGCCAGTAATAACGCAGCATAAGATGGTGGTATGTTTTAAATATGCTCATATATGCAGCTAATGAAACAGAATGATTTTCTAAAATAATTTTATTTCGCAATTCTAAAGGAACTACAAGCTTCCAAGAAAATTCATTGCGTAAGTTAGAATTTGTTTTCGATAGCCTGTATAGCATACCGTTGCTAATCAAAAAATTGGGGAAATCTTGAGCTCTATTAAGGCAACCATTAAACAGCTTTTTGTACCACTCATCTTTAGTGTCCGATATATCGGAAGAAGAGATAGCACCAACTGGTACTGCGCGTGACAGAGCGTCGGGGATCACGTTGTCAACGCCACGTCTATGCTTAAGTTCGAAATCGAAAGAAGACAAACGTACTCCCCATCGAGCTAAACGACCAGTTGGATTACTTAGAGAGAGGAACCATTTTAGGGCACTATGGTCTGTATAGACCGTGAATGTTTTACCATTCTCTAAGTAGCATCTCCAAAGCTCCAAAGCAGTAATCACAGCCAAGGTCTCGCGCTCTGTTATACTATAATTACGCTCGGGCGCAGTTAATGATCGACTCATGTAGGCAATAGGGTGCTCCTTACCGCTCCTGATTTGGGTGAGTATGGCTCCAACTCCATAGTTGCTTGCGTCCGTATGGACTTCAAAAGGCTGATTGTAATCAGGACAATTCAAAACGGGGGCAGAAACGAGACACTCTTTGAGTTTTTGAAATGAAGCATCAGCTTCGGAAGACCATTTGAAAGGATGAGATTCTTTCTTTATAGAGGTTAACCTATTCAAAGGACCTGCTACGGTGCTGAAGTTGGGAACAAAACGACGATACCAAGTAGCTGTCCCGAGTAAACGTTTAAGATCCTTACGACAAGTAGGAGTAGGGCAATTAAGGATCGCTTCCACCTTTTCGGGATCGGTACGTAGTCCAACACCATCAAAAACATATCCTAGATATTTGAGTTGACCCCGGAAAAACTTGCACTTGTCCAAATTGACAGTTAGGTTGGCGTGTTTAAGTTTTTCCAAGACCTTCAATAACAGAGTCACGTGACTTTGATAGTCTGATAATAACCACGTCATCCAAATAAGCGAATACGTTATGACCAAATTCACCGAACAAGAGATCTACCAGTCGCTGGTGCATTAGTGAGTCCGAAAGCAGTTCTCTTAAAACGGTAGGTACCTCTGCCTGGGACGTAGAACGCTGTTTTATCGCGGTCTTCCCTCGCAATTTCGATTTGCCAAAATGATTTAGATAAATCTATGCTGCTGAGATAATGAGCATCGCGGAGATTATCTAATATCTCTGAAATATATGGCAGATTGTAGGCGTCGCGTTTGGTCACAGAGTTGAGCTTTCGACTGTCAAGACAAAATCTAGGTTGACCATTCTTCTTCGTGACAATTAAAACTGACGAAGACCTGGCACTCTCACAGGGCTCGATTACGTCAAGATCCAACATCTCATCTACCTGCTCAACTAATATTCGCTGTTTTTCTGGCGACATGCGGTAATAACGCTGACGTATTGGTTGGGCATCTCCGGTGTCAATACGATGTGAGATCAAACTAGTCCTGCCAAGACCTTTACAATCAAAAGATATGTCTTTAAACTGTTCAATTATGTTGTCAGCGATGAGTTTTTCAGAATCGCTGAGGGTCTCATAAACTTGAATGTGAGGCTCAAGGGGTAAATTTGTGTCATTGTTAGATGCAGTAAGAGAAATACTGCCCAAATACTTGGGACAAATTTTAAATTTTCGCCAAAAGTCGACGCCTTATATAAGAGGTGTTTCAATCTCGGGGACAACAACGGCTTCAATAATGTGAAATTTAGTTTCAAAATAAACAGGAATATTGATGTAACCTATACTTCTAAAATTTTGACCACCCGCAGCAGTGACAGAAATAAATCGGTCGCTAATTAATTTCAAACCATGTGACTCTAGCAACTTATGCGATTTATTTCCTAGAATTATTACTGCAGAACCTGAGTCAAGAAGTCCTGTGAATGGAGTATTATTTGTATTTATAGTAAGGCCTAACATCATTAATTGGTTTACTACGAATTGCGGCAGTCATATAAGAGTTAAAGAAAACTTTTATGGTAAGAAGCCAATTTTGCCAATCTTTTTGATCAAAGTTAAGTTTTGATGTACTGTCACAATTCTGCTTAATTAGTTTTTTGAAAAAAGTCTGCTTAATTTTATTGCAATCTGGACACTGTAGAGTTTTAACATCCTTTCGGCCACACTTAAAACAAAAGACGTTATCTTTGTTTTCGGTACACTGTCTTAAATTATGGGTGTTGACACGACAACTAGGACAAAAACGAGCTTTAGGAGTTTCAATGGCATGTACATATTTTTCATTTACGCTCGCCTTACTAGGAAAATTATTTATTTTATTATCGTTATTATATTTATTTTGATTATAGTTTGTGCTAATATATTTCTTGAATTTATCATAATTATTTTGTTGACTAAAATTGTGTTTGTTCATATTAGTTTTGTAATTAAATTTATTTCTATCTGTATAGCTTTTATGTCCATTGTACGCAAATTCGGGGCAAGAGTGTCAGAAGTTGCGCTACGAGGTTCACGAAAGTTAGCAAGACGTGCTTGAATAATTTCATAGTTTCGACAAACAGATTCTAAGTCATTGAGAGTTTTAATATTCCCTGCGGAAGCTAAGGTGCTGGCATAAAAGGGCTTATATTATGTAAGATGATCTCTAATTTCTCGTCTTCAGATTTGGATTTCGACAACCGCGAAAACAAACCAGACATAATTGAAATGTAAATCGTGATGTTTTCAGATTCAATTTATTTTTTGTGACAATTTTGCCTAGGGTATTTAATAAAAGACCTTTGTCAACAGTAAATATATAATTTCAGGCAAGTGTTAAAATTACAGCGGGAGTGGGTACGGAAAACATTCACAACCGAAGTATAATATAACCTAATCTAAACATCACTGTCCTGTGAGTCCGTGATCCGGTGTCCCCACTCAGTCACTACTGACTGCAGTCAGTGCTTCCAGCCGGAACTTGAAGTAGGGAAATTTAGTTTCAGTCAGTGTTGCCCGGTACCGGAGCGGTGGTCCCTGGAATTGTATAGAAACCTGACATTTTACAAATATCCAGATTTTATAGTTTAGCTGCGACATTTCTCGCACGAAGCTTAAGCGGCCTGATGCAAAGCGGACAGATGGTGAGAAGCGATACAGATGATGAAGGATGATTTTAAGGATTGTGATGAGATGATAAGCAAAAATAGTGATCAATGATGAGGCGTACAATAATCAACTAAGCGTAGAAAATATTCAAATGGAGGGTATTACGAGATTACAGCAAATTATGTACGTAGAACTAGATAGGTGATTGTCTATATTTTATCATTGAAACTTTATTTATTTGTAAGAAATAGTTTTAAATTTAAGTTACAAAATATTGGCAATAAATAGTTTACCAGATATTACATACTAAATTACACCAATGGACTATGCATTATCATAATTTAATTAGTACTGACTCAAGTAAATCAAGAGGATTAAATAGTTCGAATAAATGAGAAGATCTTAAAATGATATTGCATAATCCATCCGCCAGCCAGTTACACTATCAGTACCTACTATCACTAATAACTACAACTAAAAACTAAGAATAAGTAAATCGACAGTGACTATTAACAATGTCGGATGTTCAAAACAGCAACTTTACAGGAGAGCTCTCAGAAGAGAAATCAAAGTTTAATTTGCATGTATCTTTTTACTTATTTGAGGCAGGATTACAAAATTTTAGGGTTATGCTATACAAATAATGTTTGTTCAGGCCAATATTATAGGACGCCGTTATTAAATGTGTAAACATGAGAAAAGTCAGTTGCAACTTTTTTAACGGCTCTAAACTAATGTTGAATTGTCGGAAGTACCAGAACCGACATTTTTGCTTGTATAAAATTAATCATCGTTTGCCGAAACTGGTACTTACGACATGGTTTAGTGATTATATAAAAAAATATTAGGTCGTATGTGACAAGTAATGGACGAAATATTAATTAAAATCACATTAAACTAACCAAAATCAGTTCGGGGTCTCTTTCCACCTATAGACCCAGACTATGTGCCGCCACGGATGTCCTCACGTCTGAGACCTATCTTAGAATTGGAGACCAAAACGCCGCTTACTCCAGAGGAGTTCGAGTCGGCCGTCCTCCCAAGAAGACGGCCCCAGGTACGGACGGTGTCCCGGCCCGAGTCATCGCTCTGGCCTACTCAGAACGCTCTGTCTCTCGGTCGGAAGGTTCCCGGTAATATGGAAGCAGGGGCTTCTGTGCCTCCTAAGGAAATAGGGTCGCCCCTCAGAGTCACCTTCCGCGTATCGGTCGATTGCGGAGTGCGATTAAACGACCATCGGCGGAGCGTGGGGCCGGACGCTCAGAGAACCAGTTCGGATTCAGGACAGGGCGATCTACCTTAGACGCCCTGTCCCGATTGAAGAACCTTGAGAAGGTTTTGAGGAAGAGCGACGGAGGCGAGCACGCTGTTGGCGCAGCGTATCAGTGCTTTGGTCCTGCGTTTGGCGCTGGAGAAGATCGAGGCCGTCTATTTCCATAGGCCTCGGAAAGGACCTCTCCCCAACTCGTACATCTTGGTTGAGGGAGTTCGGGTGGCAATCCAGTGCCAAATGAAGTACCGTGGTAGTTAGTAAGTAAGAAGGACTAGTCTTGGATGCGCGGAGGCAGTTTGTCCCACACTTCAGAGAGCTGTCGCCGCGCCTCCTCAAGGCAGCGGACTCGTTGGGGTGGTTCCTTCCGAATATAAGAGGGCCTAGGTCCAGATACCGGCAACTCTACGCCGGCATACTCAGAAGCATGGCTCTTTACGGAGCTCCCATCTGTGCGGATTCCCTCCATGTCAGCGAGAACTCCATCCTACTCCGTAGACCTCAGCGGGCGATAGCGTGTCGCGTGACGCCTGCCTACCGCACTGTGAGCTTTTCAGCGGCCTCTACCTTGGCAGGCACGCCACTTTGGAAGCTGGAGGCATGGCTGCTGGCCGTGAAGTATGAGTGGCTTAAGTAGCAACGAGATCTGGGTCTTCGTCCAGTGAGGAGAGAGCGCGTGGAGTTTGCGGACGGAGCTCGCGAGTTTTTGGTGTGGGCAGATAGATTAGCCAAGTAGGTGGCAGGGCGTCATCTGCTGGATGCGCTCAGGCCAGTGCTCAACAGCTGACTCGAACGGACGGGCGCTTTCTTGTCGTTCCGTCTGGTGCAGGTGCTGACCGGGCATGGTTGCTTCGGCCATTTGTCACGAATGCGGCGCAAAGGAGGACACGGCGGACCACACTCTCTTCCAGTGTCCGTCGTGGTCCGAAGAGAGGTCGGCCCTATCATCTGTGGCCAGCCCGCTGACCTCTCGCCCAATTTCTGCGAGGGATGGTAGAGGACGTAGATGTGTGGGCGGCGAATGCCTCCTTCTCCGAGTCAGTGATGACTCAAAAGGAGGCGGTAGAGAGGGAGCGTGAAGACGACCCCTTCGCGCCACCACTGCGAAGAAGGCGACTGCGGCTTTGAAGGCGTGATTATGTGCGGCACATGCCGCAGTCTTACGACGGCAGGCCGGCGGCGGGTGTGGGGACACCCCCATCGGCATTACACCAACGGCCATCGTTGAGGGACGGGACCCCGTTGCCCCCCTCTGGGGACGCTTGAGGGAGACATGGAGGCTTGTCCGCCGGCGGTGTTGTGAGTGAAAGCTCTGCCAGGTACCATGACACTGCCAATAGGCGATGAGGTACACCCCGGTGTTTTAGTCGATAAACCCCCTGGGCATTACACTCCGCCCAGGAGCCGCGGCTGGCATTTACCGTCTTCTTGCCAGCCGACGGGGAGTCCGACACACTACCTGGAGAGCCTCCTCTCTGCTGTCATGGTACTACCGACTTATTTATAAATCTCAAACGTGTTAAATAAAATGGCATATGGCATTTTTTTTATTTAGAAATCAAAGACGGTAGGTCTTTGATTTCTAAATAAAAAAAATTAACAACGACGGATGTGGTACTACCGTCATAAGACCCTTTTAGAAAGCAATTAATAAAGTCAGATGTGGTACTACCGACATTTCACTTTTTTCAAAAGTAAATTAACAATGTCGGATGTGGTATTACCGACATTTTAGCCATTGAAAAACCAATTAACAAAGTCCGATGTGGTACAACTGACATTGTTAAATTCCGTACCGTAGGAAATATTCATAATTCATAAATAAATTTGCCACAAAGTTGAACAATAAACAAATTAAATATTTGTCTTTATGGGTCTACACGCGTTAATAGGAGTAGCAAATTACATAGCTACTTACTGCCCGACGTTTCGACTGGGTTACACCAATCGTGGTCGCGAGCGAACTGGCGCCGCCCGTCTTCGTCTGCCATTGCGGTTGTGAATATCTTGATCCACCCCCGAACCAGCACTAATGTCATTAATACAGCTACCCACATTAGTCCGACACACAACACTCACTGCATCCGGGTTGATTTTAGACGTAACAAACACACGTTTAAATAAACAAATTGTCAAAATTTTAAGAGTAATATTATTATTAAAGTAATAAATAATAACATATAGCTGTTTCTACTGTAGGTTTTGCTTTGGTTTGAGAGTTATTATTGGCAGGTATACTTGAGGTAGATAGGTTCTCATCATCTTTTCTCGTGGCTAGACTGATTAAACGTGCTGATATTGTAGGTGTCATCATGAATAGTGTTATAAATTATGGGATAAGAAATAAACTCTCTTAAAAACAAAGTTGCCACGCGACGTCCACTCATCCCGCTAACATGGACGGATCTGGGAGATCGCGCGCGCACACCCGGCCCCGCGTCCCGCTAACAACGTCGGAAGTAATTTTCCAACGTTTTTAGCGGGCTCTCAAGGTAAGATCCGACTTTCTTAATGTGGTTATTTCAAAAACTATGCATGGAAACATTTTTTCTATTTCACCCGATGGTAGATCTAGTTATTAGGGCATGTTTTCTGAAATAAACGAAAAAGTGAGATTTTGCAGATCCGACATTGTTTATAGTCACTGTCGAAATAATTAATACTTTGCAGCACTTACCCAATTCGGGGAAAAAACACACACACAATTATATTGTTTAATACTAAACACGATAATATTTATGCAGCAATTAAATTTAGGTTGGTAGGTTTCGCTAAGCGTAATTAAAACGGCCGAGCGTCTGACCTTGGAGCAAGTGCAAGGAGCTCTGTCCGGTAGCAAGTATCGGCTTTGCGGACTCTGCGGTACGACCCCCCGCGACAAAACCTGTCTCACGCGCTCGCTGCGTGATCTACTGAACATATAGTTTTTTTAATGTTTAGGTTTAATAGTGTTAGGATTCCTATTTTCTTCTTTTAATTCATAATTATTGTAAATAGTAAGGATATAGTATGTAAGTAATATTAGAATTAATGTTTATTTTGTATTTTATTTGTTTTATATTAGTTTAAGATAGTATTGTATTACGTTTTTGTTATTTTAACTATTCAATAAAATTGGGAGTAGTAGTGTATGAAGTAAAACCGTTACATACCCCCTTTTTTTGGTTTGGATTTTTACTAGAAAAATCCACTGAATTTTATGATTAACATTAGTTAAGTTTAAAATCTTTAATATGCCAAGATCCCAATTTGTTTCCCATCATATCCTCTAGTTAGTAGACTAACCTTGATTTTTTTTCTGTGATGCGGCATTTTATATACTTACTTGGGTGCAAGCTTTTTAGAAAACTTGTTATCCTTGTCGCTTCGATAAAAGGTTTTCTTCCAGACGATGTCTCCGACGTTAAAATCTATGTTTTTACGACGAAGGTTATAATTGTTACTATTCCTTGAGTGTGCTTTAATTATTGTAGCCTGAACTTTATCAAAGACTTTGCATAAACTACCTAAATTTTCTGCGTATGCATCTCGAGGAGCGAAAACAATGTTATCCACTATGTCAGAGTCTATGTAATGAGAACCGCAACTAACTAATTCACGGCCAAATACTAGGAATGCCGGTGTAAATCCTGTTACCTCATTTACAGCACTATTTAGAGCGAATTGGATCTTAGGGATGTTAGTATCCCAGGCTCTATGATCATTGTCGATAAAAGAAGAAATACACGTGATTATTGTTTTATTGTATCGCTCAACAGAGTTCACTTGTGGCGTATATAGTGGAGTGTAGAAGACATTTGGTATTTTATAATATGCGAATAAAATTTTCATAATATGGCTAGTAAATTGTCTCCCGTTGTCCATTAATACTGTACTGGGTATTCCGTGTATTAGAAAACATTTTGCTCTAAAATTTTAGATATAATATCTGCTGTAGCGCGACGAATAGGGAACATTAGGCAGAATTTAGAAAAACAGCAGGTAATAACTAACAGAAAAGTGTTTTGTTTTCTGGAAACCGGCAATGGTCCTACCAAGTCCATACTAATCATTTGGAAAGGACGACAGCACTCCTTTGGTCGACCCATTGTTCCTAGAGTGGCATGGTTGGGATACTTATATTGCTGACAAATATTGCAACTGGCAACAAATTTACTAACATCTTGATGCATACCAGGCCAAAAGTATCTTAAGGACAAACGTTTGTATGTCTTAAAAACTCCAAAATGACCTGCAGTTTCTTCACTATGATTTTGTGAAATTACATTTGGGCGATGATCCGATGGAATTACTTCTTTCCATTCGAATTCTCTAGAAAGAGGGTTTATGGACTTAATGAAGCGAAAAAGTTTGCCATTAGTCACGCGATAGTTTAAAAATGTGGTTGGGGAATTTAGGCATCCACTGAATAATTTTAGGAACCACGGGTCGTTTGTAGTAGAATAGAAGAGTTGAGTCAGTCCGTTTGTCGAGTCAATAGAGCTTATAGGTAAGCTCTATTATTATTGACTCGACAAACGGACTGACTCAGAGCGTGACAAACTGTCAGGGACAACATAATCTGCACCTTTGCGGTGCTTTATTTCAAAATTAAATACAGATAGCCTAACACCCCAACGAGCTAGTCTCCCGGTAGGATTATTGAGGTTTAGGAACCACTTAAGGGAAGAATGATCTGTAAAAACTGTAAATTTAAGGCCGTTCTCCAAGTAGCAACGCCAATGCTCTATAGCAAATAAAACTGCTAAGGCTTCTCGCTCCGTGGCACTATAATTACGTTCTTGTTTACTTAAGGATTTGCTCATGTAAGCAATTACTTTCTCTGATCCATTAAGTGTTTGAGTTAGAACAGCGCCAATGCCATGATCACTGGCATCCGTGTGTACCTCAAAAGGTTTTGTGTAGTCGGGACAGGCCAGGATAGGTGCTGAAGCTAAATGTGTTTTAAGTTTTACAAATGCCTCGTTTGCTTCTTTTGACCAAAAGAATTTGGGAGCGTTTCTGCCTTGAGATGTTAGTTTATTAAGAGGTGAAGCTAGCTGACTGAAATTTGGTATAAACCGACGATACCAAGAGGCGGTACCAGGCCTTTTGGGACGCCCTGGCGAGTGGTCGCGTCCCCGGCGCGCGCGCAGCGGTTAAGGGTCCAAAAAAACCCGATGCACATTTGGCTTGCTTTTTTGTTTCGAACTCGGAGTTTGCCCTGCAGTTATTGTAACTGTAGCTCACAGTACTAATGTGCTCAAATATCGACAGATAAATAGGTCGTAAACAAAACTTACGTAATAATCAAAGTAAACGGTAGTTGTTCTAAGTGAATTAAATATCCAGTGCACAAAATCAAGACCAAAACTAGCGCATCCAGACATTATCCAGAAACCCGGTGAGATCAATCCATTTTTCATCTATTCCTTTAATAAATGCAAGGCAGCGTTATACTAGCGTGTGTGAATTACAAATAATAGTTGCTTTTGAGACGCGAAAACTAGGGGAGTTCACTAAATCACCACTACTTAAAAATCAATAGTCGAAAGTCAACGTAAAGTTTAGCACCACCGAAATGAGCAGCTATTAAATATCGAATAACACGGTGCGATCTATCCATTTACCCGCTTAGTCTTTTAGTAAAACCAACTAATGACCAAGTAAGAAACCATTAACACAAGCTAGTATAATCTTAACCCCGACTTGCACAAATCGTAGGTCCATGTACGTACAGATTCGTAATTTGCTGGGGTAAGCATGTTTTTTGATTTCTTAATTCAACGTAGATCTTAAATATTTCTACGTACATCCTAATCAGGTTTTTCTTTGATTTCTTTTTTATGTTGTGTATTTTCTTTCCAGCCATTGATTTTCGAAAGTAATTAAAATTATAACAAACAGTTTTACCCATACGACCAAACGTTATAAAAAATAACAAATATTTAATTCTGATTAACTCGCAAACAACCCGGCTCGTCCCTGCCCGCGCGCAGATTTGACAGCTTATCGTGCTACTGCGTACAACTTCTATTTATTTAACCTTAGCGATTAACCAAGATTCCAATTTAGTGCCCAATATAATTTACAAATTGTGTTGAAATTAAGTGAAATAATCCAAAGTATCTAGCTTATACCGGCCAAGTAATAATTATAAATATAATATTAATAGAAAGTGTACTTAGTGTAAAAACCAAATTTCTCCCGTAAATACTTATTAAGTAAGCTTTGTTAATTTTAAGACCACTCTACCGAATAGTGTATTTGGGAAATTGCAAAATGGTCATACAAAAAAGTGAATATTTCTAAGTGCACGTACAGACATCACCAACATTAGGTAACAGTACACACACAACCCCTGCCAGGACTCACAAGCGTCGAACAAAAACAAATATAAGGTATATCCCGGTGAGACAATTTCAATTACACAAATTGAGGAAGGCGCAATCTTTCTTTAAAAACCAACTAGATATTGCGACCCACTTAAAATATTACACAATAATCACAACAAAACAGTCTGCCATCCGGGTGAAGTAATCTCTATTACTTTATCGTTAAATAAATATTCGGTGGAAATTCTTAAAGATACTTACGTATGCCTAATATCCGTGATATACATACAAAACATCCAACCCGAAAAACAACGCGAAAATACTACATTTCTGATTAGACCAAAAGACCGCATATAAACAGACAAAGTAATACAAAACCCATTGTGCTCAACATCTAAACAAATTCTTATACCTAAAGTAATAATTTTACACAAATATTTTCTTTTCCTTCTTCACAACTTAAATCAGCCCAAAACGCACATACTTTGCCACGTTCCCACGCAAAATTTCCTAAGTAGGTACGTTTAAAAAAAACTAAACTAAGTCTCGCCTTGCAATCTCTAAATTTTTTACACGTCTACATAACCCAGACACTTCAAACCCATAAATATCAACACATTTGACATCTCTCATCCACTTGCCAAAGAACAAGTTTATACTAATCAGCCTAATCTTGAAACAAAACTCCAAAACCCATAAACATCACCACTTTAAAACATCGCCTTGTCACTCACTCTGCTCATATGGTATGCATAAAACTAGCCCTCGCGTAACGCATTCCCTGAACGCACTTAAAACAAGCAGCGTAAGTGGATGTAACAGGGCCCTCAATTTTTTGTTGGGTCTAACACAAGCCCGCATATCCAAAAACAATAAATAACTCAATTGTAAATTGGTGTGCCAAAATTTAAACAAAAATAATGTTAATAAGCTTAAAGTAGGATCACATGTATTATAATAAAAAATACACATTTTCCTCACAATAACAATACTGAGTCAGCCATTCCATACCAACAGCGGAATAATAGGTAACTAATCTAGACTAAGCTCTCTTACAGGAACATCGCTAAAACATCCCACTAAGGATGTCGTCTATAATACAAATTGAAGCCGATGGAAACTGCCTATTCCGAGCTATTGCACACCAAATCAATGAAATATTCTACCTAACATTCGATCACCATGCAATCAGACGCGATCTAGTTGGTTATATCGAAGGAAACCTGGACTGTCCTGAAATTATAGCGGCTCTTACTAGTAATTTCCCGGAGTACAAAGAAACTGGTGATGGAGATTCCATAAAAAACTATTTATCCCACCTTAAACGTACAGGAACGTGGGGCGGCACGGAAATTCTAATAGCGGCAGCAAACTTTTACCTGACCGACGTAACAGTCCATCAGCGATTTATAAACAGTACCATAACATTCAAACCAAAAAACCCACAGGATAGTGTGGGAAATATCAACCTACTGTACAATGGTTACCACTACGATAGCATTCTTCAAAGCACACATGGAAGTCCAATAAGACCACTAGATCAACCCATTCACATGCCACGTAACAACCTAAGTAAATCATCCACGCAGGCGTCAAACAATGTTACACCACTTACAACCCCAGTTGATATCCCAGATGCGACTGGCTACAGAATAACGAGGACTTACACACATGCCATACAAATATCAGAGCCTAGTAACATTCTTATAGCGACATGGAACGTACGAGGAGCAGCGGACCACAAGAAGAAACAAAACATCGACTCAATTCTCAATGAAAATGGAATCCACATAGCATGTTTACAGGAAACTCACATGAAAACAGGGATACTTTATACAAAAAACTATATATGGAATCTCGCTGGCAACAATAAACATCGCGGACTTGCTATCCTGTGTAGGAAAAATACGAACATAAACATCAAAAATATAACCATTCTCACTAACGTCATGACCGCCACCCTTAAAAGCGATCAAGGGATCTTTTATGTAGTCAATACACACGTCCCACACACCTCATCGCAAGCATCGACCACTTTTGCGAACTTATTAACAAAAATAAGAAACAAACCAAAAAAAGCAATAATTCTATTACTTGGAGACTTTAATGCACATGTGGGTTTACATGACATTCACGACTTACAAGTAACAAATCAAATAGGTAAACAACTATCACATGATCAATCCAATAAGAATGGAGACATGCTAATCGACATTATAAGAAGAGAAAAACTCAGACTAGACACTTCATTTGGAAGAACAAGCTGTCGAAACACTTGGAGATCGGGCAACAAAACTTCACAAATAGACCACATACTCTCGTCAACATCTCACACTTATATGTTCAAGAAAATCACAGGTATTTCTCAAAATACAACGTCTGACCACAAACTAATAATCGCGTCACTTAAAGATCTCACGAAGAACACCAATTCCAATAAGAGACGGAATCCTATAAGAGACCAAAGTGGATCTAACAAGGACTCTAATGAGAACCTGAGAAACTTTAATTACCGACAACAACGATTATGAAAGACTAAAAAGCGAAGCCCCGCGCAAAAAATACCAAGAAGAAATCATGCATAACATCACCAACCTTCCACAGGACATAAGAGACCAACAACCACTTCCATGGGACACCATCATGGAGATGATGAAAAAGGCAGCCCAAAAAATAATAACAAGATATCCTAGGTACTCAAAAGAACGCCGAATAGCCTTAGCACAACTACAAAAAGCAAAATTTCGAAATCATCTCCACCCAAACAACCCAATATACCGCGAACGCATTAAAAAATGCCGCAAAGAATTAAATTCAATAACCAAAAAAGAAGAGGCAAGGGAATTCCAAACCTTCTTTGTCAACCTGCAGAACCAACATCCAAGCACCCGAATGATGATAACCTACGACTTCTATAGGCGGCATGTATTGTCAGAAAAACGCAATATAAAACGGAGGTACATACCAATGTCTCACTGGGAGCGTGAACTAGAAAAAAGTGAAGGCCCACACATCGAGCTTCACGAACACGAAAACCGTGAGGAACTCCCGGACCCTCCCACCTATGAAGAGATACGCGACACAATTAACAAGATGCGTAACAACACCGCCCCCGGAGTCGACGCAATTGTTACGGAACTATTCAAAGCCCTACCTCAAATGGTAACTTGTGACATTATTGAGCACATGCACAAAGCATGGACGGACAACATTATACCCCCAACATGGACCAAAACAATTCAGGTTCCCATACCAAAGACCCCCAGCCCACAAACTGTTAATGATTATAGACGCATCTCTATTTGCAGCACGGGTTACAGAATATATGCAAACTTTCTTCTATTGCGGTTAGACCAGCAGATTCAAAAACTTGGCAACTACCAAGCCGCGTTCCTTAAAAATCGCTCAACCGACGACCATATATTCACCTTACGCAGAGTTCTGGACGAAAAATGGAAAGAAGGCACTAAGACTTTTGTTCTAGCCGTAGACGTAGAAAAAGCCTTCGACACGGTTAACCTAAACGCCCTTAAGGACATCCTAACGACGAGAACAAATAAAACATTTACAAACAGAATCATAAAAGCTTGTATGAATGAAGCCACAAGTATTAGATGGTACGGTCAACAAACCAAATTCATCACCAAAGGCAAAGGCGTCAAACAAGGCTGCCCACTATCCCCGAGACTATTCACACTACTAATAGATGACGTGCTTAAAATCCTAGAAGAAGACATACCGTCACTTAGCCTTAACCAAGACAACAAAATATCTCTACCTTTAATTCTATCGTTCGCCGATGACATCATTATAGTTAGTACAAATAACCAAGAATTAAGCTTTATATACTCAAAACTTAAGGAAATACTACAAACGGTAGGATTAGAGATCAACGAGTCCAAAACCAAGGTCATAATCCGGGACCCTATCAACCAAAAGAATCGACGCCAGTTCATTACCATAGGAGGTATGAGCATACCTTCCTCGAATGAAATCAAATACCTAGGTACATATATAACTTCAGCACTGAGTCGGAAAAATACAGTTCGAACACGGTGTAAACAAGGCATGAAAAATGCTAAGATCCTGATATCACTCATTAAAAAAACTAAAATGGAGTGGCAAACCGCACGAACTTTGTATAAAATGGTCATAGAACCTACTCTTACTTACGGTTTAAAAGCAGCGGCCATCACTAAAGCTAACAGATCCACCCTACGCAGGTACGAACGGACCATATTCAAAGACATGCTCAGCCATTCAAGAAACCCTCCAAAAAATGCAAAAATAAACCAGCTACTCCAAGGAAAAACAATAACGAAAAGAATAAAATTTCTTCGAATATGTTACTATGGCCGTATACTTAGACGGAACTCCCCACATTTACTTCACGCAGCCATGAAATTCCGAGCCAAAAAATACAAAGTAGGCAGACCCATATTTACATGGATCGATTCGCTGTCACACGACTTAGACTACTACAACAAAACCCACGACGAATGGCGCGAACTAGCCAGGGAGAAGGCCCTACTAAAAAGCGAAGCACGCACCATTTTCGAAGCCGAAGAAACAGACAGCGAGACAGATAGCTGCTCTTCAACGGAACTCGACTAAACAAGCCGAAATCTAAAGATCCTACTATGAACTATATATTCTACTCTACATACACTATATAATTTTCCCGCTAAACCATTTTTATATTATTATTTATCTACTTTATACAACCTGACTAATAATCATTATTATAAAAATACGTATATATTAAGCTAACAACCTCCTTAATCCAATTACCTATACTGGTTGCTACGGTGAATACCGGCCTGGTTACGGTCGGCCGGCTTCGGCTTGCCGATCTTCCTACCTCATCCTAAAGCATGCATCTTGCCTTACAAAAAATTTGCGCCCCCTGGTTTGCCGGTTGGACCGGACTCGTGGCATAATGCCATCGCTGGGTGTGGTGTGTCGTATCGTATCGTATCGATACCAAGAGGCGGTACCAATAAAACGTCTCACTTCCTTACGGTTAGTGGGAGTAGGGTAATTGACTATTGCATCGACTTTTTCAGGATCTGCTTGCAGGCCATTAATATCTACAATATAACCTAAATATTTGAGCCGATTCCTAAAAAATTGACTTTTCTCTAGGTTGACGGTTAAATTAGCCATTTGAAGTTTTTCTAGGACCTTTGTGAGAAGAGATATATGATTTTGAAAGGTTCTAAAGATAATTACTATATCATCTACATAGACGAATACCTTATTCTCGAATTCCGGTCCATAAAAGAGGTAGTTTACTAGTCTTTGCTGCGTAGCCGGTGCATTAGTCAACCCGAAGGACATAGACTTAAATTGGAAGGTTCCGCGAGTCGAAATATAGAAGGCAGTCTTGCATCTATCCTCTTCCCTTATTAAAATTTGCCAGAAACTTTTTGACAGATCGATGCTACTAAGATATTTAGCATCACGAAGATTGTCGAGTATCTCAGTTATGTATGGGAGGCTGTATGCATCCTTTTTTGTAACCGAATTTAGTATTCGGCTATCTAGGCAGAAACGCAACTCACCATTCTTTTTAGGGGTCAAGAGAACCGGAGATGACCAAGGGCTTTCACATGGTTCGACTACATCATCCCTAATCATATCATCTAGTTGACCAACTAGAATCCGTTGCTTCTCGGGCGACATACGATAATATCGTTGACGGATGGGGGCAGCATCCCCAGTGTCAATTGTATGGGTAATTAGTGATGTTCGGCCAAGCCCTTTCTTTTCGTACGAAATTGCGCTAAATTTTAAAATAAGTTGGTCAGCCGTATTCTTTTCACTAGTTGAGAGGTTATTGTATGATAGAATTGCCGGTTTATCTACAGCGTTAGTATGTATATTATTAGATTTTATTGAATCTTTCAAAAACATTACTGCATCTAGATGTTTAGGGAAGAGACCAAAATTCGCCAAAAATCAATGCCTAGGATCAGGCAATTTTGAACACTTGGAACTATGTATGCTTTTATATAGTGCGTTTTATTTTGGAATGTTACAGGAATGTCAATGAGACCTATTGATTTTAATTTGTCCCCACCGGCAGCAACAAATTCAACAGTATCATTCTCTATCATGTTGAATCCCATAGAAAGCAGCTTTTTGTGAGATCCATTACCCAAGATAGTAACACACGAACCTGTGTCTAATAATCCAGTAAATGTGTCGTTTAAAATATTAACAGTGACGAAAGGCCTTGTTCTTTCTAAGTTAGGTTTATTATTGTCGATTGAGGCGATCGAGTTAAATGTAAAGAAGTTTTTTATAAATTTTAACCATTCCTTCCACTCTTCAGATCGACCACTCCAATCGTATCTAATTAGTTTTTTTGGTTGTTACTTTTGTGTGTAGGAGGATAGCAATCTGGACAATCTGGGTACCGCACATCCTTTTTGCCACATTTGAAACAGATTAGAAACCGAGGTTGTCTACATTTACCAAGAGAGTGGGTGGTAGATCTACACCTAGGGCAATATATGTAGGTAGGTTTTGTTGTTTTAAGTTGCATAGCTGCCACTTCATCATGAACTGTGTCTGAAGCGTCTATAGAATTAATAATATTATTATTACTTGTTGTAGGGTTACTTTTATAATTATTGTAGTTGTTATTATTATATTTAGAGTAAGTATTATTGTTTCTGAACTTTTCATTAAAGGAGACGGGCGAATCTGGGCCTATCGTGTACACAAATAAAATATTTATCAATATTTTTTTCTAAATTTTTAATTTTTATTCCCGAAATATTAAGCCATTTCACCATGGGATATTAAATAAAAAATATAATCATAATATTATTGACTTTCATTACTTCCCAGCTTTACTGTCATTCTTGACAATGTTGCCAAATGAAGTAAAGTAATCATATAAATAAAGAAATGATATAAAATAGAAAATAAAAGCAATGAAAGTGAATAAAGTGTTTTTGTCTTTGGCTTATGTTTTAAAAAAACGTTTTAAATAATTAATTATATAACAACGTTTATAAAAACATTGTAAAAATAAATTGATCAACACGTCGATTTTTTTTCTTGTACTGGCAACAAAGTAGAACTCTTATCACATCAAACGTCAATCTTAAAAAATAATCATTCGCTTCGTTTGGCTTGAACTTATGATAGTGGATATTTCGTTTTGTTGTGTCTTCGTGTGCTTTTATAATTAAATTAGTTTTATTTTAATGTCCTAAAATACAATCTGATAAAATCTATTCAGTAGTAGTCTTTAAATACAACGCGAGGTCACTGAGAGTTTGTAAGAATAACTTATTATGAAGCAAATAATAATACCCTATATCTTTTTTCTCCCGTGTAGTAGTTGTAAAAAAGTTTTTTTATTTTAAATGGCATTAATATCAAAATGAAATAGTGTAATAATTGTCGCTGTACAGTCAGGCCCAATTTTGTATGGACGTTCGCCCGTCTCCTTTATTGTTGTTAGAATAAGTTGTTTTATTTTTGTAAGCGAACTCAGGAGCAACTGTATTACTAGTAACTCTTGGTGGTTCTTGAAATTGTGAAAATCTAGCGGTAATATTTTCGTAATTTCGGCAAACCGCCTTAAGATTTTCAAAAGATGTTATAGGAGGAGATGCAGGTAGAGAACTGGCGTAACATGGGCGGATATTGTGCATTAAAATGTCTAACCTTTCTTCCTCTGACATAGGTTTGCTTAAGCGTGAGAACATACCATGCATTATAGAAATATAGATTGTAATGTTCTCCTGCTCACCCTGAGTTCGTGAACGGATCTCCGCGGCCAATCGATAGTCGTAGTCCTTGCTACTAAAATCTTCTTTTAGAAGGGTGCACAATTCCTGCCATGTTTCGGCCTTATCTTTATTATAACGGTACCAATGTAACGCATCATCAACAAAAATTTCAAAAGCGAGTGAAAGAATTTTTTCAAAGGGTATTCCTCTGGAATATACAAATTCTTCCGAAGGAGTGTACGCAAGTTTGGCCGGAGAATTTAAGTTTAGTGAGATCTGCGGATAAACTTCGATCGCATGTGACAGATATTGCGGGGAGGTCCGATGCGCTATCAGTAGCCCGGGTAGAAGGAGTAGATTGCGAAGTACCTTGTTTAAATGAAGATAGCTCAGCGTACTGAGACTTGAAGGTAGCTTTGCAGCTTTTATAGCTATCCATAATCTCTTTAGGAGCAACTATTCTAGTAATACGATGATAGATGTGGTGTAATAAGGTCTCGGTTCGAACGAATAAATTTTTATCAAATTGCTTTGAAAGGATACCCAAATTATATTGAGACTTTAGGAGTAATTCCTTTATCACCTTCAAGTCATCAGCAGGTTCTAAATGAGATTCAAGCACGTCCTCAGATGGTAAAAGCGGAGCTAATTTAACTATCTGCTTCCTAAGCTCTACTACAGTATCACCACTGCCACCACGTAATTCTACTTCACACTGTAGTTCCGATTTTTGAAGCGAAAGATATTTAATAGGATAAGTCATGTTGTTTTTTATTAGGTATATGCTGCAAAGTCCTTACTTAATACTACCAAGTACTATTGTAAATAATGATTTAAAAGCGCTAATTAGAGTATGGTAAAATCGATAAAACTATGTTAGGTTTAGTTTACAAAAGAACTAAAAAAAAAAAAGAAAAATAACATTAGGCCATACTCCAATTAAAAATAATTAGCATAGAATCGACCTTAAAACTATGAAGTTAGGAGCCAACACCAAAGAAAAACTATTAATTGCTATAAGGGTTTTACTACACAACGGTCGTGAATGTAACCTATAGTTGGGCGCCAATGTGACAATTTTGCCTAGGGTATTTAATAAAAGACCTTTGTCAACAGTAAATATATAATTTTAGGCAAGTGTTAAAATTACAGCGGGAGTGGGTACGGAAAACATTCACAACCGAAGTATAATATAACCTAATCTAAACATCACTGTCCTGTGAGTCCGTGATCCGGTGTCCCCACTCAGTCACTACTGACTGCAGTCAGTGCTTCCAGCCGGAACTTGAAGTAGGGAAATTTAGTTTCAGTCAGTGTTGCCCGGTACCGGAGCGGTGGTCCCTGGAATTGTATAGAAACCTGACATTTTACAAATATCCAGATTTTATAGTTTAGCTGCGACATTTCTCGCACGAAGCTTAAGCGGCCTGATGCAAAGCGGACAGATGGTGAGAAGCGATACAGATGATGAAGGATGATTTTAAGGATTGTGATGAGATGATAAGCAAAAATAGTGATCAATGATGAGGCGTACAATAATCAACTAAGCGTAGAAAATATTAAAATGGAGGGTATTACGAGATTACAGCAAATTATGTACGTAGAACTAGATAGGTGATTGTCTATATTTTATCATTGAAACTTTATTTATTTGTAAGAAATAGTTTTAAATTTAAGTTACAAAATATTGGCAATAAATAGTTTACCAGATATTACATACTAAATTACACCAATGGACTATGCATTATCATAATTTAATTAGTACTGACTCAAGTAAATCAAGAGGATTAAATAGTTCGAATAAATGAGAAGATCTTAAAATGATATTGCATAATCCATCCGCCAGCCAGTTACACTATCAGTACAACCTACTATCACTAATAACTACAACTAAAAACTAAGAATAAGTAAATAATTAATACTTTGCAGCACTTACCCAATTCGGGGAAAAAACACACACACAATTATATTGTTTAATACTAAACACGATAATATTTATGCAGCAATTAAATTTAGGTAGGTAGGTTTCGCTAAGCGTAATTAAAACGGCTGAGCGTCTGACCTTGGAGCAAGTGCAAGGAGCTCTGTCCGGTAGCAAGTATCGGCTTTGCGGACTCTGCGGTACGACCCCCCGCGACAAAACCTGTCTCACGCGCTCGCTGCGTGATCTACTAAACATATAGTTTTTTTAATGTTTAGGTTTAATAGTGTTAGGTTTCCTATTCTCTTTTTTTAATTAATTATTATTGTAAATAGTAAGGATATAGTATGTAAGTAATATTAGAATTAATGTTTATTTTGTATTTTATTTGTTTTATATTAGTTTAAGATTGTATTGTTGCGGGAACGGGGTACGTTTAATTCAAGATACGCCAAAAGTCACCAAAAGACAATTACTTTATTTATCGACTAACAATTAAACACTTAAAAACACAATTAAAAACACTTAATTACAACACTAAACACGGAACACTAAATTACACTAAAGCACTGAATCACACTAAAACACTGAATTACACTGAAACTATTCGCAGTTAACGCACTCGATCACTCCAAGTTCGCAGGAGACTGATTCGCTTCGCTTTCCCAAATCGGAACTGTCCCGTCGGGTCGTACATCCCGCTTTTATACACAGCAAGGACGAACTAGTCTCTTCGCGTAGTGTTGAGAATGTTCTCGAACGGTCCGGGCGGCGAAAACTCTATTATTATTATTATTATTACTACTCTAGAACACGCTAGAGCTCACTACGACCGACCAGAGTGTGACGTAATATCGTGCGAATATAGACCTTATCCATAAACGAGCGCCTGACCCGCCCCAACCGCCAGCTGTTCCAGCGCGCGCGCGAGGCGTGCCGCAGCGCCCAGTGGCGGTTCTGCTGGACGAGGCGTGGCCGCATTTTTGTACGAAAGGCCGAATCGAGTCAGGCCTACCAGCTACGTACCCAGGAAGACATCTCGCGCGTGCTTAGTGTGGTGAAGTGACTAGCAGATATGCTTTTCCTTAGTCTAGATTCGAAAACCACATGTCTCCCAATCAATAATAACAACATCATTTTGTTCTCTAATACCTGTATACTTCCTAAAATTTTTGAACATGTTTCTATCAAATATACAATACCTTTCAGTAAGCCTATATATTACATTACACTTACATATATACTGAACTTATACCTACTAGCCTATACACAATACAACAAAAGATTCTATACAAATAACATCTACATATTATATACAATATTCTTCTTAACACTATATACCATTTATCACCTAAACCATAAAGGACTATTTACAAATAAAAATTACATATTATTTTATACAATACTAATAACCTCTACTCTATACACTATGTATCTACACAAACTCAAAATACTATATACAATTAAAATTTATTTATTATGTACAATATATTTAATCTCTAACCTATATTACTATGATCCTTTCAGTCCTAGGAATACACTAACAATATTGCTAATATCTCTATGCCTAGCTTAAAAAATCTTAAAGTTGGTATGTTTAATGCTGGCTCTCTTGGCACCAGACATGAAGAACTTATAGCAGCAGTGGCGGAAATGAACCCTGATATTCTTGCCATAAACGAGACCTGGCTGAGAGCGGGAGAAGACGACAAAGCACCCAAGATCCCAGGCTACCGTCTGAGGCACTGTCCGAGACATCTCAACATCCGTGGTGGCCGCGGCGGTGGTGTAGGTTTCTACATACGTAGATGCATTTATGCCAGAATGTGTGACATTCCACCACACACGGATGTCGAGCAAATGTGGCTCAAGTTGAGTTTGAATGGAATGAATGTCGTCATTGGCACCGCATACCGGCCTCCTTGGCAGGACGTCGGTCTATTTCTAGACACCATCTCGGATACCATCACTGCACTACCTAGAAGGGATGTTCTGATTCTTACTGGTGATTTCAACATTGATTTGCTGGACGTCAACAGTGGTGGGACAAAATCCTGCAATCAGATGATACAAACATTTTGTCTCTCTCAAGTTGTCACAGAACCCACTCACTTTACTGCTCATAGTGCCAGCCTCTTGGACGTGGTGTGCTCGGATGCTCGAGCTCTGCGGGTTGTTCTAAAGCACACACCAGAACTGGGGGGTCATGCTATGATCACTACGGAGCTCAAAATCAAAAAGGACAAACCTCCACCCCAGTGGATAACCTACAGACCCCTAAAGGATATCCAGTTTGATCAATGGGACAACGACCTGGATACTATTGACTGGAGTCATTTGCTTGCTGCCGACAATCTAAACACTATTGTCAATGAAATGACTACTAGCCTAGTCGGTCTTTTTGATCTGCATGCCCCAGTCAGGTCTAGGAAGTTTAAACATCCCCCACACCCTTGGATAACGGACACTGTTCGGACAATGATGCGCATCAGAGACAAATATTATCAAAAATTCAAAGTCTGCAATAAAAATTCCACCAAAGAAAGCTACAAAAACATGAAAGTACTAGTAACTCAAGCGATAGAAAACGAGAAAAGAGCCTTCTTCAAAAATCATATATTAGCTAACACTAAAAACTCTAAAAAACTATGGCACAATCTGAAGAACTCTGTTATCTCAGGAAAAAAAAATGTAGACTATCCCCTTATTTTTGATGACCCAAATTTAATAAACGCTCACTTTTTAAATGTACCTGGAGACGGACATGTAACTATCTCACAGCTAACTTATTATGAACACCACCGATTCAGCCAGGCAACGTTCACTATGAGCACTGTAACCGAAGACAAAGTACTCAGTATCATCAAGAATTTGAAGTCTAACGCTCAAGGCAGTGATGGGCTCTCTTTAGAAATGATTCGACTCACTCTTCCTCAATCATTAACAATCTTCACCTCTGCAATTAACCTCTCACTCGCCAAAGGAATCTTCCCTGAACAATGGAAGTTAGCGCTGGTAAAACCACTCCCAAAGATTAGCGATCCCACTTCTATGACTGACCTGCGTCCGATTAGTCTTCTTCCCTGTCTCTCCAAGGTACTTGAGAAAATTGTCTGTGAACAACTGACCAGGTATGTTGAACAAAACAACATACTGCCATCACTGCAATCTGGGTTTCGCAAGGGGCACAGCACAGCAACAGCTCTAGCAGACGTTATTGACAACTTGCTCTCAGCTCGGGATCAGGGGGAAGTGAGTGCTCTGCTATTACTTGACTTCTCCAGAGCCTTCGACTCGATTAATCCCGCCCTTCTAGTCTCCAAACTATCTTCCTACGGCCTTGATACCATAGCGCTAAAGTGGTTCTATAGTTATCTGACAAACAGAAGACAATACGTAGAAATAACCAAGCTTGATGGTTCCAAGGCTAGTTCAAATCATCTGACTGTGACTCGTGGGGTGCCCCAGGGATCGATTCTTGGCCCAATCTTGTATGCTCTATACAGTGCAGACATCATAAAAGAGATTGCAAACTGCAAATACCATATATACGCTGATGACTTGCAGTTATACTATTCTTTTCGACCAAGAGATCATGTTAATGCCGCAGAGAGGATACAGAAGGATCTGGACCGCATTTCCATCTGGTGTGATGCAAACTGTCTTGTGCTTAACCCCAAGAAATCTAAGCTGGTGCTAACTGGATCCAGCCGCAATGTGGACATGATGAAAAATAACCCCCTGCAAATAACGATAAATGGACAACAAATAGTTAGAGTGGACTCGGCGAAAAACCTCGGAATAACAATGGACGGACAACTAAATTTTGAAGGTCATATAGCACATGTCACCCGAAACTGTTTTTACAGGTTAAACCTCCTTTACAAAATCAGGCCATATCTAAATGAGGACCTACGAAAGTTGTTGTGCGAATCACTTGTATTGTCTAAATTAAACTATTGCGATACAGTGTATGGCCCATGCCTGCTAAAAAGAACCGCAAAACCAATACAGCGAGTTCAAAATGCCTGTGCACGCTTCTGCTTCCACATCCCTCCCAGATCACATGTTACACCATTCCTCAACTCCGCCAACACTATTAAAATGGAGGCGAGGAGGAGAGTGCATCTAGCCACACTACTTTTTGGAGTCATAGCAACAGAGAGACCTAGATATCTCTATGACAAGTTGTTATGGGCAAGGGATAAAAAAGGGTACCCCAGGAGAGCCTGCACTAACACCATCTCAATGCCCAGTCACCGTACAGCAGCATTCCGGGGATCATTCAGGTTTGCGGCCACTAAGTGCTGGAACGACCTTCCCCCGCCGATGCGTGACCTGAAAACAATATACAGTTTTAGGAGGAGGCTCAAGCAATATTTTTCAGATGAGCAAAAAACTCAATTTGAAATAAAACTAATTTTACGGATTAAACTCGCGTGTATTGGTATTCTAAACATTATTTAGAGATCCGACGTTTCGAGCTCTTTACAGCGCTCGTGGTCACGGGGTAGACTAAAGTTGACAGGTGTCTTCATAAGTGAGTTTAATTACTACCGTCATTTGGTGTGATATTTTGTGTGTTCCGATTCACGCATACAGAACTCACAACATTGTTAGGTCTTGCAATATGTTGTTGTTTTTGACGGGCTTGGGATATTATGGTCTTCATGATAGGATCCCAAGCAGGTGGTACACTCCAACCATCTTCTCTATTGAAATTAGGATGTTTTTTAATCTCAATAGCTTCTCTCAGCATCCTAGGGACAAAACGTTGCTCTTTCACGAGGATTTGAGGTTTGTCAAACTGGATATAATGGTTGGGTCCGTCTAGTGCATGTTCACATACTGCAGACTTAGTTTCTCGCCTATGTTTGACGTCAGCCATATGTTCCTTGACCCGGGTACTAACACTTCTCTTTGTTTGACCGATGTATGAGAGGCCACACTCACAGTCTAGCTTGTATATGCCTGCATCTTGAAGAGGGATATTACACTTGACAGGTGGTAAAAATTGGTTAATCTTCTTCGGCGGCTTGAAGTAGGTATTTATGGAAGCACGCTTCAAGATGTGTCCAATCTTGTCGGTGACACCCTTCATGTATGGTAGTACTGCTGGCTGTCGCTCCACTGTAGTTGGCTTCACTCGGCTTCTGTTCCGCGTTCGTGGTATTTGGAGCTTGTTGCTCCGTAGTACGCGCCTGACATGCTGAAGCTCAGCTGCCAGGTGTTTGTCATCACAGATGCCTCGTGCTCTCTGAAACAAAGATTTCCCCACGGTAGACAACTGACTAGGATGGTGGTGAGAATCACCGTTCAAGTACCTATCTGTATGAGTTGCTTTACGATACACAGTATGACCTAAACTATGATCTGGATTTCTCATAACCAGAATGTCAAGAAAAGCTAGTTTATTATTTGACTCTAATTCCATTGTAAACTGAATACTAGGGTGTATGGAGTTTAAATGTGTAAGGAAGGCAGAAATTCTATCAGTTGGTAGTATTGTGAAGGTGTCATCTACATACCGTTTATAAAATCGAGGTGTAACTGGGGCAGTAGCAAGGGCCCTCTCCTCAAAGTCTTCCATAAAGATATCGGCGACAAGAGGTGATACGGGGGATCCCATTGCTACACCCTCCATTTGAACATAGAATTGTTCCTTCCACAATAGGTAGCCAGATGTAAGGCAATGTTCCAGTAATTCTGCATACTCCATTGGTAAGTCAAGAGAAGACTGGTGAAGACTGACTTAACACTAAGCCACTAGTATCTCCCTTCAACAGGCGCGTCTGACAGTCATGTGGCCTCTTTTCACTTTTCACTCTTCACTTCTCCTCGTATCATTTAATTTTACTTATTTATTTATCTCCTCACTCGCTTTCTTCTGCAGCTCTGTGTGAATACTAGTCGTCCTCTTACTCCACATATATTAGTCATTACATTGTTTATTTATGTGTCAGGTTGTATACTGAAACAGACAGGTTGTTAACTTGTTACTTTATATGTTTTCGAAAGTCACAATCTAACCATACTATGGTTATATTATTATGACGATGTTCTTAGTAACTTACCTTGAAGTTGATTAAACATTAGGTCACACACATTAATTAGATTTAAATATCTCCAAATAGTTTCCATCTTGCAAATGCAATGGTAAACCATGTTGTTTACATCGACGGGTGCAAAGTAAAAAGAGTCATCTGCAAAATAGCAACTTTACAGGAGAGCGAAAAGATCGAAAAGATGTGTTATTTTCTTGATGACTCGGTCAATATTTCTGAAAATTTTATCAGTATCAATTTATATTCTTATTTATTTGTATATGATGTTAGTTAAGCTAATTTGTTTATATTTTACGAGATTTTGTAGTTAGTCGTTTCTACATTGTATTTTATATGATGCTAACTAAGCCAACTACCACTTGGTCGCATATACTCGGGACTTAAAGTTTTATGTATAAATTGTATGTTCTTTATTTTTTTGAACTCAATTTCTATTGAAACACTTAATTTTAAGATATACGACCTTATTTATATGTATTACTTAATTATCTACTGCAGAAAGTAAAATTATGGCAGATAACTTTTTATGCTTCGTATTCAATGACAATCATCAATGAACAAAGGAGGTCAAATGAAATAATTAATAATTTTTTTATTACAAAAAATTATGAAATTATTACGTATTCGTAAATAACCTTCTTTGATATTAAAAAAAAGGTAAAGAATTACTTATTTACAAATCAATTGCACATTTGACTTAATTATTATAGTCACAGAATCAGAATATTTTAATGTCTTCTTAAGTTAATTATGAACATCAGAATCAACATTTTTTAACCTAATAATTAGGTAAACCATTGAATATTAAATGTAACGTTTTAATGACAATTAAGCTGTTGTAGAATTTAATAAAAGCCTAACAATTTTTTACCCGACTACGGCAAAGCAAAAGGAGGGTTATGATTTTGACAGGCTATGTATGTATGTATGTATGTATGTATGTTTGTATGTATGTATGTATGTTCATCTGTTCCCACATAACTTCTAAATTGCTTGTCAGAATTCGACAAATGACATATCATTAGAAGCGTCTTAATTGTCCGCTGGTTATAGGCTATATAGGGTTTCACAAAATCTAATGTGGCGCCCACTAGCGGACAAAACATACAGAGTAAAAAAATAAAGTTAAGATAAATACGCCGTGTTTGGTATCATTGGAAAGCGCTTTACTTGTACATTTTAAATATATATATATTACTAGCATTTGCATCTGACTTTACGTATATTCATGGACTGATTGCATATAGTTCACATCTTTTCGTTCATAGCTTCTTTACTACTTACTAATACCAAAATAGTACAAATAATAAAAAGTTAAAAACTAAAACCCAACTACGACAAAAAACGACGCTGAAAAAGTATAAAACAAGACTTTTTGAACATACAATACTATTTTGAAGTATGCAATATTTACTATGTAGAGATAAGTTTTCATGTTTGGAAAGGCGTAGTCACACGTTCCATACACAAGTACCTACCTACCGTAGCACTTTGACAACGTGTGACTGCGGTTTTCCAAACATGAAAACTTATCTCTACATAGTAAATATTGCATACTTCAAAATAGTATTGTATGTTCTAAAAGTCTTGTTTTATACTTTTTCAGCGTCGTTTTTTTTAATTATTGCACTCATTATTTCTCTACCGTAAATCAGTCTAATAATTATCATTACGGAAACAGAAATTAAACAAATAAATATATTTTTTTTATTATAAACGAACATAAATTTTTTTTCGTACTCGTAAATTAACTCGTAAATTAAAAAAACGTAAAAAATTACTTGTTTTCTAATTTAATAGCACATTAATTTGGCAAACTTAGTCATTATTATTACTATCATCACAGCATTAAATTATTTTCCTTCTTTCTAGGTTAATATTGATTTGTTATACATCAGAAATAGAAAAAGGTTTACATTAAAAATATAACACCTTTTTAATGACAATTAGACTCTTTACATATTTTTAAATATTGTATGAAAGGAGAAACTGACTGACTGAGTTAATAGCCTTAAGGAAAGTTCTATTAAACTCACAATTTATGGAACGTTCATCAGTCTAATAATAATCCAGATATTGTAATTCTTTTGATAACAAAATGATAATTTGCCGAATATTTTTATCACGTCTTGAACTTCTACTATTTTTTTATACATACTACGAACTACACAAAAATCATTAAGTCTCATTCTCTTCAGTATTAGAAGTATGTTTTAATTTTTTATAAATATCGTGATACTTACAAAATTGACATATGTAAACCTATTTTTACCTATGTCAACAAAGTTTCATACCTAAGTAGTATAATTAAGTCATTTATTTAGATTACCAGAGAACCATAACCAGATGACTCTTTCTGCGATCTATAAGCGCGGGACGCGCGGCCCGCCCCGCGTAACGCGCAGAAACGGCCAACGGTCACTTGGTCGCTTTAACTTCGTACCATTTGCAAAAATATGCGTAGATGGCTTTATATGCGTTCGAAAATTAATAGAAATAAAGTGAAATCTGAAAAAAAAAAATATGCCAGGTTGTGGAATCTTGTTTTGTTAGTACGAAAATGCAATAAAAAGAAAATCGTGAATTTGTAGTTGGCTTTATTTACTTTGCACCCGTCGACATAATATTGTCGAGATGTATTTTTTTTTCTCACGTTGCGCTCCATTGCCATCGACCATAGACAAAACTCTATAAAGAGTCGTCGTCGCCGGCTGATGGCATTGGACATAAATAAATATATCCGATCTGTTTCTGCTTTTGTTGTTGTTGTCATAAAAAAAAACTTGTTTCATGTATTATTATTTTTACTTTATTTTTCTCTTCGTATTGTATTTTTTTTTCTCTTTGTATTGTATTTGTTCTAATTATATTCGTCCATATTTTTTTTTTTTCTCAAAGGTTCTGCCAGAATATCAGCGCCGTCGCGTCCTTGCGGCTGCTACGGCACATGCTGAGGCAGAACCTTTTGATCATAAATATATTTGTATGTGTTTTATTATTTTTTTTTTAATTAATGATCAATAAATGTTTTCTTTCTTTCTTTCTTTCTTTCTTTCATATGACTATAAGACTAATTCCGCTTGCACGGTCCCTCGTGGTCGTAACATTATCCCTCTCTTAGTCATGCTCGTCCCGAGCATCATTTGACCCATGGTAACGAGCCAATCGATCAATGTGAACAATTTTCGGCTTGCCTCTTGTCCCTTGTTTGATCCGATAGGTAAAGTCGTTCAGCCTAGTGATGATCTTGTATGGTCCTTCCCACCTTGGCTGGAACTTCGGTGATTTGCCCTTCTTCCTGAGTGGGTTGTGTAACCAAACCAGACTCCCTTCATCGAAACCGTCGGTGTTGGCTTTGCGGTCGTAACGGGTTTTCATTCTTTCGCTGGATTTTAGACTGCAGTCTCTAACTAGAGCATGTACTTCATCCAGGCGCTTCTGTAGGTCAGCCGCGTATTCGGTTACTGGTTTCGGAGCTTCTGGCGGTGTCCCAGTCAATGCATCTACCGGAAGCCGCATTTCTCGACCGAAGTTTACCATTGCTGGGGTTGCGCTGGTGCTATCGTGGATCGCAGATCGGTAGGACAGCAAGAAAAGCGGTATGTACTGGTCCCAGTCTCGTTGATGCTCGTCCACAACTTTGGCCAAGTGGTTTTCCAACGTTTGGTTGAATCTCTCGACCATGCCATCGGATTGCGGGTGTGCTGGTGTAGTACGGGTCTTATGCATATCCAACAGTTGACAGACCTCCTGGAATAGTGCTGACTCAAAGTTTCTTCCTTGGTCTGAATGTATCTCAAGAGGCACACCAAATCGGCAAATTACTTCGTGGACTAACTTCTTGGAGACCGTCTTTGCTTCTTGATTAGGCGTAGCGAAGACTTCAGGCCACTTAGTGAAGTAATCTTGGACCACAATGATGTACTTGTTTCCCTCATCGGATTCTGGAAAGGGGCCAGCTACATCTACTGCGATTCTTTCCCATGGAGCGCCGACGTTGTACAGCTTGAGTTTGCCCTTACTTCTGGTTTGTGGGCCCTTTACTGATGCGCAAGTCGTACATTTCTTGCACCAGTCTTCGACGTCCTCCCGACAGTGTATCCAGTAGAACCTCTGTCTCAGCTTCTCTAGGGTCTTCTTCACGCCTAAATGTCCCCCGGATACCCCATCGTGTATGTACCTCAGTAAGGAAGCAACTTGTTTACGGGGTACAATTAGCTGTAGGGTTGTTTGATCCCCTTTTGGTGTTTCCCATTTCCTGAAGAGTAAAGAAAGAAAGAAAGAAAGAAAGAAAACATTTATTGATCATAAATTAAAAAAACATAATAATGCAAAACTAACACAAAACATACAAATATATTTATGATCAAAAGGTTCTGCCTCAGCATGTGCCGTAGCAGCCGCAAGGACGCGACGGCGCTGATATTCTGGCAGAACCTTTGAATAAAAAAATATGGACGAATATAATCAGAACAAATCAAATACAAAGAGAAAAAGAAATACAATACGAAGAGAAAAAAAGTAAAAATAATAATACATGAAACAAGTTTTTTTTTTTCTTTTTTTTTTATGACAAACAACAACAACAAAAGCAGAAACAAATCGGATAATTTTATTTCTGTCCAATGCCATCAGCCGGCGACGACGACTCTTTATAGAGTTTTGTCTATGGTCGATGGCAATGGAGCGCAACGTGAGAAAAAAAAAATACATCTCGACAATATTATGAAAACAACATGGTTTACATACCATTGCATTTGCAAGATGGAAACTATTTGTAGGTATTTAAATCTAATTAATGTGTGTGACCTAATGTTTAATCAACTTCAAGGTAAGTTACTGAGAACATCGTTATAATAATATAACCATAGTATGGTTAGATTGTGACTTTCGAAAACAAATAAAGTAACAAGTTAACAACATGTCTGTTTCAGTATACAACCTGACACAAATAAACAATGTAATGACTAATATATGTGGAGTAAGAGGACGACTGGTATTCACACAGAGCTGCAGAAGAAAGCGAGTGAGGAGATAAATAAATAAGTAAAATTAAATGATACGAGGAGAAGTGAAGAGTGAAAAGAAGCCACATGACTGTCACACGCGCCTGTTGAAGGGAGATACTAGTGGCTTAGTGTTGCCTGCAAGCGATTGCCTTACGGTGAGCTCCGACTTAGCCCTGAGCGCGCCTCCCCCGGCGAGAACCTAGCCTGATGTGAAACTTTAGGAATGCAGGTATTCAGCTTTTTGCTCATCTGAAAAATATTGCTTGACCCTCCTCCTAAAACTGTATATTGTTTTCAGGTCACGCATCGGCGGGGGAAGGTCGTTCCAGCACTTAGTGGCCGCAAACCTGAATGATCCCCGGAATGCTGCTGTACGGTGACTGGGCATTGAGATGGTGTTAGTGCAGGCTCTCCTGGGGTACCCTTTTTATCCCTTGCCCATAACAACTTGTCATAGAGATATCTAGGTCTCTCTGTTGCTATGACTCCAAAAAGTAGTGTGGCTAGATGCACTCTCCTCCTCGCCTCCATTTTAATAGTGTTGGCGGAGTTGAGGAATGGTGTAACATGTGATCTGGGAGGTATGTGGAAGCAGAAGCGTGCACAGGCATTTTGAACTCGCTGTATTAGTTTTGCGGTTCTTTTTAGCAGGCATGGGCCATACACTGTATTGCAATAGTTCAATTTAGACAATACAAGTGATTCGCACAACAACTTTCGTAGGTCCTCATTTAGATATGGCCTGATTTTGTAAAGGAGGTTTAACCTGTAAAAACAGTTTCGGGTGACATGTGCTATATGACCTTCAAAATTTAGTTGTCCATCCATTGTTATTCCGAGGTTTTTCGCCGAATCCACTCTGACTATTTGTTGTCCATTGATCGTTATTTGCAGGGGGTTATTTTTCATCATGTCCACATTGCGGCTGGATCCAGTTAGCAACAGCTTAGATTTCTTAGGGTTAAGCACAAGACAGTTTGCATCACACCAGATGGAAATGCGGTCCAGATCCTTCTGTATCCTCTCTGCGGCGTTAACATGATCTCTTGGTTGAAAAGAATAGTATAACTGCAAGTCATCAGCGTATATATGGTATTTGCAGTTTGCAATCTCTTTTATGATGTCTGCACTGTATAGAGCATACAAGATTGGGCCAAGAATCGATCCCTGGGGCACCCCACGAGTCACAGTCAGATGATTTGAACTAGCCTTGGAACCATCAAGCTTGGTTATTTCTACGTATTGTCTTCTGTTTGTCAGATAACTATAGAACCAATTTAGCGCTATGGTATCAAGGCCGTAGAAAGATAGTTTGGAGACTAGAAGGGCGGGATTAATCGAGTCGAAGGCTCTGGAGAAATCAAGTAATAGCAGAGCACTCACTTTCCCCTGATCCCGAGCTGAGAGCAAGTTGTCAATAACGTCTGCTAGAGCTGTTGCTGTGCTGTGCCCCTTGCGAAACCCAGATTGCAGTGATGGCAGTATGTTGTTTTGTTCAACATACCTGGTCAGTTGTTCACAGACAATTTTCTCAAGTACCTTGGAGAGACAGGGAAGAAGACTGATCGGACGCAGGTCAGTCATAGAAGTGGGATCGCTATTCTTTGGGAGTGGTTTTACCAGCGCTAACTTCCATTGTTCAGGGAAGATTCCTTTGGCGAGTGAGAGGTTAATTGCAGAGGTGAAGATTGTTAATGATTGAGGAAGAGTGAGTCGAATCATTTCTAAAGAGAGCCCATCACTGCCTTGAGCGTTAGACTTCAAATTCTTGATGATACTGAGTACTTTGTCTTCGGTTACAGTGCTCATAGTGAACGTTGCCTGGCTGAATCGGTGGTGTTCATAATAAGTAAGCTGTGAGACAGTCACATGTCCGTCTCCAGGTACATTTAAAAAGTGAGCGTTTATTAAATTTGGGTCATCAAAAATAAGGGGATAGTCTACATTTTTTTTTCCTGGGATAACAGAGTTCTTCAGATTGTGCCATAGTTTTTTAGAGTTTTTAGTGTTAGCTAATATATGATTTTTGAAGAAGGCTTTTTTCTCGTTTTCTATCGCTTGAGTTACTAGTACTTTCATGTTTTTGTAGCTTTCTTTGGTGGAATTTTTACGAGTACTCCATCCTTAATTTCCAAACTGTCCCATTGTGCCCAGTAACTTTTCGTGATGGGGCTTGATGATGCTACATGGCTCCAAGAAGGTTTTTGACCTACTTCTTTCCATTCAAATATTTTCCTCAGGTCACTATGCTCTTTTTGCGCCTTTTTGATAGCGTCTTCGCTCCATTCATTATCAAGTCCCTGGGTGGTAATCATCCGGACTTCTTCTTTAGTCTCCGTCTTAGAACAATGACTGCAGGCCACAGGACAAGGTCTCCTTGATAGGGCATCGGCATTCAAACGCGTTCTACCACTCCGATGTTCTGTTGTGAAGTTGTACTCCTGTAGTTCCTCTAGCCACCGCGCCACTTGTCCTTCAGGGTTCTTAAACTGCAAGAGCCATTTTAACGCAGCATGATCTGTCCGCAGGGTAAACTGTCTTCCAACGAGATACTTGTTGAAATGCTGTAGAGTCTTCACTACCGCCAACAGTTCCTTACGAGTCATACAGTAGTTCCTTTCAGGTTTTGAAAGTGACTTACTGAAATAGGCGATCACCACTTCCCGTTCACCTTGCTCTTGCGACAGAACTCCGCCTATGCCAGTATTGCTGGCATCGGTGTCCACGATAAACCTTCCTTCTCTGTTCGGATAGCCAAGTATAGGACTGGTGCAGAGGTGTTCTTTTAATCTGACAAAGGCTTGATCACATTCCGAGTCCCAGGCGAATACTCGTTTATCTTCCGTGAGCCGATGAAGAGGTTTCGCTATATCAGAGAAGTTCTTTACAAAGCGCCGGTAGTATGCGCATAAACCCAAAAATGATCTCACGTCGGTCTTGTTCACTGGTATAGGCCATTCTTGAACAGCTTTTATCTTCTCTGGGTCAGTCCTTACACCTTTCGATGAAATAATGTGGCCTAAGTAGGCGACTTCCTCCTTGAAAAACGTGCATTTCTTTGGGCTGAGTCTCAAGTTTGCTTCTCGTATTCTGGTGAAAACCTTCCTCAGGTTACTGACATGCTCTGTGAAATTTCGACCCATGACAATGATGTCATCCAGATAGACCAGGCATGCATCACCCAGAAGTCCAACCAGTACCCTTTCCATCAACCGCTCGAATGTTGCCGGAGCGTTGCAAAGACCAAAGGGCATGACGTTGAACTGCCACAATCCATTCCTAGTTCCGGTCGTAAATGCCGTCTTCTCTTTGTCTTCTGGATGGATATCAACTTGCCAGTACCCACTCTTAAGGTCCACTGTTGAGAACCACTTCATGCCGCTCAACATGTCCAGTGTGTCGTCTATACGGGGCAGAGGGTAGCTGTCCTTCTTCGTTGCATTATTCAACAATCGGTAGTCCACACAAAACCTGGAGCTGCCGTCCTTCTTCTTTACTAGGACTACTGGCGAAGACCACGGGCTTGTGGAAGGTTCTATGATGCGGTTCTTCTGCATCTCGGCAACCATGTCTGCTACCTCCTTCTCTTTGGCAAATGGAAGGCGTCTAGGCCGCTGCTTGATTGGTGGCGCGTCTCCCGTGTCTATTCTGTGTTTAACGAGACCTGTCCTTCCCAAATCATGGTCACCCTTCGAAAATATGTCGTTGAAATCTAGTAACAACCTTTTAGCTTGCTGAAGTTCCCGCTCAGAGAGCTTGTCCTTACAATTTGCTAGGAGCGGCGTGACGTCATCTCGTTGACAGGATTCCGGTTCCCGGGCCCTTTTCAGCCTTCTGATGGATTGGCCTGCATCGCACCGTCCGATGACACAGTTTCTTCGTAGCTGCACTTCATCTACGCTAAGATTGATGACTCGCACTAGCGCTCCTTTTCCGGTCATTGCCAGAGTTCTTGCTGTGATCCAACTCGGATGGTCGCCGCAGTTTTCTATGACGACGCTTCGCCCTTGACACGCAGTGTAAGGGAATCTAACTTTGACCAGAGTTTCAGATCTCGGCGGTAGGGTCGTGTTTTTCAGGCAGTAAACTGCGCATGATCTCGCTCCCTCTAGGAATACTTCTTGTTCGGGGAAACTAAGTACTCCTTTAGCGACGTCTACCACACACTTCTGGTCTCTTAAAAAGTCCAATCCGATGATGCAATCGTCCGTGATGTCGGCTATGAGAACGCCGTATTCAAAGGTCTGTTCTCCAATGGTTATCTTCGCCGTCGTCTCACCGAAGACGGTAACTGGCTGGCCTGTTGCTGTTTGAAGCTGAACGGATGGTCTCTGATTCCACACAATAGTCCTTTTCATTAGCTCCAGACGCACTATTGTTCTTGAAGCACCGGTGTCAATAGTAAAATGACACGTTACGCTGTTCAGCTGTCCAACCACTGTAAGGTTGTTCCCATTACCAATCTGTGAAACAGTGACGGTAAGGGCTCGATGTTGACCAGCCTGCGCCCGCCCCACGGCCCTGGCTCCTTCTAACGACAGCTCTTCTGCATTCACCTGTGTAGAGGACGCTACTGTCGTTCTACTTGGCCATCCTCGCTTGGGGCAACTACTCCGAATATGGCCCCTCTCGCCGCAGCCATAGCACATCGGACCCAAAGAAGGTTTTTCTTTTACCACAACCTCCTGAAGTCGTTGAGTTCTAGCGTCTTGACGCACGGCTTCCACCTCCAAAGCATGGGCTAGAGCTTCCTGTAAGGTCTGATGATGGCTCAGTTTCACGGTATGCCTGACGCCTGCGTCTCTAATTCCATCACAGAAAGCTTGCGGGATCATTGATTCCACCATTGTCGGGCATGACACGTATGCACGTCTGACAAGCCTTTCGATTTCCGTTGCCCATTGCTGAAGACTCTCACCAGGCTTCTGCTGTCGATCGCGGAGTTGTGCTCTATACGCGTGTTCCAGGTGTTTGTCGCTGTACCTGCCCTCTAGTGCTCTTTGGAGAGCACCTAAAGTTCTATTATCCGAAGGCAGGTTTTCCAATGTGAGCAGGGCATCTCCACGAAGAGCCAGAGTCAGAGCTATCATGGACTCTTCTTCGTTCCACCCCTTTCCTTTAGCCACCGTCTCGAACTGGTACCAAAATGCTGCCCAAGACGTCGTTCCATCGAAGTGGGGTACTTCGATTTTCGGAGAATCCGACACTACCGTAGCACCCCGGGTCCCCACTCTTGCCATCTTGGTATGCAGTTGTCACATCTCAGCATCCACCTGGCTCAGACGATCCTCGTGTTGGGTGAATCGGTCTTCATGTTGGATGAATCGATCTTCATGTTGGGTGAATCGATCTTCATGTTGGATGAGTCGATCTTCGTGTTGGGTGAGTCGATCTTCGTGTTGGGTCTTGACGCTTAGCACATCATCCTTAAGAGCATCAATCTGCTTTTCTAATACTTCGTGCTTCTTCTCAATAGCCCCCAACAAACTCTTGCTTAGCTCTTCCTGGCGAAGGTCTTGCTTTTCCTGGCGAAGGGCTTGTTCTTCCCTCAGTTTAGCGAATTGTGCTTCCTGAAGTCGGGCTAGCTCCTCCTGGCGGCGGGCTTGCTCCTCCTGGCGGCGGGCTTGTTCACGGGCTTGCTCCTCCTGGCGGCGGGCTTGCTCCTCCTGGCGGCGGGCTTGCTCCTCCTGACGGCTGGCTTGTGTCTGCAGCATTTTAAATAAGTCTGCAAGCTCCACAGGCCCAATTGATGTTTGAATTGATCCCTCCGTTGAAGTGCCTTCACCCTCTTGCAGGGCCGCGGTTTGACTCCTTGTAACTCGACCCTCACTGTCTTCTCGTGGTGTAAGAGGCATCTTGAATCCCACTTCTGACACCAATTGTTGCGGGAACGGGGTACGTTTAATTCAAGATACGCCAAAAGTCACCAAAAGACAATTACTTTATTTATCGACTAACAATTAAACACTTAAAAACACAATTAAAAACACTTAATTACAACACTAAACACGGAACACTAAATTACACTAAAGCACTGAATCACACTAAAACACTGAATTACACTGAAACTATTCGCAGTTAACGCACTCGATCACTCCAAGTTCGCAGGAGACTGATTCGCTTCGCTTTCCCAAATCGGAACTGTCCCGTCGGGTCGTACATCCCGCTTTTATACACAGCAAGGACGAACTAGTCTCTTCGCGTAGTGTTGAGAATGTTCTCGAACGGTCCGGGCGGCGAAAACTCTATTATTATTATTATTACTACTCTAGAACACGCTAGAGCTCACTACGACCGACCAGAGTGTGACGTAATATCGTGTCAAAATATCAAGCGAATATAGACCTTATCCATATGACTATAAGACTAATTCCGCTTGCACGGTCCCTCGTGGTCGTAACAGTATTACGTTTTTGTTATTTTTACTATTCAATAAAATTGGGAGTAGTAGTGTATGAAGTAAAACCGTTACAACCCTGCGTCCTAGCACGAATTTCATCCATCAGTCTGTAGTCAAAGTCAGCCTGAGTAAAATCTTTTTGTAACAGGTCAATAAGTTCGTTCCAAGAAGACACTCGATCCCTAACATTCCTAAACCAATGCAAAGCATTACCGGAAACCTCTCCGTAGCGTAGGATAAAGCTTTGGGGCCTGAAATATTCCTTGCATTACAAAGTTCATTAAACGCTGAACGAAAGCCCGAACACAAGTCGTGCCATCGTATTTGAGTTTGCCAAAATCAGCTCCTCCACGATCACACGTCACGGAGATATCAATGGGCGCTGTGGAAGTTGTAGGTTCAGAACTACTACTGGATGGGACTAAGTTATCAACGGCCTTATCCCTAAGGGATTCCAAAAAAATTCTACGTTATTTCTAAATTGTGCAACGTAAGCGTCATATTGTAATTTTACCGCATCAGTGCTAATAATTCGATTAAGGCGATGGTACAAATGGTTAATCAAATTTTGGGCACGGAGTAACGCATTGTTGTCAGCTCTTGGACAGTGAGTGCGGGTGTAGTAACTTTAATAAAGACCTCGTATTCAAGTTCAGACTTCTGAAGTGAAAGGAATTTAATCGGAAATGCCATAATGAATTTAAAATATATGGAACTCAGAAAACAAAATTAGTCCAAAGGTGCGTAAATGACGATCAAGTCCCTATTGTTTATACAAAATAAACAGTAATTAAACTCCGTCTGTTACAATTAATATTACGATGAACACAATGTAACAAAAATAACTGAAAAGAACACAAACCAAAAAATAAAAAAAGTTATATAAAAATAAGCACACAACACATACTACTTACTACGGAAGCAAATAGACAGCCAAGGTTACCAGTTGGGGCGCCAGTGTCGCTGAGGGGGAAGGTTAAATGAAACCCACCAGCGTACACAAAAGAATAAAATTTATTGAGAGCAAGGGAGGAGGGTCGCGGTAAGAATCCTGGCTGACGATTAACCTCCGTAGGCCCGTACTTCCCTTCGATGGCGGCCGGAGGTGGAAGGTGGCTCGGCGGTTAGCGTAGGCAGGCAGCAAGTAGGAGAGTGTGGGTTGTATTCCTCGGCCTCGAAGTGAAATGACTTCGATTCTTCAAACTAAATACATAGTCCGAACTTGGTTCCCTGGTCCGAGCCTTGTTCCCTGGAATAATGTCCAAGCTATAATGCCAGTGCTACTTCATTCCGCTGATTGCGATCGCCAACATTCCCATGCCAAGCACAAGCGAAAGAAAAGAACGGGTAACGAAATAAGTAGATGGTGTATGTGGCTGATGAGATCGCAAACAGAACGGAGTATCGCTTCGACTGGCTCGGTGGAACAGTGGTTAGTGACCCTGATTGGCGGTTCCGAGAGTCGTGGGTTCGATTCCCACTCGGGACAAATATTTGTGTGATGAACATCGGTGTTTGTTCCGTGTCTGGGTGTGATTATGTATTAAAGTATGTATTTATAAATATATATGTATGTATATCAGTCTCTGAGGCCCATAGTACAAGCTCTGCTTAGTTTGGGGTCAGATGACCGTGTGTGGAAATGTCCCAGATATTTATTTATTTATTTATTTATAAAAAAAAACTAGCATAAAGTGCGCCTTAAAATTATTGTTGAATTGAAAACCAATTCAGCAAGAAAACTGTAAAGAGGTATTTTTTTTACAACAGATAAGGTAGGTATTATTACCTATATTCATATAAACACTTCGGCAGGTATTCTCCGTGGAAGACCGTTTGGGGGCGTCGCATTATTATGGCGTAAAAGTGCATTTCGGTCAGTGTCAGTGATAAAATGTGATAATGTGCGTTTATCGGCCATTCAGGTTGAAAGTGAGAATCAGCATAAAAGCATAGTCATAAGTGTATATATGCCGGTAGACGAAAATGATAACCTGCCTGAATTCTGTCATTGTTTAGGGGAGATTTGTGCGATTATCGAGCATAGTGGTGTGCAGTCGGCCTTTGTTTTGGGTGACTTTAATGCACACCCGACTGGACATTTCGGTAAGGAACTTTTAAGTTTTTGTTCGGAACAACAGTTAATTTGTGCAGATATTGAAAAACTAGGCATACATTCAGCTTGTTATACCTACTTAAGCGATGCGCATGGGACCACTAGATGGTTAGATCATATTTTAGTGACTGAATCAGCGTGGAAATGCATTGTCAGTGTCTCCATACATAATGACATCTATTGGTCTGATCACTTTCCTATAGAGGTAATTTGTGATATAAACATAGCAGACTCGGGAACAGTACATACCACTGATTCAGTCAATAAAATATTGTGGGGAATAAGAGATCTCGAACAAACTGAACTGTATCATGTGAATTATTGTACTGAGAAACTTAAATATGTCGATTTTCCGGCCGAGTTGTCGGAGTGCTGTGACCGGAGCTGCACTAATCAGACACATAGACAGGTTATAGACAGTTTATATAGAGAAATTATAAATATATTGTCTGAGGGTGCTGCGCTGAGTCATAGTTGTCCGACGGGCGGTCGGCGTCGTCGTCGTCGTGTAATCGGATGGAACACACACGTAAAAGAGGCACATAGGGAGGCTAGGGCAAAATTTCAGTTGTGGGTATTGTATGGGAAACCAGCAGAGGGTTTTGTATACAGAGAGATGTGTGAGGCACGTAAAATCTTTAAAGGCAAACTTAAATGGTGTCTCAATAATGAAGATCAAATTAAGATGGATATTATAGCACAGCGCCGCGCCACAAAAGACTTTGCTGGGTTCTGGAGGGCCACAAATAAGCTGCACGGTCGCCCTAGTTTTCCTAGTAATGTAAATGGGATAAAGGTTCATTTATTTAAGCTAATTGCAGATGCATTTATGAGTCACTTCAAAGTAGTATCACCACTGGGTGCACCTCAAGTATCCCGTAGGTCACATACCGTGGTCAACGATCAACCCAGCTATAGATTTACCGCTAAGGCTGTTGACAACGTTATACGTAACATGACTAGAGGTAAATCCCCTGGGCATGATAGCCTCAGTATAGAGCATTTTCAGGCTGCGGGTGTACATTTACCCAGAGTGCTCTCGCTTCTTTACAATTTATGTATAACACACTCATATCTACCTCAAGATATGATGAAAACTGTAGTGGTACCAATACTCAAGAATAGAACCGGAGATGTCTCAGACATCAATAATTACAGACCTATATCACTTGCCACTATAACAGCTAAGGTGCTTGACGGACTGCTTGACCAGCAACTCAGGGAACACCTAGACCTGCATGACCTCCAGTTTGGTTTCAGGCAGGGGGTATCTACAGAATCGGCGATCCTGTGTCTCAAGCACACCGTCAAGTACTACACTGATAGGTCCACTCCTGTATACGCGTGCTTCCTTGATTTGAGTAAGGCCTTTGATATGGTGTCATATAACCTCCTATGGTCCAAACTGGAGAGTACTGTGCTACCTCGGGGCATCGTGGGTCTTCTTGAGTATTGGTACAACAATCAGACCAATCGGGTCAGATGGAGCAACTCCTTCTCTGACACCTACAGTTTGCAATGTGGAGTGAGGCAGGGGGGGCTGACGTCTCCCAACCTCTTTAGCTTATATGTAAATGGCTTGATTGAGAGGCTTAGCAGCATGCATGCCGGTTGTTATATAGATGGCATTTGTATAAATAATATCAGTTACGCCGATGACATGGTGCTGCTGAGCCCTTCGATCAGTGCTTTGCGGAAGATGTTGGGAGTGTATGAAACCTACGCTGCCGAGCACGGACTTATCTATAATTCTAAAAAGAGCGAAATAGTGATATTTGAGTGTAAAGATAAAAAGCCTATCGACCCCCTCCTGTGTTGCTCAACGGTAACGTATTAAATGTGGTCCCTAAATTTAAATACCTGGGGCATATTGTAACGAGTAATTTGAAAGATGACCTGGACATTGAACGTGAACGGAGAGCGTTGGCAGTCAGAGGTAATATGCTGGCGCGCAGGTTTGCTAGGTGTAGTAAACAAGTTAAAGTGACCCTGTTTAAAGCTTTCTGTCAGGTATTTTACACCAGTAGCCTCTGGGTCAGTTATACCCAAAAGACTCACAACGCTCTCAGGGTTCAATATAATAACGTATTTAGGGCACTGATGGCGCTACCCCGTTATTGCAGTGCGTCCTTTATGTTTGCTCAGGAGCGCACAGACGATTTTTACGCCATAAGACGCAAACGAGTTGCGTCGCTGTTGAGCAGGGTTCGGGCTAGCGCCAACAGTGTGCTACAGGTCATTGCGCAAAAAATGGACTGCCCCATTCTAAAACACTGGGTGGGGCTGGTGATATAAAACTAACATAGGTTAAGTTTACTAACAATTTAATGGACTCTGTTGTCTTAATAAATGAATTTATTATTATTATTATTATTATATTTTCCAATCAGGTAAGCATAATAAAACGTAGTGAGAAATGAATCGACTGTTAGTTTAGTTTTAAATACATAAAAAAAACACCGTAAGCTAATCAAACATAAGAAGTAGGTAGGTAAGCATTATTACATAGCTTACACTGAAATAAATACGCATAACACAACATACGTACGTAGTAATACTTTCACTTATCACTATGGTTCACTTAAAATAAAAAAAACTTGATCGTCACTTACCCTTTCGGGGAATAAATTCTGGGTTAAATACTTAGGATATTTATGTGGTATTAAGTACCAGGTTTTTGAGCGTATTAAGTACACCATTTGCAAAGACTAATTGCCCAACATAATTACGTCGAGAGACGACGTCTTAGCGCTAGCTGGTGAAGGTCTGCCTCGAAAAAACTGCGATGACCGGTCAACTGCCCGGTGGACTGATTAGGCTCCGCCCCTATCGGTATCCGCGCGACGCTTAAGCGAACCATTTGCACATGATATTGTAATTTAAAAGTGTAATGTAAGTAATATATTTGAATATTGTGTAGTTTATTTACTTGTTATTTCATGATACAGTATAGCAGGAGAAGAAATAGTCCGAAAAAAATACAAATACCAGCATATAGATTTCTAACAGCTAGATAGCAAAGCGTAGTATTTACATACGGAACAGCGCATGTCGCTTGTACCTGTTCGTCGCGATTTGCAATGTCGACACGTACAGCTTCGCGCTTTAGGAATTAGATAAATAATAATAATTTTATAACTGAATTTTAATGTTTTATTACTTTTTATTTGGCTTAATTTTCTTCTTATTTAAAACATGAACGTATAACGTTACACTATTCGACTACTGATCGTGCGCATCCCTAGCGCGATGACATTGACACTTCGCTATTCCCGCGCAATTACTCTAACGCGTCTCTGTACTGTATTACTGTTTTATTCAATAAATCCTATTTAAACTAACTACCGAGTTTAATACTAGATTGTTTTTGATTCTTTTAAATCAAATTGTAATTGATAACACATATTGTTAGGAGTAAAATGTTTAGTATAATAGGAACAATAAGGAACATTTTTGAAACTAGTTGCATATTAATTAATTAGTTTTAAGGAATATTTATGAGAAGTACTCGCCAATAAAACTGCCTTAGGGTTGTTCAACACCATATATTTCGCACTCACTTCTTCACTTTAACACTTTCTTATCCGACCGTTATGCCTCTTCAAAAACGTCTGTGTCGAGTCAACCTGCCGAGCTGACCTCACGACTCCCCAGTGTTGCTACTTTAGAAATTCATGTTTCCCATTATAAATTTAGTTTATTGTTTTTCGTTTAATCTGTCTTTAATAAAAATTAGAAATAGTATTGTAAATAAAAGAACCTTACACTCGACCATCCTGATGACGTGTATGGCCCCATACACGCCTCTGTTGAAAACCTTACACTCGGCTGATTGACTCGCTACAGAAGAAGATCACTTTACTGATATATCTCTTAGACTAAGTTTACGCTTGTTCCAACCCTAACCGACCCAACTCAAGTAAAAGAACAAGCAAGAAACCTCGGCGGGATTCATTCTTTTCGCGAGTGATCTTATAATTATTACTTTACTTACAATTATACTATGTAGAGAACATCACTAATCAACATTAACTACTAATCAACTCTTATGCATAAATACACAACGAATATTGAACACGACTTTAAATAAACCAGTTACATAATTTTAAAATTCTATATAATCAGTCAAACAATTTTCACCCGGTTACATAATGTTTATATAATTTTCTCATAAATCTCAATTGTAGCAATGATATATATATATATATATATATGTATTCACTCACTTAATTAACTAGGTATGAACCCGCTCGCTCACGAAGTCTCATACCCGAATCTCTTTGTCTAATTAGTGACATTTACAAAATAACGCCAGAACACAAACTCCCTCGCTCAGTAAGTATTGTGACTGACTTAATAATAACATATCAGCTAAATCACGCTCGCTAATCTCTTAATCTAGTCTCTTTCCCTCTAAGTATTCATGAAAAAGGCCAAATCACGAACTCGCTCGCTCACGTAGTCTCGTGTTTAACTCGCTAATCTCTTAATCTAGTCTCTTTCCCTCTAAGTATTCATGAAAAAGGCCAAATCACGAACTCGCTCGCTCACGTAGTCTCGTGTTTAACCCGCTCAGCTCTAGTCTACTTCTCTCTAAGTGTTAATGAAAAGGCCAAATCACGAACTCGCTCGCTCACGTAGTCTCGTGTTTAACCCGCTCAGCTCTAGTCTACTTCTCTCTAAGTGTTAATGAAAAGGCCAATTCACGAACTCGCTCGCTCACGTAGTCTCGTGATCGACCTGAAACAATAACAACATTCTCTGCAGATACACATATCATAAAATCACATGAAATTACCAAACGCCTCAAATTATATATTTATGTAACCTCTTAATATTTCATATTAATTTATATTTCTCAGTTTTCATCTACGTCAGATAAATCGCTTTTGCAGTCCATTATGTTAATATCATCACTATCCAACTCTAGAGAAGCTATATGTATCCACGGCTTCATCCGATCAGATGCCACAGTCGTTTTGCGTTTGTTCTTCATCCCTTCAAAACCAGGTATTGGTGCAACCTTATAGCGGTCGTTACCCATAACCTTTACCACTTTGAATGGACCTTCATATGACGGCAATAATTTAGTGCTCTTGCCATCGTTTTGGAATGCCGTTTTAGTTATCTTTACTAAGTCTCCATTTTTGTAAGTTCGCGCTGGTCTACGTCCTATATCATAATTTTCTTTTTGTTTAATTTGCTCCCTATCAATTTTATTTTTAACCTCCTTGCGCAAAGATGATATGTCACAAGATGCACGAGTTAAATTGGTTACCTCGTTTAAGGTTGGCTTACTCTCACTACTCATTAAGGTCCCAAACATAACCTCAGCAGGAGCTCGACCTATTGTCTTTTGTAAGGTATTATTAAGGCCCCATTGTATTCGCCCTAAATGGTTGTCCCAGCCTTTCTCATCACATCTTAAATTCTGTGCAGTTAGCGAGTCCAAGATAGTGCGATTGTATCGCTCTACTTGGCCATTGGATCTTGGACTCGCAACCGCGTTTAACACATGCTTAATACCTCTGTCCAAACAAAACCTTTTGAAAGCATGAGAAGTGAAACAACTTCCGCGATCGCTTATGATTCGGTCTGGATTCCTAAAAGTATCAAATATCTCTTCAAGTACTTTAATTACGTTCTGAGTATTGGTATTTTTGACGGCCTTAATAAAAACGAATTTTGTAAATGAATCAACAGTCACAAGTATATGAGTATTTCCCCGCTTTGACCTTACAAAGGACCCGAGATGATCGGTGTGCAAGGTATGAAAGGGAATTTCAATTTTAGGTATCTGATGCAGCAGCCCTTCGTTCGTGAAGGTTTTCTTTGCATATGTACAATCAATGCACGATGCCACGTACTTTTTGACGAATCGGGACATTTTGGGGAACCAATAGTTCTTTTTTATGCGCTCTAGAGTTTTCTCACTGCCAACATGTCCGATGTCGTCGTGGTTCATTTTGCACACCTGCCACCTCGCACCCTTTGGTACTACCCACCTGATGCTAGTTTTGTCACCGTCCTGATATCTGAACAATTTATTGTCTTTGATGACGTAATTTTCACGAATATAATCGAGTCCCTTTGAGTCCAAATTGGTGTTAACGATATTCCGAATCCTTTCGAGCTCTGAATCACCTAATTGCAAAGTCAAGAGCCAGTCCTCGTCACTGATGGCGAGAATAGACGAAAACCGCTCCGAACTCAGCGCCTCCCCTTCTGTAACCGGATTTCGTGACAAAGCATCGGCATGTGCCATTTTTCCGCCAGCTCTGTACTCAACCGTACAGTCAAACTCCTGGAGCGCTAGCCACCAGCGAGCTATTCGAGGAATCAAATCGCGTTTTTGAAACGTAGAGCGTAAAGCACTACAGTCCGTGACGATTTTGAAATCTTTTCCTAGTAAAAACACACGGAACTTTTTCAGCGAACAAACCACGGCCAGAGTCTCCAGTTCGTACGAATGGAAGTTCTGTTCTTCTGGAGTGGTTTGTCGACTGTAGTACGCGACAGGTTTAAAAGCCTCCGTGCTACCATGAGGTCGTTGCAATAATATACCAACAATGCCTAGCCTACTGGCATCCGTATGGAGCTCAGTTTCTGAGGCATGATTGTATATCGCAAGAACTGGCCTAGTTACCAACCTAGATTTTAATTCCTCAAATGCCCTCTGCTGGGCATCTTGCCAATCCCATTTCAGATCCTTTTTTAAGAGCTTTGTAAGCGGTTAGGCAAGTTCAGCAAAGCCTTGAATGAACTTTCTGAAGTAGCTTACTAGTCCCAAGAATTGCCGCACTGCATGGACGTTTTCAGGCTGTGGAAATTCAGACACAGATCTGATTTTCGCTTCACCAGGTCTCATTCCCGTTGAACTTATTTCGTATCCTAAATACTCAATCTTGTTTTGCAAGAAGCTACACTTCGATAAGTTCAACTTGAGATTAGCTCTGTCTAACAACTGTAAGACCTCCTCCAACCTTGTAAGTGCCTCCTCCGAGTTCGTGCCGTAAACAAGCACATCATCAATGTACACGGTGGCCCCGTGGAACCGAACCGGCCCTAATACACGGTTCATCATTCTCTGAAATACCGCGGGAGCGTTTGCTAGCCCGAACGGCATACGATTAAATTCGTACTGCCCGTCCGGGGTAACAAACGCTGTCAGGTGCTTATTTTGGTCTGCAATGGGCACCTGGTAGTAGCCCGACATCAAATCCAATGTGATGAACCATGCTTGCACAGCTAAACGACAAACCTCATCCTCGATGATCGGCATAGGGTATCTTTCTTTTACGGTAATCGAATTGAGCATCCTGTAATCGATGCATATTCGTACCTTTCCATCCTTCTTGCGGACCAGAATGATCGGACTGGCATAATTCGACACCGACTCCCTTATGATACCCGCCTCTAACATATCGTCTACCATACTGCGAACCTTCTCACGCTCATGGTGCGAAAGCCTATATGGACGGTAAACAACAGGGCGATCACTGTTCAACTCTATCTGCATTTGTGTTACATCCGTACAACCTAATCCAGCTAAATCGAAGGCAAAACAATGTTTGTAACGATGCAATATTTTGAAAGGCTTAGCTCTGTCCTGTTCAGATACCATATCACCCAGTTTGACTTGTTGTTCGTCAAACTGACCCACTACTTCTTTTCCACAGTCAGTTAGATTTGTTGGAACCGTCTCTACCCTCCTAACAAGTTCTATCTTTTCAGCACGAGCAAACACGAAGTTCTTTTGAAGCAAACATGGAATAGAACACGGTGTTACCGTGATATTGCACCGACCTTGTTTAACTTCATGAATACCACCGAGAATAACATATTGTTCATTAGGCTTTCCCACTATTTTCGTTTCTAGAAGAATACATCCACTTAATTCCGATTCCGTCGCTGCCCTAACGCTAGCAGAGCCGTAAAGGCGTGTAAATTCCACCACACTAACCCTAATGGCTTGTTTCTCTGCCTCATAACAATAACAAGGAATCTCCGTGCCAACATCAAGAAATTGCAACTTCTTAGTATCCTTAACTACAACTATGTGTGGTTGTTCAGAATATGTCTGACCGATAATCACTGGTTTATCCAGTAAACGATCGGCAACAACCTTACAGATAACGTTTGCTGCAACCCCATCAATTGATAAAGTCAGTGACACAGAACCTAGGGAATGGACAAGGGCATTTCCAAAACCTTTCATTATTGACGACACCCCATCATGTTCGTACCCAAGCTTCGTCATAACGGATTCTTTAATTAATGTGACTTCGCTACCGCAATCAACAAAGGCATCCAATGATGTGCCATTAATGACAACCTTCTTCATGAATTTATCATTTGGCTGCAAATTCGTTATACACATTGTTTTGTGCATAGTATTAGCTTTTACTGACTGAGACTCTGGTTTAGCACGACAATGTTCAACCGTATGACCTACCTTTTGACAGTAGTCACATTTAAGTAAAGGTTTGGTACATTTGATATAGAGATGCCCCTTTTCTTTACAATTGTAGCAAAATTGCCCCGCGCTATGAATGTTAAATTTATTATTATTGACTCGACTCTGTTGCTTGTTTTCGTAAAAGTTTGAATTCTCTGTAGTATTTCTGTTTCTAAATGCGGATTGAAAAGGGTGTTCCTTATGACTGAGTAAAAACTGTAGCAACTGATCGGGCTCGGTACACCGCAACGCCAAGGCACTAGATTTAATTGTTTTATCGCTTAGGCCATGGATAATACAATCCACCGCACGCTTGCCAGTGATATCACATTGATTAATAAGAGCGAGTTTTTCGTAAAAGTAATTTTCAATAGGCTCATTAAATCTAGTTCTACGCCTCAACATATCTTCCAGGGACTGGCCATAATTCTGTTCACACGGAAAAGCTTTAATAAGCTTCTCCTGCCATTCGGGCCAAGTAAAAAGAATCGTACTCAAACTCTGATACCAGATTTTGGCCAGTCCCTGCAGTTTTTGCATGGAAAAATGTATTGTAGTTTTGTCGTCCCAACCGTAAACAGAGGCACATTCGTTGACCTTCTTCAGCCATACATCCATGCGTTGACTTTTATTGGTTGGATCAAATTCCGGTAAAATATTTTTATAATCAAGTTCGTTATTTGAATGTGTACCCTGCTCTGACGGTTGCGGCGCAAAACCAAGCGATTTTATAATCTTAAAAATATCTCTAGATGAAAATGATGGACTACATGACCTTGAACGACGCCCGGAATTAGCGTCGTGATTCCGTTGACCCTCCTGCTGTCTCGACGCTCGCCGTCCACCATGGTCTCGATCTTCGCTGCCCGGACACGGTTCGTCGTCCACGCGGCGGTTAGCTGGCGTGTGGCGCTCGTATCGCCCGCTGCGCGACCCCCGCAGCTCCAAGTCACGTTCTTGTTGAACTGCGCGCTCCAGTTGGCGTAGGCGCTCCCTCTCACGCTCTAGGTGTGCCTCCCGGTCGCGCAGGCTTCTGCTGCGCCTTTGATGATGGCTACTGTGTCTGCTGCGTGGTCTACTTGGTCTGGAGGAACCTTGTTCATTCTCGGGATACCCCCTTCTCAAATCTTCCGAAACCCGCAATGGTTGATGCTCTTGTTCTCGTAAACAGCGGCTGTGACTATCCCGGTGACTGCGACTCCGGTCACGGCTATTGCTTCGTCGTGGAGTCCTCAATCTGTGGTGGTGACTTTGCTCACGACTTGTTCTCTCCATTCCGCATCTCATAGGGGAAAGGCAAAAGTAAAGCATAAATAAGGTTATTAATTACAACAAGTCATACAAAAGGTTTGTACAAAGCAATAGAGGTCAATTAACAGGGCTGTACGGAGTCGCAAGTTATATCATTCGGGCCCCAATGTAACAATCATAGGCAGGCCCGCCAAGACTACAGAGTGGTGATATTCACTTAATAATGTTTAACGCATATATATAAATTAATATATTTCACAACATCACATACATTGATCTGATCCTGTGGTAAGTAGATTCAGCACTTGTGTTACGGGCATCAGAATCAACAGTGGATACACAAAATATACTATAATATATTAATAATACACTCAGACAAGAAACAAACACCGATGTTCGTCACACAAATATCTGTCCCGAGTAGGAATCGAACCCACGACTATTGGAACCGTAGGTAGTTAAGCTGGGTCACTAACCACTGTTCCGCCGAGCCAGTTAAACACAATGTGATAACATTTATATACTGTATAAACAGTAAATACAAATAATAATAGTCTTATGAATGCTTGCCTTGGGCGGGAATCGAACCCACGACCCTCTGCACAGTAGACAGGATTATTGCTTTCATACATTTCATTACATTAATTACACTACATTTTACTTTTACTTTAAACAAAACAAATAACCTGCTTACTATCTCTAAAGTAATCGTTACTTTCGTATTGATTCAGACAAATAAAAAACAAAGAATATCTACCAATATTTACAAATCAGGACTAAAATGGATTAAGTAAACTTAATTAGTTATTTACCCAAATGAACTGTGAGTCTGTGATCGTTAACGTGTCCATCCAAGGTCAAAAATTCTATGAAATATTATTTAAAATTGTGACGGTACTTTTTTTTTTTTTGCACTATTTAAGTATCTAGAAATATCGTGATTGTAACAAAATTTTGTAGATATATAGGTCAGATACTAGATCTTCTAACATAATAACCGAACTAAACTTTCAGTTCACAGTTCAATCGTTAAATATCATGCGTAACAGAAAGCTAAACTTTTAAGGTAAAAGGTTATTAATTTACTTACGCGGTTATCCCACTTCTGAAGTATGAGAAGTACTCGCCAATAAAACTGCCTTAGGATTGTTCAACACCATATATTTCGCACTCACTTCTTCACTTTAAGGCCTTTCTCCCATTACGATACGCGCGCGCGACTCTAGTCTTGAATACTCCAGTAGAATACTAGTTGGATACTTGCTCGCTACCCGACGCTCGCATATTATGCTACTAAAAAAATACTGAATTCATCATTTGTGCAAATTCGTTTTTTGTGGACGGACGTTATGTCCAGCAACTCCAGTGACGATGAAGGTCTCGCAGTTTTTCTGTTTTATAGAAATAGAAGACGTCAACGCAAGAGAAAATACTGGATTCATCCATATATTGAAAGAAACATAAATTGTAGAGTTTTTGTAGCCGCACAAGAGCTACAATATGATGATAAGAAGTTTTTATCTTTCTACCGAATGTCTAAAGAGACCTACTTGCATCTTGTTATGTTATTAAAACCTGCTATACATCAACGAAATACTAAATTCAGAGAATGTGTCAGTGCGGAAGAAAGGATTCTGATAACCCTAAGGTAAATAATACTTCACTATAGCATATTATCTAGGTAATCAAATGTTTATTAAATTTTAATATGTAAGTACATACTTTATAATTATTACTATTCTTCCTGTGATAATAACATAGGTATGGATTCATAATAAAGTGTGGCAGTATTTGATTGTGCTACATTCAGACCTTCGTTTATCGTAATTGGCGTACTTGTTACCTCGACCTCGGTAGCACTCATCGGTGAAGGAGTAGAATAAAGTGTGATGGGACTATTTTCACTACTTTGGTCCATTATATCGTCTATCAATGCAAGCACTCTTCTCTTAAACAGTCTTCTTTGACTATCAGTCATTTTGTTCACATCCGATAGTAAACTCAGTAAAAACATTTTGTTTGAATTTTCAGCACTGTCACAGTTATCTAGAATTTTAGATCGTTTCAAATTAAAATAAGCTGAAATGTCTTTCTCGGCTTGAGTTTCTTCCAGCTTCTTACGTTTTTTATTATAATTTGTTGATTTTGGTGGTGGTAATTGCTGTTTCGAAATTGGTTGAGTGCTTGTGCTAGGGGAAGGAAGAGATGACTGCTGTTGCGAGATTGGTTGAGTGCTTGTGCTAGTAGAAGGAAGAGATGATTGCTGTTGCGAGATTGGTTGACTGTTCGTAGGTACATGTTCTGTGAACTGTGTTTGTTCGTATAGTTCAGGATCAGGTGTCTGTGGTTCTATGGTCTCTTTCAAATTCCCTGATGGTTTTCCTGCTGTTTTTATGAAAGGTACAGCAAATTGCATATAGTCTGATAAGTAGTATGGTTTTTTTTGTGCAGTACCTGCTCCACTTTTTGGCGGTTTCAAGTGGCGAACAAAAACACTACGTAGATTTTTCCACTTTTCTTTAGCTTCTGGTCCTGAAAATTAACCTTAATATTAATTATTTTTCAGATATTTGGGGTCAGGTTGTACGTTTGTAAGCCTAGGATTGTATTTTGCAAGAGGAGATAATACAATTTGCAAGGTCATAGCTGAAACTACAGTAATAATATGGGAGATATTAAATGAAGACTACATGCCATTACCAGATGTGCAACATTGGAAAGCCATTGCTGCTCGTTTTGATCGCCTCTGGAATTTACCCAACTGTTTAGGGGCATGTGATGGTAAACACATCAGAATAGAAAAATTACCTAATTCGGGATCAAGTAATTTTAATTACAAATCCTACCATTCGATAGTATTAATGGCATGTTGTGATTCCAATGGACTATTTACTCTTATCGAGACTGGCTATGCGGGTAGAAACAGCGACGGTGGAATTTTCAATGTTTCCAGGATCAAACGTTGGATAGAACATGGACGTCTTAATATTCCTTTACCTTTCAAACTTCCTAATGACCAATCTAACTATGAATTTCCATACTATTTTATTGGGGACGAGGCATTTCCCCTTCTATCTTACTTGATGAGACCATATCCCCAAAGAACCTTGAATGACTTGAGAAGGGTATTTAACTACAGACTAAGCCGAGGGAGGAATACGATTGAATGTGCTTTTGGGATGGCGGCTGAAAAATTTCCAGTATTAAGTACTGCTATAAGATGTCATTTTTTTTTTTTTTTTTTTTTTTTTTTTTATAAAGAGGCTAACAAGATGACCTCACTCCACCTGATGGTAAGCGGTAGTGAGATCCAAATATGAGGTCGACAGGCACAATAGACCATATTGAGCCTGTCGCACTCACCCTGAAAGCCGTGAAAAAGGAGACCACTGCTGCGGCAACAACGAGACAAGGCGTGGAGTCTCGCATTGGTATTGAGCTGTGCGGGTCGGAGTTGACCAGTCCGCCGGACGGAAGGGCCCCCGTGTCTACGGGTCTCCCTGGCCGGCGGGCTGACCCGCTCCGCCCGCACAATACCGCCGCTAAGACTCCACTGGTCCGGCACTTGCCGCACCAATGGTCCCCTCTGGCTCCGGTTCGTACAGTGCTGATCCCGGAACGCGACCTGACCGAGAGAGGTCAGAGTCACTTGGCGGGTTTTACACAACTGTATGGTGGTAACAGCAACCGGTCGACAAAATGTCTCCCACCTGAGACATCCCCCCACCTGTCATACAATAGAAAAAGTAACAAATATAATAAAAGCAGTGTGTATTTTACACAACTATGTTCGAAAACGTGAGGGTATTCTATATAGTCCGAGGGAGTTTATACAGAACAGATTGCTCACTATTCCCGTTATACAACCTCATAATATAGAAATAACGGCAACTATGTCACCACATAATCAACGAAATTATTTAGCAAACTACTTTATATCTGAGCAAGGTTCATTGCCTTGGCAATACCAATCCTGTTTGCAAAATACAATGTAACATTTAATAATAAACTATGTTTGTATACAAACAAAAAAAAATCTACCTGTTATTTGAAATTTGTTCCCAATTTCTGCCCAAGTCTTGTCTATTGTATTTTTCCGCATGTAGTCAGGTAAATTGTATTAAGAAAAACGGAAAAAATTCAACTGCCTCACCGCGGCCCGGGGATTCGAACACCCGTCCTTCCGGGAATCGCGCCCAGACGTGCATTACCATCACACCAGACCAGCAGCTATTAATTGAAGCCGTCAAATTTTTCCGTATATGACCTGTTAGCCACAGGTGGCGCCATCTACTATCAGTGATACACACTGACAGCCGTAGACATCTCATTGCAGAAACGTAAACTACAGAAAATGATGACACACTGGCAATTAATGTAAATTTAAATTTTTTAAGTGCTAAAGCTTGCACTAGCTGAACTAATATTAAGAAAAACGGAAAAAAATCAACTGCCTCACCGCGGCCCGGGGATTCGAACACCCGTCCTTCCGGGAATCGCGCCCAGACGTGCATTACCATCACACCAGACCAGCAGCTATTAATTGAAGCCGTCGAATTTTCCCGTATATGACCTGTTAGCCACAGGTGGCGCCATCTACTATCAGTGATACACACTGACAGCCGTAGACATCTCATTGCAGAAATGTAAAGTACAGAAAATGATGACACACTGGCAATTAATGTAAATTTAAAATTTTTAAGTACATACAGTACATACAGTAAATACGGGAAAAATTCGACGGCTTCAATTAATAGCTGCTGGTCTGGTGTGATGGTAATGCACGTCTGGGCGCGATTCCCGGAAGGACGGGTGTTCGAATCCCCGGGCCGCGGTGAGGCAGTTGAATTTTTTCCGTTTTTCTTAATATTAGTTCAGCTAGTGCAAGCTTTAGCACTTAAAAATTTTAAAGGTAAATTGTAGTTATATAAACAGGCATATTTTTCAACTTCTTGTACAAAATTAATATTCGTTTCTTGCTCCGCCGCCATCTTGTCAAACCGCTCGCGCGACGCGACGCACAAGCGACCAACACGGCGGGTATCGCGAGACTAGTCGCGAACGCGTAGAATACCAGTATCGTAGTGTGCGAGTCTCCATATGAATGTATGTGAGATACTTTGCGGCGACTAGTCATGGATTAGTCTCCGAAACTAGAGTCGCGCGGGGGTATCGTAATGGGAGAAGGGCCTAACACTTTCTTATCCGACCGTTATGCCTCTTCGAAAACGTCTGTGTCGAGTCAACCTGCCGAGCTGACCTCACGACTCCCCAGTGTTGCTACTTTAGAAATTCATGTTTCCCATTATAAATTTAGTTTATTGTTTTTCGTTTAATCTGTCTTTAATAAAAATTAGAAATAGTATTGTAAATAAAAGAACCTTACATATTATAAAGAATATTATTATAATTATATAATTAATTTTAAAGAATATTATTAAAATTATATGTCAAAGTATCATAAACTATTTATAAGAACAATCTATACTTACTACCAATAGCTTTGCAGAGGCACTTTCTGTAGCCACATTTGGTTTTGAAGTTGCATATTTTCTAATTATTGGATGTTTTTTTAATATCTAAAAAAGCTCTTCCGATAGCATGACGGCTACAACTATGTAAGATAAGGCTTTCGACCGATTTCAGCTATGGCAGCCGATCACAATTGAAATCAGCCAAGTGCGCAGGACATAATTTAGTGCACAAGTGTGCGCGCAAACACAATGCACTCTCTTTTCCCTTACTCTCATAATTTGGTGAGACGGCAATCGGACATAACCGATGAGAGATTGGGCGCAGGACCACCGGCTTAACGTGCTTTCTGAGGCACGGGCGTTCAACCGCCAACTTCCTAACTCCGGGCTGAGTAGTTTCATTACAAAAAAACTCACACAAATTTTGCCCGACCCCGGACTCGAACCGGGGACCTCTCGATCTTTACGCAGTGCTTGCTACCAATAGACCAACGAAGCAGTTACAACTATGTACAGTCGCTATGAGTCACATTCGCTAGTAGACCTGCAGTAGATCAGCACCACTTGGCGCTCACAACCTGCAGAGGCGCGTGTCTCGCTACGCCCTCCATCCCGCGCCGCTGCTTCAGATGCCGTTAGTCATGAACGTGACGCGGGGCGGAAGGCCTGGCGGGGCACGCATCTTAGTATTATCCAGCAGAGATTCTCTGAACCTAGTTTTAACCGGACTGGTATCGGATAGACCTAGTTTTATCCTACAGGGAATGGCTGGACCTAGTTGTAGCCGGCATGATGAAGGATAGACCTAGTTTTATCCGAAAACACTCGGCTTCACCTAGGCTTAGCCAAGAGTAAGAGACTGCACCTACATAGTTCTAACCGGCTAAAACTAGGTGTAGCCGAACTTCGGGTATTAGCCGTAACAAATAATGGGCATTATTAAATATGATTTTACACATAGGGTAACCTATACCATTCTTGGCACCCCCCCCAGTGATTGGCACTTTTGCCTTTCATTTCAAATATTTAATTTCGTAAATACATTTTTGATATGAAAAAACTACTATTCAGCGGCAAATTTCTACATTTACTTATGGAAATACTTAACTTTACGCCAAAATGACGTCTTAATAGTTTTTCTGTTAGATTAAGTCAACATTGAAAGTTCGCGGCAATTTTAACGTGAAAAAGTTTGGTGAGGAGTGCGTTTGAAGTGAATTTTATACGATTCCAGGCAACCATTTGAAGGATATTTTAGCTTTACGTCATGATATTAAGGTAACCAGTATATTGATTGGCACCTAATGCTGACTTTTGTCTTTGGCTTCAAAAATTCAATTGGTAGTCCAATTAGTTACAGATTTATTTAGCATTAATGGATTTTTAGATGCAAACAGATTCCTAAAATGATACTACAATTCAAAAATGTACACTATGGTACAGTGATTGACACTGTAACTTAGTACAATCATTGGCACTCACAATGGCATTGCAATTATTAGCATACTGCCAACCTAGTTACTACAACTTTTTAATTAATGCTTAAATTGAATCAGTCTTCTGATGAATTAATAAAAATACTGGAAATCTTCATTATTTCATCGTCTAATAATCAAATCATCGACTTGTTGACGGTATAGACAGAGCGTAATCAATAGGTGGTTGTATAGAAGTGGTAAGATAAGGTTCCGCATATTTATTTATTTATTTATTATAAAAAGGTCCACCAACAGCTTATACACTAATACATGTTTGATAGCTTAATATATACAGTTAACTAAATGTAAAGCCACTTATAGGCGAACACAACATGTTTTACAATTTAGTTTGAGAGATATTATAATACTGGTTCAATTAGGAAGACAGATAAAATGTAAAAAGAAAAAAGTGTGTTTACAAGAACTGGTTAACATAGTGTTAATGTTAAATATATTTATGTATTTATTTTTATTTTTATATTTATTATATATAAACATACATACATGCAACACATATATTACATACATATATATATACATACTTATTATTACATTGTTATATTATACATATACAGATACAGGCACTATTAAGCATCCAAAACCGATTGTCGAAACCTTTGCAGTGACATGGAAAAGAGATCAATGTCTGTGGAGCGATTGTATCTATTGTATGTCCTAAGCATTCTCGAGATCGGAGAGTTAGCACCTAGGACAGTTCTTCGAAACGGAACAATGAATGTATCTATTGGGTGGCGTGGCAAGCGCAGGGGTACACGAAATTTAATACTTTCCACTAGTTTCGAGCAACATAACTTGTTATTAAGGATCTTGTACAAGATCACCAGGTCGGAGAGGTCTCTACGCTTATCCAGGCTGCTCATACTAAAATGAGTTAATCTATCCTCATAAGCAAGAGCCCTCTTCGAAACTCCACTTACAAAGGCAAGATGTCTGGTAAACTTTTTTTGAACTCTTTCAATCCTCAATGAGTGATTAGTGTAATGTGGTCTCCAGACAGTACTTGCGTATTCCAAAGTGGTTCGAACTAGTGAGTTATAAAGAAGTATTTTGGTTGTGGTTTTGAACTCTTTACTATTTCTTAACAAAAACCCTAGTGCCTTTGATGATCTTTTAATAATGTGGTTTATGTGAGGAATAAAAGTCAACTTACTATCCATAAGAACTCCTAAGTCACGTACTACCTTCGACTCGCGCAAATCGATCCCATTGATAAAATATTTACTTTGAATGATATTATTTTTTCGCGTAAATTTTATGACAGAACATTTTTTTGCATTAAGGTCCATACCATTAACATCACACCATTTATTGAGAGAGTTAAGGTCTTTTTGAAGTTTATCTGCATCGTGTATTGATTCAACAACTTTAGAAAGTTTAAGATCATCGGCGAATAAGTACGGTATTGAGTAGCGAATGCAGGAAGGCAAATCATTGACAAATATATTAAATAAAACGGGACCCAAGTGTGACCCCTGTGGGACACCGGACGTGATGTGGTAAGTTCCAGACGCAAAACCATTAACAACCACGTAAAACTGTCTATCTTTAAGATACGAGTCCAACCATTTCAACATAGACCCAAAAATACCACATTCAGAAAGCTTTACTAAAGTCCGTGTATACTACATCTACTTGTTTGTTCGAGTCAATGGACTGTATAAGATCTTCAGTGAAGCTTATTAAGTTGGTGCAAGTTGATCTACCCTTCAGGAAACCATGCTGTTTGCTAGATACAAATCTTGCCAAATGTTGTTGTATATAAGGACAAACTAAGCTCTCAAAAACCTTTCCCAATGTTGGAAGAATGGATATAGGCCTATAGTTTTGAACGAAATTGTTATCATCTGATTTAAAGACAGGAACGACCTTAGCCAACTTCCAGGCCCTTGGAAAAATACCCGTCTCTAGGGATTTATTAAAAATTCTACTTAGTGGCTTCACTAAGTTAGACGCACAATTTCTAACAAATACTGGGGGTAAACCATCAGCTCCCGCTCCCTTAGTAACGTCCAAGTATTTAAGTTTGTCCGCTATAGTGGCAGAACAAAGGCTTAAGCGTGAGAAACAATCGTTCGTAAGTGGGAGTGCAGGAGTTGTGGACAGTTCACAATTGGGACCAGTGTTTGGAGAGGCATATACCGAGGCAAAATGATTCGCAAATAAGTTGCAAACTTCGACTCCATCGGAAGTGGAAACAGTACCGTCTGACAAAGATGATGGGTAGGTACCAGTACCACCACGCTTGGCTTTAACAAAATTCCAAAAATATTTGGGATTTGTTTTAATACTACGCTCGACATTCCCTAAGTAAGATCTATAACAGGCCTTGATCTGCAAATTACACCGATCGGATAGCAGGCGATATGAAATTTGGTCAAGTGGATTCCGATACTGCTTGTATTTTTGCCTGTATTTCTCTTTCTCCCGCAGTCTGCCTATTAAGTTTTGGCTGAACCATGGAGGATAATTCTTATGTCGAGGTTTGTTCAAGGGAACATACTTTGTTATTGTCTCAGCCATAATCCTATAGAAGGCATCTGTCATTGTATTCACATCAGCCCTGTCAACCAATATGCTATTCCAGTCAATTTGCGAAAGGTGCTTGTTTATTTCGTTGTAGTCTGCTTTATAAAAGTTGCTTTTCTGGGTGGTATTTGAAGTGAGATAACAGTCACCTTCTACTGGGATATTTATTGCAATTGGTGGATGTAAGGGGTCTACGGGTGTGCTAAGAATATCACTTGCGCAAGCAACAGTGCAAGCAGATGTGTTAGTTATAACAAGATCAAGTAACCTATTCATGGAATTTGTTATGAGATTGTATTGATTTAAGTTATTTATGGTTTAAAAGTCCACAAAATACTGTTTTATGGGAGACAGTTGCAAGTTCTGTTCCATGTCACCACGGTCCCAGTTAATGCCACTCAGATTAAAATCGCCTAACATACATAAATTACTGTTACTCTCCTCAAACACACTGTTACAATTCTGTACAAAATGGTCAAGTGAAGACCTCAAGACTGGCGGTGGGAGATAAACCGCACAGAACGTAATAGATAGTAAAGGTTTAGTGTTCGGAACGGTAACCACAACCCATAGGTCCTCACAATCACTCTCCCAATTATGCATTCTTACAGATCCAAGTTTAATTGAGACAGCAATAAGAACACCCCCACCTTTACTTTTAGAATTAAAATTGGAAAACCTTCTATCGCGTCTATGAACAATGTATCTCCCATCGAATAGCTCTGAGTTTAATATGTCTTCGTCCAACCAGGTTTCTGTTAAGATTATAATGTCGTAAATAGTACAAGCGAGATTACAATAAAAATTATGTGTTTACCACATTAAGTCACTATTCTTTGTTATGCATATAGGGTAACCAGTATATTGATTGGCACCTAATGCTGACTTTTGTCTTTGGCTTCAAAAATTCAATTGGACTTACGTTAATTACAGATTTATTTAGCAATAATGGATTTTTAGATACAAACAGATTCCTAAAATGATACTACAATTTAAAAATGTATCCTTATTTATTTAAAAAAACACAAAATTTTAGACAGTCACATAAATGTATAGTCATTGGCACTATGGTGCAGTGATTGACACTGTAACTTAGTACAATCATTGGCATTCACAATGGCATTGCAATTATTCGCTTAGAGCCAACCTAGTTACTACAATTATTTAATTAATGCTTAAATTGAATCAGTCTTCTGATGAATTAATGAAAATACTGGATATCTTCATTATTTCATCATCTGATAATCAAATCATCGACTTGTTGATGGTATAGGCTGAGCGTAATCAATAGGTGGTTGTATAGAAGTGGTAAGATGAGGTTCCGTGTCATATGCCGCTGTCGAACGACATTCCTGCTGGCGGTGTATGTGGGGACACTCCCGTCAGCATTGCACCAAACGGCTGTCGTTGAGAGACGGGAGCGACCTTGCGTACCGTGGTCGCCCGTCGCTCCCCTCCGGGGAGGCTTGAAAGAGCCCGTGGAGGCTATACGCCGGTGGTGTTGTGCGTGAAGGCTCTGCCAGGTACCACGGCACCGCCAATAGGCCATGAGGTATGCCGCAGAGTTTATTGGGTACACCCCTAGTGGCCCTAGGAATTCCACCTTAGCCCAGGAGCAGCTGCCGGTCTTTTCCATCTCAGCACCCTCAGCCGGGAGTCCCACATACCACCTAGGGTAAACCCCTGCCCAAGGTGAAGGTGCATCAAGCATTTTCCGCGTCAAAAAATAAATAAATTAGTATTATAGTATTCAGAAGTATAGCGATTGGCAGGTCTGCCAATGACTGAGCGGTAATATATATTACTACTATATATATATTATTATATATTATTATATTGCTACTGCGACTATTATGAAATAATTTAAAATATACATAAATACATACATAAGTATATGTCGGAATATTGCGACGCCAGCGCCACCTATCAGCTATTTCGAGCAACGGGACGCCAGCGCCAACTAGCGGCGGCGTTTTACAGAGTCTACGGAGTGGCAGCGCGCGATCGAGAGCTCACTTTGCTCCTGACCGCCGAGCGGTGAACACGTCTAGAAACTGTCGCGGACCGTTGTTACTGAAATTCAGTGTACCTACCCAATTAATAAGTTTCAAGTGAATTCAGTGTTCAATTTGTTTGGGATTATTATTTCGATCCGACATAACCTGCAGAAGCCCACAATTATGGCCGATCCTAACCTGCCAGGCCCTCAGATTCCGACATCAGTAGCGCTACCATGAGTTTGCTATAGAATACTTACCGTGCGTCTCGCGATAGTAACAGTACGAACGCAAAACGCACGTTTTCGATAGAAGCGGTACCATGAGTTGCAACAAGAAAAACTCCACTTGCATAGTAGGCTCGAATTACATTACAGTTTTGTGAATGATGTGTTAGACACGTCATTCATTCACATCGAATGTAGCTGTTTCTTTCTAACTATACTAATAAGACAAAGTACGATAGATTCTGAAAAATGCTCCTAATTCTAAAAGTTCCTAATAACATTAGTCCTCCTAATAACACATTTGAAGAAATTATAAAATATATACTTAATTCCAACTATAATAAAAATTCTATAATTATATTAATGATAGGTGATGGTCAAAATATTTGTAAAAAAGATATATTATATGCATTTTCAAAACTTTTAGCACTAAATGTTAAAAAAGTGATCCTGTGTGCTATTCCTTTCTCTAAATGTTACTCAATGGAACAAAATAACAGTATTCACATATTGAATACACAATTATATAATTTAACCCATAGTCATAGCGACCACTTTGTGTTTTTTGACACAAATAAGTTTATAGATAATAAGTTTTTGTTGACTGGCAAAACCTTTTATTTGCCTTTTAGAATAAAAAACAGCTAACATCATTGTTAGCATATAATGTAAATAATTTACTTAATTTATATATTAAGACTTTGGAATTTGTTCCAAATAATTTAAATTTAAATGTAAGACAATAGAGGACGTCTCTAGCCATTCAATGACAAAGGAGAAGCCTAATAATCTTAAAATAATACACCAGAATATACAGGGTTTATCTGGCAAAGAATTAGAGTTAGAACTTTTCTTAAACGAAAATAATGTCCATGTGTTATGTCTCACTGAACATTGGCTGAGACAACATGAATTAATCGTTAGTATTGATAATTATATAGTCAGTAGCTCTTTCATTAGAAAAACAGTAATTAGAGGGGGGTCACTCATTTTACTAAAAAATTCGCTTAAATGTAAGGAGCGTCGAGACATTATATCATTGTCCATTGAACGTACAATTGAGCTGTCTTGTGTAGAATTAGAACAATGTATTATTATTTGTGTATATAGGCCTCCATTAGCTAACTATTTCTTATTTGAGGAGACTATGGAGGAAGCTTTAAGGAAAGCATGTGCCAGCAATAAAAAGGTAGTTGTATGTGGAGATTTTAATATAAATATCTTAGAAAAATCAATGAACTCCATAAGGTTCTTAAATCTTTTTAAATCTTTTAACTTAACTCAAATTTTTAATGAACCAACTCGCATTACACCTACCTCGGCAACATGTATAGATAATATTTTTGTAACTGTTCTGTAAAAGATAAATCTATAATAAATTTTATTAACTCTGACCACTGTGGTCAAATGGCTGCATTTGAGTATCACTGGACTCCTATGCCGGCTGTCATAACTTGCAGACCAATAACTACTAGTCGTATAGAAAAGTTCAAAGATAATATTAGCCATAAAGTTTATTTAATGAACATTCTACCTAACCTAAATAGTAATGAGTTATACGAAAAGTTATTTAATGTTGTAGAAAAAGAGTTTAATGGGATATTCACAAAAAAGGAAATTAAAATTAATAGCTCAAAAATTAAATTTAGTGATTGGGCTACAACAGGAATTTTCACAAGTAGACGAAGGCTTTTTGAGCTGTATGATCTCAAAGCCTACTCTAAAGATCCGTCTCTTACGGACTATATTAGGAATTATTCCAAGATTTTTAAAAAATTGTGTACAATAGCTAAGTCGCTCTATCTTAAAGATAAAATAAATAAAGCCACTAACAAAACCAAGGCAACATGGCAAATCATTAATAAAGAGACTTGTAAAAACAAAACACAAAATCACAAGATCTCCCTGAAAGTGAATGATATTATATTAGATTCTGATGCTGATATAGCAAATGCATTTCAATCATTTTTCTCCAACATAGCTGTAACAACGACAAGTAGTTTGTCTTCCAGTCCGGCTCTTGCTCATTCACTTTTAAAGTCCCATGTAAGTGAATGCACATCTTCTTTCAATTTTGCCTACATTAATGCTCAAGTAATTGTGAAAGCCTTTAAAGAACTCAACTTAAAAAAGTCAGAGGATCTATGGGGACTCTCAGTGGACGTGTTAAAAATATAATATATACAGTTGCTCCACTATTGGCGATGATATTCAACAAATGTATTAATGAAGGTCATTTTCCTGATCTGATGAAGTCAACCAAAATCATTCCTTTGTTCAAATCAGGCGATGACAGTGACCCATCTAATTTCAGACCCATATCCTTACTACCAGCATTTAGTAAAATTTTTGAAAAAATTGTATTTAGTCAACTACTTTGCCATTTTAATTTAAACAATTTGTTAAATAAAAACCAATATGGATTCACTAAAGGTAAATCCACCACAGATGCTGGTGTTGCTCTTATAAAACATGTTTTTGATGCATGGGAAAGAAAACAAGATGCCATAGGCATATTCTGCGATCTATCCAAGGCGTTTGACTGCGTTAATCATCAAACTCTTCTACTTAAATTACGCCATTATGGCATCTCAGAAAATGCACTTAGTCTAATTCAGTCTTACCTGACTGGCAGAACCCAAAAAGTCAATGTAAATGGGGCTAGTTCTTCCGGCGCCCCATTAGTTATGGGAGTGCCCCAGGGCTCGATATTAGGACCTCTATTATTTATTATTTATATTAATGATCTTCCGTTCTTTACTGAAGACACATGTGAGATAGTTTTGTTTGCAGATGATACATCACTTCTTTTTAAGATTGATAGACAGCAAGAAAATGTTGACGACGTAAACAAAGCCCTCTCACGAGTCTTGCACTGGTTTACTACTAATAATCTTATGTTGAACGCCAAAAACCAAATGTGTAAAATTTTCAATGCCTAATGTAAAGCAAGTCAATACTAAAATCATAATGAACAATGAACCCATTGAAGTCCTAAACTCAACGGTGTTCCTTGGAATCACTCTAGATTCCAAATTGCAATGGGGACCTCATATTGGTACCCTGGCAGGAAGACTTAGTTCTGCTGCATATGCTGTAAGAAAAATTAGACAATTGACTGATGTTGAAACGGCAAGATTAGTTTATTTCAGCTACTTCCACAGTATTCTATCCTACGGCATGCTTTTATGGGGATCAGCAGCTGATATTGATAGTATCTTTGTATTGCAAAAAGAGCAATAAGGGCCATCTACAAACTCAAACCACGCGATTCCCTCAGAGATCGTTTTAAAGAGTATAATATTCTCACAATGGCCTCTCAGTACATTCTAGACTGCTTAATGTATGTGTATAAAAATATACAATACATTCCTAAAAAATCAGATACTCACCGATTCAATACTAGAAATAAGCATAAACTTGCTATTTCACATTTCAGACTTAATAAAGTTAATAGCTCCTTTGTTGGACTAGGAGTAAAAATGTTCAATAAGTTACCTGTAAGTATTACTAAATTACCCTTGCAAAAATTCAAAGAATGTATTAAGAAGGGTCTTATTATGAAGAGCTACTATAAAGTAGAAGACTATTTTAATGATAAAAATGCTTGGACAAATTGCGTTAACTAAAATTTGACATTTGCAATAAAAATTTTCTAATATATAAATTATTTTAATCATTGACATTTTTTATGAACTTTTGTTCTTATTAATATTCTTTTTTTTATAAATAATGTATTTTAATTTATTGTTGTAATACAGTCATATAGTATTAAGATTCTACTCTATGTAAGCTATGTCATGCAGGTTGGAATTGTTGTAGTTATTTTATTGATTTGTTTTGTTTCTTTATGATTTTTATTAACAGTAATTGTAGTATAAGGTTTTTTTTTCTCTCTTTGATACTGTGACATACTGAAACTGTACGACATGGCAATTACAATTATATTAAACAAGTTTTTGATAATCGGTTAAAAAGAGTAACTATCGAGTTTCTTGCCGGTGTCTTCTCGATAGAATCGGCTTTCCGAACCGGTGGTAGAATTACTTATTTATTTAATACAATGACGATTTATAAGTGCATGTTAATGCCTATATAAATAAAGAAATTTTGACTTTTGACTTTTGACTTTTGAGTTATAGAAAAGCGCATGGAGCTCAACAAAAAGATGATATTCAATTTGTATGGCTTATTTTTCTTACTGACAAGTGACATTGCCTGTCAGTGCAAATGATTTTGTTTGGGATTGGTTTGTTTGTTTACTAAACAAACATATTTTTAATAGTTTAAACGTATTTCAATCCCTTAATGTTCATAAAATGAGAACTTATGCGTTGCAAACACTCCACTAGTAACTGGGATACTAGACTGGAGTTTATGGAAAGGTATGTAATCATTTTAGTTTTGTAATTTCAGGCGTTTGTCAGAAAGTTGTTTTGGAGAAATATTTCATTTCAAGTGGTTTTATTTGAAGTGTAGGAGTAGAAGGAATCAGATATTGGGTATTTTATAACGTAATGTGGTTGGTTCTTTCTGAGAGTATTGTTTTTTGTAGGTATGGTGACTAACAAGCCCACTGAAGGGCCCCAAGGAAAGGTCACAAATATATAGCGTTGGGCAGGACTAACCCAACACCTAAATGCCGACGCTACTGGAGAAACTAAAATTGCAGACAAATGGAGAAAAATGTGTACCATTTCATTTATTATTATCATATTCCTCTCATATTAAATAATTTCTTTTTCATTCATAATCAAATCTAAATTCCATATTTATTTCATTTACAACCATTGCTTCCTGTCTACCTGGCCTTCTTGAATGATATATGTACTTGTTTGTGTAAAGGTGTGGAGTGATAATATATTAATACCAAGAAGAAAGCAGCCCATATATACCAAGCTGCTCAGAAAAATGGTGGTGGCCCCAAACTTATGGAATAAGATCAAAATGTACTTGGTATTATAGTCACTCAAGCTGCTACAGGAAGAAGTCACTGAACCACCACCAGACATAAATGCTTTTATTATAGACAAGACACAAATACCAGTGAGTTTAATTTTCATTTCATACGGCTATACTGGGGTTGTAACAAGACCTTTGTCCGAACACTTTTTAATCATTTTATTATCTTAGCCCAGGATGACTGAAATCGGCTAGGGACATCAGCCCAACCCACCTGTATGTGCCTATGTGTGGATGGTTGTCAGTGGGTCTAGGCCAATTAGCAGTCCAGCTGCACCTCAATCAGTTCAATCAGCGTTGGAAGAAACAGGTTCCTATAATTTTTCTACTTACTTCCTTACTTTATGTAGTTCTAAAATCTATTTACATTATACTTTAAAAGACTTTTTGAAATATTTATTTGAATGGTTTTTATTATTGCAGGTCATCCTTTGGTAGATATGAGCGAGACAGTTCTTAGGGGCCGTGGCGTACCACTGTCTAGTACCTACATATTTGCAATGCACCAGTACTCGCCACCACGAGCATCCAAGCCCTACGCCCTAGCCACAAACGCCCCGTCGGTGGCATAGAGGCTGTTTGCAAGACCTGCCTTCTCCGATCCAGAGAAGACCAAGACCCGAACAAAAACACTATCAGATATGGCAAGATTTTTTGAGATCAGACAGTGAATGCCGGGCTTTCCAACAGGAGACTAAGCAGAATACAGAAGTAGTGGTTAGAGCTATTTGTATATTTGTACAATTTATATTATTATTACTTAACTTGAATTGTTCCATATTTTAATTTGTAGTTAGCATATTATAAATGTTTATGATATCCGTCTGTACATTATTTACTTTTTGGAGCATAATGTGGTGGCCTTCGAAAGATTTTTATAATGTGGTATTATTGTTTAAGTTAATTCTAAGATCTATTTCATGTAATTGTTAGGTTTAGATTAATTTCACATTTAATTTAAAATAAAAAAAAAGTATTATTTCATTTTCATATTTCCAAAGACCAAATAACTTTATTTTACTGGCAACACTTGTAAATGAATCTGTCATCTGTAACGGGTACGATCGGCAGTCTTGTTCCAACCAGCGAGGAAGTAAGAAGTATAAAGTGGAATTGTATTTGGTGGAGGATCCTCAGAGGCTGTACTGTGTGAATAAAGATATTGGAAAAGGTAAATATATGTTTTAATTATTAATATTTTAGATATCCTGGTTATAACCCTACAAATCAGAAGTGGTATGATAGCCACGTGCTTTTTAAAGTTGTTTAAATAATTGATTAAAATAAAGTATAATTAAATTCCATTTGCATAAAATATTTATAGATCTGAAACGGTCTGCGATCGTATTATGTACTATGTGTAGGCTTATAAATATGCCCATGTTGCTGTAATTTATTTATTTTATTAAGGTTATATTTCCTCATATGTTTTAAAACGGCATGAAAAGTCAAGGACACAGCAAGGTCACCTTTCATTAGGCTCAGTCGATAGGTGGGTGGCCACGTGGGGTCTACGGGGGCTCAAAATCAGGTTATTTTTGCGCTACGATGCACCGTTTCGGAGATATTAACGATTTATCATTAAATAACATTTTTATATGGTTACATGTTAACGAATATCATTTGAATATAGTAAGTGATTGAGACCGTAAAAATTTATTGCCTACTCCTGTGAGGAAAGGGCGTGACTATGTATGTATGTATATATGTATGTATGTATGTAAGTGATTGTGTTATAAGATATTAAGCTTTGTCGTGTCGAGTTTCAGAGAAATGCAACGCGACGACGATTCCAATTCGACGCATCGCCGACTGAGAACACCGGAGAGACGTGTTGAAACTCGGCAAGGAGATGAAGCAGTCGTCAGGTCAAGTCGCAGTCCGAGTCGTCGGGCGAGCCGGCCGCGACGTAGCTGCCATCGGAGCTGCCGGCGCGAGAGCCGGGGTCGCCTGAGCCGGAGCCATAGTCGACGTGACACCCAGCCACGTCCCAGTCGGCGCCGTAGTCGTGATAGCGAAGGTTATTGCATCCGCAGCCGCAGTCCGGTACATGCTAATGACCATGTTTCAGTTCCTAGCCTTGGCCGTTTAGATTTAAGTAAATGTGAAGTAGAATTAGTAAGGCAGCGAGAACAACTTCGGAAGTTGGAACAGATGATTGCGAAAGAACGCTGCTATCGACGTCATGATTATTCTGAGAGTAATCAACATGCTGGGGTCGCGCCTATTGAAACATGTGAGCGGGGTGGGCATAACCTAGAATTTCAGCAGCAGCATCGAGACAGTAGGAGCAGCAGACGCGCTGAAGTCAGAGGTGCACGTTCACGTAGTCCTGTTTTTAACTCTAAAGATGTAGCTGATATAATAAATTCCCTGAAGCCTCAGCCATCGACATCTAGCGCCTCATTAGGATCTAACAACCATAAAAATATTTTGCCCGAATTTGATCCATCTTCAAAAAATCAAAGAACTGATGTTTGGCTTAGGAAAGTTAACGAGTGTGCTACTGTCTATGGCTGGGACGAACGGACTACGATTCATTTTGCATTGCAAAAGCTCCAAGGATTGGCAAAACTTTGGTATGGTAGTCAAAATTCACTTTTGTATGACTGGAGTCAATGGCAAGAGAAAATATTACTTGAATTTCCGTGCGAACAAAATTATGGCCAGTCCTTGGAGGATATGCTTCAAAGAAAGAGTAAGTATAACGAACCTCTAGAAGTTTACTATTATGAGAAATTATCCTTGCTCAATCAATGTGAAATAGATGGTAAGCGTGCGGTAGACTGTTTAATACATGGCTTAACGGATAAGACGCTAAGATCCAGTGCAAATGCATTACGATGCAGCCAACCTCATCAGCTTTTACAGTTTCTTTTAAGTAACAAGGATGTATCACAGGCAAACAATCAGGTTAAAATAAGGAGTAAGACTTGGCATGAACAAAACAACAGTTACAATTTTTCTCAAAGGTTACCTAATCGTACACCTATCAGTATCACCTGTTATAACTGCAAAGAAAAGGGTCACCCACATTTTAGATGTCCAAAGCCATTAATTAGATGCTTAAAATGTAATCGGGTTGGTCATAAAATTGAAACATGCCCTCTCATCACAGATAGTCAAAACGATCAAAGGAAAAGGCCTGATAATATTCCTAAAACAATGCGTATTTCAATGACGGAGTCCAATTCAAAATTTATTAAAGAGATTCAAATTAATGATGTACCTTTAAAATGTTTTATCGATTTCGGTAGTGAAGTATCCTTGATCACTCAAACTACTGTAAGTTTATTAGGTTTAACATGGGATAAAATATCATCTCCGCTTCAAGGTTTTGGTAATGAAGTAGTATTCTCCATGGGTAAAATAGCAATTGACTTGACTATTGACGGGGTGAAAGCTAGAGTCAACTGTCATATTGTAGAAGACAGACTACTGGATGTTCCAGTATTAGTCGGTCAATCTTTTACCGAACAACATCATATAATAGTCTTTAAAGATGCCAACCAATTGAAATTTATTGACACTAGTGAAAAATACATTAATTCTAATAGCCTACTTCCCGAGTTGTCTACAGTACCTATAACAATTACTTCAAATATAACTATTTATGGTCCCGTTACAGTTAAAGCTCGTTTTAACTCTTTTTCTAATGGTAATATTATGTTAGACAGCAAAGTGGTCGGTTTACCTAATCAGAAATTCGTTATTAACGGTGGAGTGTGTCATGTGGACAATAGTTTTGGATATGTTGATATATTTCCCTTATCACGGTTTGTTACTTTGTGTGAAGGTACAATGATTGCTCGAGGTACGATAGTACAAGTGGTCAATAGAATAGTGACAACAACAGCTAAACTTACTATGCACGAAGTTGAAGATTTTGATCTGAGTCAGGTTCACGTAGGCAATGATATCAGTGAAACTCATAGATTACAACTATTACACATATTGCAAAAATACAAACACTGTTTCGCATCTAGTTTGAAAAATTTAGGTTGTACTAATATCGCGGAAATGGAAATAGAATTAAATAGCCGTAAACCTGTTGTGTATCGACCGTATAGATTGGCGCATAAAGAACGTGACCATGTTAGAGAAATGATCAACGAAATGTTAGACGCAGGCATAATACAAGAATCTGTTTCGGAATATGCGAGTCCCATTATTTTAGTCCGTAAAAAGGAGGGCGGGTTGAGAATGTGTGTTGATTATCGTCTACTTAATTCGATAACAGTTAAGGAGCGATACCCAATGCCAGTTATCGACGATGAAATTTCACGTTTGTCCGGACAATCTTATTTTATCACGCTAGATTTGAAATCAGGCTATTATCAGGTACCTATTGCTGAAAGTTCTAAACCTCTCACCTCATTTGTCACCCCGGACGGACAATATGAGTTTAACCGTATGCCGTTTGGGCTGGCAAATGCACCCGCTGTTTTCCAGCGAATGATCAACAAAGTCTTAGGTTCGTCAAGATTTTCCGAGGCTACTGCATATATAGATGATGTTTTAATTTATGGTAGGGATATACAGGAATGTCTGGAAAGACTTGAGAAAATTTTGAAACTAATAGAAAAAGCCAATTTGACTCTTAATTTATCGAAATGTAGTTTTTTGCAAGATAAAATTAACTATTTAGGATACGAGATAAGTGCTGCTGGCGTTCGACCAGGTGAAAGGAAAACTAAATGTGTTTTCGAATTTCCGCGACCCTGTAATCAACACACTGTTCGCCAGTTTTTAGGACTTGTCGGCTATTTCCGAAAGTTTATTAAAAATTTCGCCGTTCTTTCTCATCCACTAAACAAACTCCTTAAGAATAATGTAGCTTGGGAATGGAATAATGATCAGGAAGAGGCATTTAATAACTTAAAAAGCAGATTAATTGATAGACCAATTTTAACAATTTATGACCCGGAAGCACAGACCGAACTTCACACTGATGCCAGCAAAGTTGGTATCGGTGGAATATTGTTACAGCGGAAATCTGATACCGAACCTTTTCGTCCGGTGGCATACTACAGTAGACAAACGTCTCCTGAGGAGAAAAACTTTCATGCGTACGAGTTAGAAACGTTAGCTGTGGTATGCTCCTTACGAAAGTTTAGAGTTTATCTCTTGGGTCAGACCTTTAAGATTGTGACCGATTGCAGTGCGTTGCGTTCGACGTTTTCTAAGCGCGATCTGATTCCGCGAATTGCGAGGTGGTGGCTGCTCTTGCAGGAATTTAATTGTAATGTCGAGTATCGCGCAGGTACCAAAATGTCGCACGTTGACGCGCTGTCGCGAAACCCAATCATTGATAATATTGAGGTAGATGATTCGGAACCATGTCCCTCAGTAATGTCGATAAGCAGTGAGGATTGGTTATCTACGTTACAGCTAGGAGATTCAGAATTACGGAGGACTTGTGACATTTTGAATACTGATCTTGATAGCGATAAATTAAAATATATTAAAGATAATTTTATTATTAAAAATAATAGGCTCTACAAATATTTGGATGGTGATAAATCAAAATTACGTTGGGTTGTGCCAAAGGGAGCAAGGTGGCAAGTTTTGCGCAGGAATCATGATGAGATAGGTCACTTTGGAGTAGAGAAGACTTTGGATCGGATGAGGAATACTTATTGGTTCCCTAAAATGTCTCGTTTTGTTAGGAAATATGTCGATGCGTGTATCGAGTGTGCTTACTCTAAGAAGGCTACGTCTAAAGAAGGTTTCTTACATAATATAACAAAAGTAGATGTCCCCTTTCACACTGTGCATGTCGATCATTTGGGGCCTTTCGTGCGATCAAAAAAAGGAAACTGTTATTTGTTAGTAATTGTCGATGCATTTACCAAATTTATATTTATTAAACCCGTCCGTAATACTAAAACTCAAAGTACCATAAAAGCTTTAGAAGATATTTTTTATACGTTTAGGAACCCAGATAGGATTATTAGCGATCGTGGCACATCATTCACGTCCCATGTTTTTAGAAGATTTTGCTTAGATAAAGGTATCAAACATATATTAAATGCTGTGGCGAGTCCACGATCTAATGGGCAGGTCGAAAGATATAACCGAACCATTCTTAACTCGCTTACGGCTCAAAATCTTAATGATAACGAAAGAGAATGGGATGATAAGGTAGGAACCGTACAATGGGGTTTAAATAACACAATCCAAAAGACTACAGGAAAAACTCCAGCTGATGTCATGTTTGGGTGCTCTATGAAATCCGAAATTGATCCTAAACTAAATGAAATTATTGAAGAGACTAGGGACAATACTAGGGATATTACTTCTATAAGGCAATCAGTTAAAGAAAATATTAATAAAGAACAGCACAAACAAAAAGAACGTTTTGACAAAAATAGGAGACCGGCTCGATTGTATAATGAAGGAGACTTGGTAAAAATCACTAAAATTAATTTTAATAACAACGGAAATAGTAAAAAGTTGCTCCCGTCTTATATAGGACCCTATAAGGTTGTTGCTGTGTTAGGTAATGACAGATATAAAGTTGCGGCAGTACCTGGATTAACTAATGGTAAAAATAGACGTAAAACAACGGTAGCTGCTGATCGTATTGCGCCTTGGATTCACATAGCGGCTTTAGAGGTAGATAATGATGAGCGGGATCTTTCTGATAATATTGAAAGTGATTAAATATCCATATTGGCTTTAAGATTTTATTTATAATTATTTTGTTACATTTACAGTAGCAATAGCATGTGTAATATTTAATTCATTAATATTTTTGGAAGAATTTTATAATATATTGCAAATGTGTTTCTCCCGAAAATATATTTGATGTATAAAAAAAAAAACATTTTCGATGCTTAGAAATGATTTGATGTGTAAGTTAAATTTCTAGAATTGTTAATGGAAATGTATGAAAGATTGTGTTATGAAGGTTAAATATGATGTCATAAAAGAAATAAAATGTTTGATATATAATGATGATAAGACGTCAGTTGTTATATGTTTTGGATGAGAAAGTATCACATGATGGAATATGGATGAAAACGGTTTTATTGATTGAGAAACTATATGTAATAGTTTTACGATCAATAGAATAGATGAAGTCTAATGTACTCTTGTGAGAAAGTAAGGTTCACAACAGTACATAGATAGGTATGATGAGAAGAGATTTTGTTGACCTAGATGAGGAATGTGCCTAGGTAAACAAAATAATAATATATTAATGTACCCTTATGAGAACAAGGTTCATAATGGTATATTAGTGAGATGAATATTCTCAAATGAATGAGAAAATGGCTCGATATGATTTGATACTTGGTAAAACCAGATTTGTTTATTGGATAGATTTATGTTTTGTAAAATATATAATGGTACTTGGTAAACCTAGAATATATATATATATATATATATATTTTAATGTATGTTAAATTGTTAATTTTACTTGGAGCAAGCTTGCCGATTGTTAGGTTTCTTAGTACGTGTATGAGGACATACACGCGGTCAGGATGGACGATTGTTAGGTTTAGATTAATTTCACATTTAATTTAAAATAAAAAAAAAGTATTATTTCATTTTCATATTTCCAAAGACCAAATAACTTTATTTTACTGGCAACACTTGTAAATGAATCTGTCATCTGTAACGGGTACGATCGGCAGTCTTGTTCCAACCAGCGAGGAAGTAAGAAGTATAAAGTGGAATTGTATTTGGTGGAGGATCCTCAGAGGCTGTACTGTGTGAATAAAGATATTGGAAAAGGTAAATATATGTTTTAATTATTAATATTTTAGATATCCTGGTTATAACCCTACATAATTTTCTCTGGTGGACAGCCAGCTAAATAAAAAAAAATAAAGTAGAAAGAAACTGATAATGAAAATAGTGATAAATAGGTAATTGAAGGAGTATGGATAGATTAATTTGCATAGTTTTAAGTCTCATAATTGTATTTAAATAATATAATTAAAAAATGCGCAAATACATGTATGTTTTATTTTGTAAAATTAATATGTTTATAACATCAATTTATTTCTGAACTTAGTTGTTTCTTCATCTTGTATTTAATCTTCTAGCCAATTGATCTCTCAATTCTCTGCCCAATAGTAAGTCACGGGCACCATAATTTTCTATTAACTCCACTTGTTGATCAAATATTTCTGCCAAAGTAAAACAATGGTTATAATACATAAAAAGGTACTTTTAAAATCAGGATTATACATGGGAAATATATTTATTTACCTGGGGGCTGTTTAGAAACAATATTTGTTTATTGTGGTTCTGGAACATGAAATTTTATAGCTATATTGTACTCTAATCGTCCAAAAGTATTTTCAATTACAACTCTTGCAGAGGTGTGTTTTGCGTCGAAAGATTCCTCAGTAGAGTTGTGGGCTGGATTTAAATATGGTGACATTAACCATGGCCTTTGAGGGTAACCCGAATCACCTGTGAAAATATTATAGGTATATTATTACTTGCATAAGCATCGTTTAAGAATATTAATTATTGATGTTAGATATTTGCATACAATCCAGGACTTACCCAAAGCCATATGATTTCATTGTGCGTCTGCTAGGATTGTACATAGTAGTTAATGCCACTATTTTCCCATATGAAAGAATCATGGGTTGGACCTCCGAACTTAGCATTCACAGATAAAATTAATCAGTAGCGGTCACATATCTGAAATAACAAGGTTTTTTATAAGTTATTTTCCATATTTAAGAAATATAGGTAAATAAACATTATATTCACACATCTTTACCTTCCATTAGCACATTCATTGAATGATAGTGTTTTCTACAATAATATAGGTGCTTCTCTTCTTTACTAGAAGCAAATATTTTAAAATGACAGCCATCAATGCATCCTATCACCCCTGTATTCCATACTTACCTACTTTAAAAACTAAAATTTCAAATTAAATTATTGATTTATAAATAATGATTAAATAAACAAACAAGTATGGATCAGAGTGCTGGGCAATGAAACAGACTGAAGAGAGGAATGGTGCATGCAAATGAGATGCATATGTGAAGTAACAAGGTTGGACAGGATTAGGAATAAATACCTATATAAGGGGAAGTCTGAAAGTTGCACCAATTTTAGGAAAGGTAAGAAGTGCAAGGTCAGCTTGGTACGGCTTGTTATGAGGTGGGAAGAAAGCCATGTGAATAGAAGAGTGATGAATATAATGACAATAGACATAATAGTAGAGGAAGGCCGAAGAAGACATGGATGGATTGCATGAGAGATGATATGGGAGTCCTCAGTGAAAGAAATATACATGTTGCGCAGACCCCACTTAGCGTGGGACAAGGACAGGAGAATGATGAAAGAACTAAGTAGAGAGAGTACGCCAATTACTTTATTTATTTACCTACCTTTGCGTCTCTCTCTTGATATGTTGTAGGAAAATGGATAAATCTTTTAAAAATATTAGGATGGTTCAATCCTATTTTGACTTCAATATATACACTTATGGCTTCTTGTAAGAAATGCTTTGCTAATCCAGTAACTCTTTGGTAACTACCATGTGCAACCCTGCAAATAAAAATGTGTTTATTTAATTTATTAGATGTATATGTAATGATAACCTAAGTTAATCAACACGGATTCCAACACGCCTTACCTTGGATTCCAATGACACTCTTTGTGTAGATTTCAAATCCGTGTAAGTAATCCTAAAAATCCTCTAAAGCTTCCTTATTGAGCCTATATTATTTAACATTTTATGAAATTATTTTCTTAAGTATGTGTTCCACGGGATTCTCTTTCTCATGCCAGCTTGAAAACTTTCTTGTTCGCGTTGTTCATCTCGAAATGCAGCTGTCGTTAACATAATATTCCATCCAAAATATCGTATTGCCGACATTATTTTCACAAAAAATTATTATTTGGGTCAAGTAAACAGCTTTTCACAACTCAATTTGCCAGTGAGCTATGCTACTATAGCGGTAAAGATATTTCCGTATGACATCTGTCAAATTTGTAACTCATGGTACCGATTTCCATACAAAAAGATCATACGAGAGTGCCTGTAGATTTCGATAGGTTAAAAACTTATCAAGTATTAAACCGTATTAAACTCATGGTACCGATTTAAAGTTCTTAAACTGACCGCTAGGGGCGCTTTAGATTTTTTCATACAAATCTTTGCGCGGTCGATATCGTAGCTGTCACTTTGAAAACTCGTGGTAGCGCTACAGAATTGGGATGTAACCTACCAAGTGGACGAAGTGACGACATGGAGGAAAAATGCCTAGCTTCCTATTTTGTACCTGATGCCACTAAGTGCTAAAGTTATTAGAACTCAAACAACTTGTGGTTGTGTTGCTACTGGCAGCCTAGAAAAACAGAAAGTGTGAATCTGGATGTGTGTGCGTGTGTGCATGTGTGCTAGTTAAAATTAGTAAAAAAAATTAAAACTCATTAAATTAAAGGTTTGGCTGTATGATTTTAATTAATCAAAGCCTTTAAACCGTTATTTCCTACTAGAAAAAGAATTTAAAAAAATATTTTCCTGTCAATGTCAGTGCAATTTAAAGCTCAGGGAATAATTTTAGTCTCTCAACACGTAGATTAATTGTTGATTCTAAAGAACAATGTGCAAAATGGGCCCATTGTTGTAGCACTTTGTAACCATATTTAAAATAAATTTGTGGATAATTAGAACATTTTATTATATGGCGACTAAACTGAATTGTGTTAAATAAAAAAGTTATAGGGCTTAAAATAAAATACACCAAATACGATATTTCATCCAATTAAATTCACTTAGAGTTAATTTATATACAGAAAAGCAAGAACTTCATGTTTCAGAAGAAAACATACAGCCTACATAAATATAAAAACTTAATGAAAAAAATGAAAATGAAAATGTTTTTTATTGACCACAGAAAAAATCAGACAAAAGTACAAATTACAAACTAAATTAAAACTTATATAAATGTCCTTAACTTATGAACCAGAGGTTCCCAAACTAGGCTTAGCCTGTATTTTGGGAAACCATAAAATATGTAATTACGCCATTATTAATGAAGCCATTCTTATTAGTCTGCCCGGATGGGTATATTATAGACATCCTCGGACCATACGGTGCAACCACCTCAGATGCTCAAATAATGATCCAGCTTATGGAAGACGAATCCCCTCTCCATGGCCTTCTACACGCCAATGATGTATTTATTTTAGATAGAGGTTTTCGAGACTCGATACCCAGAATAGAAACCTGTGGCTATGAACCACATATGCCACCGACTAAAAGCAGACAAGCGTCCCAGTTGACCAATCGCGAGGCTAATGAATCAAGAAAAATAACAATTGTGCGCTGGGTCATAGAAGTCATAAATGGTTGGTTTAAACGCGATTTTAAAATCTTCAGAAATCAGTTATTTAATAAATCACTGCCACATTTAATGACCGATTTCCGCATTGCTGGAGCGCTGCTTAATGCATTTAAAAACCGCCTGCATGATAACACTCATGCTACTGCTTTTATTGACATAATTAATAGAAGAATGAACAGTGACAATACATTAGGGAAGTACGTAGTGGAGCAAAATATGAACCGGCAGCGGGCGTCTTTCGTAACTTTGACCGACGAGTCAATAAATGTACACTTTCCGGTGCTAGATGACGAAGACATCATTTTATTTAGCCTTGGGACATACCATTTAAAACTCGCACGTTCATACGTCAGTGAACATATAAGAAATGGCGTGTATAATATAGAGGTGTGTGTAAGTCCCAGTCCAAGAATGTCAGATTATGGACTCTTAACAGAAAACGCCACACTAATGCGGGGTCGTGTTTTGTCTCGACACATATCTAACAAGATATACTATACATATATTTTAATTAACGAAAATGTGGAGGGCATCACAGCAATCCAAGCCTATTATTGCTCTTGCCTCACAGGCATGAGAACTATCGGAGCATGTGCTCATGTTGTGAGCATAATCTGGTATTTTGGAATAGGTAGGCATTTGGAACATTTTGTTGGACCAGCAAGTGCGTGGGACGATTTAATTATTGATTCGGAGAATACTCAATAAATAACATTGTGTAAAATACAATGTTATTTATTGAGTATTCTCAGTATACAAGATTTTTTTTCCACTGCCCTATACTATACTACATGATTGTAACCTGACTAAAATAAAAAATACTGTCATAAACCTAGTTTCTCTTTCAGTTCAGTCATTAATTCATTGAAGCCTGTTTATTTGGACACATTTTAACTAATTTTCGTAAAAATTAAAAGTCTATTTTCCATTCTCTCCTCATTCGTTCTTTCATTCATTCGTTCATTTTTCATACATTCGTTTTATGACTAATCAACTCACAAAAGTTTATGGTGCTACAATACTGGGCCCAAGGTCCATACAAATTTGCACATTGTTCTTTAAAATTTGAAAAAAAACTGACTGTCTGCTGTCTTTGTTGATTCTACTTCAAACTCAAATACCTACGTAATTGAGCGGTGATTCTCATCACTTTACCATTCAGTTTGAAACAAAGTATGTAGGTAGGGGAGGAAATAAAAAAAGATTAATTAACAATAAAGATTTATTCAAGAAAACACCTTCTAGGTAAATTAGTTCGGAGAGCGAGGGACGAGGGTCGAGATTGAGCTTTGATTATTTAACCGCTTAGGAAAGCTACAGTCCTGGTAGGGTAGTCCGCAGCCGTTGAGGGTAGGTCGTGCAGGCAGCTTCTGCACGAGGTTGTAGGCGGCGCGGGTCAGGACACGCAGTAAAGGCGTAGGCACGTAGTAGGCGGTCAAGCACGTGTAGGCAAGCTCATGGGATTGCTGGTAGCAGCGAAGGTAGGTGGTCCCGCTTGCACTTACCCGTGTTCCGCTTGAAGGGTGCCCCGCACTTAGACCCTGGAATGTTTGAAGGTAGGTGTCATCCAGTGTCCCCGCAATGGACTCCAACCACCCCAAACAACCACCAGTGGGAGCAGCATTCCCACCAATTAATTGCTGAGGTGAGGGAATCTATTACAGCGACAAGAAGTTGTTAAATTTAGAAACACATAGGTGGAAATACTAATTTGGAATACAGAACATTAAAACATTTATCAAAAGCAAAAGAAAGTACGAGAAATTTATAAAAAGTAATTATGCCGGTAGGTTGACAAAACTAAACAATAAGAAGGCATAATTACGACCTAGGAAATGCAACCTATTAGCCTATTGCAACACACTCACCCGATCTGGGGTATCACAGAATCTATTAGACGTGAACGTAGAAAATTAAGGTGGCAATGAGAGCCGCAAATTCGCGTTAAATTACATTAAGTTGCAAAAGGATGATCAGGAGCAAAAGAGGAAGCCCCCGGCGTCTGCGCCGCTTTTTATACGTCTCTTTTTGACATTTGAATTTTGAACTGACATTTCTTTTGACGTGCACTAATTGCACGCAGGCAAAAGAATAAAGCTATGGACAGCCTTCGGCTATTTGGTATCCATTGCATTTTATTTATTGATTTTTATTATTCAATTTATATATTGAAATTAAATAATAAAAAAATATTAGGAAAATAACGTACTACGTTACATACCCCCCTTTTTAGTGTAGGATTTTTCCTAAGTAAAATCCGCTGACTAAACTGCTGTAGTTACAAACAATTGCGCTTACGCATTCATCCATCATAGAACATTCTTCCCTAACATACATCGTCACTTCACATAGCAGAGTACACTTTAGAGTTGTACTATGCGTCCTTCCGAAAGAGTAATTTGCTTTACATATTAACAAAAACTCACAAGATTCAAGACAGTAATTACCACTAATGCTATAGATTTAAAGTTAAAATTTAGAAAAAAATAATTGTAGGCTTATTTAAGGAGTAATTAACCGCCCCTGCAATGGCTTATTTTATGAGTTGCAAACCGCTCATTAATAATTACTGAAGGGGTAGACCAACAGTATTTCGCTCTAATAGATAGCTAATCAAGAGATACGACATAGTATTGACGATCTGATACAGCTTATAACACTTAATGGGGTAGACCATTAGTGTAGTAGAAACGAATAGTAGATGTATTAAGGCTTATTTAAGGAGTAACAACCCGCTCCTGCAATGGCTTATTTATAGAGTGCAACCGCTCTTAGTATACTAATGGGGTAGACCATAGTATTAAGTAGGAACATACAGACTACTACAGACAGAACACATAGACTGTTGTCCTAATAGTAGAATTAAAACCAAAATATTAAATCGTCATACCCGCTCCGCGCGCTGCAAGTACAGATGTGTTTAGTTCGTCTCTTGAACATTTATTCGAAAAAATGGTAAAAAGTCGTCAATAGTGCAAAATTTATACATTGCCAGTAAATATAACCGATAACAAAAGGATCAGTGCAACAACAGTGATAAATCAGTGCCAAAATTAGACAAAATAGACCAAAATAGTGTTATACTCATTAAAACAAAAAGTGAAACTACCGCAAAATTACTAAACAGTGCAGCGTTGGGATTGTGATCACAAAAGCTTGGAACCTTGAACCCATTAGTAAACGCAAACCCGTTACGGCGATTTCTAAAACCAGCAAGTAAATTCACTCCCTATCTCATGTAACTCGTGGCCGAGTGGAAAAAGACGCAAGTTATCATCTATAGACTGTTAAATGCGTGGGTTCAAATCCTAGAAGGAAGAATTTTTTTTTTTACTTTATTTCCTTTTCTACAATTCGAATCTCAAAGGAACAAATTTTTTTGTTAATTTTTTTCTCATCAATTTTTTTTTTTTAAATAATAAAATAAATAGAAAACCTTCTTTGAAAACAATATATTTCTAAATTTGAAGAAAGATGGCAAGCCTACATTGGGGATGTTGCACTAATGAAATTGAAGATGTTGGCATCGATAATTACATATTGTGTTGTAAATGTGAAAAAGCATACCACCTCATCTGCTTAACACTGCCTGCAGTTTCAAAGAATCGCGACGCAGAATGGTTATGTCCAGCGTGCAAAGTCAAAACATGAAAAATTAGTAAGGACGACGAAACACCAATACGCAATGTGTCCAAATGCCGAGGCAGTAAGAGACTTGCCGTGCATTCACCTCCCGATATGAATCAAGGGATTACCCAGCAGGATATTCGTAATATTGTTATGGAGATAACACAGGCCCAGTCCAACAACATGTTGACTAGAATGAATTCGAACCTTGCTACAATTATAGGCAGGGAGCTAAAACCGCTTAAAACTGACATCACTGAATTAAAAGAGTCTATAGGTTTCTTAAGCGAACAATATGATGATTTATTATCAGAACACAAAAAAACGAAAGAAACTGTATGTGAATTGCAAAGCGAAAACAGCAACATGAAACAAACTATATCTGAGCTCAGCTCCCGTGTAAACCAATTAGAACAATCAGCGCGTGCAAGTAATATTGAAATACAGTGCGTCCCCGAAAATAAACAAGAGAACGTAATAAAAATAGTAAAAGATCTTGGAAAAATTATATCGTGCGAACTTACAGAAAAAGACATTTTGAGTTGTACCCGCATCGCTAAAATAAACCATAGCAGCCCAAGACCCCGATCCATTATCGTTCAGGTCTCTTCGCCTAGGATCAGAGATGAATTTATTGCATGCAGCGTAAAGTACAACAAAGCCAACCCTCACCAAAGGCTTAATAGTTCACTCATTGGGTTAAGCGGAAGTGCTTCACCGATATACATTGCGGAACACCTCTCTCCTTCGAACAAGGCTCTGCACGCGTCCACAAGACTGAAAGCTAAAGCAGCTGGTTACAAATATGTCTGGGTCAGAAACGGCAAGATTCTGGCAAGGAAGAATGATGAATCGGAATACATCATTGTCAAGAACACATTGGACTTAAATAAATTAGTTTAGATTTATGGAGAATTCAAAACCTAATGCATGTTTTTATATAACTTATATTAATAAAATTTAAGCCTCTAAAATTGTATTACCAAAACGTACGCGGTTTACGTACGAAGACCCACGATTTTTATAGAGAAATATGTTGTTCGAATTTCGATGTAATTATTCTCACCGAAACTTGGTTAAATAATGGGGTGTCAAATGGAGAGCTATTTGACGACAGGTATGTAGTCTACAGAAGAGACCGTGAAAGTTCGGGTTATCACCAAAATAAAGACGGTGGAGGAGTGCTGATTGCCATTTTAAGGTCCATCAAATCGGTACATAAACCCGAATGGGAAAGTAATTGTGAAGATCTATGGGTGGTCTTAAATTTGCAAAAAGGTAAATCTGTCTGTCAATTAGCTCTCTGTGGTATTTATCTGCCTCCTCCAGTTAGAACTACAATGTTAGATGATTTTGTTAAAAGCTGTAATCAGGTGCTGGACAGGTCATAATGTGATAATAATATGTTATATTGCATAATAGGGGATCTCAACCTAGGAAATGTTAATTGGAATTTGGTAAATGATTCGGCGACCGGTTACAGCCCTCCTAGTTACACTCATCTTTTGTTAGATATGATCTACTATCATAAATTAAAGCAACTTAATGTCGTTAGTAACAATTCAGGTAGAATTCTAGACATAGTATTGACAAACCTATCCCAGAAAGCTTGTACTATAGAGGAATCTAATAATCCACTAAGTGTTCTCGATCCCCACCACCCGGCCTTAGAACTAGTGATCACTGAAACTAAATATAATTATCTTGCTTATAATTGTTTAAACAATAAAGTCCTTAACTTTATCATAGCAGACTATGATAATATACGAAAATACTTTAAAAAATGCGATTGGGCAGCTGTGTTAGGCGTAGAGAGGGATGTTGATGCAATGGTCGGTGCTTTTTACTCTGCACTGCACAGAGTAATTGACGAACACGTTCCAGCTAAAAAAACAAAAAATAACAAGTATCCCGTTTGGTTTGACGTAACATTGCGGAAAATGTTGAGAGAAAAACAAAACCTCAGAAGCCGTTTCAAAAAATACAAGAACCCGCGAGATAAAATTGAGCTAGAACTGGTGAACAAACGCTGTAGTAAACTGGCGAAAACTTGTTACAAAAGATACATTGAAAGCATGAGAAAATCAATAAAATCCAGCCCAAAACTCTTCTGGTCATTTATTAAAGCAAAAAAAGGTGGCACAAGTAATTATCCAGAAACTATGGGCAATGGCCAGAGATTTTCTTCAGATGGGGTAGATATATGCGAATTATTTGCAACCCATTTCGAGTCGGTATACAGCATTGCAAATCAGGACAATTTGAACATTGATACTGAGTATTGGCAATTATTGAATAATAATAGTTTGTCTTTAACCGCTCCTCATTTGGATCATAAAACTATATTGAAAAAGTTAGAGTCATTAAATAGATACAAAGGTCCTGGGCCCGATGGTATCCCTCCAGTTTTTATCATAGCTTGTGCAAAAGAATTAGTTGAACCTCTGTATGTCATTTACAATAGATCATTAAGAACTGGAGTCTTTCCGAGTGTTTGGAAGTCGGCAAAGGTAGTACCTATTCATAAGGGAGATAATGTGGACCTGGTTATGAACTATAGACCAATTTCACTGCTCTCAGTGTTTGCTAAAATCTTCGAGTCATTGCTGTGCCCATATATTCAGAATCACTTTAAGCATTATATCACAGATCATCAGCATGGTTTCGTAAACAAGAGATCAACAAGTACAAACTTAGTGTTATATACCGAAGCGTTGGTTGATATCCTAGACAATAATAAGGAAGCTTATGTGATATATACAGACCTTAGCAAGGCATTCGATCGCGTTTCCCATCAGATGCTCGCCACAAAATTAAAAGCTTACGGTATCTCGGGTTCACTACTAGGCTGGATACAATCGTATCTCTGTGACCGAAAGTTTTATGTCGTAGCTAATGGTTTTAAGTCGGATTATCATGATATTACTTCTGGAGTCCCACAAGGCTCACACCTGGGTCCCGTTCTCTTTAATGTTTTTTTGAACGACGTCACTAGTTCTTTTAAATATACAAGGCCTTTTTTGTATGCTGACGATATTAAAATAGTTGGTAGGTGTGAATCAGCTGTCGACGCAGAATTAATTCAAGAAGACATTGATAGACTGGTGGAATGGTGTTATAATAATGGTATGAAACTAAATGCAGACAAGTGTTATCATGTAAGATTTAGCAGAAAACATAGGTCTTTAGATTCATGTTACACAATAAACTCAACTCATATTCAAAAACGGAATGAGATCAAAGATTTAGGCATTATTTTTGATAAAAAATTAACTTTCATACCGCATATAGAACATGTCATTAAAAAATCCTCTAAAACATTAGGGTTTGTTTTGAGAAACACGAAAGTATTTGCAGGAAATAGAATAAAAATTATATTATATAATAGTCTTGTTAGAAGTCAGCTTGAATACTGCAGCGTAGTCTGGAGACCACACTATGCAACTCACTCACTTCGGTTGGAACGCTTGCAAAAGAGGTTCGTCGCTAACTTGGCATTTTATAACGGAATATCTAGAAGTGTTCGATCCTACGAGAAAAGGATAAAACATTTTAAAATCCAGTCTCTTGAGCACAGAAGGAACATTATTGATATCTCTTTTCTTTATAACATTCACAGACATGTCATCGACTGCCCTAGTTTACTAGAGAGATTTAACTTCCGAGTCCCGCGACGCATACCACGTTCTCCTATAACTCCGTTCACCCCTCCCATCCGTAGATCTGTAATGGGTTCAAATTCGCCAGTACCTAGACTCTGTAGGCTCCTCAACAGTTGGAGTGATCTAATTGATCTCAATGTTGAATCACTTGCCAAATTAAAAAAGATAGTGTCCTGCTGACGGCGCTAAGACAAATATGTATGTATGTTTTTTTTTTGTCTGTTCTTGTTTTTTTTTCTCTTCTTTTTCTTTTTATAATTTAAGTGTTTATATTGTTAAATAATGTTAAGTTTATTGATGTTTAAGTAGAAATAAGTACATCTGCCACCATGAGGTGTTTACCTGTAATTGTTTATCACACTTAGAAAGCATGTTTAGCAAATAATCTTAATTTTAAGTGCCAGTGTGTATAAATGTTGGTAGACCTAATAAATAAAAAAAAAAATTAAAAAAAAAAAAATCTATAGGCAATTAGTGGTTGGGTTTAGGTAGTATTAACTAAATTTAATGTGTAGGTAGGTGAATTTAAAAATATTAGCAAAATTATAAAATTAAAAGTAGTACATATTTATTGAAAGATAGGTAAAAATAATTTGTTTTAAATAGTTCATTATAATCTAAAGCTAGGTAGGTTTTATAAAAAAAAAATATTCCTTGTAAATAGTTTAAGTTAAAATTAAAATGGTAAACTTCTAAAGTTTCCATTCAAATAAATTTATCAGAGTAGAGTCCATAGTAGACACAATGCATTAAAAAAAAATTTAGATTATTATCATTTAAGAAAAGGAAATATTTTTCCTAAGTTGTGATCATCCTTATGTTTTAGTCCTCCCTAATCGGTTGATATGTTACCACAATAGACTTGGGCATTAAGATCAGGCCAGACACACCAATTGAACTTAATACGGGCACTTCTTAGTACCAGTAAAATAGCACTAATTAGGTTACTTCATCGTTTAATTCTTAATTTTGTTAATTTAATCCACTCTAGATCTCATTATTTTATGTTTATTAGTACTACCCAACCCACTTACACTTCCAAACATACAACTACGACTACACATACATCTACACTTACACTCATCTACACATCCACGCACACACACGCACTCACAAGAAGGTGAAATTAATATCATTTCTATGTTTTCAGGCGATCATATCTATATCATTTCGAACTATATTAATTTAAAAATCTTAAAATGACTGTTTTTACAGAAGACTTTGATGAAACGCTTACGATTAACTGTCACTCGCTTGAAAACATCGAATCAACTTTAAGTTTGCTATTAGCTGAACATAATTTTAAAGCAATTACCTTTAACATCCGTAGCATATAACATAATTTTGACGCCTTCTTGGTCACTTTGTACCGATCCAAGATTGAGTTTGACCTAATAACGTTAACAGAATGTTGGTTAACTAGACACTGCATTATTCCGCAACTCCCAGGTTTTAACTCTTTTCGAACTAGGAAATTTATAAATAGGAGTGGTGGGGTAGTGACGTACGTTAAAGACTATTGGAACGTAGTAGTAAAAGAATCAGACTGCGAAGACTGTAACCGCCTAGAAATCAACTTTGATAATGACTTTCTTGTGCTAGCAATTTACAGATTCCCCTCATTTTCCAATTCAACTCCTTTTGTTCTATCATTAGACAACATTTTAACTCAAGCACGGGCTAAGAAAAACCAAAACCTAATTCTTACCGGAGACATTAATCTCGATCTCTGTTCCGTTCCCCTAAGTGACCAATGCAATCAATACGTGTCCTTGCTAACTGAACATCAACTGCTTCCTGCAATAACAGAACCAACAAGAGGTGACGCATGCCTTGATCACTTTTTTGTAAAGGACCCCAGATGCGCGTTGGGCTTGATTAGTAATACAGATATAACTGATAACTACATGTGTATGTTGGCTATATCATATCGACAGCATAGACCAGTAATAAGACGTTCTCGCACGAAAGTCAATATTGAGACCCTTATTGTTGACATCGAACAGGAGGACTGGAACTCCATTTTAAGCTGCCAAGACGCAAATGCTGCGGCAGATACATTCTGTAATAAAATTGAAAAAGCCATAACTAACAATTCAAGAATAATAACAATAAGTCGATCCAAACACACCTTGAAACCATGGATTACTCTGGGACAAATCAAATGCCAAAAACACCGAGATCGTCTTCACTTACGTGCTAGAAAAAAACCCACTTGACGATGTTTCACAAATCACTTACAAAAGGTATAGAAACTTCTTGACCGGCCTATTGCAAAAACTTAAAAGACAATACGAAAACCAAATGTTAGTAAACAATAAAAACAATCCAAATAAACTCTGGCACACAATAAAAGATATCTGTCATGTAAATAAAAATCGGAAGCAACCGTTAGACTTACTGAAACTCAAAGAAAATAACATTAGTTCCCTGAATGAGTGTAACAAATACTTTGCTAATGTCGGAAAAGATCTAGCTAATAATATACTAAAAAAACTGTCAGCCACACCAGAATCACTGGCAGCTGAAACAAGTCTAAACTCATCAAAACTACCGAACTCGTTTTTCCTTATTCCAACTGACACTTTTTTTTTTATTTTTATAAAAGGCTAACAAGATGACCTCACTCCACCTGATGGTAAGCGGTAGTGAGATCCAAATATGAGGTCGACAGGCACAATAGATCGTATTGAGCCTTTTTTTTTTTTATTTTTATTAAAAGGCTAACAAGATGACCTCACTCCACCTGATGGTAAGCGGTAGTGAGATCCAAATATGAGGTCGACAGGCACAATAGATCGTATTGAGCCTGTCGCACTCACCCTGAAGGCCTGCTTAAATGCCGTTTCATGCCCCGCCTGAAGAGCCCGGGATCGTAGGAGGGAGGGAAAACATGAGCTGGAAGGGCATTCCATGCCTTAATGGCACGGGGCAGAAATGAGGAGCTAAACCTCTTAGTCTCTTAGTCGTTCGGGAGTGGAAAGGGGAGGGAGGGACTAGCTGGAATAGCTCTTCAGAGCATTCCCCATTATAGAGACGGTAGAGAACACTTAGACCGGCAATGTCTCTATGTAGCTGGAGAGGCTCTAAGGTTTCGGACACCTCTACATCACCGACAATACGGATAGCACGTCGCTGCAACCTATCGAGGGCGTCGAGCAAGTATTTTACTGAGCCATCCCAGAGGTGACAGCAATATTCCACACATGGGCGAACTTGTGCCTTATAAAGAAGGCAGAGTTGCACCGGTGTAAAAAATCGCCGCACTCTGTTCAGGATCCCCAGTTTGCGGGAGGCTGTTCTAATGACGCTCTCGATGTAATCCCGCTGGTTCAGGTCGCGGCGAACATCCATGCCAAGGATGCTAAGGCTATCCTGTATTGGTAAGGGGGTGCTCTGAAGAGTAGGATAGGAAAGGAAAGGAGACACTTTACTAGAAAAAACACACACCTGTGTCTTCTTGGCATTGAACTCGACAAGATTGCATGAGCCCCATTCGGAAATGCGGTCCAAGACCCCGTCAAGCTCGGCGACAAGAAGGTTCCTCTTTTCCTCGGTTTCGGTCTGCTTTACCCCAGGTCTTCCGAAATAACGTGCGTGGACAGTGCTGTCATCCGCATAGCAATGAATGTTGCCTAGTGACAACATGTCATTGATATGCAGCAGAAACAATGTCGGCGACAGAACGGAACCTTGAGGTACACCGGAATTTATTGGGTGGAAACAAGAAGTGCGTCCGTCACAAAGGACACGAATCCTGCGCCCCTCCAAGAATCCCGCAATCCATTCGCATAAGCGAGGTGGCAGACCGTATGCCGGGAGCTTGGAGAGAAGCGAACGATGCCATACACGGTCAAACGCTTTAGCGATATCAAGGCTAACTGCCATAGATTCGCCATGCTTCTCCATAGCCTCCCCCCAGAGGTGCGTAACGAACGCTAGAAGATCACCCGTGGACCGTTTTGGTCTAAAACCGTATTGACGGTCATGCAGCAGCGAGTGATCCTCTAGGTAGCGGATGAGCTGGGCGTTAATCATCCGCTCAAACACCTTACCCAGTACTGAGGTTATAGCTATGGGCCGGTAGTTGGCAGGATCAGACCTGTCCCCTTTTTTGGGAACAGGCTGAACATTCGCCTCCTTCCAAGCCCGGGGCACGATGCCCGAGGTATATGAGAGGCGGTACAGGCGTGTGAGTACTGGAGACAACTCCGCTGCGCAAATTTGGAGTACTTACGCTGGAATACCGTCTGAACCACTAGTTTTCCTTACATCAAGTGACTGCAACTCAGCACGTACATCACATTGCCTGATTCGGATCTCAGAGGCATATGAGCACCGCAATGTGGAATTTTAGGCGGCTGTGCTCCACCGTCATCGATGCAGGAATTGGCCGCAAAACGATTAGCAAGCAGATCTGCCTTCTCTTGCGGTTGATGAGCTAGTGAATCGTCAGAATATTTCAGCGGAGGGAGAGAAGTTGGATTGCACATGTTTAGCCAGGCGCCAAAAGGAGCGGCTACCCGTAGGATGCCTAATAAGGTCCTGGCCAACACGTGCAACTCGCTGAGCATCTGCTCTGTTGTAGGCCCTTTTAGTGGCCTTGGTGGCTTTGTTATAGGCTGCTTTGATCGAGGTAATATTAGGATCCCCAAGTGCATGAGCCCTGGCCCAGTTGCGGTACGCCGTCCGTTTCAGTTCAACGGCTGCAGCGCACTCACGACTGAACCAGAGATCATCTTTGCGACCGCTGGTGACATCAGTAAATGGAATGTAATACTCCATTCCAAGACTGATCTCACCCGCAATAGCCGCAGCACACTCCGTGGGATCACTTCCTCCAAAGCAGCTCTGCCCCCAAGGGATGGATGCGAAGTATTCACGCATACCATCCCAATCTGCCGACGAGTAGCGCCACAGTCTCCGCGTCACCTCCACGGGTTGTGGGGGAGCGGTGCATGGCACTGTTGCACCCACCAGGCAGTGGTCGGAGGACCCCAGCGGGGCACAAACCGACACTAGGTACCCGGATGGGTGGCTCGTCAGCAGAAGGTCCAACAAGGAGGGCGCTTGACCGACAAGATCAGGCATCCGGGTGGGCTGGAGTACCAGTTGCGTCAGGTCATGCGTGAGAGCAAATGCGTGGGCGGTCCGGCCAGCATGGTCTGTTTTAGGGGAGCCTAACCAGGTGTCATGGTGGGCATTAAAGTCCCCTAAAAATACCAGCTCGCTATTGGGGAACCGCGCCTGAGCGATGTCTGCCGCCTGACTCAGATGGTCGAAGAGTCGAGTTGTCTCAGTGTCACCTTTATGGGACCGGTATATGCACACGTAGACTCTGCTCACAGAGCCTAAATCCACGTGCACACCAAGGATGGAGAGGGATGGGTCTTCGAGGCAGTGAAGACGGACATAACAGACGTCCGCCCTGACGAAAAGGCACACACCTGCCTTGGGCTGGAAGGACTCTTCCAGCTCATAGCCCGGATAGCGAAGGTATGCCGTATCGGCAGGGCAGCCAATCTGAGTCTCCGTCAGAAACAACATCGCAGGCCTCGCCGTCTCGAGGTGTTGGTGGACGGCGTTGAGGTTTGCATGGAGTCCACGGATGTTAGTGAACTCCACCTCAAACAGCGAGGGGGTGGGGAGTTGGGGTGCCGCTGTAGGACGATGTTGCGTTTGTTGTACTGCCATCGAGATTAGAGGGAAAGAAAGAAAGAAAGAAAGAAAGAAAACATTTATTGATCATAAATTAAAAAAATAATAATACAAAACTAATACAAAACATACAAATATATTTATGATCAAAAGGTTCTGCCTCAGCATGTGCCGTAGCAGCCGCAAGGACGCGACGGCGCTGATATTCTGGCAGAACCTTTGAGAAAAAAAAAATATGGACGAATATAAACAGAACAAATACAATACAAAGAGAGAAAAAAAATACAATACGAAGAGAAAAATAAAGTAAAAATAATAATACATGATACATGAAACAAGTTTTTTTTATGACAAACAACAACAACAAAAGCAGAAACAAAACGGATAAATTTATTTATGTCCAATGCCATCAGCCGGCGACGACGACTCTTTATAGAGTTTTGTCTATGGTCGATGGCAATGGAGCGCAACGTGAGAAAAAAAAAAAAAATACATCTCGACAATATTATGTAAACAACATGGTTTACCATTGCATTTGCAAGATGGAAACTATTTGTAGATATTGAAATCTAATTAATGTGTGTGACCTAATGTTTACTCAACTTCGAAAGGGGGACGTGAAAGAGGAAACCATTGCTGCGGCAACAACGAGACAAGGCGTGGAGTCTCGCATTGGTATTGAGCTGTGCGGGTTGGAGTTGGCCAGTCCGCCGGACGGACCCGTACCCCCCCGGAGGCGGACACGCCGGGTCCCACTCCGGGCACCACCCGGCACGACGAGCCGCTCCGGGATTATGCGCGACCTGGTGGGGCAGCCTTCGGAGGTGGTTAGTCTCCGTCGGGCCCCTGTACTATGCCGCGGGCGGCCAGCGACACCATCGTTTCTACGGGTCTCCCTGGCCGGCGGGCTGATCCGCTCCGCCCACACAATACCGCCGCTAAGACACCACTGGTCCGGCGCTTGCCGCAGCAATGGTCCCCCCTGGCTCCGGTTCGCTTGACACTTGCGAAGTTAATGATTTAATTTGATGATTTAATTTAATTAATATTTTTGCCACACACACGCAATAATATTGACGATTTTACAAATATTGTTAACATTATTGCGTGGGTGCGGATAGCCAAACGCTATGCACATCACCTTATTGGTTGTTATTTTTTTCACCAAAAGTGTTTTATAGCAAAGAAAACTTACAGAAAGCTGTCAAGGCAGTTCAAGATGCTTCAAACAATTTGTCTACAAGGCAAATTTCTGAAAAATACTGTGTTCCGAGATCCAGTCTCCGCTACTATATTAAAAATCCGGGACAAACCAGTTCAGGACTATCTCCTATATTAACTGCATATGAAGAAAGTTGTTTGGAGGATTGGATAATAAAATCGGCTAGAAAAGAATTTTCTCGAAATAAAGAAGACATTTGCTAATGCTATGAGCTATGTAGATGACTTTGGTTCTTTGACGGATCGCCTCATTTCTGATTCGATTCCGCAGAGAAACACCGAGCATAGCTCTTTCCATAGCCCGCTGAGCGACTTTTAACTTGTGGACCAGCCGTGGCGTCAGTGTCCACTTTTCGGCTCCATACGTCATGACGGGTAGGACGCACTGATTATAGACTTTCGTCTTTAGGCTTTGTGGGATTGACGATGAGAAGACTCGGCGTAGTTTCCCAAATGCTGCTGGATGGATGGATGGTTGGATGTTTTTTCTACTCTGAGGATAATAATAGAAAGATAAACTTAGCAGATTGCCTTAAGGAATATTTTAATTTGTGGAAATCACAAATTATGACCTTTTTTGACCGTGGTGGTTATTTCTCTCTGGCCTTCCTTTGTTACCAAGGTGAACGTGCCTGAGGGTTACAGTTGATGCAAAAATTCATATTAACTTGCATACTTGTATTTGGAGATGTAGGCAAGTTGGAAGCAAATTTGTTTGCAGAAAGCCACGCAATGGACAGATTGCTCAGGATGGACATTGCGACTGCCATGTCGTTTAAAGATCGAATGAGTGGCGTTCAAAATGTAAACTTAAACAAAATCACACGACAGTCAATCATGTTGTGAGTTCAAAAATGGTCCGGAAACAGATAAGAATCTCGACTCATTGGTATTGATACGTTATCACCATCACCTTATGATATAGATCATTTTGCCACCCATATAAATACGAAGTGCACGTGTAGATTATAATCCTATTCGTTCCATTTTCTTTAACATTTAAATATGTCTTAAGGGAGATAATAAATGACAAAACCACAGGAATAATGATTGGTCCATGTTGGCCAAGTCAATCCTGTAACCTTCTTTTAGGTGTACAGTCAATCATATCTCCATTGTTCTTCGGATCTGGAAAAAGTTTTTAAGGGTCTTTAGTATACTAATAAGTTGATACTTAACTTAAGTTTCCGGGAATTATAAAATATTTAAAGATTGTGTTTTGCAACTTATAAGTACTCTGAACAATTACAAGTGTTATCATAAATATCTTCGGATGCAACGTCCCGTACAATTGATGGTTAAACAAACTTACCTAAAGTGAAGTTTGACCGTAATTGTACGAGACGTTGCATCCGAAGAGATTTATGATAAATTCCCACTCTCCCTTAATGGCCCTTTTAAAGGTATCACTATTGCAAAACTATCTCTAAAACGAATGACACATCACGTCAATGTCACAGGTGAGCGGTAAAATGAGGATGACTTTTTTTCTTTTTAATAGTTTATTTTTTCAGTATTCTAAAATAGTGCTCGATGCCTAATACATTGAAGAGTGGACTACAAGTTTTACCTTAAATTTCTTCGGATGCAACGTCTAGTACAATTACGGTCAAACTTCACTTTAGGTAAGTTTGTTTAACCATCAATTATTAGCGGTTGCTATACATTTTGTTCACTCGGCCGGCCAAACAGCATTAAAAAAGTTGTGTAGTCGTGTTGATTAATTTTATTTGTATTTTTAATAGTTATTTTATTGAAAAGTATTTAATATTAATTATTAAATTAAATTTTCATTTTGATTATTAAATTAAATTTTTATTTTAAATTCAATATTGTTTTATTATGTGTTCTTTTAATTTATTTTTATATATTTTAATGTTTTCCGAGTTTTTTATTTCTTCTGGTAAATTATTATAAACAATTGGACAAGTGCACGGCCGAAAATGATATATCTGCACATGTGTACAGTAAGACACAAATAAATGTCACACTGCAAAAATTAAATTTAAAAATTGATAGAGGCTATAACGCTTTTAAAGTATTAGTACCGAAAAGTTAGCTGGATGTTTTTCTTGGCGAAAGCTTTTGGCCTAAGGGCGTACTGTTTTGGCGTTTTGTGAATTTTAAGAAAGCGAAAAATAATGAACCCGAAATACTAAATAATGACTAGTGAAATTTTAGACAATAACTGTATACTATTGAGTTTCAACTGTAAAGGCATTTCACGCTCAATGGAGTGCGTAAGGACACTGTGTAAATCGGGGGACATCATTGCACTCCAAGAAACGTGGCTACTGCAACATGATATACCGTTATTGGGAACCATCGATAATAATTATTATTTTATATTAATTAATAAACATCGCCGGAAACACAGCGGTGGAACTGTCGACGGGAGTTCGGCGTGGTCGTCCGTACGGGGGTGTCGCTTTACTGTGGCGAAAGGATCGGTTTCCGTGCGTTTCTATAATAAAGTGTAAGAGTGTTCGACTGTTAGCGATTAAGATACATACGAATAACAATTACATGATAGTGTTTTCCGTGCCGTATATGCCTGATGTGCGTGAAAATTTAATAGAATTTACGGAATGTTTATGCAAAATGTATACGATTATTGATAATGAAAATGTGTATCTAGTGTACTTGTTGGGCGATTTTAATGCACACATTGGTACGCCCTTTTTCAACGAACTAAGGATTTTTTGCACTGAACAAAAACTATGTATAGCAGACACAGAAATGTTGCCGGTCGATTCGTTTACATATGTGAGTGACAGCCACGGATGTAGACGGTGGCTGGACCATTGTGTGACCTCGCTAGCGGCTAGACAAACGATTGTAAGTGCTAAAATTCATTATGATGTATTTTGGTCTGATCATGTTCCTCTTGAAATAGTATGTAATCTAAATAAATGTTTACCGAAATCTATGGATAAAAACAGAAAAATGTAATACCGATTTAAAAGGGGTAATCTGGGGACAACGCGAAAAATCGCAAAAAATTAAATATTACAATCTTTGTAATAGTAAATTAAGAAACATTAACTTTTCTGAGGAATTTCGACTCTGTTGTGATAATCTATGTAATAATACTTCCCATAGAGAAATAATTAATAGTATGTATAATTCTTTAGTTACAATATTGAATGAAGCCTCTGTTGCTTGTTGTATTTAAGAGCGTCGAAGTGGGGCTGGCTTTGTCTCAGGATGTATGTTAGGAGGGCACACCACAGGGCAAGGCTTTGCTTTCAGGAATGGTGCTTGAACGGTAAGCCTAGGACAGGCCGAAGTTACGATGAAATGTGTTGTTCCAGAAAAGCCTTCAAATCGAAACCTAAATTCTGTCAAAATAATAAAGACCAAGTAAAAATGGATATAATTGCTTCTCATCGTAAAGCTAAAAATTTTGTTTCATTTTTGGAAAACCACTAACAAATTAAACCCTAGGGTGTGTCCACCAGTAAGTGTTGACAATGTTAATGAGCCCACAGAAATAGCTAATCACTTCATGAACCGCTTCAGAGTAGAGCCCAGGGTGACGGTAGCAGGTGTGCGGGTGTCCGAGGCTAGGAATCGTGTTGACGGAAACCTCATTAAAATAACATCGGCTGAAATTGCTAAAGTCATTCGACAAATGACTAGAGGTAAGTCACCAGGGCACGATGGCCTCAGCGTCGAGCACTTGCAGCATGCGGGGCCTCACCTCCCGAGAGTACTAGCCATGTACATTTTGCGTCCGTCACAATTTCTTACTAGATAAACTTATGAAGACCATAGTTCTTCCCATAGTCAAGAATAAGACGGGTGATGTCTCTGATGGAAATAATTACAGACCAATTTCCCTGACTTATGAAGACAATAGTTCTTCCCATAGTCAAGAATAAGACGGGTGATGTCTCTGATGGAAATAATTACAGACCAATTTCCCTGGCAACTATTTTGGCTAAAGTGTTGGACAGTGTACTTAACAAGCATTTAACACAGGATAAAAATCTGCACGACGCTCAGTTTGGTTTTCGTTCTGGGCTATCCACCGAGTCAGCCATTCTATGCCTTAAGCACATGGTTCAATACTACACAGATAGGAATACGCCAGGGTATGCATGTTTCTTAGACCTGTCAAAGGCATTTGACCTTGTGTCATATGATTTATTGTGGGAAAAACTACACAGTAAAACGAATTTGCCGACTGAATTGGTTAAAACATTTAATTACTGGTACGATAATCAAACCAACGTGGTAAGATGGGCGGGTCAGTACTCAGATGTCTATAAAATGAAGTGTGGCGTGAGACAGGGGGGGGGGGGGTTTAACGTCACTCACGCTTTTCAATATATATGTGAATGGGTTGATTGAGGAGCTCAGCAGCGCAGGGGTAGGTTGTTCAGTCGATGGCCAATTCGTTAACAATGTTAGTAATGCTGATGATATGGTGCTGCTGAGCCCCTCAGTCAACGCATTAAAATTGATGGTTTCTCTTTGTGAAAGGTATGCTGAGGCCCATGGACTCAGGTATAATGTGAAAAAGAGTGAGATATTGGTATTTAAATCTGGCACAAAAACCTATCCACTTCCGCCAATAACACTGGATGGGTGTCCTCTTCCGATCGTGACTAAATTTAAATATCTGGATCACTGGGTCACAGATAACCTAAAAGACGACACTGATATGGAGAGGGAGCGTAGAGCACTGTCAGTAAAAGGTAATATGCTGTCACGTAGGTTTGCACGTTGTTCGAGTGAAGTTAAAATCACTCTCTTTAAAGCCTATTGTCAAATTTTATACACGTGCAACCTTTGGAGCAGTTACACCAAAAAAACCTTCAGTGCTCTGCGAGTCCAGTATAATAACGCCCTTAGGGGGTTGTTGGGCTTGTCCTGGCGCTGCAGTGCCTCAGAAATGTTCGCCACCTATAACACGGATGGTGGTTGCAGACAAGATGGACAGTCCAATGATTCATCACTGGAGGTATTACTATTAGTTTAGTCTAAACCTATACTTAATTATTAAGTATAGGTTTTCCTAACATTGTTTTTATTTTTATTTTGTTTATTTTTATGTAAATTCTACTAACATTCTATGGAATCTGTGTATTCTGAAAATAAAGAGTTTCATTTCATTTCATATTTCATATAAAAATTGACTCCTTCTGTAAGGTTTTATTTAATATTAATCTAAAAATAAACAATACGCTTAAAAATTAAAAAAATATTTCAATCAAATAATTCAAATTTATTAGCCTGGCAATATTATTACACTAATTACGTTTACTGCAATCGGAGGATCGAAAAAAAACCAATTTAATTATAACTATTTATTAAAATTAGAAATTACAATTATAGGTAAGTTGAGACCTAATCGAAGTATGATTAAAGACTAACAAAAATGATTAACTAATTAATTAGGAAAATAACAATTTGCGTCACTGCACCAAAATGCACCGTCGACATATAGCTATTTATTTCCATGCGCGAAGTAGGGCAGCAACCTCAGCAATCTTCTATTAGTGCGGCTACGTAATTCCTCCCCCTCAAGAACGGCGACTATTTTAGCACGTTGAGTGAAAATGTTGCCGGAACAGCGTAGCTTGGGTTACTCTGATCATCGGATGATGGTGACTGTTCTTCTTTGCCGATAGCTTTGCTGCATTTGTAGACGTTGTATCGGCGGCATATGATTATGATAATGAGTGCACTTGCACTTAGTAATACGATGTAGAAAGGTACCGTCGTATGATACAGGGTGTCTAACTGTGCTTTATCAATCTTGATCGGAGTTTCCATCATGATTTTGTCTTGAATGCTGTGCAGTTCTTGAAGATTGATGGAGTTCAGATTGATGTGAGATGACATCTTGATTTTTCCTTCTGCTTCGGATGGTATCTGCATAAGTTTCAGGGGTTGTCCTTTAACTTCATCATTGTCGTTAACAATAGTGAACTCCGTGGTCTTCAGACGGCAGCCGACTGGTATGGTGATGAGATAGCTTCCGTGGAGTGTAGTGTAGTCTAATCTTCCACAAATAAGCTGAACTTTGGAGGGCTTCGGGAATGACAGGACGTAATGTTGGTCATCTAATTTCTCCATTGCATCCTTTTTCAGTGTAACAGTTGAAAATTCGCAGGTCTCGATCAGGATCTGGTTGATGATGAGCTCCCTGATGCAGTCAGGTTTGGTGTGCAGCTGACGATTGATGTCGCTTTCACACAGAAACCAGTTATCTAGCTTCGGACATTCTGTCTCTATGTACATGAATGAAATCTCGTTAGTTGCAATGAAAGGAGAGGTGGGTAAAAGAGCCTGTGCTTTCTTATTTGGTACTATTGAAAGGTGATATAAATTATATGTTTCTTTAGAGATAATTGGAAATTGAAATATAAAAACTAATTGGTTGCCAGAATAATATGAACCTGGTTTAATAATTTCGTAATATTCCCGCAATTCTAATTTAATAACTTGGTCTTCGTTATATATAGATTTAAGCTTATTAATTATAGAATCTAAAGTATCTATATCTATCATAGAATGATGTGTGCTTGATGCACGAATAAAAGCTAAACTATTTTCTATCTTAACTAATTCTTGCGCCAGATCTTCAATATTTTCTCCTACTATTACTAAGAGCTGAGCAAATTTGGCATATTTAATGAGACTATTTTCTTGGAAAGCATTACTGTTTAATATTAATTCAATTGTACTGTTAATCTTATTTTGGTTTTCTATTAGTTGGTCTAAAATACTATTGTGTTTAGATATCCACTCTTTATTGATACTGATATGGTTATTTAATTCAGATGTAATTTTGCCTTGATTATTCTCTAGGACACTAATTGCGTTATCATATCTTAAAGCATCATTATGATCAAGGTTACCGGTTATGCTTTTTATGATGGAGCCTAGGCCATCTACAATACCTCTTTTGAACCTATTCGGTTCTAATGATTTTAATTGTTTAGAAACCTTGCCAAGCTTATCCGTCAGATAATCAATTTGAGTCTCGTATAGTAAGTAAGTATCGTTAATCAGTCGTAATCTGTAACTGTTCAGTTGTGTTCGTAATGAGTCGATTTTGTCTTGTATGTCGTTCAGTTGTACATACTGTATGAATGTATGATGGTGGGAAGTTAGTCTCATAGGTCCAAGTTTGTGTGGTAGTAGTCCTGGTCCATCAGCTAAGCTCTCAAGTTTTATCTCCTGAGCTTGTATGATCCAAAGGATCGTTGTTAACAGTATCCTGTAACAAATTAACATTTTTAGGGACTCGTTTGAGTCGTGATTTGGCTACAGGGCCTCGTTTTTTAGAGGTATAGATGGCCAAAACTGTGTCTTGTGTGTAGCGAGGAGCTGTCTTTTGACGGCTCACTAATGGGTTTTTAATAAATACTTGTTGGTTAGTTGCATATTGAATTTCGCTTTCCCGGTTCTTATTTCTATTGTCTATAAGAGCAGTCCGATTATCTAAAGACGTACTATTAATTAAATCGTAGACATGATTCATTTGCTCTTTATGTTTTTGGAGATATTGTTGCAAGAGATGCTGAGTTATGTCAATATCTAAACAGTCTCTGGGGTCAAAATGTCCAGTCAGTAAGTCAAATGGTCTGCATCGCGTGAAACTGTGTATGGAGCTATTGTAAGCGATAAGTGCATACGGTATGAGGTTTATTGTCGGTTCGGTTTTGTGTTTTAGTTTTAAAAGTCTGAGATGTTCAAGAAGTGTAAGATGAAATCTTTCAATATTGCCGTTACTATTAGGAGAGTGAGCTAAGATTTTATGATGATTAATTTTGTGAAGTCTAGTGAATTCTAAGAACAACTGGTTAGTGAACTCCGTTCCATTATCTGTTACAATGGTCACGGGTACACCATGATGTGTGCAGAATCTAAGTAAGGCTTGCAATATACTTAAAGCTGTACCATCTCGCAGATGATATGCTTGGCCATACTTTGTAAAAACATCGACAAAAGTAACATACTTTTCGCTCTCTACTGTAAATAGATCCATGTGAATGATCTCAAAAGGTTTAGTGGCTGGAGGTACTAAGTTAAATTGAGGCCTAACAGGGTTCCTATCATATTTACCTTGACCACAGATAGTGCATTCGTTTATGAATTTACTAATCTGATCTTTCATCTTAGGCCAGTAATACTTTTGAGATAATGCAAGGTGGCATTCGTTAATTCCACGATGGTTAGTCTTACCATCATGATAATGGCGAATGATCTCCTGCTGGCGGAGATATTCCTTTACATTTTCTATTTCGAACTTTGTTAATACGAGGTTCATGGATGAGCATTTGAATTGATTCTGTAATATTGGAATGATGGAGTACATTGCTAGTTTAGGATTAATTAAAAGTGCAGTTTTGACTTTGGGACTAACATATTCTTTTACGGCGTTTACTACTTCTTCCTCTAAATTACTTTCCGAAAGTTGAATACTTATACGCGTATGTGTGTCGAATGGTTTGGTTACTATAGGTTTCTTTTTAACGTCATTAACTATAGTGAAAAGTATCTGTCTGTTAAATTTGTTCAAAGGTTCATCAGTAATTGGAATCTCAAGTATGGGATTCTCATCACTTGTGTGTACTGTGTCAGTCGATGAGTTTGGGTTTATATGTAAAGTCTCAGTAGGGTTGCCAACCAGGGAATTAAGTTCATCTATTTCCTCCATAAGGGACTTAGTGTCTCCGAGATGAATTTCTACGCGCGAAAGAGCATCTGCATTGGTGTTTGCCTTTCCCTTTTTGTATTGTACTGTAAAGTCGTATTCGCTGAGTCTTAGTCGCCATCTAGTAAGTCGAGAATTTGGTTCTTTCAAATTCATCATCCACTCTAAAGGCTTATGGTCTGTCACAACTTTAAATTTACGTCCAAACAAATATGGCCTAAAATATTTCGTGGCCCACACTATGGCCAAAAGCTCCTTTTCAATGGTGCTGTAATTGAGTTCGCTTTCGTTTAGGGTACGGGAAGCATAGCACACAGGCTTATCGGATCCTATAGGGCCTTGTGACAAGATAGCACCAATAGCTACATTTGAAGCATCTGTGGTTAGATTGAAGTCTCTGGTAAAATCGGGGTACTGCAAGATTGGATCGTTGGTGAGTAGAGTTTTACAATTCTCAAAACAATTAACGTATTCAGAATCTAAAGTGATTTTACGGCCCTTTTTCAGACACTGAGTTAATGGCTTAGTAATACGTGCAAAGTCGGGTATGAATTTTCGGTAATAACCGAGAAGGCCTAGAAACTGTTTGATCTCCTTGGGAGTTTTAGGAATAGGATATTTCTGGATTGCAGATATTTTATCAGGGTTTGGTTTTATACCATCCCTACTGATAATATGCCCGAGATAGGCGGTTTCAAGCTTCAAGAATTCTGACTTGTCCATCTGGATCTTGAAGTTTGATTCCCTAAGCCTTTTAAAAACTTTTTCCAGGTTATCCAGGTGTTCCTGAAGGGACGTACTAAACACTATTATGTCATCGAGGTAAACGAGACATATATCATTCTGGAGGCCCCTTAGGACGTTATCCATCACACGTTGGAACGTAGATGGAGAATTTTTGAGACCCATGGGCATTCTCAGGAATTCAAAATGTCCGTGTTCGACATTGAAGGCGGTTTTAGCAATATCTTGTGGGTCCATTTCTACTTGGTAGAACCCACTGGCCAGATCCAGGGTTGTGAAATACTGACACTTACCCAATTTGTCGAGTACATCACTAATATTTGGAATTGGATATTTATCATCAAGGGTCTTTTCATTAAGTTTGCGAAAGTCAACTACGAGGCGCCATTTCTGTTTTCCAGAAGCATCCATTTTCTTGGGCACAACCCAGATGGGTGAACACCAAGCGGAATCCGAGGGTCTAATAATACCTTGCTCTAACATTTTTCCTATCTGCGATTTAACTTCTTCGCGATGTATGAACGGGTAGCGATAACTTTTAGCGTGTACGGGCATTTCATCGGTAGTCCGAATTCTATGTTTAATCTTATTAGTGAAAGATAAAGTTTCACCTTCTATATAAAAAACATCTGCATATCGCGAACACAGAGTGACTAAGTTAGCCTTTTCCTCAGCGTTTAGATGTTCGGTACGCAAGCGTGAGATAACGTCGCTAGCCCGGGTTGATGACTGTTGAGTGCGCGTGCACTCGGTACTAAACAATTCCGCGTGCGCTGGACTATCGAGTGAAAGTATTATATCGTTAGGTGTTGGATTTTCTATCTCGATATAACCGCGACTATTGCTAACTGTTGTAAGGCATTCGTGTATGATGCAATTGCAAATAACCTGTTCTCTAATAAAAGCATCTCCGTCTGAAACGTCAATAGGGACTCTAATGATCTTCGAACTAAATGCGGGTATAATGTCCTCGTATAAATTGATATTACGCGAGTTGTACATTTTTATTGGGTTTGAAGCAAACCGAGTTACTAACTGTCCTTCCTTTAAATCTATACGAGCTTCCCAGTTACTTAAAAGATCTAAACCTATTAGACCGTCGAAATAATCGTGAAACTTATAAACGAATAGTTTCATAGGGTTTTGATCGTTAAATTCTGTAAAGCATGGTAAAGTAATTGAATAGTCGTTCCTACTAGTCGCGTGAATATTTGTCACTTCAAACGGATCAAAATTAAGAGGAAAGTCTGAAAAATATTGTTCTACAGCCTCGGGGCTTATAAAAGACTGATTCGCACCAGTATCTATCAAAAACTTTAACGGAGGATTTGTTATTTGAACGTACGGTAACTGGCGTTGTGTTTGAAGATTTAATTCTATTTTTGCTTTTTTAATGTCGTACCCTCCTGAAAATCCTGTTCATTATGACTAGGGCCTGGTTGTGGTTGAAAATTTTCAGTCGCGTGATTTTCGTCATAATAAATAAATTCGGAAGTAAAGTCAGGTATATCGCTAGTATAGTAAGAAGCGTCGGCATAGTAATCGTACACCGGTTCGTGATAAGAGTCATAGGCATTGTAACATGAGTATGCATCGTCATACGCGTTGCATTCATTCATGTTCATTTCGCGGCTTTTAAAATAATTTGTCGGAGGTGGGTTCCCTGATTTATTCCAATCATGCCCAGTTAACATTTGAGTATGCGGCAGCGTTTTAGGCATGAACCGCTGAACCCCACTCATAGGTTGAGGAGATTGAAATTGGTGTTGGTTATTGCGTGGTGGCATTTTAAATACATTACTGCGAGGCACATAATTAGGTGGAAGTGCACCGAACATTCTTTGAGTGTTAGTAGGCATGCGCATAGGCTGATGCTGCTGTGCAGGCATTTGGAACTTGAACGGTTGTGGCGGCGGCCTGAAGGGTCGCTGTCCTACTGGAGCGGGCCAATTGGGCACCGGTCCCGGAAGCATATTAAGGCGCGGCGGTGGAACGAATGATGGCAAATGCGGAAGTGTTACCTTAGGGGTAACCTGAGTTTTAGCAGGTTCATTACGTTGTTGAAGGTACATAATGTTTAATTCCTCCTGAACAAACTCTAACGCCTTTTCTATAGTGGGCGGACGCATACAACGGATGCGAGAACCTAAAGGTTCTTTTAGTCCGCGAACATATGCCTGCATGGTTACTTTTTTATATAATTCCCGCTTAGCTTCTACAGTGGTTGGAATTGATTCGTGTAATGTCACATATGTCATTATCGTACTGAATAAAGTTTGGCAATGATCATAAAATTCTTGGGCGGTTTTATTGCCCTGAGTAGCAAGCGAGAGGTCATTGTATAAAGCCGTTTCGTCCCGCTGGTCTGAAAAATTATTAATTAGGGACGATCGAATACCTAGCCAGCTATCAGGTATTCCATTTGAATTAATAGTACTAGCAGCGCTTCCCGTTATCTTATTAAGTATACCATTCAATAGACAAAGATTAGAGAATTCACTACCTGGCACGGGGCTTAAATATTGCTTAACAAGTTGATCACATATGTTAATAAAACGCGTAAGAATATTAGGGTTCCCATCGAAATCCGGCACGAGGCGTAAAGCCTTAAAAATTGTGTCCGGGTCATGAGACATATTATCAAATAAAATATCTAAGTTTAAATCTAATTCACTATCTATATCTCTATGTATATCTACTTGAGTCCGGCGAGCCTGTCTCGATCCAGACTCCCGAGAACTATTGGCTCTTGGGTGATAAATTTTGGAAATGAAAAATAGGCACTAGGATAAAAGGAAGCAACACGAGATCGATTCAAGTGTACTTACATGTATTTCATATCTGGGTCTGTCGTGAATCGAAGTTTGGATTCTCCTCCTGGTTTGCAGTAGGTCCGTAGATTCAGGATCCTCGAAAACGGGGCTTGATAGCCACCCGGGTGACTCGCGACGCGATATAGATAGCGGTATACCCCCACTTGCCATAATTTCATTTGCCCGAATTTTATTTGCCATTATATTCATATGCCCGAATTTCATTTGCCATAATTTCATTTGCCCGAATGTTATGTTTGCCATAAAATACAAATGACATAATTTTAATTGCCCGAACATCAGATTCCATAATGATTCGAATGCCATACGTATTGTTATCCATATTTTAATTGCGATAATATTATGCTCATTGTTTACTATATTAGTTACGTGTTAGAAACTTTATTTCCGTGCCATTACATCATTTCCCACCGAAAAAGCTTGTAAAATAGGTTAAAAGAATGATAAAAAAAATAGGTTAGGTTAGGTTAGAAACATGAAAGACAAATTAAAAATATGGATAACAATACGTATGGCATTCGAATCATTATGGAATCTGAAGTTCGAGCAATTAAAATTATGTCATTTGTATTTTATGGCAAACATAACATTCGGGCAAATGAAATTATGGCAAATGAAATTCGGGCATATGAATATTATGGCATATATCTTTCGGGCAAACAATAGATAACCATAGATAGCTATTCCCGAACTCGCGAACCGACCCGCGAGAATCCTACCGACTGCGCCAATTACGTTTACTGCAATCGGAGGATCGAAAAAAAAACAATTTAATTATAACTATTTATTAAAATTAGAAATTACAATTATAGGTAAGTTGAGACCTAATCGAAGTATGATTAAAGACTAACAAAAATGATTAACTAATTAATTAGGAAAATAACAATTTGCGTCACTGCACCAAAATGCACCGTCGACATATAGCTATTTATTTCCATGCGCGAAGTAGGGCAGCAACCTCAGCAATCTTCTATTAGTGCGGCTACGTAATTCACTGACCACACTGACAACGGCCATATTGTGGGGCGCACTCGGCGAGCCGGGTAGGGCATTCAGTGTCGGACAACCGTCTAGAAAGGTCTTAGTTTCTGTTCTAGGAGTCTTTACAGTGAAAAATAAGTTTTGTCATTATAAGTTTCGGATCTATAAGTTTTGATTTAGTTGCAGAGTGAATAAGTTTTGATTATACGAAAGAGTGAATAAGTTTTGTGATAAATTATAAGTGTTCAAGGAAATAAATAAGTTTTGGAAACCAATACTGCTGTGTGTTCATTTCTGAGGGTGCCTTATATCTCAGAAGTGGGATAACGACCTGAATAAATATGGACGAAGATAACCAAGCTCAACGCCGGTCCGAGGGATCCCGGCGTTCGCATTCTGGACGCAGCCGCTCTCGCAGCCGCTCTCGCAGCCGCTCTAGGCACGCTAGCATCAGTAGCAATCGCAGTCGCCTATTGGAGAGGGAGCGCGATTTAGAGTATCAGTGCAATCGAGTGCGCCGCATGGAGTTGGACCTTCAAAGAGAACGTGACGAAGACCGGCGCCGGAGCAGAAGCGGAAGTCGGCGGGTAACGCCAGTTGCGGGAACGAGCCACGGTGGTCGCGGCTGTAGCGGCCTGCCAGACGCAAGGGCGTCACGGTCGGTTGGTCGAGATAAGAGGCAACGTGATTTCGCGAGCGTTGATCAGCGCTCGAAAAGGTTATGTAGTCCTAGTTTTTCGTCTAGAGATGTGATTGAGCTTATTAAATCTATTAAGGACGTCTTACCCTCGCAGCCCTTAAACCAAAGTGCAGTTTCAACGACTAGAAATTTAGATCATAAAAATATTATTCCGGAATTTAATCCTTCAGAGAAAAACCAAAGAATAGACATATGGCTTAGAAAAGTCAATGAATGCACAAAGGTTTATGGCTGGGACGAAAAGACTGTCGTACATTTTCCTATGCAAAAACTAGCTGGACTCGCTAAGACTTGGTATGAAAGTCTTAATTCGATTTTGTTCACATGGGATACAAAAATTAACTTTCATTTGAATGGTCACTCAAGTTTGTAGCATATCTAATATTTTTTTTATGCGCCAAAACATGTTTTTTATTTTTCCTGAAAAGTTGTCTTTTTGCGATTACCATTTTATTCGCCGGGGACGGCGATATACCGTGATGATCGTGATATTATTATTATATACTATACAATAATATTCGTATTTATACAATAATGTGGGAATAATATAATAGATTAGTATACTGAATTGCATATAAAATAAATAATAATACTAATAAAAGTGGTGTGCCAGGATCGTAGCACATGGCAGGAAGTGATCTCTGCCTACCCCTCTGGGAAAAAGGCGTGATTTTATATATGTATGTATGTATATGTATAATAGTAATTATAAATTCAAGTCATCAATTTAAATATATTGTTAGCGGAACTTATGGTAGATTTCTGCAAATACGTGACGTCACCAACCAACGCCTATAAATACGAACGCCGCCACGCGGTCTGGCATTTGCTCGTGAGATTCAGTGAGGTTGTTGAATTGGTGATCGGCGCGATTTGCAGTAAGTCTATTTACTGGTCTATGTCCTAGTCCATGTACTTGTGAACTATTTTTATCGTGTTATTAGAGTCAGTGGTTTAATTTTGTTGTAATGGTTGTTTATATCAAATTGTCGGGTAATTTAAAATCATAATTGAAATAAAACTGTTTTTCGTTGTTTAATTCTTGTTTTTTTTAATTAATTTCACTCCTGGTTGATAAAATCAGAAGTGGGATTGCTCTTATGCCCACATTTCGTTGTTTTAAAGTATTTTCCGTTTGATTTGTTTGAAATAAGATTTGAATATAAACAACCACTAGTTTTACTGCGTTACAATGCCGCGATCGTCTCGTTCACGTGAAAAGGCGAACTCTGAGGATTCACCCCGACGCAGAGCAAGACGATCTCGTAGCAGATCGCGCCGTCACGTTCATAGGCCTCGCTCGCGGTCTCGTCGACGCGAATCGCGTACGCATACCCCCGATAGCTTGATAAAACATGTCTTATGGTCAATTGTTGCGCGACTAAATGCTATCGAGGAGAGTAATACAAGCTTATCGCATAACGTGCTTCCACCTAACCGTGCCAGCACACCTCAACCTTCAAACGATGCGCCGTCTGCCACACAATCCCTGGCAGATGTCCTTGCAGCGCTTAACCGGGTAAAACCGACTAATTATTACGTATCGAACTTCGATCCCGCGATTAACAATTTTGAGGTGTGGTGTGACGAGGTCGAGCGCGCTAGATTATTGAATCATTGGGAGGATTTAGAATGTTTATCGCGAGTAGCGCATTGTCTGAAAGGAGATGCAAAAAGGTGGCTTAATGAGTGGGCAACAAATGACCGGTCCTGGTCTAACTTTGTTAAGCAATTCAAATCTCTGTGCCCGTGTAAAACTGACTATGCCCAAATACTTTCCGATGTTATAAACACATCTTCGGATAAGTTTCCTAGTTATGCCGAATATGCGCGTCGATCACTTTTGCGATTGCGAATTGTTAAGGGCCTTAGTGAGGAGCTTATGGTTCAGATAGTTATACGGGGTATAAATGATGCACAAGTTAAGGCGGCCGCTGCAAACGCCAATCTTACCGTCGACAATTTAGTATCGTTTTTGGCTATTTATGTTAAACCCAATCGTAGCAAACCAGATAACCGTCCATCTAACCATAGTTTGCGTAAACGACAGAGTGATCGATCTGATACGAAGTGTTTTTCTTGCGGTCTATTGGGGCATATTAGTTCTAACTGTCATAAAAAGCGTAAAACGTCTGATAGTCAAACTAAATTAACATGTACCTTCTGTAAAAAGATAGGACACGCAGAAAGTGATTGTTTTGCTAAAAATCGGTCTCAGACTCGCAATAGTAATCAGCGTAAAGTTAATCTATGTAAAGAACTTTCAAATTCAGGTCAAAGTAGCGATATATGCACGGCGGTGATACAAGGAATACCAGTGGACGTTTTAATAGACAGTGGCGCGTTAAACGTATCTCTGATATCATCAGCTATCCTTAAACATTTTTCTTGTCAGAGAAAACAAACTCTTTGCATACTGAAGGGTATAAGTGAAAGTGAAATTATAGCCCGCGAGTTTGTTACGCTTACCGTCGAGTTTAGTAATATTTCCTTGGATATTGATTTTATAGTAGTGCCTGCGTCATGTATGAATACGAATATTATTTTAGGGACGGATGTACTAAATAGGGATGGGGTTACGTTCGTTCGCACGAAAAACGCGCAGTTTTGACGCACACACCTTTGACCGATCAAATTAAGGAGATTAATTCTGTCGAATCTACCTTACCTAAGAAAATAAACACGCCTCTTCAAGGCGATGACCTTACATCATTACTGAGTATTATAGACGACTTTTCATCATTTCTCATATCGGGAACGGCTATCACAACCGTTAATACCGGAAAAATGCACATCAATTTAACTAGTGATGTTCCAATAGCCTATCACCCTTACCGCTTGTCATATCAAGAAAAACTTAAAGTTCGAGAGATAGTGAAGGATTTATTGAACAAAAATATAATCCGAGTCAGAGTCAGTCTCCGAGTACGCGAGCCCTATAATCTTGGTGAAAAAGAAAGACGGCACGGATAGGATGTGTGTGGACTTTCGAGCACTCAATCGCATAACCATTAAATACAGGTATCCATTACCCCTAATTGAGGATCACATAGATCGCCTTGGATGCTCGAAATTCTTCACCAGCCTTGATATGGCGTCAGGTTTTCACCAAATACCTATCGATGAGGGTAAAATCCACAAAACTGGCTTTGTGACACCCGAATCGCATTTTGAATATCTAAAAATGCCGTTTGATTTGTGTAACTCTCCTACAGTATACCAGCGAATTATCAATAATACACTCCGAAAATTCATCGAGTCAGGACAAGTTCTCGTGTATATTGATGACGTGCTGATATGTAGTGCGGGCTACGGTGCGGTACTAATGCAAGTTCACCCCGATGGCAGCAAACGCGTAGTTGCCTATTTTAGTAAGGTCACGCAGGGCGCGGAGGGCAGATACCACTCATACGAGTTGGAGACGCTGGCGGTCGTCCGAGCATTGCAGCATTTTAGACACTATTTGGTTGGAGTAACTTTCAAAATTATTACCGACTGCAATGCTCTGAAGGCTACCGAACGCAAAAAGGACCTGCTCCCACGAGTCGCTCGCTGGTGGATTTACTTACAAGACTTTAATTTCACCATCGAATATAGAAAGGGCACATTGATGAGTCAAGCAGATTATTTAAGTAGGAATCCACCAACGACGCGAGTCAACCATATCGACCGGCCTTTGACTTGGGCTCAAATGGCGCAAAATTCAGACGCTGAGACCCAGGACCTCATACAAAAGTTAAGTGAAGGCTTTTAGATTCTCGTCGTTATGTATGTCAGAACGACCTTTATACTACCGCTATACCCCCGTAGGAGAAGAACCGCGTTTATTATGTTTTGTCCCTAAAGGACATCGGCTCAGTTTGTTGCGAATCTTTCATGACGAGCACGAGCATATAGGAGCGGACAAAACACTGGACCTAATTCTAAAGCACTTTTGGTTTCCGGGCCTAAAGCCTTTTGTCCGGAAGTATACCTCACATTGTCTGATCTGTATAACAAAAAAACGAGTCCCTAGGGCTCCACACCAACCCATCACATCTTGGGAAAAGTCGGACGTCCCCTTCAATACGGTGCATGCAGACGCGCTAGGTCCGTTGCCTGAGTCTAACGGCTACAAATTTGTGCTCATAATAGTGGACTCGTTCACAAAGTTTTGCTTGCTTTTTCCCATGTACCGTCAAGACACTGACGAGTTAAAACGAGTCTTTAGGGAAGCTATTTCGTTATTCGGTGCGCCTAAATTATTAGTTTGCGATAGGGGTCGCATGTTCGAAGCTACTAGCTTTACCGACTGGATGTCTGAGTTAGGCTGCGACATCCACTACATAACGCCGGAAATGCACCATTCAAATGGGCAAGCCGAACGTTATGTCCGAACGGTTCTTAACTTAATCCGCGTTGAGAGTCACAATAGAAGCACATCCTGGTCGGAAGCTTTACGTAAAATATAATTGGTTTTGAACATAACCAAACAAAAAACTACCCAAGCATCAGCATTGCATTTGTTAATCGGGACTAGTGCAACTACCCCCGTTATCCGTTCGTTGATTCGCGATGTCGCAATCGAAAATACCAGTCCAAACCACGAGGCAATGAGGGAAATAAGTAGGTCAAGAGCTAGGGACTTGCTTAAGAAAAATAAAGAGAAGCAAGACACCCGCGTAAATCGCGATCGACGCCCAGCCAGAGTCTACAAAGTTAACGACCAAGTCTTCGTCATCAAATACTCTCATCAATCTATGGGCAAACTTGATTCTGGGATGAGAGGTCCCTATCGAGTAGTGAAGATACTGCCTAGCGGGCGCTATGAGCTGAAGTTGTTGGGCGGAGCGCGTGGAAAAACCACTCAAGCTGCAGCTCAATATATGGTGCCATGGAAGGGCGAATGGTGCCCTGAGTGTTGTTCTGCCTTTTTGAAGGTGAGTTTTGTGGTGTCTAACATTCTATGTTACAGATGCTCTGCCTTAGCTGCGCATGCATGGCGAGTCTGAATGAGGACGTGTGTGCGTATGCCGTGCTGCCGCGTGCGTGTGATGGATGCGAGACGAAGCTCAAGAGAGTTCGCCTTGCACTACTGTACGGGCAGCCGAGGCAGTATGGGCTACGGCCTTGCAGATGCACTTGTCGGTGCATAGGGGCTCCAGCCTTGCAGACGCATTTCTCAATGCGTATGGGCTCCGGCCTTGCAGATGCATTTGTTAATGCATAGGGGCTTAGGCCTTGCAGACGCATTTTTAATGCGTGCAGGTTTCATCCTGTGTTAATGTGCACTGTTTTAGTATTTTTATCGGTACCGATGCTAAAGTATGGAATTGATTGATGATGTGATGTTTGGTGATGTCTGTATGAAAATATGCCAGTGAGAGATAGACTATAAAACCGGTTAGCTAAGTGTGTTTCACTGAAAAAGGGCCTTATGTGCGTGATGTATGCAAGAACAGGCAAACCCTTACAGCGCCTTTATAAAACCATGTGTCTGTTTTTCGAATACAGCTGAGAGTGACGACGGTGACTTAGAGCCTGGTCTGTCAACCTCCGGCGCGCCTCTAGGTGCGCAGGACCAGCCCGAGGCTGCGAGCGACAGCAGGCTTCAGAGCGACAGTGAAGACTCCGGGTCATCGTCATCCTCGTCTACAAGCTCCACCAGCGACAGCAGTTCCGAAAATGCGTCCGAGGACGGCGCATAGTCAGGAGAGGCCGTGTTAGCGGAACTTATGGTAGATTTCTGCAAATACGTGACGTCACCAACCAACGCCTATAAATACTATTAAACTCGGTATTTAGTTTAAATAAGATTTATTGAATAAAACAGTAATACAGTACAGAGACGCATTAGAGTAATTGCGCGGGAATAGCGAAGTGTCAATGTCATCGCGCTAGGGATGCGCACGATCAGTAGTCGAATAGGGATGTCCGATTTTCACGCTAACAACTCGGCCATCCTGCAGTCCTTCGGCCCCCGAAGGAATCTCGATGCGTGCAGGCGACTCACACCCATCAGGCTTCTGTTCGTGCCGGACCGTGGTTCACCCCATCAGATCAGATCCTAGGATTAAATACTGATGACGGGATTAAACGCTATGAAACCCTCAGGGGTAAACGTACATTCCGTCATCAATACAGATTAATAGTCCTGTAAACAAACATATTGCAATTACAATCGGTAATAGCAAGATTAGACGGTATTGTATAGATGCTGTGTAGACTTGTCGAGCAAGCATCGAACCGTCTAATACTGTCGACTTCGAGAACGCCTAATGGCGGCGACGATCTTATGATTGATAGGGCTCCGTGAGTAGCCATGTGTGATCGCTGTGTAGATCCCGAAGGCAAGCGATGTATGACTCATTAGCGATGACTTAACACTGATCATGCTCAGTGAAGAGCTAGGTGTAATCGCTGTGTAGATCCCGAAGGCAAGCGATGTATGAATCATTAGTGATGACTTAACAGTGATCATGCTCAGTGAAGAGTTAGGTGTAATCGCTGTGTAGATCCCGAAGGCAAGCGATGTATGACTCATTTGTGATGACTTAACACTGATCATGCTCAGTGAAGAGCTAGGTGTAATCGCTGTGTAGATCCCGAAGGCAAGCGATGTATGACTCATTAGTGATGACTTAACAGTGACCATGCTCAGTGAAGAGCTAGGTGTAATCGCTGTGTAGATCCCAAAGGCAAGCGATGTATTACTCATTAGTGATGACTTAACAGTGACCATGCTCAGTGAAGAGCTAGGTGTAATCGCTGTGTAGATCCCAAAGGCAAGCGATGTATGACTCATTAGTGATGACTTAACACTGATCATGCTCAGTGAAGAGCTAGGTGTAATCGCTGTGTAGATCCCGAAGGCAAGCGATGTATGACTCATTAGTTCATGTTCAGCGAAAAGCTATGTATAGTTGCTATACAGACCCTTTTTTATCTTGATATTTTATTCGTCATGAGGCGTCTTGTATTTGAACACTCTGTGAACTCTGTGTGGCCCAGAAGGCAAGCGACAAGTTTCCAACACTGCGTGAATGCTGGGTGGCATTCATTGTCTCGACGCTGTGAGCACGCGGTGAAGGGTCCGAAGGCAAGCATCAAGGGTGGGTTTACATCCTATTTCGTAAGTGCTTTGTGGCCCCGGAGGCAAGCATCGTATGTCCAGTTATTGTGCGAACGCTGTGAAGGCCCCGAAAGCAAGCGCAAATAACTAAACCCTATTTCGTAAGTGCTGTGTGGCCCCGGAGGCAAGCATCTAATATCCAGACACTGTGAGAACGCTGTGAAGGCCCCGAAAGCAAGCGCAAATGTCTTTTCAATGTCAAACGCTGTAAAGGCCCCGAGAGCAAGCGCAAATGTCTTTTCAATGTCAAACGCTGTGAAGGCCCCGAGAGCAAGCGCAAATGTCTTTTCAATGTCAAACGCTGTGAAGGCCCCAAGAGCAAGCGCAAATGTCTTTTCAATGTCAAACGCTGTGAAGGCCCCGAGAGCAAGCGCAAATGTCTTTTCAATGTCAAACGCTGTGAAGGCCCCGAGAGCAAGCGCAAATGTCTTTTCAATGTCAAACGCTGTGAAGGCCCCGAAAGCAAGCGCAATTGTCCATTCATTGTCAAACGCTGTGAATGCCCCGAAAGCAAGCGCAAATGTCTAAACTCATTTAAGTCCGGAATCAAGTATCAAATGTTCAAACACTGTGAGAACGCTGTGAAGGCCCCGAAAGCAAGCGCAAGTGCCCAACTCATTTAAATCCGAAATCAAGTAGCAAATGTTCAGACACTGGGGAACGCTGTGAAGGCCCCGAAAGCAAGCGCAAGTGCCCAAACTTCTTCAATCTCCAGATGCAATTTTCAAATGTTCAGACACTGTGGGAACGCTGTGAAGGCCCCGAAAGCAAGCGCAAGTGCCCAAACTTCTTCAATCTCCAGATGCAAGTTTCAAATGTTCAGGCACTGTGGGAACGCTGTGAAGGCCCCGAAAGCAAGCGCAAGTGCCCAAACTTCTACAATCTCCAGATGCAATTTTCGAATGTTCAGACACTGTGGGAACGCTGTGAAGGCCCCGAAAGCAAGCGCAAGTGCCCAAACTTCTTCAATCTCCAGAGACAATTTTCAAATGTTCAGGCACTGTGGGAACGCTGTGAAGGCCCCGAAAGCAAGCACAAGTGCCCAAACTTCTTCAATCTCCAGATGCAAGTTTCAAATGTTCAGGCACTGTGGGAACGCTGTGAAGGCCCCGAAAGCAAGCGCAAGTGCCCAAACTTCTTCAATCTCCAGAGACAATTTTCAAATGTTCAGGCACTGTGGGAACGCTGTGAAGGCCCCGAAAGCAAGCGCAAGTGCCCAAACGTCTTCAATCTTCAGAGGCAATTTTCAAATGTTCAGGCACTGTGGGAATGCTGTGAAGGCCCCGAAAGCAAGCGCAAGTGCCCAAACTTCTTCAATCTCCAGAGGCAATCTTCAAATGTTCAGGCACTGTGGAAACGCTGTGAAGGCCCAGTTGGCAAGCGACAAGTGCCCGAACTGCAGAAGTATTGCTTAAACAGATAAAGACAATATTATCATCAGGCAGGGGGTGGCCTCTGATTCACGGCTCCATGATTAGCAGTCAGGCTATACAAACCACACAGGTTAATAACGTCTTCATTTCCACATTTGAAATATCATCTGCGATATTCTTGAAGGTATATTATGTTGGACTGCCGAACAAACAATTTTGTGTTAACCAAACAATAAGCTTAAATGGTCCCAGTCAGTCCCAGTTCAATAATTTATCCATGGATAGAGTAGGGCGAATATCATGTTGCACCACGACTATGTCCCTGACAAAGGTATCAATCCATTTGAAATCTAGGCTGCACAAGATTCAAAATTACTTTAAAGGGAACTTACCACCAACTGGATAACAGTGGTTTTGATATCCAACTTTTCTGACATGTTATAATGATATGCTTCGGCCTTACTAAAGTTCAAACATACGCGCGCAGCAATGCGCTTATAATCATGCGACTAAGGTGTCCAATCTGCCTGATCAGTTGTGTAGGAACAACAGTGAATAGCACATGCTCCATCGCATGATAATCGCCAATATAAAGCTGCAGATGAATAAACATTTAAGCAATATCAAAACAGTCAATTACACTATTAGCATCAAATTGCCAGACTCATTTATTATTATATTCATTTATTTATCTTTGGCACAGTAAACAGAATACTAACAGTCTGCCAACTTTACATCTTATAAAACCATTTTCCAATATGTCACTTAGCTTGTGTAAGGCATTGTAGTGTAGCCTTAGCATTTACCACCCTTACCTTTAACATACTAAACATATGAGGTACATATCTCATATGATGTCCAATTTAGCCTTACCAAGGTGCCAATACAATTACTCATGTCCTATGATTTATGAAGAAGGCAATACTCTACATTTACCTGAATTAAAACATTTTACAAGAAATTCAGATCTCCAAAGATTAATTTGATAGTAGCTGAAATATTACTGAAATAACCAAATAATCATTGTGTGCCATACCAACTGATTATGTGCATTACCAAAATGGTTTCAGTTATCTGGATCAAACCATTATGAAAATTAAGTTCAGACTTCCCCAGGTTACTACCTGAAATGTTATTCAAATGACCCAAAAATTATAGTGTGTCATATAGTAGACATTATTATTGGTATGATGTGCCATTACCAAGACATGGTTTCAGTTATCTGTAAAATATTGTACCTGTTAAACATTGTATCTACTTTGTTAAGATTACTTTACAATATGAATCTGAAAAGTTACTCAAAATTAACCACTTTAGTGTGTTACAAGTTTCTTTATCAACTCATTCCATCACAACATGATACACCACTTTGCATTAATAAATTCAGACCTATTCAGATCATTAGCAGTACACAAATACCTGCATTATAATATTATCTTGCCTCAATGTACTCATATCTTCACAGATTAATATCATAATACCTGAAAAGTACCCAATTTACCCATTTGAACCATGTCCATGATTCTTTATGAACACAGATGTTGAACTGTGGTCATGCTCCAACTAGGGCGTCCACAATTGTTTGATTTTTACACCATAATGTCATGGCAGTGACACCACCTGCAATCATGTGAAGTAGCTAATAGAATTATTCACATTAAGTGAACCCAATACATTGCCATTATATATTTGACCATTCCAATTGTCCATGTTCATCTAATAAAAATCAAATAATAATTTTGAATAAACCATCTGTCTCTATTAGTCAACAGCACATAGGTATTGCCAATAAGGCAGATATACTTTTATTGTCACATTCAGTGGTCATATTCATTGTTTTGTTCATTTATTATTCTTCCTCATTATTACTCATTCAGGAATATTATATTGCCAAACATCATAATTATTTATATCAATTGCAATCTGTAATGATAACCACACATAGTAGTAAATTGTATTAGTAACTAAAGAGCTTGGCTTTGAGAACAAAGTTTCTGGTCTGGTACAATTCCATTTTATTATATTATTATTATTCATTTCCATCAGCATTATGGTCACTTTTAGAACTGGAATAACTAATTATGATCAGTAGAAGCCAATGCTTTCAATATAAATCTGTAATTAATACAATGTGAAATTTTAATAATAAAAATATTAATAAATTAAATTATTCATAGAACCACTGTCCTTTCAATCTTCCATTTGCTTATACTGAAGCTGTAACTAACATGTGCTGAAAACATTTCATAATAAAGTATGTAATTGCAAGATTTAAATGTCTCACCATCCAAGAATATAATATCTCAAATTCACCACATGACCCAGGTAAAGCACATATTGTTAACATCCTAGTATATCATTATGTTAAAAACTTTTGACTTTGTAAAGTGATGATTATACACTTTCATTAGAAAGTTTGAGTACACTAATATCTAAAATCTTACCAGTTTGAGTACAGTTTCATATTTTCAAGACCTAAAGTCAACAAGTATAACATGAGGTAAACTCACCAATATCAAATGATATTCACTATATAATTTACAATTGCATGTGTAATATTGACCAGTTAATGCTATTATCATAATTACCTTTAACACACAACCTTAGCAATGATTAAGTATGCTGAACTTAGAAGATACTGGATCTTCTTATAGTTTTCATTCCTTTCATGTAGGAATTTGATGAGTTACCGCTGGCATATTTAATTTTACTATATTATTTTAATAAATAAATAATGAGGAAATATCTCCACAACACTGATCAAACATAATCCAATAGCATCAGTGATACCTTTGATAAAATTAATGATAATTAAAATCTATGAAAATCTCACCTTGCAACGGAACCTGGTTTATCAGTTACCTCATATCTGTGATAGTTTATTTTACATAAATGGAAATATTCATATAAGCTTTTCAGTTCACTCACTGCAGATATTTATACATGTAACTTGTTCCATTTCATATTCATTCAGCTTTGCACTGTACTAGTCATTCATAGGTGTAGAAGCTGACATAGGTACTGCAGCGGAGAACATTAATCAGAGAAAGTTGTTATTTTGATTCAACTCCTTAGCCAGGCCAATTACCTATATAATTCTAAAACTCACACGCAAATAAAATAGTTTTAGTACATGCACAAGCAAATATAAATTATTTTGGTTAAGAACCATCACATCAGTCAAGTCAAACAACAGAACCTATTAAATTGTAGGTAGGTATCATATCAAAACTCAAACAGGTTTGTGATATTTCAGAACACCTATCGGTCACTCTTTTAGTAGGATTGTAGTTCATTTACATTACAAAATGCTCTAATTATTATATGGAACAGGTTCAATGACCCCTTTACCAATCACATTCACTAAGAAAATTATTGAAAAAGATACAGCTCACCTTTTTAGTTCGATCATAAGCTATATGCTAAGCTTATGTATAAGTGCACATGCAGCATATTCTATACCTTTGGTCTTAATTGCCAAGACCTAAAAGCTAAAACAATTTACCAAACCCGATAGGTACTTCCTTCAGCATAGTGGGCGTGTGTGACGCTTTACAAGTTTACCAACTTGTTAATTATTGAAAACAGCTGTTCATGCGCATAGCACGTTCATTTCTTCATGTTTGCGTACTTTTAAGCTTAAAACCAAAACTTCGAGTTTCAACCAAAGTTCACCAAGCGGTCGACTTTTCGTATTCATTAAAACTTCACAAAACCAGATATATGACTTATTTTTCTAATTAGTCGATAGTTCTTTAATCTCACTTCTGAGATATTAAACTCGGTATTTAGTTTAAATAAGATTTATTGAATAAAACAGTAATACAGTACAGAGACGCATTAGAGTAATTGCGCGGGAATAGCGAAGTGTCAATGTCATCGCGCTAGGGATGCGCACGATCAGTAGTCGAATAGGGATGTCCGATTTTCACACTAACAATACGAACGCCGCCACGCGGTCTGGCATTTGCTTGTGAGATTCAGTAATAATAATTTAAAGTTTTATTAATCAAAAACATAACAGAGTATACCACAAACATAGGTACATAATATTAAAATAACTAAACTTATAAAGATGCTGTGCACTAATCAATAATACCTAATTTATATGTAGGATAGCGGGTAGCGGGAGCGGCACTTTTGATTAAGTGTCTATGATCTCCGCTAGATGGCGCTTGGTAGCACGAAGTTTCGGTTGATTTATGAAATTTTATTATGTAGTGCTAATTAATGTTGTAACATTATTGTAAATCCTAACTTGATTTTAGGAAGTCATTAACAATGATTACTTGATTAAATGATGTTTGTTGCATTCGAATAATACTGGCCGGTTACTCAAACGCGACTGTCAAAAAGGTGACAGTCGATTTCGTTTGGACATGGCCCGTCACATTTAGTTTGAGTTGAAATGATGGAGTTGAGAAGACGGTTACGATTTAGATTCAGATTCGATTAGGTCGTCCATCGGACTTGTCTAGTGACCGGGCAGTATTGGTTATCGTGATTATATCGACCATAATGTTATTTCGTTGATGTTAACTTACGATCGCCGAACAAGAATAAAACTGTAACTATTGGATGTGGTGTTATTCATTGCCTGAAGACCCTACGCAGCCCACAGAGTGAAGAGTAGTGAACCTAACGATAGTGTTAACCCTCTGATGTCGCCGCCGGTCACCCTCGACGCCGATATATACTATACTTTGCTACAAACGTTCGGTACGTAAACAATAGCGATATACTTTATGATTACCGTGATTTACAACTACTTTATAGATCGTATAGGCAAAATACGGTACATTCATAATGAGACAAGATAGGCACAACGAGCAAAAAATAAAATCATACAAAATTGTTCATAATGTTGGAGGTATACAGAAGAAGTAATTCATTACCTTCCGTGCTAGTTACAAACTGTGTTACGGCAAGGTAAGATTCACGCTCCGGGATTACCATCCTTAAGACAAAACTTATAAGTGCCTTTTTTCTGCGGAGAAAAATAAAAATGTCTAAAATTATTTAAGTTAAAATGTTAAACTCTTTTGTATTAGAACAAAAGAGGTGCGCGCGCGCCGGTGTGCGCCCCATTGTATTAGACAAAAGAAAGCGATAAGGACTCGGGCGCTCCGTGTAGTATACGCAAAACAAACAGATATTGCACATTTTTTAGTTGCATAACATTTATAGTCTTACCACAGAATTAGGCGAAAATTTGTTTAACGTTTACACATCATCTAGTTAAGTAAATATAATGAGAACACTTAAATTTATGAATATATTATGTGAATCGACATATCAAATTATCTATAAGTATATATTATTCATATATTTTGGTATCCGTAGTACATATAAAACAATAATGAATGTACATTTGATATACCGGTACTCAGTGAGGTGAGGTTGTTGAATTGGTGATCGACGCGATTTGCAGTAAGTCTATTTACTGGTCTATGTCCTAGGCCATGTACTTGTGTACTATTTTTATCGTGTTATTAGAGTCAGTGGTTTAATTATGTTCTAATGGATGTTTATATCAAATTGTCGGGTAATTTAAAATCATAATTGAAATAAAACTGTTTTTCGTTGTTTAATTCTTGTTTTTTTTAATTAATTTCACTCCTGGTTGATAAAAATATATATTAGGTTTATGTAATAATTATTTTTGTGTTTGATTTATTTATTAACTTAATAGAATGTCACTATTATAGTATCATACAAAAACATCACGCCTACCGCCACAAGGTCATACAGTGTTCGCATTTTGCCATTCCAGTAAGATAGTCTTAAAAAGTTTTTTAAAAGAGAATTTGGATTGAGCGGCTCTTACTGGAGGAGGTATATTATTCCAACATTTAGTGGCCTGGTAGCGGAAACTGCCCGTAAAACCCACTGTCCTATGCACGACAAGCTAAGGGTGCTCGCGTAGATCTAGGCGCGCCTGAATGAAAGGTGGAAAATTTTAGCTTCTCATATAGGTATTGTGGACTTTCCCGCGCAAAAATCTCGAACAACAGTGTAGCAAGATGTAGTTGTCTTCGGGACTCCATATTTAACATAGAGGCTTTGTTCAGAAAGGGTGACACATGGGTCCGCGGTGGAATATTAAAACAGAAACGAGCGCATGCGTTTTGCACTCGTTGTATTTTACGCTTAGATTTATAAAGCCGATTTTTTAGGCCCGTAAACCACATCTGCATAATTAAGCCGAGATAGTATTAAAGCTTCACAGAGGGCGACATGTGCTTTCTCGGACAATAGACTACGCACTTTGTACATAACCTTCAGCCGATAAAAACAATTCCTCACGAGGCCTAAAACGTGATTTTCGAATCTCAAATCGATGGCCCCACCGAATAAACGTGTAATAGCCATTGCACAAAAAAATTTTTTTTTGGTATTTCGTTACATTAGCCTCTCCTCTACCTCCCCAATTTTTTTTAGAATTGGTTGATCATAAACAAGCCTGTAATTGCATTAAAAACCTTTTTTCCACGGAAATAATATATTTTTTTGTCACAAGAATATTATTATAAGTGACTATTACATGCTTCATACTTTCTCTGTTCCACAAGAATAAACGTGTATAAACAGCAAAACGTTTGATATTGTTAGTTCTTTGTTGTTAAGTATAGGCAATATGCGTTTGCACGTTTATTCGTGTATATTTTTTTGGTGCTTTTTTGAGTAATGTGTCTTGCACGAGAAGTAACTTAGCAAATAATTTTGCATTGTTTTTTACCATAATAGATAAGTTTTATAAATTATTGCCATAAATCAAGCACCAGTATTTCATTATTCTTAATAAAATAAAAAGTAGAGTAAAAGTGCCTTAACCAAATATAAACGACAATCAATTTTTGCAATCGGGTCTCGCAGGGTAATAAAAGATAAGTTTTATAATTTATTGCTATAAATCAAGCACCAGCCGTGTGGTGACGGCGTAAGAATACAAAGTGTTGAAGTGGAAGCTATGTATGAGGACATTAGTAGGGGCCATACATAGCTCCAAAACACATTTCACTGTTGTAATGGGAAACTTCAATGCAAAGCTGGGCCGTAGAAGCGATGGTGAGCTGAAAGTGGGACGATTTGGATATGAACATCGGAATCTCAGGGGACAGATGCTAGCTGACTTTATAGAGAAAGAAGGACTTTTTATGAAGAATTCATTCTTCCGAAAGTCGCCGCACAGAAAATGGACCTGGTTGGGTCCGAACGGCTGAACTAAAAATGAGATAGACTACATCATGACCATTAGGAGACGTCATTTCAACGACGTCTCTGTGATCAACAGGATTAAAACCAGAAGTGATCACCGTATCGTTAGAGGCACATTGAATATCAACGTCAAACTGGAAAGAACGCGTCTGGTGAAGTCTACGCTCCAACCATCGAAGGCACATATCCAAAACCCCGAGAACTTTCAGCTTGAACTGTCAAATCGCTTTCAATGGCTGGACGGCTGTTCATCAGTGGAAGATATAAATAGCAGGCTGTAAACTGAAATGTTCATACGGTACGGTCCAAGTTTTTCAAAAGCCACCATAAAAAAAAACCTCAAAAACTATCCGACCATACCCGACACCTCATCCTCATCAGGCAAGTCGACGTACTTTGACGCTGAAAGCCATGTCAGAGGCCTACGGGCGGCTTAAACTCTGACACCAGGTTGTTCATCAACCACACGATAAGAAGAAGAAGAAGAAGACGCTGAAATCTTCGGATGAAGCTGAGTCATATAGGCAGCTGAATAGACTGATTAGGAAATCTCTGTGACATGATTTACGCTCCTTTAATACCCAGCGTGTTAAGGAGACAATTAAGCGGAACCAAGGCTCCAAAGTGTTCGCAAGAGACGCGTCTATTGGGCAAAGCCAACTGACAAAGCTGAAGACTGAAAATGGACGCGTGACGTCAAACAAGTCAGAGGTGCTACGGGAGGTAGAGAGGTTCTATGGGCAGTTATATACCTCGGTCTGTGCTGAGCCAGCTATTGTGGCGACAGACCCCAGAGCCAAGCTAACCCGACACTATACCGAAGACATCCCGGACATCAGCCTGTACGAGATAAGAATGGCTCTCAAACAACTTAAGAAAAACAAGACACCGGGTGAGGATGGAATCACTACAGAGCTCCTGAAAGCGGTTGGAACACCGGTACTAAAAGTCCCTCAGAAGCTCTTTTATTTCTCCCCGCTCGACGGCAAAACGCCAGAAGCATGGAACAGGGGTGTTGTGGTCTTATTCTTCGAAAAAGGTGACAAAACCTTACTGAAGAACTACCGGCCCATAACACTGCTAAGCCATGTCTACAAGCTGTTCTCTAGAGTCATCACGAATCGTCTCGAAAGCAGGCTTGATGACTTCCAGCCTTCCGAACAAGCCGGTTTCCGAAAAGGCTTTAGTACCATAGAGCACTTACATACGCTGCGGCAGATTATACAGAAGACGGAGGAGTATAATCGGCCACTACGCTTAGCGTTCGTGGACTATGAAAAAGCCTTCGATTCCGTCAAAATTTGGGCGGGTTTTAGATCCCCACAGCGATGCCATGTAGATTATCGGTACATTGAAGTGTTGAAATGTTTGTATAACAGCGCCACCATGTCAGTCCGAGCACAGGAAAATCGCACGAAGGAAATCCCCTTACAAAGAGGAGTACGACAGGTAGTTGTCATATCTCCGAAACTGTTTACTGCTGCGCTGGAGGATTCCTTCAAGCTGCTGGAATGGCAAGGACTTGGTATCAATATTATTGGCAAGGCGAAATACATCACTCACCTTCGATTTGCTGATGACATCGTAGTCATGGCCGAGTCGCTGGAAGATCTAGGACAAATGCTCGATGACCTCGATAAAGTTTCCCATCAAGTGGGTCTTAGAATGAACATGGATAAAACAAAAAATATGTTTAATGTTGCACCCACCGTACAAACTGTTGGGAACTTTACTCTCGAAATTGTGGACGAATATATCTACCTCGGACAGGCAATCCGTTTAGGAAAATCAACTTTAGAGAGTGAGGTCAGTAGGCCGATGTAAATCGGCTGGGCAGCGTTCGGGAAACTGCACAACGTGTTCTCGTCCAAAATACCTCAGTGTCTCAAGACAAAGGTGTACATTGTACAACCAATGTGTGTTACCTGTGATGACTTACGGCGCTGAGACGTGGTGCTTCACAAAAGATCTTTTTAGAAGGCTCAATGTCGCGCACAGAGCTATGGAGAGGGCTATGCTCGGCATTTCTCTACGTGATCGAATCAGAAATGAGGAGATCCGTAGAAGAACCAAACTTGCTGACATAACCCACCAGATTAGCAAACTGAAGTGGCAATGGGCCGGCCACATAGCACGAAGATTGGACGGTCGTTTGGGCCGAAAGATCCTGGAGTGGAGGCCACGTACTGGAAAGCGCAGTGTGGGACGACCACCTACCAGATGGACCGACGACCTGGTGAAAATCGCTGGGTTTTGTTGGAAAGCTTCGGAAGAGGCCTATGCTCAGCAGTGGGCAGCAATGGGCTGAGATGACGACAATTTCACAAAAGACAATTTCATCAAGATTATGTTGGAATTTATTTAGTTCTCGAAATGCTTATAAGGTAAGCCGTTTGTTTTTTTTGTTGATTTTTGCTCAATTTCTATAGTAATGAGAAATATCTCTATGAATGTCATAGGCTGATTATTATAAAAAATAGTTTCATTGTTATTATTATGATAATAAATAAAAATAATATAAAAAAAACAGAAGTTTTGTTTATTTTCCCTTTAAAGATTATGCAACATTTTAATATTACATAGCGTAAATTCATAATGTTAATATGCATAACACATTGTAAAGCTAACTTAATGACACGAATATAAATGTAATTTTTATTACCATCCATAGATCACCAAATATTTCTGTAATACAAGCGTGCAAACAATTGCAGCCGCCACCAAAAGACGCGAGATTTCCCTTGAATAATAGTGTATCATTGCGTTATGTTTATCAACATCGTTTAAATTCACACGAATAAACGTGTAATGATCTATAACAGTCATCTGACTACTCTAATTTCACTCGAGTAATTGTATAATATGGATTTTCTTGATTATTGACTAAATTAACGACTATTCCTTAAAATAAATTATATCAGCTAAAAGATTATTTTTTTATCTTTAATTTCATTATACATTGTTTTAACCTACCTATAATAATACCCGAGATAGTAAGGATTAAACGTTTTTATTCTCTCCTGTAAAATTGACGTTTTTCACATGCACGTTTATTCGGCGGAGCCATTGAAATTACTATCGAAGGTAACGCCAAGATTTCTAGCTTCGGTTACACGCTCTATGGTCTTGCCAAAGATTATAATGGAATGTCCACCGTTATGGAATTCCTCGTCAAGTTTTGTTGAACCTAAAATCATGAACTTTGATTTTGATAGTAGTACATAGTTCATGAGGTCTACCAGCAATATAAAGCTGTACGTCGTCCGCATAACTGTGATACCTACATTTTTTTATTACCTTTGCTAAATCCGCACTGTATATGATGAAGAGAAGTGGACCTAAAATGGAACCCTGTGGGACTCCTCGCTCAACTAAAGCAGGTTTTGATAAAGTGTATGAGCCATCCTCTCTTTGTAGCCTAACTGACTGAAAGCCCTCACTTAGATAGCTAGTAAACCATCTAATTGTATGAGGGTCACAACCATAATAGGTCATCTTTGCCAGAAGTAGTGGAATATTCAGACTTTCAAATGCACGTGAGAAATCAAGCAAGGCTAACAGAGTACCCCGCCCCACATCTTGCTCTGAAGTACGGAAACCAGACTGGTGGGACGGAAGAATTCCATTAAGCTCTACGTACCTCATCAGTTGAGCATGTACAGCTTTCTCTAACAACTTTGAGAGAAATGGTAGTATGCTTATAGGTCTCAGGTCTTTCAAATCTGCGGGATGGTCAACTTTGGGTATAGGGGTTATAAGTGCTTTCTTCCATTGATAAGGGAATACACCCGTAAGAATCGACCTGTTAACAATGTTAGTAATAACTGACAACGTATGCGGAAGTGTAAGCAAGATCATGTCCCTACTGATGCCGTCACTACCAGATGCATTGGTTTTGATAGATTTTATATAGCTTAGGATCTCTGTCTCGCTAACTGGGCGGAGCTCCAATAGGGGCATGGGCGTCTTGTATTGCGAATCAGGAACCGCGTCATGTCCCGGAACGTTTAAGAAATGTTCGTTTATGCCATCAGCATCTATAAATTTCTCCGGAAGACAATCGCTCTCAGTGGGACACGTTAATATTTTGTCTTTGATATTCTTCCAAAAAGCTTTTCCATTATTCACGTTTTGGTTAATGTAGTGATTGAAATAAGCACGCTTTTCGTAATATATACTTGTTGCAACTAGTGATTTATGGTCTTCCTATCCACTTCTGAGTTAGTGCGTCTATATTGCTCATAGGCGGCATTACGTAGATCCATCATAAATTTAATTGTGTCTGTTATCCATGGTAAAGATGGTCTAGTTAACTTTTTGGTCACTATTGGCGCGTGAATGTCAAATAAAGTTAGGAGCATTGAATTAAACTTGTCTACCATCCCCTCCCCCTCATTTGGAATACATGAAATCGCCTCACAGTCCAGTGCAAGCAAATCTGTGTCAAATTTTTAATCTGCCTATATGTAATGCGTTTAGGACTTTGGGCTTTTTAAGCTTTAGTTTAATATTAATCATTGAATGACCTAGAAATCCGTGTATGTGTGTGTGTGTGTGTGCGCGTGTGCGTGTGCGTGTGCGTGTGTCTGTGTGCGTGTGCGTGTGCGTATGCGTGTGCGTGTGCGTGTGCGTGTGCGTGTGCGTGTGCGTGTGCGTGTGCGTGTGCGTGTGCGTGTGCGTGTGCGTGTGCGTGTGCGTGTGCGTGTGCGTGTGCGTGTGCGTGTGCGTGTGCGTGTGCGTGTGCGTGTGCGTGTGCGTGTGCGTGTGCGTGTGCGTGTGCGTGTGCGTGTGCGCGTGTGTGTGTGTGTGTGTGTTTGTTTGACTAATGGGAGCCAGCCAGCAACCACTCGATTTCATCATAGTTCTTAGTCTCCAACCAATCACGGACGATATTCTTACACTCGACGTATGATTTGCTATGTACACTTTAATTATTATTAATTTTATTGTATAGAACAACTGAACGTTTGTAAAATTGCCAATCCGCAAATATAGTGTTTGTTTCTGGTATACCTGCAACATTTTTTTTCCTTCTGCCTTTATTTCTAGTTGGCTTATAACTAGAGGTTCTGTGTACCTTTAGAACCGTACCAGTTATATATAGCTTCCTAACCGTTAAAATTTTACTTAATTGGTATAATTGCTCAGTAGGGAATCTACTTTTTTTTAAATACATTGTCTTAATCAGATTTCCTTGTGCGCGTTCCACATTTATAAATTTAGTTTTTATAGCACCACCCCATATTGTGATGCAGTAACTCATGATTTATTGATCCCAGGAACTACCAGAGAAGACGACGGCAGTGTCGTCGGCATACGAAAATATTTTTGCGTTGTCTATATACATGTTGCACAAGTCATTAATATATATTAAAAATAACGTAGGGCCAAGGACACTACCCTGAGGCACACCGTAGGTCACCTCCATGCCCTCACTTATAAAGTTATCTAGTTTGACGTTTCTTTGCGATAAGTAGCTTTGAAAGAGTTTGTGTGGTATACCCCTAACACCGATCCTTTCTAGTTTGTGTAGAAGAATGGGAAACGAGACAGTGTCAAAAGCCTTTTTTAAATCGAGAAATATTGCTAGACACTAATTGTGCTTAACTAATTGTTCAGCTACTAGCGTACTTAGTGCAGACACTGCATCCTCAGTCGATCTCCCTCTACGGAAGCCAAATTGGTAAGTTGATAATATGTCATAATTATTCATAAAATTAAGGAGCCTTGTATTCAGCAGCTTTTCTATGATTTTGGAGATCGCTGGTAGGACAGATATAGGCCTATAGTTATTAACACTGTCTCTGTCTCCATCCTTGTATACCGGAGTTATAATTGATCGTTTAAGTGCTGCTGGGAAGATACCTTTATTAAAGCATAGGTTAGCTAGATGCGTTATGATAGGGACCGCTATAGATTTAGCCAGTTTCAGAAATGTGGTCGGTATAATGTCCCATCCAGGGGCACTATTAGAATTTAAGTTCATTAGAATACTATTAACTTCATCAAATTCTGTAGGTAGTAGTACAAATGAGTTTGGTTGAGAAGGTAGGTTTTTCAGGTAATCCGAGGATTCACATGGATCAGGTCGAATTTTTTGAGCCAAGTGTCTGCCAATATTCACGAAATACTCTTTTATATAATTAGCAGCCTGTGTAGGAGAAGGCTTAATATTTAATAATTCAGGATTTGTACTATTTGATTTGTTTGTATAAGTTATTTGTTTAATATTTTTCCATAGCAGTTTATTATTATTTACAGAATTTGCCAGGAGTTCTTTTTCATAATTTCTTTAAAGTTTTCTTAATAAATTATTACAGAAATTTCTGTACCTGATGTACGTTATTTTGTTCAGCTCATTGAAAGGATCACGTCGAGCTTGCATCTGTAACTTATTACGATTTCTAATACAACGCAGCAGACCTGGGGTGATCCATGGCTTGATAATTCGGCTTCTTTTTGGGATTGTTGTTATTACTGTATTTTCTTTTATAGTCATAGTTAAAGCGAGTATCAATCCATCCATCACTCCATCAGGATCCTCACAATGTAGGAGATTCGATAGATTTTTATGTTTTAATTGAGTTAAGGCCTCTTCGTAAATTATTTTAGTTTTAATTTTAGGTACAGTTGGATGAAATTTCACTTTTGAAAGAGATATCACTGTGGTATAATGGTCATTAGTTGAGGTTAGTAGCACAGCTATAGTAGCCATGATTTTGATTTTATTAATTTTAATCATAAAGTGGTCTAAGCAGTTTTTTTCTCTGGTCGGTATGGTGTGACCTGCTAGAATACCGTGCATAGCTAAGGTGTCTAAATAATGTTATCTATTTTTATTTTCTTGTGGAGGTTCTTCAGTTTTTGTGCGATGTTAATATTAATATCTCCTGTAATTATAATGTTTTTATTTGATTTGTCTATTGTGTCTAAATGTGCGCCTGAACGGAACGGAACGGCTTATCCGAAACCAGAAGAATACAGGCACCTCAGACCCAAGGACGTTATTGCACTAATGCATTTGTTTTTCAGGGAGTAGGTGTATAAAGGTAGGGGAAACACAAAAGATCCCTGAGGGTCGACGTGAACCGGTTATACGGTCCCCGCGTTAAGATAAGATAAGATAAATGTGCGCCTAAAGAGTTGATGAAAATCTCCGCATTTGTATTTGAAGGAGATCTATAAATACATAAAACTTTGTTGTTTAAAATATCAAGTTCTAGGCAGGATGCTTCGGTTAGTCTAATTTCTCTTATTATATGCTTTAATGTAGCTTTAACGTACACAACCACTCCATCATTCTGATGTAGTCTATGTTTAGTATAATTTATATTATAATTAGGTATAGTGGGTAAAGCTTTATTATTAGCGATCCTGCATTCAGTCAAAACTATTACATCTACTGCGAAATTTAAACAGGCTAGTGTAAGCAAGAAATCATCAAAGCTTCAATAAATACTTCATATTCTTATATTTTGTGAAATTATAGTAAAATCATTTTTTTTTACCTGTAGGTTGTTTTTAAGTTCCAAAGGTTCACATCGGAAGGAGCGAGCTATTTCTATATCGTCTATTTCAATTACTGTTTGTATGTGTCATTCATTATTTAAAGAGAAGTGTGGTAAGCAAGTCATATTAAACAAGTTGTTTTGTATAAATAGTAATGAATGATATAAGCAAAGGAGTATGTAATGTTTCTTTGAGTCAGTAGTTTGTCTGTGCGCGTGTTGGGGTCTCAGTAGTGTGTAGTAGTGAGGCAGTATGAGTAAAGTCGTTTGTGTAGATGGATAAGTGAAAAGTGAGCTGGTAACATAATGAGTATAAATGTGTATATTTTGTATTTTGTTATGTTTGTGTGTGTATTTTGTGGAGACTTGTGTTGTTGATTTTTGTGAGTAGTGGTAGTACTTGAGAGTTTGGCATGTGTTGGTACATAGTGTATATAAGGTGTAGTTGCAAATAATAATACATTTTTTCAATGACTGATAAGCGAAGAATACTGATAGTGTCAAACAAAATAAGTTTGGTTTATATAAGTAGACTTTCCTATTTAAAGCAATATCACTAATTTGGCAGGTAAAGTAACAAGCGTAATGTATAAAAAAAGATCGTCATTGTTTTAACATTAAATTTTGTACCTGATTTTCACTAGTAATTAAGATAACAGGCGACTGTTCGTCCTGCCGAACGAATACTCTTCCATAGGATACCCAACAGAATTTATATCCCTTTGATTGCTTAAGATCCCGGGCCAAAAAGTACAGCCGTGCACCTTTTTGTGTCAGATGTTCAGACAGGAAAACCGGAAGGTCCTCACTAATTTTAAATCCGAGGTGTTTAGTACATAATTTGGTCTTATATTTAATGTTAAAAGATTTTGTCATTCTTAATAACTCGTTTCTCAGTAGGACTGATGTAGTTTCAACTATAACAGGTGTGTCGGTTTTTCATCGGTTTTTCCCCTGCGCTTTACAAGGTAATGTATCAAAAACATAAAACTTATGACGAATTTTGTGACCATTTATTGTTAACTGTAAATATGCGTATCCAATTGCTTGGACTTTGCCACCGATACCGTTTATGGTGACGTTGTCTTTACAAATCGGTACGCCAAAATCGAGTACATGTCTATATTTGATTGCAGAAATTGATGCGCCTGTATCTAACAAACAATAAAATGAATTTGTATGATGATAAAGTTTTATGAAGTAACTACTATCACTTGCCAAAATGGTATGAGTTTTAACCTCGAAAAAACTCATTTTCGGAATTATGCTGCAAAGAAGTACTTGCTTGTGCCTCAGAATCACTTTCTATCGTCCGAATTTGTCCCCGGAACGGTGGTCTACCTCTCATACTATTATTATTATAATTGAAGCCATTACCTCGATATTGAGACCTGCGAGGCACATAAACCCCGCCTCGCGGCTGTGCCTGGTGGAACTGCTGTCGACTGGCCGGCTGCCGAACCCACCGACCTGCGCCTACACCGCGCCCGCGTCCACGGCTACTCCCATACGTACCGCGCTGATAATTCTGTTGGTCTGGCTTCCTGAAATTGCGTTTGGAATAAAAATTATTATATTTCCTCATTGTGAAAACTTCACCCGTAGTATTCGATGATATATCTTCATCTACCGCAGCCTGCACCGCGTCCTTGAGGCTATCGAACTTCCTAGAAGTAATAATTGTTCCTATCCTGCGATTTCGCAACCCTTCGCTAAACTGCTTTATAGCCTGTTTTTCATTAACTCGTTTTAATACCACATAATCCTTAGAGTTGCCCTCTGATTGCGAAATCGTGAGCTCAACAAATATTTCTGATAAAGTTTTCCCAAATTCATTTACTGATAACTCATTTTGTTTCAAAGCCAGCATTTGCCTTTGCAACGCATTGGCTGATTTTTGTGGCAAGAAAACGTGCCTCATTTCAGTTAATAAATCAGTCACATTGTTATATGTAGTGGCTAACTTCAATTTGGCAGCCTGTGACAGTCTGCTTTTTAAAATAAAAGAAATAAGTTGCTTTTGCGACGCTTCATCAATAATCGAACTGTAATATTCTATACCATCGATTAACTGTCGCGTATTAGAGATTTCGTCAGTCATTACTGGTAATAAGCTCAACGCTACCTTTATGTTAAATTTCTCCATTTTTGCTGACGAGCGGTTGCGAATATTCACATAAATTACAAATTTCAATATACAAGTTATTAAAATCCTCACAATACTCTTCTATAATAGCTGATTCTTCTAAATCTACTCTTTCTACTTTATTTATATTTTGAATATAATTATTGTATTGTTCAACAATTAGTTTGGCCTCGCAAAGTTTATTTGTTAATATACTTCCTTGTCTTCGAGAAGGGCCAATTTTAATCAAATACCGTCGCACGCTTAACAATTCCTCGTATAATTCTTTTAAAAATGTTGCCATGTTCTTTGGCAGTCGGGTAATAAAATTAATCTTACCTGGGTACTGAACAGCTTTCGAAAGACAATTTTACAATACAATGCTCGAAATGACATTTTAATAACTATTTCTATTCTTATAGTCCCTATGAAGATGATACCGCACTTTATACGCTCTTTATGCCGCTATGATGCACATTTTTTTTCTATTAATTTACCGTAACACTGAATTCACGCACTTGATTTTTCACACTTTACTGTCGTCAATCTTCAAGTCGGGATACACATGACGTGGCCGACGAAATGATTTTCTGATGTATCCATCTCCTGTGACATTTCTTGTAGATTCGGAAAACCATATACAGCACACCGAGCGCCACACCCAGGACGACGATCAGCAACAAAATATTCGTAGTTGTTAAATGAAACCGCAACTCTTCTACTGACGCATCATTTACGCCTCCAGCCGAATTTTGGGCAATTATTACTGCCTCCTTTGATTGTGTTTTGCCCATTTTCCAGAAGTTTCAGATGTTGCGACACCGATGAAGTTCACAAGTGAATTGGCCATCTCAATAAATCTGTAGTAATCGCCCGGTGACTAGGTTCCGTCCTTTTTAGGTATACGCGATTCGCTTACGGGTGTCGATTTACGCTAGCAAGAGGCGATGCCATCCCGAGACTGGCAGGGTCGCCATGTAAAGATGTGAGGTGTTAGTTGAATTAAAACAAGCGAATGCTGAATAAAGACTGTGTTTATCGGTTCAATGCATACCATTATATAGGTACTCTTACATACCACATCTCACAAAGTTGCAGAGAGAACAGGCGGAAAGATTGTAGGTACATTTTGCGACAAGTTCAAACTTGTATCAAGATACACGAGCCTTTATTTTTGCAGAATTGTGCTTTAAAGCAAACCAGTATAACAAAGTTCCTTCGAAAAAACAATAAATTCATATTACGAATATATGTATGTACGCGAATGTACCTCTTAATTCTTGTAATTTTTTATATTAATAAATAAAAATTAACCAACACTTAATAATTCGAAGTTTTATTTATTTTCTCTCACAAATTTCGAACCATTTGATATTTCAAACACTCGATAATTCGTAATATTTCAAGTCCCTCGAGTTTCGAATTAACGAGAGTCGACTGTATTAGATAGAGAAAGTAGACAAACAAAGTTCTAAATTTATTTTTATTTAGTTACTAACTATAAAAAAAAAACAGAAAATATAAAAATAATCTACAAACGTAACTTGCTTAGCATAAAATCTTATACCAAAGCCGCTCTAAGTTGACCGATTTGACACATGTCAGACTGACTGCACTAGTGAGGGACAACGGTAAAATTGCCGAAGCATATAAGTAACAGTTATTTCCACTTTATAACCAAGCAAGGTCTAATTATAACAATTTTTATTAAAAACATTTATTCACATCTAGAAGATTGAATTGAAGTTTCTTATCTAAAAATATATTTATTTTTAAAATACAGTACTTATTAAATCCTTCATCCTATTTTTAAAAAATACCTGGTGAGTATTACCTATTACGTCACTATGAAAACGTGTAAAAGCGTAATACAGAGTGGAAATTTTACGTTTTCTTTTTATAATTCAATTATTTTAAGTAATAAAAGACAAATAATTAGACAATTAGGTGCATTTGACATTTTGAAATAACGTCTTATTTTTAAAAGCTGTCTTTATGATTCGCTAATATGTTCCTCTTAACAAGGATAAATGCAAAAAATAAAATAAAAAGTGTCAAATCAGTCATCTAAGAGCGGCTCCGGTATAATCTCTCTTGAAGCATTGTTCTAATATATTAATTTTTTATTCGTTTTGATTTGGAGAAGCAGCGTTCTCCGTTGCAGTTAGTACCACCATGCTTAAAAATATTCTCAATGCAATTTCTACGTCAGGAAATGTGTCTGTGTATTTTATTTTGCTTTAATCTAAATATATAAAAGGAGAAACTGGCTGACTGACTGACGTAGCTTAGGTTTATATCAAAGAGGTGCACTAAGAAAATAATTCCAGAAATTCTTACGGGAACGGGAATAATCGGGGAAATCCTTTTGTATGAAAAATCTAAACCACCTGAGTAAACTTTAAGCATAGTTGTCACAAGATAATGTAAAATTCCCACGGGAACAGGAGTGAGCAGGAAAAAACTTTTCTATGAAAAAATCTAAACCACGTAAGATAAATGATTGAAATTTGGCATGCTGGACCCTTAATAAACGTAAAACATGCAACGCGATATTGCGAAATTCCCACGAATTACATATATAGAAATTTTGAAGGTACGTAGCTTGGGTACCGTAGAAGTGCACTTAGAAAGGAATTCCTACGGGAACGGAAATAAGCCGAAAAACCTATTAAATGAAACATCTAAACCGCTTATAGATGCTTTAAATTTGGCATCCTTAGTAAACTTAGAACTTTGTTGCAACAGTAAACTGCAAAATTCCCACGGGAACGGGAGTTAGCAGGATTTTTTTTTTGGATGAAAACATCTAAACTGCGTTCATAACTATTCCACGAGAAGGAAGTCGCGGGCGGAATTCTATCTAAACATATAAAAGTTGAAACTGACTGACAGAATTATAATTGAAATAAGGCAGGCATGGGTGGGTACCCTTATAAGCAGAAAGCTCAGTTGCAATAGGATATTGCAAAATTCCCAGGGAAACGGGAGTTATTAAAAAAAAAATCTTTTGTTTTTAAAATCCTGTAGCTCACCTACAAAAAGGTATTTAAATAAACCTTAACATACTAATATCGGAAAACCTCATTTTTGAGCGAGAGTAGAGTACTTCTACCTACCCTGTTTGCATTTATACGGAGCCGCTCTAAGTTGACTGATTTGATTTGGTTGACTGACACATGTCAGACTGACTGCACTAGTGAGGGACAACGGTAAAATTGCCGAAGCATATAAGTAACAGTTATTTTCACTTTATAACCAAGCTGGGTCTAATTATATTTTTTTTTTATTAAAAACATTTATTCACATCCAGAAGATTGAATTGAAGTTTCTTATTTTAAAATACAATGCTTAGTAAATCCTTCATCCTATTTTAAAAAAAAAAACCCTGGTGAGTATTACCCATTACGTCACTATGAAAACGTGTCAAACGGCGAAACCTTGTAAAAGCGTAACAAAAAGTGGAAATTTTACGTTTTGTTTTTATAATTCAATTATTTTAGGTAATAAAAGACAAATAATTAGATGCATTTGACATTTTGAAATAACGTCTTATTTTTAAAAGTTGTTCTTTATGATTCGCTAAATATGTTCCTCTTAACAAGGATAAATGCAAAATATAAAATAAAAAGTGTCAAATCAGCCATCTAAGAGCGGCTCCGGTATAATAGATTGATCTTTTTGACGGATGTCAAACCTGAAATCGAATATCGATGTTATCTTGTAATGACGAATAATATTTTCTTATTTAAATAATTATATATTTTTATTAATTAATAACAATTACAAGAATAGACACGCAACACAAAAGTACCTGTGTCCGAAAGTCTTAAGTGGTTCATTGCTTCTAAGAAAAATTTTATTAGAAAAACTGAAAACTACCAATGTTTTTATGTCTAGAGCAATAAAATTTATTGATGAATTAATTTATTTATTTTGATTAGTTTAAAACACACAGGCACATATTTAGCCAACATATTTTTTACACCAATATATATTTTCTGTTTCCCATCACTGACCCATCTGTCAAAAAGTTTATGCTATGTTGTAGTTGTACTAAAGCTAATTAGCGTAGGTATCGTAGTAAGATGTTTCGGAATTGATGTTTTTCGGTAATACCTAAATATATGTTATCATTTGGTAATCCGACAGGGACTATGGGGCCCCATTCGATCGCGGGGCCCTGGGCAAGTGCCCATAGTGCCCAGTGGCTAAGAGGGGCCTGGGAATGAGTTTAGTTTGCCTGTAGTAATTATAGGTATATTAGAAAAATTGGTTTCAAAAACATTTGCAACATCAGAATCAATATGCTTATTATCAGTTATGAGAGTTATACAACTACTCTGTAACGAAAGAATACTCGTGAAAGATACTGACTAGTGCATAGGCATCGTATAAAAACCTTTACCACCCGAGTAACGATAGAAAAACTAACTTTAAGGATGCCATGTATATTAGTATTGGTCTATTGGTCACGGGCCACGGCGTGTTGGCACCATATTTGAATAGTTCACATCCATAACGACTTATTTTCAAATTGGCCCACCAATGCGTTCACAAAGTGAGTAAAACAAAATGCATAAAGCCGTATATCTGCAATCGTTTAAATTTTTCTAAAGGAAACTTAGAAGCATAATGTCGGAAGTTTAGTTATGATGAATATTTAAAATCACTGTTCAGACCATAAAGGCGTAACTCCTTTTACATGCCTTTCTGAGAATATTTTTTTTAGGCATAAGGGCCAAACTTACAATCCACCAAAATAAATTATCGGCATTGTAGACGCAGAGAGATGGAAGTGAAAATAAAACCTTAAGGTTCTAATGATTTTGGAAAAGCTGTCAGAACCGACATTATGCACGAAATTATCTTAGCCCAGAAAAGGGATAGAAATATAGCTGTCAGTGGTATAGAAAGAGAAAGAAGTGTATTTCTTTGCTACCCAATAAAAAAATATTGCCCGATCTGCACATCCGCCCATATGCTTCTGAGCTCTAGATACTATGGATATCAGCAGCTGATCCCCATAAAAGCAAACCGTAGGACAGAACGCTGTGAAAGTAACTGAAATAAACTAATCTTGCCGTTTCAACATCAGTTAATTGTCGAATTTTTCTAACAGCATATGCTGCAGAGCTAAGTCTTCCTGCCAGGGTACCAATATGGGGTCCCCATTGCAATTTAGAATCTAGAGTGATTCCAAGGAACACCGTTGAGTTTAGGACTTCGACTTTGATTATGGTGCTGACTTGTCTTACATTGGGCATTGAAAACTTGACACATTAGGTTTTATTGGCATTCAACATTAGATTGTTAGTAGTAAACCAGTGCATAACTCGTGAGAGAGCTTTGTTTACGTCGTCAACATTTTCTTGCTGTCTGTCCATCTTAAATAGAAGTGATGTATCATCTGCAAACAAAACTATCTCACATGTGTCTTTGGTAAAGAAAGGGAGATCGTTAATATAAATGATAAATAATAGAGGCCCCAATATCGAGCCCTGTGGCACTCCCATAACTAATGGGGCGCCAGAAGAACTAATCCCGTTTACATTCACTTTTTGGGTTCTGCCTGTTAGGTATGATTGAATTAGACTAAGTGCGTGTTACCCGAGATGCCATAATGGCGTAATTTGAGTAGCAGGGTTTGATGATTATCACAATCAAACGCCTTGGATAGGTCGCAGAAAATGCCTATGGCATCCTGCTTACTTTCCCATACATCAAAAATATGTTTAATAAGAGCTACTCCAGCATCTGTTGTGGATTTCCCTTTAGTGAATCCATATTGATTTCTATGTAATAAATTGTTTAAATTAAAATGGCTTAGCAGTTGACTAAATACAACTTTTTCAAAAATGTTACTAAATGCTGGAAGTAAGGATATAGGTCTGAAATTAGATGGGTCACTATCATCACCTGATTTAAACAAAGGAATGATTTTGCTTAACTTCATCAGATCGGGAAAGCAGCCTTCAAATAGCAAGTTAGCGTACTTAAATCCATATTTAGATGAAAATGGGATTTTGAGAGTAGGTGGCCGCCTCAGTTATTCAAATGTCCGATCTACAGCGAAACATCCGATAATATTAGCCAGCTCTGGTCGCTTGACGGACCTACTTGTTAATCAAGCGCATATCACCACCCTGCATGGTGGTCCACGGCTTACTCTATCATATCTGAGAGAGCAGTATTGGATTCTAAGCGGTATGAGAACAGTTAAACGGCAGCTTCGACAATGTGTTAAATGTCGCCGCTATAGCTCTGAAAAACATCAACAAATTATGGCTGATCTACCTCGAGTAAGAGTTACCCCTTCCCGCCCTTTTTCTAATTGCGGCGTTTACTTTACCGGTCATGTGGATCTGAAGCTTAGCAAGGGTAGGGGGGTAAAGACGTACAAGGGGTGTACGAAATCTGTACAATATCCCAAAAACCAATAGAGTGGAAAATGAAACTCCATACTCTGAACGGAGGTAACTTTTATTTTTACACCAGGCTCTTAAGTCCTTTTGAGAAACACAAACGATACCGCGATGCAATTTTGCGCGTAACGCCATCTGTTGGCCACATTAGGAACTAATCCCTACCGGTGGGTTTGCAAACTAGACTCTGTTGTTTTACAAATAAGAATGCGGTAATACCTATTTAGAATAAGTGATTTAGTGTTTAAGTTTACTATATTAAATAATTATTAAATATGAAAATGAACATTCCGCCCACCAAAGACTAGTCTTTACATCCGCCCACCTTGAGAGAACTAAGAAATAAAATAACTAACATATTTGATAAATTCAAAAGTGGTGCTCGCTGAACGATATCTAATATAGGCAAACATGTTATCTTAAAATATAACTAATGACAATATTTTTCATAAACTAAAGATTGAAGAACATATCCATAAACTCAGATACATCATAAATATACAAGCCTTCTTGTATAAGACAGGTATTACATAAGTATTACATAGGTATAAGAAAACATTAAAAACAAACAGTATATTGCCGTAGCAAGATGTCATTCGTCAGTAGGTAAAAGACATAACTTCGAAGTTGGACGCTTGATTACGGAATTTTTGCAACGAACCGAAACTACACGTGTAATTTTGTCTTTACCCGGATGTAATTCAATAACTTTACCATACAACCACTTAGCAGGAGGAAGATTATCCTCTTTAATTAGGACTATGTCTCCTACCTTAAACCCAGGAGTACGGACAGACCATTTGTGACGTTGGAAAAATCCTGTCAAGTATTCAGACGACCACCGTCGCCAGAAACATTGTACCATTCTTTGTGTCAATTGCCAACGCCTCAGAGTACTATGATTTGTATGTTGTTCAAAGTTATAGTCTGGAGCCAATACTAGAGGTTGCCCTACGAGGAAATGACCAGGAGTAAGAGGCGCCTCATCCCCAGGATCGTAACTGGATTGAGACAACGGTCTCGAATTAAGACAGGCTTCTATTTGTGTGAGCACTGTGCTTATCTCTTCAAAGGTAAGAGTACTCTCGCCAATTACGCGTTTAAAATGGTGTTTCACGCTTTTGACTCCCGCCTCCCATAGGCCACCGAAATTTGGAGCATGAGGAGGGATGAAATGCCACACTGTATTATTATTGGCTAAAGCTTCTGCTATTTCCCGAGCGACTTGACTTTTTTCGTCGTTGAATAATGATTGCAACTCGCGAGAGGCACCTACAAAATTGGTGCCATTGTCGCTCCAAAGATGGCAACAATGACCGCGTCGAGCGACAAATCGTTTGAAAGCGGCAAGAAAGCCAGAAGACGTTAAGTCAGAGACAGCTTCAATATGCACGGCCCGGGTGGCCATACACACAAATAAACATATATAGCCCTTGTAAGACCTGTGTCCTCGACCCTTGGATACGCGCATGTTGATAGGACCCGCGAAGTCCACACCAGAATTCAAAAAAGGTTTACTAGGTGTTACCCTGGCGGAAGGTAGCTCCCCCATGAATGTGTTCTTCGAAACACCAGCATAACGGACACATGGTACACAACTGTGAATATGCGATCTTATTAAATCTTTGGCTCTTAATATCCAATACTTCGTTTGTAAGTAACGGAGCATCAGTTGCTGTCCTCCATGGTATGTTGACTCATGAGCATCAGCCACTAAAAGTTTGGCTAATCTCGCCTTGTTAGAAATAACAATAGGGTGCTTTCTTGCCGCAGGTAATTCCGAGTGACGTATTCTCCCGCCAACTCTTAACAATCCCTCGTTATCGAGGAACGGCGATAAAGAACAAAGAGGGCTCTTCTTATTGACCTCTCCCTTCAAGCGGAGCGTCCGGATATCATCATGAAACCATATGTTTTGACATCTCGAAATACACAAAATTAATGTTTCCTTTATTTCAGATACAGAAAGATACGGTAGCAGTTTCACATTAGGATTACGACATCGTTTAGCAAATCTTTTGCATAGACTGATCACTCTGACCATCTTTCTGAACGAAGAAAATCTGTTCCACAACCATTCATCGTCTTGAGGAGTAATCGTGTTGGCATGAACGTGAACTATCCTTTCTTCCTCGCTATTATTTATGGACTCAGGTCGAGTGTATGGAATGCTGTCACTACGCAACCAGGCAGGCCCTTGTAACCACATAGGATTTTTCAAGAGTTCGGTTGGAGTCGCACCTCTCGACGCAATGTCGGCAGGGTTATCCTGCGTTCTAACATGAGACCACTGGGAGTTCTCCAAGAGATTGAGAATCTCCGAAGTGCGATTGGCTACAAACGTCTTCCACCGACTTGGATGATCGTTCAGCCACGCTAAAACCACAGTAGAGTCAGTCCACGCATGTAAGTGGGACTTCGGAACTTCTAGCACCTGTGCCACCTCCACCAACAAGTTACTAACCAGAACAGCGCCGCAAAGCTCGAGTCGCGGAATAGACACCTGCTTTATAGGTGCCACCTTGGTCTTAGCTGTAATCAAGTGGGTTTGAATATTACCCAATGGGTCAGTGACGCGAACGTAAACAACGGCAGCGTAAGCCACGTTGGAGGCATCGCTGAAACCATGCAGTTCTACGCCGTCATTACCTGTAGAAGTGTTTATCCATCTAGGTATGTGAAAATTAATTAATTTGATTAATTCACTGCGATATGATTCCCATTGTTTCAGTAGATCCGGGGGCAGTTCATCATCCCAGCCCATTCCGGCGATCCACAGTCTTTGTATGAAGACTTTAGAGGTAATTATGCAAGGTGCGATCCAACCTAAAGGATCAAACAAACGTGATATTTCGGAAATAATTTTTCTTTTTGTTTCAGGTGGAGCGGTGGCAGCGCGCGGCGGCAGTTTCACGGAGTAATCAAATTTGTCCGAATCTCTATTCCAGGTAAGTCCTAAGACCTTAGTTACTTGATCTTGTTTTATTTCGACATCCTTTCCTGCAGCTTCTTTCAAAACATCTAATAGCTTATCAGCATTGCTCGTCCATTTTTGCAGCTTAAACCCTCCTGCTTGAAGTAATTGGTTTAATTGCTCATGAATCTCAATAGCTTCAGTTTCAGATTGACAACCGGTCATAATATCATCTATATATACATCAGATTTTATTATTTCAGCAGCCAGCGGATATTTGTGACCTTCATCAGAAGCTATTTGTTGTAATGTTTTGACTGCCAAATACGGCGCGCAAGCTGTGCCGAATGTGACAGTCAAAAGACGATACTCTTCTATCTCATCTTGAATACTTCTTCTCCACACTATCCGCTGAAAATCAACATCTTCCTTAGAAACCGCTATCTGTCTAAACATCTTGATGACGTCAGCAGCAAGGCATATGGGGTGACGGCGCCATTTCATTAATATATGCCGTAGATCTGCTTGCAGTGTGGGTCCTACCATTAAGGTATCGTTCAAGGAAACACCATTCGTTCCTTTACACGATGCATCGAAAACCACCCTCATCTTGGTAGTGCTTTTATCCTCCCTAATCACTGCATGATGCGGCAGATATACCGCATTTGGATTATTTCTTTCAGCTTCATCTGTGACACGCTCCATATGGCCAAGCGTCAAGTACTCATCTAATACCTGAGTGTATTGTTTCTTGATTTCAGGATGCCGTGTAAACTTTCTTTCGAGACCCTGGAGTCTCTTTATCGCAATATTCTTCGAGTTCCCATACTTACATTGCGGATCGCCGTCGCGGAATGGAAGATTTACCACATACCGGCCAGATTCTTCTCTGTGAGTAGTTGCTGCGTAATGTTCTTCGCATGCTTGCTCTTCCTTTGTCAAACGTTTGTTAAAAGAAATGGGTTCAGGTTCAAGTTCCCATATTCTTTTAATCAAGTCGTTTTCTTCAACCTGTGCGTGTAAGCTGACTATTACGTTGTGACAATTTCGACGCGTGTCTTCTATACCTCCAGAGAGAATCCATCCGAAGTAAGTATCTTGGGCAATTGGAGTACCTTTAGGGGCTTTAATTAGCCCTTCTTTTAAAATATGACTATAAGTCTCGGCTCCCAACAAAACGTCAATTTTGTTGGGGGTATTATAATTCGGATCTGCTAATTCAATAGTGGAAATCTCAGGCCAGTCTACTAAAGCAATCTTCCTTTCAGGCAGAACTGAAGTTAAAGTTCCTAGTACATGGGCTCTAACCTGAATCGAAAAGGAGGGGTCACAGCGCGACTGAATATTAAGCATTACCGTATATTTAGAGGTAAGGCCGCCCTGTCCCCCACCCAATCCTGATATAGAACTTGTAGTAGCGATCTTTTTAAGCCGCAGCAGTTGAACCGCAGCTTCAGATATAAATGAGGCCTGAGAGCCCTGATCCAATAATGCTCGCAAATGTTGAGACGACCCATCTTTCGATTCAACCTTAATAAGGGCTGTTGCAAGTAACACTTGCTGGTGGACTGTATTTTGAGAAAAATGAGCGGCAATATTGTTAACGACCTCGCTTTCGGACGCAGCAGCGGACGTGCTTTCACCAGGTGAGTCTACTGCTGTATCAGAATGGCTTTTGGGATGCAATAGAGTGTGGTGTTTGCGTTTGCAAATACGGCATTTGGTGAACACGCGACAAACCTTATTGGAGTGATTATACCCGAGGCAGTTGAAACATAGTCCTAATGAGTGGACAATGCTACGACGCTTATCAACATCCTCATTCGCAAATTTTTTGCCATTGTATAATTTATGTTCTTCAGAACAGTGCGGGCAAGAATAATTAGTGGTTGTATGCAAAGCTTTTGGATTTGAGACAATATTAACGGAGACCTTTGGTTTAGTTTTAGAATCGACAAATTCCAAAGCACGAAAACGAGTGTTTAAAAATTCTTTAAATTGTTTGAAAGTTGGCAAATCATTAGAAGAACTACTATTACTAACCTGCAGTTCCCATTGCTTTCGTGACTCAGCGTCCAACTTCATACTTACTATGTATATAACAATAACGTCCCAAGAGCTGACATCGATACCTAAATTGGACAATTCGTGCAAACAATCTGTAGTTACATCTAATAGTTCTTTAAGGGCGCTAGACGATTCATGTGTTAAGGTACGTTGGCCAAAAAGGCGTTTAAGTATACAAAAAGATATGTACCTGGTATTATTATATCTGTCATTTAACATTTCCCAAGATTTTATGTAATTATTTTTCGTAATAGGAACATGACGTATAAGTTGCTCTGCCTCACCTGACAGCTGTGTCTTTAGGTAATGTAATTTTTGAACATCGTCGAGGGATGCGTTGTTATGTACTAATGATGTGAATAAATCGCGAAAGGATGACCACTCGACGTATTTACCGCTAAAGGTAGGCAGTTTAATTTTTGGTAATTTCAAAACCGAATCTCTTTTAGATCCGCTGTCAGGTGAAACATCGCTAACCTTCCTTGAAATGGTCTCACAATCTGACAGTACATTTTGAAGTTCCACCTTATAACTAAGAAACGTTTCGAAAACATTCTCAAAAATATCATTCTTCATATAACTTGATGTGTTTAATTCTGCTGTAGTAAAATTAGCTATAAGTTTTTCATGTTTCTCCACAAAGTCCTGATATTGTCGTTCCAGAATGTCCAATCTTGCTTTAATATAGTTTTCATTTATTCGCTCCTTGGGTGATTTTTTAAAGTTCAAATATCCCTTTTCAATTTGTATTTTAATATCATTTAACACTCGTAAGTCTCGCTCCATTGTTAATAATTAACAAAGCTCCTTTTGCATATATAATCTTAATATGCAGTTAGTACCATCAACTATCTATCCAAGTTGAAATTATAAGTTCATCCAAATTTTTGTGTAAATTTTCTAAGTCTTTTGGGTGACTTATTTCGCTATGAAAACCGGCGTGGATTCCCCGTCTCGTCAAATTTAAGCGAATTATTCTAAGTCCAAGATTTTAGCAAATTAATTTTTCTAAGTCAATTTAACACTTTTACTTTTTACGTTACGATTATTTTTATAAACACTTGAACGTACTCACGATTTCACTTCGCTACTTATCACTGCACTTGGTCGGTACTGCCCATACAGCTAGCTCATCCAGCTCCCAGCACCAGCAGCGCCACGGTGATCTCGGTCGTACAGCTCAGCAGCGAACAGCTTCCAATCGGTCAGCATATACGGCGGCGATAATTTCTTAATAGGATCTTGCATACAACTGACTAACTAATTGCCCTGGTTTGCGTCTTCACTCAAAAACCGTCCTTCGGCTCCGTAGGACCATGTACGAAATCTGTACAATATCCCAAAAACCAATAGAGTGGAAAATGAAACTCCATACTCTGAACGGAGGTAACTTTTATTTTTACACCAGGCTCTTAAGTCCTTTTGAGAAACACAAACGATACCGCGATGCAATTTTGCGCGTAACGCCATCTGTTGGCCACATTAGGAACTAATCCCTACCGGTGGGTTTGCAAACTAGACTCTGTTGTTTTACAAATAAGAATGCGGTAATACCTATTTAGAATAAGTGATTTAGTGTTTAAGTTTACTATATTAAATAATTATTAAATATGAAAATGAACAAGGGGTATGTTGCAGTGTTTATCTGCTTAGCGACAAAGGCTGTACACCTGGAGCTGATGTCGGACCTCTCTACCCCAGCATTTCTAGCTGCTTTCAGCCGTTTCTGTGCAAGACGAGGAACACCCCATCGGATGTATAGTGACAATGGCACTAACTTCATTGGAGCGAAACGAGCTTTAGATAAGGAGTTTAAAGCGATATTGGACACGTTTAATGATGACTTCTTAACTAACATCAGCAATAGAAACATCGAATGGTCGTTCAATGCTCCAGCATGGCCGAGCGCAGGTGGAATTTGGGAATCTGCCGTAAAGTCCTTCAAAGGACACCTGAAACGAGTGTTAGGCGAGCAGAAACTCACCTACGAGGAATTTGCAACTCTATTGCATCAAATAGAAGCCTGCATAAACTCTCGTCCACTGTTTGCCTTAACAGAGAATCCTGAGGATACGTACCTTACGCCGGGTCACTTTCTGATCGGTGATTCACTGTTATCTCGACCACAAATGGATCCAGACAACGTTAATCTTCCCACACGATGGCAACTGGTGCAGCAAATAAATAAGAGCTTCTGGAAGCTCTGGTCATCGGAATATCTTCAGCACCTTCAGGTACGTTCTAAGTGGCGAAAACCAACCAAGAATTTGGATGTCAACGACATCGTGCTAATAAAAGAGGACAACTTACCTCCGGGTAAATGGGCTCTTGGCAGAGTGCAAGAGTTGCATCCAGGGAAAGATGGTTACGTAAGGGTTGTGTCTATCAAAACTGAAAGCACCGTCCTAAAACGCCCTGTAACGAAGCTTATACATCTACCTGTTCGTAAGGAAGATGACGACACTACGACGAAGCACGATGATTCTCAGCGGCATGACACGCTAGCACCTGTAAGCACTAAAAATAAATCTAGTAGAAGGAAACGTAACGTCTTAGCAAATTTTATATCACTAGCACTTCTTTTGTTTGTCACATTAATATCGCCGTCTACACAGCAAAATATTGTAAGCAACTCAACATTAAACAGTTACTGTTTAATGTTGAGTTGCCCCTGATATGTCAATGTATGAATACATTAAACAGTTACTGTTTAATGTTGAGTTAACAAACACTATACTTTGACAAGATCTCAGATTTACAGTTCATCCGAGATGAATGGAAGCTGATAGTCTACTATAATCTTACGGCCTACTGGCAAGCATTCACCGACATGGAGGCTTATGTTAGGCATTTGAAGGGTATGACTATAAAGTCTAATAATTCACAATACAAGAGTATTACAAAACAGCTAGCTCACGAATTGAGTGAATTAGAGCATTATAATTAGTTACTCTGGAGCCCCTCCGGCCGACGTCAGAAGAGAGGCCTGATAAACGGGGTGGGATCTATATTGAATTGTTTCTTCGGTGTCTTAGATAATGATTTTGCGAAACAATACGACAGAGAAAATTACCTATAATGAAAATCATCTCAAACAATTATTAAAACACAACATAATACAGCGCAACGAGCAAATCATGAACACACAATTTTCTGAGATAAACAAACATCTAAACGAAATTTATTTATTTATTATTTATAGGAAAACACAACAGACTACAATCATTATTGCACATACAGACATTCCAGCTTATAACTTACAAACAGAACTGTAGTCCTAAACGTGTTTACACGTATATCATTTAACAAATCGCATGGTGAGCAAACAAACTTTTTAGAAACTAAATTAAATAGGATTTAAGTATAAATATTTTGAATTATGTCAATAAATTACACAGTTTAGTCAATAATTTAGATTTACATGGAATATATTTTGATGACAACATTAATTACGAAGAAAGATAGTTAGTAATATTATTTAAATAAAACTTAAATTAGATTACAATAATATGATATATAAATTTAGATTACGGTAGTATTACACAATGTCAAGTTGATTCCTGATGTCAAATAATGATAAAAAAAAATAAAATAAAATACAAATAACAGATGCAATTTAAGAAACACTAAAACTAGGATTCCTTGAGGAGATCTAGCAGGACCTTGCGGAAATGACCTATTTTAGAATCAAATAAGTCCAAATCTGGGCAACATTTGCTGTACTCCTCATACAACCGACAAATTTGCAGCATTGGTTGGTTTTGGGAAACATTTAAATAAATAAAATAAAATAAAAATTCTTTTATTTCTCAAAATTACAAATACACGTATTGAGACGCCCCAGGAAGTAATAAATACTTGTGTTGGGGATGTCTCGCTCATACCCGTTACATTTCTTATTTTGCGAGATATAAAAGTAGTACTTATACAATTTTTAGTTAAATTCTATTAAAATTATATTTTAAGTTAAATGATCAGAACATTAAAGTATGTTAAACAATTATAAAAGATAAAAATTAATTTAATTTAATTTAATTTAAAATAATAATTAACAGTTCTTACTTTATTTAGTGTGTGTGTGTGTGTGTGTGTGTGTGTGTGTGTGTGTGTGTGTGTGTGTGTGTGTGTGCGCGCGTGCAAGCGTGCATGTGTGTGTGCGTGTGAGAAAGAGTGTATTTCTGTATGTGACTGCATAGGTATGTCTTACGTAACTATGAGGGATTCAGTTTCCTCGTAATTTAATCCTAGTAAAAATTTTGTTAATTTCATTTTACATTCATGGTATGTTTTAGTATATATATGTAGTTTTAGATTCAATACATTGTATAAATATGCAGATCGTGTAGTAAGTTGTCGACTAGCAAAGGCAGTGCGAACCCTACAGGATGGTGCCACTTTCTCTTTACGTCTTTTATTGGAGTTAAATTTGCTGGAAGTAAAGGGTAACTCTTGGTGGAGGTTAAGTAAGAGGTTAAGAATATAAAGCTGTCTGATGGACAGAAGCCCACAGATACTATATAGTTCGTGGGTTGGAAATCTATATGGTTTAAAATAAATTATCTTTAAAAGTGAACGTTGAGATCTTTCAAGGTGCAGAAGTCTGGTTTTAGTAGCTCCACCCCATACCGGAATGCAATATGTGAGTACAGATTGCACTAGTGCTTTATAAGTTTTATTTAAAGATAAAGATAAAGATAAAGATAAAGATAATTTTATTTACATAAACATGTGTGTCACAAAACATTTACATGCATGTAGAGGTGGTACATAATTATTGAATCAACATGTTTGACCGTACTAGTACGATATGTAAAATATGTAATTGGTGAAATTGAGTCAGTCAAGCATATTAATTATAACAAAAACACTCACATACAATTTTATAGATTTAGGGTTACAAATGTCATTAAGGAGTTATCAGTATACATTTTTAAAGATTTAGTTTAGGTTATAAATGTCATTAAAGAGTTATCAATATACAATTTCATAGATCTAGGGTTATAAAAGTCATTCAAAAGTGATCAATACAGTATAAACATTTTTCCGTTAGTATTTTCTTCAATTTAGATTTAAACTGGTTTAAAGGCAATTCTTTAATGTATTTCGGTAATTTGTTAAATATTTTAGAGCCATACAAATTATACTTTTGTTTAGCAAAGCAGTCTTAGCTGGATGTAAGCAAAGTCTGTCCCCATTTCGACGATTTCGAACAACTTGATCTGATAGGCGGGGAAACAATTTAGGGTTGGTTCTCACAAACAAACATACTTCAAATATATAAAGTGACGGAAGTGTCAGAATTTTATGTTTTGTGAAGAATGGCTTACAGCTGTCAGTAGGTTGAAGACCAAACATGGCTCGGATACAGCGTTTTTGTACTTTAAAAGCCAGCTCTTTATTCGACGAGTTACCCCAGAATATGATTCCGTATCTTAGCACTGATTCGACCAAACCATAGTATGCGGATAGTAATGTATCAATGTTGACTGTTTTTGAAAGTCTGTACAGTACAAATGTCAGAGTCCTAGTTTTTTTTCATTAGTTCCTCTATATGTTTTTTCCAATTCAGTCTTTTATCAATATGTAGTCCTAGAAATTTTGTAGTTTCTACCTCATTTATTATATTACCCTGGTACGATGCTACAACATTTGATGATGTTTGGGGTCTTTGACTGAAATGCATAATATGGGTTTTATTAATATTAATTTTAAGATTGTTATTGTCAAGCCAAGAAATTATTGATGTCAATGCTTTATTTATGTCAGACTCATAAGAGGTGTCATTATATTTTATGGTTAGTGTGCTATCATCAGCAAATAATGTCATGGGATGGTTAGTAATTTTTGGAAGGTCATTTATATATATTATAAAAAGGAGTGGACCTAGCACACTGCCTTGCGGCACCCCGTAGCTGACCATACGCTCTTTTGATTGGTAAATTTCTTCTATACTACTTTACATTTAACCTAGCAATCTCAGTCTTTTGACAGCGGCTGCCTAGATAGGACTGTATTAATTTTAAAATATTTCCTCTAATTCCATATGCGTCAAGCTTTGAAATAAGTATGTTATGGTCCACATAGTCGAAGGCTTGCGTCATATCACAATATAGAGAACAGACGGGAGAAGATTTGTCTACCTGTTTTATAATATTGTTATAAAATCGTATATCGCCATATTGATTGTTTTGGATTGTCGAAATCCTTTCTGTTCTTCAGAAAATACATTATTTTTCTCTAAGTAGGCATTCAATTCTTGATAATAATATTTTTCAAATATTTTTGAGAAAAATGGAGATCAATGCAATAGGTCTGTAATTTTCCATTAACTCTATGTCTGATTTTTTGAACAAAGGCTTCACAACAGTTAATTTAAGATCTTTGGGAATGTACCTTCTACTATACTAAGATTAATGATATGGCTGATATGATGACATATATATTTACTTACAGATTTAATTATTTTTGTTGCTATACTGTCATATCCAACACTATTCGTGTTTTTAAGTTTTCTTATTATATGGTGAATTTGCTGCGGGACACTTGGGGACATAAACATAGATGTTTGCATTGGTTGTATGTTTCGGTTACATTCATACCACATTTGTCCAAGGGTATAATTTTGTCAATAAAGTAGTTATTGAAGGCTTCGGCTATTTGTTCAGGATCCGTTATGTAATTATTGGCTACATTTATCTTTGATATTGAGTTTTTTGGGACACTTAATCTCACTTTATTTATTATATGCCATGCCGTTTTTGATTTATTTTCCGATGTATTCATTTTATATATATTCTGAGATCTTTTTGTCAATGCTACAATCTTTTTTAGCAGATTTGAATATTTCACGTATTTTAATTTGTTAGCTTTAGTTGGTTGTAATCTATATTTCCACAGTAGTATTCTTTTATTTTTGCTACATATTTTTATACCACGAGAAATCCACTTTGGCTTATTGATGACTTTTATTGCGATTTTCTTTTGTGGAAAGCATAAATTGTAAAAAAGCTTAAAATCATCAATAAAATATTTATATGCGATACTAGGGTCTGTACAATCATATATTTCCGAGAATGATAAGCTCTGAATACATTCAGTGAATTTTTTTATATTCTCTGAACTGTATTCCCTAACGGTCTTACGCCAGAGCTTGAGCTTAGTAATTTTTTTTATAGGTATCTTTATTAACTGCGCTGTGTGATCGGAAAGCCCCAATTCTAACACTTCAGTCTTACAAACTGTTTTAGAATCATGGGCAAAGTTGTCAATACATGAATTACTTACTAATCTAGTTGGTTGTTTTAAAGCCATTTTCAAATTATAATTTAACAATAAACATTCTAAGTCTAATGTGACATTATTATTTTTCAATAAATCTATATTAAAATCTCCAGCTATTAAAATATTATTATGTTCTATTTTTAAAACAAATTTATGGCTTGTTCCAATTTACATAGAAATGTATTTAAGTTATTTGAATTAGGTACTGATACAGACAGATAATTATAATTTTAAAATTTACAAGTTCCACGGCACAACATTCAAACACATTTGCTATAGACATTTTTTAATTTCAATAATATCTCTCCATTTGATTCCATTATTTACTAATATGCATGCATTACCTCCCCTTTGCTGCCGCTTCTGCTAAAAGAGTCTGCTAATGAGTAATTAGAGATATTTAGCAATGCTTCGCAGCCTGCCATCATAAAATGCTCCGTGATGCAGAGTACGTCGACAGCTACCTGTCTGTCCAGGAGTTCTTCTAGATAAATCATAAGTGCGTCTGATTTATTCAATAAACCTGCAATATTTTGATGAAGTACGTGGAGGAATTTAATTTCGAAAAAAAATTGAGTCATTGTCGGCTGGGTATACAATATCATCACTTTCGTTATTGCTGAATTGACAATCATTGATCTGATTATTGAAATTGATGTCATCCAATAAATCATTTAGACATTTGAAGATAGTATGCATACCACGGTCATTTACATGGTGAAGATATTTATTGTACATATGAAAACCATAATCCAAATCCTTGTTCGAGTCAAGTATATATGCATGTTTGTAAGTTATAGCATCCAAAGTATAACAGTTTGTTGAAATTTTCCACTCGCCAATTGAACATGTTGTTATAGTATCCGTTCTTATATGTCGGTAGGCAGATTACAACATTTGTGTGCTGAATATGTTGAAGAGATTCTCGTATATAGAAGATTATATGGAAATAATCCTTTGTTCTTTTGAAGTCTTCATCTCCTATCATTATGACGCAATAGTCGTTCATGGTGAAGTCAACCAGTTTTTTTTCAATTTGATGTAGTAATTTTTTCGTATTATGGTGTGGTGATAACCAATGACATATATCTGAGTCGGTACCAAGGCTATTCTTAGCAATAGATATTATAGAATTCTTTTTATTAGAACTCAGTATGCAGATTTTTCTCCTGGCCCTGTGTTCTGTTGGACATTTCAAAGGAAGCACTAATTTAGATTTCGGTTTCGTAGCAGAATTAGTAGCTTGGTTTTCGGCGTGGTTGTCAGTCTGTTCTTCAGGTTTTTCGTGCAAACAAATGTTGTCTTCTTCGGTTTGTTTTATAGGTGTGTCCTGATTCAATGAAGTAGGCGATAACGTTGTGTTTTTCTCATTACACCTACTTTTGTCGTATATTTTATTTCTTCTCATTTTGCGAGCAGATTTGGTAGTACTTAAAGAATTTGATCTGCCAGCAGGATATTCTATTTTTTTGTAGATTTCTATTAATTCTTGACATTTTTGTAGATCACTTTTAAGTTGCCTTATTTCCAATGCCATGTTATCTATTTCATTGTGTGCGGACTTTAAATTCGTAGTTAGGTGAGTAATTTGAGAATTCAGCTCCGCGCAACACGCATTTGAGCCATCTAACGACGTATTTGGCAAACTTCTCATCGTTGTGTCAAATATTGAGGAGTCGGATAAATCCTGCAACGATGTTTGTCGCCGAGGTTTACGAATCACATGTTATGATGTTCCATATTGATCGTTGAAGATTGAAAATTATACAAAAAGTGTGGGCAGCACCCTCGGGGCTTGAACCAACGACTTTCGGAATCGTTCGAGCGTGATTCTAAGTCAGTGTCCTCTAGGCTGTCAGTCACTTATCAGTACCGATGAATTTTATGACTGTGTGTTGAAACCTCTTAGCAGTTGCAGATTTGTAATTGCAAGACCGGTATTCAAATTAAGTTCTTTATCAACACACCGTCACTAAAATTGTTTACACACACTTTGGCTTGATTTGTCGAAATAAAGTTGAATTATTTGATTTTCATGATGGTTGCAGTTAAAAAAATAGTTTTTTTATAGGGTTTTTAAGGACAAAACCAGAGAATAACGTCTATTTGGTAGTTCCAACAATAGTGTTTAGTAGTCACTGTCACTCGAAAAAATAAGTTTGCTTGTTTATTAAGTTCTGATAACACTGGTACATAATGTTCACTGGGTTTAGTTTCCGAGAATGCACTTTTTATGTGGAAATAACCATGAATACTATTTTTAATCACTTTTAAAACGTAGACATTTGTTTATCCTGCGGCGCCACCTAGCGTCTGTTAATAAAGCAGTTGACATGTATTGTCGCAAGTTTTTAAACATCCAGTTAAATTTACGTATCCTACCTATAATTAAATCTATGTGCATATGCCAGGAAAGTCTTTGGTCAATCATGATACCTAAGTATTTTGTGCAGTTAACCTTTTGGATTTTAGTGCATGAGCAAATACTGTTGTTAAAATTTGCACAAGAATGAATCTTGAGTTGAAAGTTTGATTTTGGTTGTCCCCTCTGATCTGGGCTAAAGCAAATGTAATTAGATTTTGCAGCATTTAGGGTAAGTAGATTTGAATTTAACCAAACAGCAATATCAAACAAGCCCTGTTCGGCTACGTTTTTTACGATTTCCCACGAGCGCCCAGAAAACACCACTGCAGTGTCATCGGCGTATGAGAAAATCTGTCCTCCGCAGTTTTCAAGATTACACAACTGGTTGATATAAATTAAAAACAAAGTTGGTCCCAGGACCGATCCCTGCGGTACACCATAGCGTATATGTTCTTCATCGCTGTTATGCACACCAATTTTGACCGTTTGCTTTCTCTCATTAAGATAGTCTTTAAAAAGTGCAAGAGCATTACCTCTCACTCCAATATTCTCCAGTTTACTTACAAGATTTGGGACAGAGACGGTGTCAAAGGCTTTTTTCAGGTCAAGGAATACAGCCAAACATTTTTCCCCAGCATCAACCTTATCTGTTACTAATTTTGTTAAGTCAATAATAGCGTCTTGTGTGGATAAACCTTTTCTAAATCCATATTGGGCATTAGATAAAATTTTATTTTTATCTAGATAATTAAGTAATCTAATATTTAGAAGCTTTTCCAGAATTTTGGATAAACACGGTAGCACAGATATAGGACGATAATTATTGACATCATCTCTGTCTCCACTCTTATAAACCGGAGTTACCTGTGAGCGTTTTAGGGCACTAGGAAATTTTCCGGTTTTAAAGCTGAGATTCGCTAGTTTACTGATCAACGGAACCACAAAGTCATTACACCGCTTCAGGAAAGATGTCGGTATGTCGTCCCAGCTAGGGGCACTCTCAGAATCAAGTCCCATAAGTATATCATTTACTTCTTGTGGATCAGTATCTAGAAGCACAAAAGATGTTACCAAGGGATTACAGTTTGTGTTTTTAAGTTGGTATAAGGGATGTCTTGTTATGTCTTCGGCCAGTGTCTTACCAATGTTTACAAAGAAGTTATGAACCATATTTGACGATTCGAGAGGATCCCGTGATAAATTTAGGAGCGCAATGTTTGTGGTTTTACTTTTTCTGAATTGAGTTATTTCATTTATTTTATTCCAAAGCAATTTAGGGTTTTTAGAGGATAGTTCTATTTCAGATTTATAATATTGAATTTTCAGTTTTCTAATCTGATTTGTACAGTAATTTCTAAAACGTTTAAATGTTATTTTAAGTACTTCATTTGTAGGTTCTAATCTTAGTTTTAGTTGCATTGAATTTCTTAATCTGATGCATTTCAAAATGCCTTTTGTTATCCAGGGTTTTATAATTCGTTTATTGTTTTTTATTAATTTATGTTTAGTGTTTGAGAGTATAGCAGTTTTTATTGTGTTAATTAGAATATCAGCCAGTATGTTTGGGTCATTACAATTTTGAAACTGAGTAATATCGACGTTTATAAGTGATTTATAAGCAGCTTCATAATCAGTAACGTATTTAGTCTTTGCTTGATTATTTCTTATTTTAAAAGAGTTGTTAATGCTGAGAAATACTGTAGCATGATCTGTGATTGATGGAGGATAGCTACAAGTGCTGTGTTCACTTTTTTATCAATTTTTAAAAACATATGGTCCAAACAGCTATCCTGTCTAGTAGGTAAGCAATGACCAGGCAGTAAACCATGTAAGGATAACATGTCCATGTATTTGTGTCGGTTATTGTAGTGGTTACCCTGCTCTGTTGGTTTTGTGATTAAATTTATGTTAATGTCGCCCGTTACTATTATGTTCTTGTGTGTAGCTATAGATTCTAAGTGGGTATTCAGAGAGTCAATAAAACACTCAGCGTTTGGTGTTGATGGAGATCTGTATATTCCCAGAATCGTGAATTTGGAAGTAATTACTTGTAGTCCCGTTGCATGTGTTAGCAGTATTTCGGATACTTGTGCCTGTAGGTTATTTTTAATATAGGTTACTACCCCGTCATTTTGATTTATTTGGCGTATCGTTTTATAAGTGACATAATTATTTAATAGGGGAACTTGTTTATATGCATTTAGCCTACATTCAGTCAAAATTAAAACGTCGGGTTCAATAGGTAATTGTGTTAAGTTAATTTGGAAGTCATCATTGTTGCTGTATATGCTCCTTATATTTTGGGTTAAAATGGTCAAGCTTGGTTTAGGAGTCTGTATTAACTTGGTCAATTCCTCCACATTACAGATCACAGATGTTGCTATCTCCGTTTTGTCTAAATCTTCAAGCGTTCTATTTCTATATTCAACATTATTGTGGCAAATTGGAAAATAAAATATCTTAGGTCTGCGATAGTTAACCTTAGTATTTAAATTTAGCATATATACTAGCTCTGGACTATCGACGGTGGAATTGGTAATTTTATGTAGCTGCAGTAAATCCAGGAGTACACGCCGATTGCGAAGGGACACAATTCCATATTTTTTGAGTCTTTGCACATAAGACGGACTATTATTATTGCGACTACCACAGCGATAATTCAAGAGACGGGTAAACCTAGACTGGACTGACTCAATCCGGTCAGAGTGAGTCACGTAATGAGGGTTCCATATTACCGACCCATATTCCAATATGCTGCGCGCCAAAGTGTTAAATAATGTGATATGGCTTTGTGGCTTTTTAAAGTGTTTGGTTTGACGTGTTATGAAGCCAAGCAGCTAATTGGATTTTTTAATGATGGAGTCATAGTGAGGTCGGAAACTTAGCTGCTCATCAAATATTATTACCAGGTCTCTTACCGAGGTAGTGCGTTGCAGCACCTCCCCGTCAAGTGTATAGTGATTCTCCATCTTAACTTTTTTTAAGGTAAAGGAAATCACATAGCACTTCCCGATATTGAGATACATGCCATTCCCCTTACACCACTCAGCAATAATTTGTAGATCTTCCTGAATTATGCGCGCATCTCTATTGTTCTCAATTTTATGAAAGAGCTTTAGGTCATCAGCATATAAAAGACATGGAGAAGAGATCTTATCTATGAGATCATTTATAAATACTAAAAATAGTAAGGTACCTAACCCTCCGTCGGTCGCGTCAATTTTATTACATGAACGGTCGCATGGGGTCTATAGCGACCCCAAAAATAAAAAGCAATTAATTGGTATTGAATCATAAGTTTTTGACATAATTATAATGTTTAGCATTTAAACAGGACTACATTAAAATAAAAAATAAATATATTGCAATTCAGATATTTATTTATATTTAAAAATGTTTAAAAAAATAGGAGTTACATTTTTCCTTCTAATTTTACTTATTCATCTTTAAGTTAACTTATAATAAAAAACCAAAGGACTACATGTCTTTTTTTTAAGATATAATTGATTTCAATGATCTGAATAATGAAATAAAATATAAATCAACTAAAACTATAGCAAAAAAATATATACTTCTTAGAACTAAGTGAACTACCTAATCATTCCTTTGGATACAATCAGTATATATGGCTTTGGTATGGTTGGACAAATATTTCCTTTGTAATAATAAAAATTCCATGTATAGTTCTTATCTGTACATCTTGGACAGTGAATGCAACGCTTTTAAACACGTATAAGTGTAACCTGAGCATCATTAGGAGAAGAGTCCCGAAGAGGAGATGTAAAGTAAACCATAGTACTCAAAGTTACAAATCATGAGGTAACGTCGGCACTGTTGCTCGTGATTGCCATTCTTGACGATACATTTCAAATACTTATTATTGAAAAAAAAACATTCCGCTTTCTGGACGTTTGTTTGATGGGTTGGAAGTGTCCTGTATAATATGAGCATTCAAGGCATCCACGTCGAGGAAAATAAATAGTAGTCGCAGTGCCCAACGGCGACAAACTCGAGCCAGTGAATAGGTTACTAATCATCTTCGTCACTATCTGACACAACCGAAGGATAGTTCTGCTCAAGAAGACCACTTTCCTCAATTTTCTGCTCAGAGTCTGTATCATATTAACACACTTCTTCCGGATAATCAACATTCACATCACCACCAACAATTCCTGATCATCTTCTTCTAACTACCTTAAAATACGTTGATTTTGTCCGTCATCTATATTTTACTGTTATAATATATTGTTACGACCACGAGAGACCGTGCAAGCGGAATTAGTCTTATCGTCGTATGGATAAGGTCTATATTCGCTTGCACGATACTACGCTACACATTCTGGTAGGTTGTAGCGAGCTCTAGCGTGTTCCAGAGTAATAATAATATTACGACCTTGAGAGACCGTGCAAGCGAAATTAGTCTTATCGTCGTATGGATAAGGTCTATATTCGCTTGCACGATACTACGTCACACACTCTGGTCGGTCGGAGCAAGCTCCAGCGAGTTCTAGAGACTTCGATCCCCGCGAGAATATTCTCGACGCCACGCGAAGAGCTGCGTCTCTGGGTATAAAAGCGGGATGTACGACGCGACGGGACAGTTCCGATTTGGAAAGCGAAGCGAATCAGTCTCCTGCGAACTAGAAGTGATCGAGTGCGTTACCTGCGAATAGTTTCAGTGTAATTCAGTGTTTTAGTGTGATTCAGTGTTTTAGTGAAATTTAGTATTCCGTGTTTAGTGTTGTAATTAAGTGTTTTTAATTGTGTTTTTAAGTGTTTAATTGTGTAATTGATAGTCGATAAATAAATTAATTGTCTTTTGGTGACTTTTGGCGTATCTTGAATTAAACGTACCCCGTTCCCGCAACAATTGGTGTCAGAAGTGGGATTCAAGATGCCTCTTACACCACGAGAAGACAGTGAGGGTCGAGTAACTAGGAGTCAAACCGCGGCCCTGCAAGAGGGTGAAGGTACTTCAACGGAGGGATCGATTCAAACACCGATTGGGCCTGTGGAGCTTGCAGATTTATTTAAAATGCTTCAGACACAAGCCAGCCGTCAGGAGAAGCAAGCCCGTCGCCAGGAGGAGCAAGCCCGTGAGCAAGCCCGCCGCCAGGAGGAGCAAGCCCGTGAGCAAGCCCGCCGCCAGGAGGAGCAAGCCCGTGAGCAAGCCCGTGAGCTAGCCCGACTTCAGGAAGCACAATTTGCTAAACTGAGGGAAGAACAAGCCCTTCGCCAGGAAAAGCAAGACCTTCGCCAGGAGGAGCAAGCCCGCCATCTGGAGGAGCTAGCCCGCCGCCAGGAAGAGCTAAGCAAGAGTTTGTTGGGGGCTATTGAGAAGAAGCACGACGTATTAGAAAAGCAGATTGATGCTCTTAAGGATGATGTGCTAAGCGTCAAGACCCAACACGAAGATCGTCTCACCCAACACGAAGATCGACTTATCCAACATGAAGATCGATTCACCCAGCATGAAGATCGATTCACCCAACACGAGGATCGACTGAGCCAGGTAGATGCTGAGATGCGACAGCTGCATACCAAGATGGCAAGAGTGGGGACTCGGGGTGCTACGGTAGTGTCGGATTCTCCGAAAACAGAAGTACCCCACTTCGATGGAACGACGTCTTGGGCAGCATTTTGGTATCAGTTCGAGACGGTGGCTAAAGGAAAGGGGTGGAACGAGGAAGAGTCCTTGATAGCTCTGACTCTGGCTCTTCGTGGAGATGCCCTGCTCACGTTGGAAAACCTGCCTTCGGATAACCGAACTTTAGGTGCTCTCCAAAGAGCACTAGAGGGCAGGTACAGCGACAAACACCTGGAACACGCGTATAGAGCACAACTCCGCGACCGACAGCAGAAGCCTGGTGAGAGTCTGCAGCAATGGGCAACGGAAATCGAAAGGCTAGTCAGACGTGCCTACGTGTCATGCCCTTCAATGGTGGAATCAATGATCCCGCAAGCTTTCTGTGATGGAATTAGAGACGCAGACGTCAGACACACCGTGAAATTGAGCCATCATCAGACCTTACAGGAAGCTCTAGCCCATGCTTTGGAGGTGGAAGCCGTGCGTCAAGACGCTAGAACTCAACGACTTCAGGAGGTTGTGGTGAAGGAAAAACCTTCTTTGGGTCCGATGTGCTATGGCTGCGGCGAGAGGGGCCATATTCGGAGTAGTTGCCCCAAGCGAAGATGGCCACGTAGAACGACAGTAGCGTCCTCTACACAGGTGGACGCAGAAGAGCTGTCGTTTTTTTTTTTTTTTTTTTTTATAAAAAGGCTAACAAGATGACCTCACTCCACCTGATGGTAAGCGGTAGTGAGATCCAAATATGAGGTCGACAGGCACAATAGATCGTATTGAGCCTGTCGCACTCACCCTGAAGGCCTGCTTAAATGCCGTTTCACGCCCCGCCTGAAGAGCCCGGGATCATAGGAGGGAGGGAAAACATGAGCTGGAAGGGCATTCCATGCCTTAATGGCACGGGGCAGAAATGAGGAGCTAAACCTCTTTGTCCGAGCCACCAGCGCCTGCATTGTATGTGGATGGCAGCGCTGTCCAGCACGTGTCGTTCGGGAGTGGAAAGGGGAGGGAGGGACTAGCTGGAATAGCTCTTCAGAGCATTCCCCATTATAGAGACGGTAGAGAACACTTAGACCGGCAATGTCTCTACGTAGCTGGAGAGGCTCTAAGGTCTCGGACACCTCTACATTACCGACAATACGGATAGCACGTCGCTGCAACCTATCGAGGGCGTCGAGCAAGTATTTTGCGGAGCCATCCCAGAGGTGACAGCAATATTCCACACATGGGCGAACTTGTGCCTTATAAAGAAGGCAGAGTTGCACCGGTGTGAAAAATCGCCGCACTCTGTTCAGGATCCCCAGTTTGCGGGAGGCTGTTCTAATGACGCTCTCGATTCTTCTCGTTAAACTAGAAGAAGCCAGGGCCGTGGGGCAGGTGCTGGCTGGTCAACATCGAGCCCCTACCGTCACTGTTTCACAGATTGGTAATGGGAACAACCTTACAGTGGTTGGACAGCTGAACAGCGTAACGTGTCATTTTACTATTGACACCGGTGCCTCAAGAACAATAGTGCGTCCGGAGCTATTGAAAAGGACTATTATGTGGAATCAGAGACCATCCGTTCAGCTTCAAACAGCAACAGGCCAGCCAGTTACCGTCTTCGGTGAGACGATGGCGAAGATAACCATTGGAGAACAGACCTTTGAATACGGTGTACTCGTAGCAGACATCACGGACGATTGCATCATCGGATTGGACTTTTTAAGAGACCAGAAGTGTGTTGTAGACGTCGCCAAAGGAGTACTTAGTTTCCCCGAACAAGAAATATTCCTAGAGGGAGCGAGATCATGCGCAGTTTACTGCCTGAAAAATACGACCCTACAGCCGAGATCTGAAACTCTGGTCAAAGTTAGATTCCCTTACACTGCGTGTCAAGGGCGAAGCGTCGTCATAGAAAACTGCGGCGACCATCCGAGTTGGATCACAGCAAGAACTCTGGCAATGACCGGAAAAGGAGCGCTAGTGCGAGTCATCAATCTTAGCGTAGATGAAGTGCAGCTACGAAGAAACTGTGTCATCGGACGGTGCGATGCAGGTCAATCCATCAGAAGGCTGAAAAGGGCCCGGGAACCGGAATCCTGTCAACGAGATGACGTCACGCCGCTCCTAGCAAATTGTAAGGACAAGCTCTCTGAGCGGGAACTTCAGCAAGCTAAAAGGTTGTTGCTAGATTTCAACGACATATTTTCGAAGGGTGACCATGATTTGGGAAGGACAGGTCTCGTTAAACACAAAATAGACACGGGAGACGCGCCACCAATAAAGCAGCGGCCTAGACGCCTTCCATTTGCCAAAAAGAAGGAGGTAGCAGACATGGTTGCCGAGATGCAGAAGAACCGCATCATAGAACCTTCAACGAGCCCGTGGTCTTCGCCAGTAGTCCTGGTTAAGAAGAAGGACGGTAGCACCAGGTTTTGTGTGGACTTCCGGTTGTTGAATAATGCAACGAAGAAGGACAGCTACCCTCTGCCCCGTATAGACGACACACTGGACATGTTGAGTGGCATGCAGTGGTTTTCAACAGTGGACCTTAAGAGTGGGTACTGGCAAGTTGATATCCATCCAGAAGATAAAGAGAAGACGGCATTTACGACCGGAACTAGGAATGGATTGTGGCAGTTCAACGTCATGCCCTTTGGTCTTTGCAACGCTCCGGCGACATTCGAGCGGTTGATGGAAAGGGTACTGGTTGGACTTCTGGGTGATGCATGCCTGGTCTATCTGGATGACATCATTGCATGGGTCGAAATTTCACAGAGCATGTCAGTAACCTGAGGAAGGTTTTCACCAGAATACGAGAAGCAAACTTGAGACTCAGCCCAAAGAAATGCACGTTTTTCAAGGAGGAAGTCGCCTACTTAGGCCACATTATTTCATCGAAAGGTGTAAGGACTGACCCAGAGAAGATAAAAGCTGTTCAAGAATGGCCTATACCAGTGAACAAGACCGACGTGAGATCATTTTTGGGTTTATGCGCATACTACCGGCGCTTTGTAAAGAACTTCTCTGATATAGCGAAACCTCTTCATCGGCTTACGGAAGATAAACGAGTATTCGCCTGGGACTCAGAATGTGATCAAGCCTTCGTCAGATTAAAAGAACACCTCTGCACCAGTCCTATACTTGGCTACCCGAACAGAGAAGGAAGATTTATCGTGGACACCGATGCCAGCAATACTGGCATAGGCGGAGTTCTGTCGCAAGAGCAAGGTGAACGGGAAGTGGTGATCGCCTATTTCAGTAAGTCACTTTCAAAACCTGAAAGGAACTACTGTGTGACTCGTAAGGAACTGTTGGCGGTGGTGAAGACTCTACAGCATTTCAACAAGTATCTCGTTGGAAGACAGTTTACCCTGCGGACAGATCATGCTGCGTTAAAATGGCTCTTGCAGTTTAAGAACCCTGAAGGACAAGTGGCACGGTGGCTAGAGCAGCTACAGGAGTACAACTTCACAACAGAACATCGGAGTGGTAGAACGCATTTGAATGCCGATGCCCCCTATCAAGGAGACCTTGTCCTGTGGCCTGCAGTCATTGTTCTAAGACGGAGACTAAAGAAGAAGTCCGGATGATTACCACCCAGGGACTTGATAATGAATGGAGCGAAGACGCTATCAAAAAGGCGCAAAAAGAGGATAGTGACCTGAGGAAAATATTTGAATGGAAAGAAGTAGGTCAAAAACCTTCTTGGAGCCATGTAGCATCATCAAGCCCCATCACGAAAAGTTACTGGGCACAATGGGACAGTTTGGAAATTAAGGATGGAGTACTCTTCAGGAAATGGGAAACACCAAAAGGGGATCAAACAACACTACAGCTAATTGTACCCCGTAAACAAGTTGCTTCCTTACTGAGGTACATACACGATGGGGTATCCGGGGGACATTTGGGCGTGAAGAAGACCCTAGAGAAGCTGAGACAGAGGTTCTACTGGATACACTGTCGGGAGGACGTCGAAGACTGGTGCAAGAAATGTACGACTTGCGCATCAGTAAAGGGCCCACAAACCAGAAGTAAGGGCAAACTCAAGCTGTACAACGTCGGCGCTCCTTGGGAAAGAATTGCAGTAGATGTAGCTGGCCCCTTTCCAGAATCTGACGAGGGAAACAAGTACATCATTGTGGTCCAAGATTACTTCACTAAGTGGCCTGAAGTCTTCGCTACGCCTAATCAAGAAGCAAAGACGGTTGCCAAGTAATTAGTCCACGAGGTGATTTGCCGATTTGGTGTGCCTCTTGAAATACATTCAGACCAAGGAAGAAACTTTGAGTCAGCACTGTTCCAGGAGGTCTGTCAACTGTTGGGTATGCATAAGACCCGTACTACACCAGCACACCCGCAATCCGATGGCATGGTCGAGAGATTCAACCAAACGTTGGAAAACCACTTGGCCAAAGTTGTGGACGAGCATCAACGAGACTGGGACCAGTACATACCGCTTTTCTTGCTGTCCTACCGATCTGCGATCCACGATAGCACCAGCGCAACCCCAGCAATGGTAAACTTCGGTCGAGAAATGCGGCTTCCGGTAGATGCGTTGACTGGGACACCGCCAGAAGCTCCGAAACCAGTAACCGAATACGCGGCTGACCTACAGAAGCGCCTGGATGAAGTACATGCTCTCGTCAGAGACTGCAGTCTAAAATCCAGCGAAAGAATGAAAACCCGTTACGACCGCAAAGCCAACACCGACGGTTTCGATGAAGGGAGTCTGGTTTGGTTACACAACCCACTCAGGAAGAAGGGCAAATCACCGAAGTTCCAGCCAAGGTGGGAAGGACCATACAAGATCATCACTAGGCTGAACGACTTAACCTATCGGATCAAACAAGGGACAAGAGGCAAGCCGAAAATTGTTCACATTGATCGATTGGCTCGTTACCATGGGTCAAATGATGCTCGGGACGAGCATGACTAAGAGGGGGATAATGTTACGACCACGAGAGACCGTGCAAGCGGAATTAGTCTTATCGTCGTATGGATAAGGTCTATATTCGCTTGCACGATACTACGCTACACATTCTGGTAGGTTGTAGCGAGCTCTAGCGTGTTCCAGAGTAATAATAATATTACGACCTTGAGAGACCGTGCAAGCGAAATTAGTCTTATCGACGTATGGATAAGGTCTATATTCGCTTGCACGATACTACGTCACACACTCTGGTCGGTCGGAGCAAGCTCCAGCGAGTTCTAGAGACTTCGATCCCCGCGAGAATATTCTCGACGCCACGCGAAGAGCTGCGTCTCTGGGTATAAAAGCGGGATGTACGACGCGACGGGACAGTTCCGATTTGGAAAGCGAAGCGAATCAGTCTCCTGCGAACTAGAAGTAATCGAGTGCGTTACCTGCGAATAGTTTCAGTGTAATTCAGTGTTTTAGTGTGATTCAGTGTTTTAGTGAAATTTAGTGTTCCGTGTTAAGTGTTGTAATTAAGTGTTTTTAATTGTGTTTTTAAGTGTTTAATTGTGTAATTGATAGTCGATAAATAAATTAATTGTCTTTTGGTGACTTTTGGCGTATCTTGAATTAAACGTACCCCGTTCCCGCAACAATATATTATAAAACAATAAAACATAAATATAAACAATAAAACAATAAAAATCCATTAGGTCAGTAGTAAAAGTTTACTTACGTCCTTCGTCGCGTGGGGTCTTTCAGAGCCTTGCGAAGAAACACACTGTCATATCTCAGAACATACACGCCCAGGCTAAGTAGCGATGGTGCGATCGCAAGCCGTAATCCTTTTTAGGAGGCTACCTAAAGTAACGGATCTGCAAACTAATTCTTAACGTACATATTTTGCAATTTTCTAAGACCTGGGCTTTGAAAGACCCCACGCGACGAGTCGAGGGCTAAATGCGATCCCTGAGGAACTCCAGATTTTATTTTTATGGCTTCTGACACATATCCCTTAATTGCAACGGGCTGATGTCTATTCCTAAGATAAGACTCAAGCCAACGAAGTAGATTACCATGAATTCCGCAGGCTTCTAGCTTTCTACAGAGGATTATGTGGTCAACTTTGTCAAAGGCCTTTTTAAAGTCTGTATATACTGCATCAACTTGACCTCGATCATTTATGGTGTTACAGAGATAGGTCTTAAAGTTAAGCAAGTTGCTGATTGTGGACCTGCCTTTGATGAAGCCATGTTGTTTGGTAGACAAGGTTGGCTTTAAGTGGAAATAGAGATGGTTATAAACCAATGCTTCGAACAATTTAGACAGTGCGGACAAAATACTTATTGGCCTGTAATTCTCACACTTTGTTAGATCACCGCTTTTGAAGATCGGCGCGACGTGAGCAACCTTCCAGCACGATGGAAAGACGCCAATGGCGAGGGATTTATTAAATATGAGTGTGAGAGGCTCACTGAGTTCAAGGGCACACTCTCTGAGGAACTGGGCTGGTATTTTGTCAGGACCTGCGCCTTTGTTGGGATCGAGCAGCAGAAGCTTTTGAAGTACCTCTTTCTGATTTAGGTTAATTTTGGAAAGCACAGAACTGCGGTGGTTACTACATACAGAGCTATTGGTACAATTTCTGTGTTCTTCGTAGACTGTAGTATTTAGAGAAGAGCTCGCATACGCTTTGTCCACCCTCAGCCACCCGTTCTCCAAAGCTTCGTCGTTTCTTGCTGTTGACATATGACCAAAAGGCCTTGACATTCACTTTGAGCGCTTCCTCGGTAACGTTTACGTAGGCGGAGTAGCAACTCTTTATCAATTTTTTACTCCTCGTACGCAGGAGAGAGAAAGTATAGTAGTCCCGTGGATTTTTATATTTTTTAAAGCGTGCATGGTATTTATTTTTCTCACGCAAACACTTAATTAGAGGGCCACTAAACCATTTCGGGTAGTTGCTAGAACGACGTTTGCACAATGGCGTGCAGTCCCTTATAATATTGTTCACTTCAACATAGAACCTCTCAACAGTGTCATCTACGTCCAAGGAGGAAAAAAGCTCCGTCCACTTAAACCTGCGAAGCTTCGCCTTCGCCAGATCGTAGTTACACTTACGAAAATCAAAGCGCTCAGTGTGGCTAGGTTTTAAATGTGCCATAGCGGTGGGGGAAGCGTACTTTACGAGCAGCGGCGGATGATGCTTGTCCTCCCTAAACATAGAATTTCCGCGGGACACTTCTACATTACAAGTACAAAGAACTAAATCCAAGATCCTATCATTTACATTTGGAACACAGTTGAATTGCAACAAGTCGCAAAGTGATGTATTGTCCAGCAACAATGTACTTTTATAGTTTGTTCCATCACAAAGGGGTGTCAATGTACCATCACTAGACAAATTCCAAGACACATTAGGTACGTTAAAGTCACCCAAAACAATGAATCGCTCGTTTTCATTGGCCTCCAGTATAAGATTATGTAGCCTAGTGTAGAAATTAGATAAATCGTCAAAACACAGATACGGAGGTAAATAACATACACATATATTGAGCGTAATATTAGAACCGTTTGATGAAGGAATACTGATCCAGATCTCCTCAAGGTCACCCTCCCAAGATTGCTGTCTAATTGGCATATATTTCTTATTGACCGCAATCAAAACACCACCGCCATCGCTCTTATTATACTTAGGGCCTATGCATGTACTTTCACGGTCTCTACGAAACACATCATAGCGGTCATCTAACATTTCACCATCAAACAATGAAGAATTAAAATTAGTCTCTGTTAAGCATATAACATCATGTCATGGTTACACACATTAGAAAACTGTAACTGTCCGGGATATTTACCATGTTGTTTTGACAAAACAACATGGTTTTCATTTAGAAAATTATGGTATAAATCAATTGTTTTACTACGAGCGCGATTAATATTTTGATAGAAAATTAACATAAAAATTACAGATAATAAATCCAGATTAATACATTTATATCAGGTCACCTGTAGCTGATCTAAAAGTACCTGCAGAGTCCGAAAACATTAGAAGCTTATACAAACTGCTTAAGGTCTTTGCTAGCGTTTACAAAAGATATCTTATAATCGAAATAAAGGTTCCATTGGTTAGTAGCGAGATATATGAGCTCGATAAAATCATCGCTATTCCTCGCAACAAAGAAGGAACTTTGTTGGAGCGCGAGCGTCCTCGGGCTTCCTCGGGCGTCGTCGGCTTTCGTCGGGTTATATGCGCGCGCGCGGGGCCGCGGTCCCCAGCGCGCCACTCACTCACTCTGCCTTCAATCTTCAGCGGCACCGGCCGCGTTCTGTAGTGTCCTTCCACCGGCATCAATATACCTTAGAAATACAGTCCACCTTTCATTTAAGTCCCTTAGTTAGGACCCTAACATTGGTCCTTCGGCCTCTTTTTGGTTGGACACTCGTCAATAGTTTCGGTCGCCTTATATCTGCGTGCGCGCGGGCCTTACGCGTCCTTACATCGCAGCATCGCCGCCTCGTGGACTTTGATCGAGCCAACGTGGAACGTCTTCGCCTAAGCTGTTTGAAGATTTGAAGAGTTGGATGTCACCTTATTACCGGGAGTATAGCACAGGATAACCGTGAGTCGTTCCAATTATCTGCTTTCCAAAAATTTTTTACCCCCATTTTTCAATATAAAAATCCCTTCATTTAATTTCGCTAAAATCTGCACCTTTGCTTTCTATAAAATCAGCCAAGTAATTGCCTACGTCCTTATCACTGCGCTAGTCACAATACCTACGCATTCTTTCTCCCGTAGGTAATTATTGCGCACCTGCGCTAATCGTCCAGCTGACCGCTACCGTTATATTACCTACCAACTTACTCGTGCTATATTTGCTTTGCTTGCGTTAAACTCGTTTTGTTGAATACTTCTTATCAATCAGCTGTAACAATTACTGCATATTTGCTTTTTCTTTTCTAAGCATACATTAAAATCATCTCTTATCCTTTCATATTTGCTCAAGCCTTTTATTTGTGCATACATCATGGATGATTTTAAAACTTTAATGAAAAAGCGCAGTTCTTTAAAAGCGAAGCTTACAATATTTGGCAATTATTTAACTTTCGTTAATAGTAGCACATGCGTATCTCATTTGCAATACTTGGATTTGAGGGAACGTTTTGACAAGTTTCAAGCCACATAATATGTAATTCGACATATTATGTCGAATTTGATGCGTTACAGAACAACATTGACCTTCAAGGGGAGGACCCTGACGCCTCGCTGGCTGACCGCGAGGAGTTCGAGCGCCAGTATTTCAGCCTGGTGGCCCTCGCGCGCAGTCTTCTCGAACAGTCGAAAGGTGACGTATCAGACTCCAACGACACAAATGCACACAAAAATCAAAATTTTGTTCGTTTACCTAAAATCAATCTACCCACTTTTGACGGGAGCTATGAGTACTGGCTCGAATTTAGAGATACTTTTATTTCATTGATACATGACAATAAATGTATCGATAACATAAATAAATTTCACTACCTTAGAGCATCTCTGGGGGGAAGTGCAGCCTTAATCATTAAGAACATTGATTTTATTGGGGATAATTATATTACCGCGTGGGAATTATTGTGCGAGCGTTTCGATAACAATCGTCTTTTAATCGACAACCATTTAAATGCATTATTTAATCTTGAGCCTGTATTGAGGGAATCCAGTACATCACTTCGCAATCTTGAAGATGTCACAAATAAAAACGTCAGAGCCCTAAAAACATTAAATCAGCCCACAGATTATTGGCACACCCTTCTTATATACATATTGGCCAAAAAGTTGGACATAACAACTAGCCGTAATTGGGAAGAACATCGCAACAATTTGTCAGGTGATCCTACTTTATCTCAATTTTGCACATTTTTAGGCAGGAAAGCAGACTTGTTGGAGTCTTTAGAATCAAACCATAATTTATCAAATAATAATATATTAGTTGCTTTAAACAAAAATCATCAACACATTAAAAAAAATCAAAATAAATATTTACAAAATAATGAATCAACACGAAAAAATCACATTTATTCTAAAAATTATTCTAATAAAAAAAAATCTGACAAATAATAATTACATAAGTTGTCCGCTTTGCTCCCAACGTCATTCATTGTATTCTTGTGACTCTTTCAGGTCTTTGTCTCTAGAAACCCGCATCCAAAAAGCAAAGGATTTAAATGTTTGCCTAAATTGCTTGCGCCCAGGCCATGCGGCCACGCTATGCAATCTTACTCATTGCAAATATTGCAAAAACAAACATAATACCTTTTTACATAAAGATTCATCAGAGTCTAAACCTTTTGTCAATCCTTTGCCTTCTGCAAGTGATGACGTCACCTTGTCAGTCAACAGTATGCAGCTTGCTACTTCTGCACATATTTTACTGTCCACAGCATTGGTGAGCGTGGTGAGCGCTGCTGGCGAGAAGCACACAGCGCGGCTGTTGCTGGACAACGGCAGCACAGCCAACTTTGTCACACAAAGCTTGCGATAAGCTGGGTTTGTCACGACGCGGTACGAGCACTAAGGTCACAGGTATCAACAACCATATCTCTTCTTGTACACAGTCTTGCAATCTCACTATAGAGTCTTTATGCTGTGCTTACAAAACACAAATAGTATGTCATGTATTGCCCGAGATCAAAAAATTAATACCATCGTCTTACGTAAACGTCACTCATGTCCCTATACCTTCAGGTCTTCGGTTAGCTGACCCGAATTTCAATATTCCGTCGGTCATAGACATCCTGGTAGGGGCAGAAGTCTTTTGGGACGTCTTGAGCTCGGTTTCAATAGATTTAGGTAAACACTTGCCTAAACTATGTGAAACTAAACTCGGATGGTTAGTCTCAGGTAGCATCGCTCGGCAAAATAATCCTAGTCATTTTCAATTTTGCAACTTTAGGAGTCTTGACGCTTCTCCAGATCTTACTCAATTTTGGGAACTCGACCATATTCCCCCTAAACATACTTTATCTCTCGAAGAGAGATCATGTGAAGACCACTTTCTGAATTCCACTTTTCGTAATAGTGATGGTCGTTTTGTAGTCTAATCTAAACATCACTGTCCTGTGAGTCCGTGATCCGGTGTCCCCACTCAGTCACTACTGACTGCAGTCAGTGCTTCCAGCAGGAACTTGAAGTAGGGAAATTTAGCTTCAGTGTTGCCCGGTACCGGAGCGGTGGTCCCCAATTCGGGGAAAAAACACACACACAATTATATTGTTTAATACTAAACACGATAATATTTATGCAGCAATAAAATTAAGGTAGGTAGGTTTCGCTAAGCGTAATTAAAACGGCCGAGCCTCTGACCTTGGAGCAAGTGCAAGGAGCTCTGTCCGGTAGCAAGTATCGTCTTTGCGGACTCTGCGGTACGACCCCCCGCGACAAAACCTGTCCCACGCGCTCGCTGCGTGATCTACTAAACATATAGTTTTTTTAATGTTTAGGTTTAATTGTGTTAGGTTTCCTATTTTATTTTTTTAATTAATTATTATTGTAAATAGTAAGGATATAGTATGTAAGTAATATTAGAATTAATGTTTATTTTGTATTTTATTTGTTTTATATTAGTTTAAGATAGTATTGTATTACGTTTTTGTTATTTTTACTATTCAATAAAATTGGGAGTAGTTGTGTATGAAGTACAACCGTTACATACCCCCTTTTTTGGTTTGGATTTTTACTAGAAAAATCCACTGAATTTTATGATTAACATTAGTTAAGTTTAAAATCTTTAATATGCCATGATCCCAATTTGTTTCCCATCATATCCTCTAGTTCGTAGACTAACCTTGATTTTTTTTCTGTGATGCGGCATTTTATATACTTGGGTGCAAGCTTTTTAGAAAACTTGTTATCCTTGTCGCTTTGATAAAAGGTTTTCTTCCAGACGATGTCTCCGACGTTAAAATCTATGTTTTTACGACGAAGGTTATAATTGTTACTATTCCTTGAGTGTGCTTTAATTATTGCAGCCTGAACTTTATCAAAGACTTTGCATAAACTACCTAAATTTTCTGCGTATGCATCTCGAGGAGCGAAAACAATGTTATCCACTATGTCAGAGTCTATGTAATGAGAACCGCAACTAACTAATTCACGGCCAAATACTAGGAATGCCGGTGTAAATCCTGTTACCTCATTTACAGCACTATTTAGAGCGAATTGGATCTTAGGGATGTTAGTATCCCAGGCTCTATGATCATTATCGATAAAAGAAGAAATACACGTGATTATTGTTTTATTGTATCGCTCAACAGAGTTTACTTGTGGCGTAGATAGTGGAGTGTAGAAGACATTTGGTATTTTATAATATGCGAATAAATTTTTCATAATATGGCTAGTAAATTGTCTCCCGTTGTCCATTAATACTGTACTGGGTATTCCGTGTATTAGAAAAACATTTTGCTCTAAAATTTTAGATATAATATCTGCTGTAGCGCGACGAATAGGAAACATTAAGCAGAATTTAGAAAAACAGCAGGTAATAACTAACAGAAAAGTGTTTTGTTTTCTGGAAACCGGCAATGGTCCTACCAAGTCCATTCTAATCATTTGGAAAGGACGACAGCACTCCTTTGGTCGACCCATTGTTCCTAGAGTGGCATGGTTGGGATACTTATATTGCTGACAAATATCGCAACTGGCAACAAATTTACTTACATCTTGATGCATACCAGGCCAAAAGTATCTTAAGGACAAACGTTTGTATGTCTTAAAAACTCCAAAATGACCTGCAGTTTCTTCACTATGATTTTGTGAAATTACATCCGGGCGATGATCAGATGGTTTTACTTCTTTCCATTCGAATTCTCTAGTGTTTTAGCTTAGGTCTTGGCAATTAAGACCAAAGGTATAGAATATGCTGCGTGTGCACTTATACATAAGCTTAGCATATAGCTTATGATCGAACTAAAAAGGTGAGCTGTATCTTTTTCAATAATTTTCTTAGTGAATGTGATTGGTAAAGGGGTCATTGAACCTGTTCCATATAATAATTAGAACATTTTGTAATGTAAATTAACTACAATCCTACTAAAAGAGTGACCAATAGGTGCTCTGATATATCACAAACCTGTTTGAGTTTTGATATGATACCTACCTACAAATTTAAAAGGTTCTGTTGTTTGACTTGACTAATGTGCTGGTTCTTAACCAAAATAATTTATATTTGCTTGTGCATGTACTATAACTATTTTATTTGTGTGTGAGTTTTAGAATTATATAGGTAATTGGCCTGGCTAAGGAGTTGAATCAAAATAACAACTTTCTCTGATTAATGTTCTCCGCTGCAGTACCTATGTCAGCTTCTACACCTATGAATGACTAGTACAGTGCAAAGCTGAATGAATATGAAATGGAACAAGTTACATGTATAAATATCTGCAGTGAGTGAACTGAAAAGCTTATATGAATATTTCCATTTATGTAAAATAAACTATCACAGATATGAGGTAACTGATAAACCAGGTTCCGTTGCAAGGTGAGATTTTCATAGATTTTAATTATCATTAATTATTATCAAAGGTATCACTGATGCTATTGGATTATGTTTGATCAGTGTTGTGGAGATATTTCCTCATTATTTATTTATTAAAATAATATAGTAAAATTAAATATGCCAGCGGTAACTCATCAAATTCCTACATGAAAGGAATGAAAACTATAAGAAGATCCAGTATCTTCTAAGTTCAGCATACTTAATCATTGCTAAGGTTGTGTGTTAAAGGTAATTATAATAATAGCATTAACTGGTCAATATTACACATGCAAGTGTAAATTATATAGTGAATATCATTTGATATTGGTGAGTTTACCTCATGTTATACTTGTTGACTTTAGGTCTTGAAAATATGAAACTGTACTCAAACTGGTAAGATTTTAGATATTAGTGTACTCAAACTTTCTAATGAAAGTGTATAATCATCACTTTACAAAGTGAAAAGTTCTGAACATAATGATATACTAGTGTTAACACTATGTGCTTTACCTGGGTCATGTGGTGAATTAGAGATATTATATTCTTGGATGGTGAGACATTTAAATCTTGCAATTACATACTTTATTATGAAATGTTTTCAGCACATGTTAGTTACAGCTTCAGTATAAGCAAATGGAAGTTTGAAAGGACAGTGGTTCTATGAATAATTTAATTTATTATTATTTTTATTATTAAAATTTCACATTGTATTAATTACAGATTTATGTTGAAAGCATTGGCTTCTACTGATCATAATTAGTTATTCCAGTTCTAAAAGTGACCATAATGCTGATGGAAATGAATAATAATAATATAATAAAATGGAATTGTACCAGACCAGAAACTTTGTTCTGAAAGCCAAGCTCTTTAGTTACTAATACAATTTACTACTATGTGTGGTTATCATTACAGATTGCAATTGATATAAATAATTATGATGTTTGGCAATATAATATTCCTGAATGAGTAATAATGAGGAAGAATAATAAATGAACAAAATAATGAATATGACCACTGAATGTGACAATAAAAGTGTATCTGCCTTATTGGCAATACCTGTGTGCTGTTGACTAATAGAGTCTGATGGTTTATTCAAAATTAATATTTGATTTTTATTAGATGAACATGGACAATTGGAATGGGCAAATATATAATGGCAATGTATTGGGTTCACTTAATGTGAATAATTCTATTAGCTACTTCACATGATTGCAGGTGGCGTCACTGCCATGACATTATGGTGTAAAAATCCACCATTCAACAGTTCAACATCTGTGTTCATAAAGAATCATGGACATGGTTCAAATGGGTAAATTGGGTACTTTTCAGGTATTATGATATTTATCTGTAAAGATATGCATATATTGAAGCATGATGACATAATCCAGGTCAATTATGAACAGATGAGTTGGTTATCAATCATGGGGTATAAAAGTCACTACAGGTATTTATTTGAGTATTGCTAATGATCCAAATGTATTAATGCAAGGGTACTTTGTGTTGTTATGACTACCTGAGCTGATAAAGAAACATGGAACAAACTAGAGTGGTCTATTTTGGGTAACTTTTCAGGTATATCGCACGCCCAGATCAACACTGCACTAAGTCGAAAAAGATCATTTTACAGAAATGAGGAAAAACCATTATCTCATGATACGTAATAGTTATCGCCAATGTTTCGGGTATTTCATGTGTAAAATATAATCTTTAATAGCATTTTATAGTTTAGTTGATTCAAAATCCCTTAGTATAGTAAAAAATATCCTTTTTTGACTTAATACACTATTAACGCAGAAATTAATGACGATAAAAAGGATTATTTCGAATTATGTGCTTTTTACTGAATAATTTTGAAATAATACACTATTATTGTACTGCTTTTTAATTGAAATTCAATGGATAATAGCGACTCATTTGATTTATTTTCAGGAAAAAATCTAAATTAAATGATATTTTACTACAATCAGTAGGTATATATATATTTTGAACGTAATAAATTCTAAAAACAAAACATTTTTTTAAAATATGGTAACAAAAAAAATATTTAACACTGTGCAGCTTACATATTCAAAGTATTACTTAAAATCTTTTCTTGTATTCTGAAATGTTTCAGCTATCTTAACTTTCAGCCAGGAGGGTTTCGTATTCTCTTTTTAGTTAACTTGGGTTCGCTTTCTGATGGAGAGGTGTCATTGGCAGAAGAAGTTGTGGTCATATTTGGTGTAGTAGTAGTTTGTTGCGAGTATTTTGCGGAACCATCCCAGTGAAATCGCCGCACTTTATTCAGGGTCCCCAGTTTGCGGGAGGCTGTCCTGATGACGCTCTCGATGTAATCCCGCCGGTTCAGGTCACGGCGATCATCAATGCCAAGGATGCTTAGACTATCCTGTATTGGTAAGGGGCTGCTCTGAATTGTAGGATGGGAAAGGAAAGGAGACACTTTACCAGAAAATACACACACCTGTGTCTTCTTGGTTCAATATTGCATGCACCCTATTCGGAAATGCGGTCCAAGACCCCGTTAAACTCGGCGACAAGAAGGTTCCTCTTTTCCTCGGTTTCAGTCTGCTTTACCCCACGTCTTCCGAAATAACGTGTGTGGACAGTGCTGTCATCCGCATAGCAATGGATATTGCCTAGTTACAATCATATGTTATTGATATGCAGCAGTTACAAAGTCGGTGACAGGACAGAACCTTGAAATACACCAGAATTTATAGGGTAGAAACAAGAAGTGCGTCCGTCTCAAAGGATCTAATCGTATAAGCGATGGCAGACCTTATGCCGGGAGCTTGGCGAAGCGAACGATGTCATACACGGTCAAAGGTTTTAGCGATATTGAGGCTAACTGCCATAGATACACCATGCTTCTCCATAGCCTCCCCCCAGAGTTGCGAACCGTACGCTAGAAGATCACCAGTGGACCGTTTTGGTCTAAAACCGTATTGTCGATCATGGAGTATAGACTGATCCTCTAGGTAACCTATGAGCCGGGCGTTAATAATCCGCTTAAACACCTTACCCAGTACTGAGGTTATAGCTATGGGCCGATAGTAGGCAGGATCAAACCTGTCCCCTTTTTTTGGGAACAAGCTGAACATTTGCTACCTTCCAAGCCTGGGGCACAATGCCCGAGGTATAAAAGAGACGGTACAGGCGTGTGAGCCTGGAGACAACTCCGGTGCACATATTTGAAGTACCAACGCTGTAATACCGTCTGGACCACTAGATTATTTTCTGTGCTTGCTTCCATGACCTTTTGAAGTAACTGAAGACCACAACCCTTCATCATCTGGCGAATAAAAGATTCAAATTGAAATAATTCAACAACAGGGTATTATCTAAAAAAATATGTGTATCTCTTTGTTTATAAATAACTATTTGAAATGTGAATAATTTTCTATTAATTTATTAAATATGTAACAATTCAAAGTCAAAAGAAGTAATTAAAATGATTATTTAAAGGAACTAGGACATCATTTATATCTACCATCAATAGTGCATCATTTTACAGATTTTCACCTTTTGCGGACAATACTAAATCATTTTGGAATAATACAAATAATCTGACTTACCTTCGTCACAAATAGAGTATTATTTTGAAATAGTATCAAATAAGTCGCACAAGTGTCGTCACAAATACTGAATTAAAACTAAATATTATACTGTAATTTTCAACAACACTGCATTATCACGAAATAATTCACTATTTCATAAAAGATCTGCGGGCTGCTGGAAGTCGCAACTGGAAATGGTTCCGTGTTCGCGGCGTGATTCTGGCAGCGCGTAATCACCAATAGAGAGTTAGCACACCATTTATTGATCATTTTTGGAAGCATTAATAAGCCTGTCTTAGTGGTATGTGCGGAAAATTTTCGGGTATTCAAATATATAAAAAAGTGGATTTTGAGATTTTTTGAGATAATACAGTGTTGATCTGGGTGTGCGATATATTGTGAGTGAAGTATTCTTTTAAATAACCTGAACTTATTATTAAACAATGGTTTTAATCCAAATAGGTGACTGAAACCATTTTTGTAATGAAGCATTGCACATAACCAGTTGATATGGTTGATTATCTGGTTATTTCAGTAATATTTCAGCTACTATCAAAGTAATCTTTGGAGATATGAATACATTGTAAAATGTTTTAATTCAGGTAAATGTAGAGATTTGCCTTCTTCATAAATCATAGGATATGAGTAACTGTAATGGCACCTTGGTATGGCTAAATTGTACATCATATGAGATGTGCACCTCATTATGTTAAGTATGTTAAAGGTAAAGGTGGTAAATGCTAAGGGTACACTACAATGGCTTACACAAGCTAAGTGACATATTGGAAAATGGTTTTATAAGATGTAAGTTGGCAGACTGTTAGTATTCTGTTTACTGTGCCAAAGATAAATAAATGAATATAATAATAAATGAGTCTGGCAATTTGATGCTAATAGTGTAATTGACTGTTTTGATAGTAAAATTGCTTAAATGTTTATTCATCTGCAGATTTATATTGGCGATTATCATGCGATGGAGCATGTGCTATTCACTGTTGTTCCTACACAACTGATCAGGCAGATTGGACGCCTTAGTCGCACGATTATAAGCGCATTGCTGCGCGCGTATGTTTGAACTTTAGTAAGGCCGACGAAGCATATCATTATAACATGTCAGAATGTTGGATATCAAAACCACTGTTATCCAGTTGGTGGTAAGTTCCCTTTAAATTAATTTTGAATCTTGTGCAGCCTAGATTTCAAATGAATTGATACCTTTGTCAGGGACATAGTCGTGGTGCAACATGATATCCGCCCTACTCTATCCATGGATAAATTATTGAAATAAATCTGAGACCATTTAAGCTTATAGTGTGGTTAACACAAAATTGTCTGTTTGGCAGAAGTTCCAACATAATATACCTTCAAGAATATCGCAAATTATATTTCAAATGTGGATATGAAGAAATTATTAACCTGTGTGGTTTGTATAGCTTGACTGCTAATCATGGAGCAGTGATTCAGAGGCCACCCCTGCCTGATAATAATATTGTCTTTATCTGTTTAGGCAATGTTTCTGCAGTTCGGGCACTTGTCGCTTGCCAACTGGGCCTTCACAGCGACTGCATTACAGTGCTTGAATAATCGACGCTTATCTTCGAAGACTACACAGCGTCTACATAACATTGTCTGGACACTTTGCACATGCCTCCGGGGCCTAAACAGCTCTTACAGTGTTCAGATGATTAGCACTTGCTTTCGGGGCTTACAAAGTGTTTATATACAGAAGGTTTGGACACTTGCGCTTGCTTTCGGGGCCTTCACAGCGTTCTCTCAGTGTCTGAACATTTGATAATTGATTCCGGACTTAAATGAGTTTGGGCACTTGCGCTTGCTTTCGGGGCCTTCACAGCGTTCCCACAGTGCCTGAACATTTGAAAATTACCTCTAGAGATTGAAGAAGTTTGGGCACTTGCGCTTGCTTTCGGAGCCTTCTCAGCGTTCCCACAGTGCCTGAACATTTGAAAATTACCTCTGGAGATTGAAGAAGTTTGGGCACTTGCGCTTGCTTTCGGGGCCTTCACAGCGTTCCCACAGTGCCTGAACATTTGAAAATTGCTTCTGGAGATTGAAGAAGTTTGGGCACTTGCGCTTGCTTTCGGGGCCTTCACAGCGTTCCCACAGTGCCTGAACATTTGAAAATTGTCTCTGGAGATTGAAGAAGTTTGGGCACTTGCGCTTGCTTTCGGGGCCTTCACAGCGTTCCCACAGTGCCTGAACATTTGAAAATTGCCTCTGGAGATTGAAGAAGTTTGGGCACTTGCGCTTGCTTTCGGGGCCTTCACAGCGTTCTCACAGTGTTTGAACATTTGATACTTGATTCCGGACTTAAATGAGTTTAGACATTTGCGCTTGCTTTTGGGGCCTTCACAGCGTTTGACAATGAATGGACAATTGCGCTTGCTTTCGGGGCCTTCACAGCGTTCTCACAGTGTCTGAACATTCGATAATTTATTCCGGACTTAAATGAGTTTGGGCACTTGCGCTTGCTTTCGGGGCCTTCACAGCGTTCTCACAGTGTTTGAACATTTGATACTTGATTCCGGACTTAAATGAGTTTAGACATTTGCGCTTGCTTTCGGGGCCTTCACAGCGTTTGACAATGAATGGACAATTGCGCTTGCTTTCGGGGCCTTCACAGCGTTTGACATTGAAAAGACATTTGCGCTTCCTTTCGGGGCCTTCACAGCGTTTGACATTGAAAAGACATTTGCGCTTGCTTTCGGGGCCTTCACAGCGTATGACATTGAATGGACATTTGCGCTTGCTTTCGGGGCCTTCACAGCGTTTGACAATGACTGGACAATTGCGCTTGCTTTCGGAGCATTCACCGCGTGCTCACAGCGTCGGGACATTGAATGCCACCCAGCATTCACGCAGTGTTGGATACTTGTCGCTTGCATTCTGGGCCACACAGCGTTCACAGAGTGTTCGAATACAAGACGCCTCATGACGAATAAAATATCAAGATAAAAAGGGTCTGTATAGCAACTACACATACATAGCTTTTCGCTGAACATGATCTTCGTTCAGTCTACCACTAATGACAGTCATACATCGCTTACCTCCGGGAATCTACCCAGCGATTACACCTAGCTCTTCACTGAGCATGACCAGTGTTAAGTCATCACTAATGAGTCATACATCGCTTGCCTTCGGGATCTACACAGCGATTACACCTAGCTCTTCACTGAGCATGATCAGTGTTAAGTCATCACTAATGAAGTCATACATCGCTTGCCTTCGGGATCTACACAGCGATTACACCTAGCTCTTCACTGAGCATGATCAGTGTTAAGTCATCACTAATGAAGTCATACATCGCTTGCCTTCGGGATCTACACAGCGATTACACCTAGCTCTTCACTGAGCATGATCAGTGTTAAGTCATCTCTAATGAGTCATACATCGCTTCCTTCGGGATCTACACAGCGATTACACCGAGCTTTTCACTGAGCATGATCAGTGTTAAGTCATCACTAATGAGTCATACATCGCTTGCCTTCGGGATCTACACAGCGATTACACCTAGCTCTTCACTGAGCATGATCAGTATTAAGTCATCACTAATGAATCATACATCGCTTGCCTTCTGGATCTACACAGCGATCACACATGGCTACTCACGGAGCCCTATCAATCATAAGATCGTCGCCGCCATTAGGCGTTCTTGAAGTCTACAGTATTAGACAGTTGCTTGCTCGACAAGTCTACACCGCATCTATACAATACCGTCTAATCTTGCTATTACCGATTGTAATTGCTATATGTTTGTTTACAGGACTATTAATCTGTATTGATGACGGAATGTGCGTTTACCCCTGAGGGTTTTATAGTCTTTAATCCCGTCATCAGTATTTAATCCTAGGATCTGATCTGATGGGGTGAACCACGGTCCGGCACGAACAGAAGCCTGATGGGTGTGAGTCGCCTGCACGCATCGAGATTCCTTCGGGGGCCGAAGGACTGCAGGATGGCCGAGCTGTTAGCGTGAAAATTGGACATCCCTATTCGACTACTGATCGTGCGCATCCCTAGCGCGTTGACATTGACACTTCGCTATTCCCGCGCAATGACTCTAACGCGTCTCTGTACTGTATTACTGTTTTATACAATAAATCCTATTTAAACTACATACCGAGTTTAATAGTACCAAGGTTGTAGACTCGCTTTCGTTGCACGTAGATAGATGTAGATTTTGGTGTGACTCCACGATTGTCCTAGGTCCACCCCATCTACTCAACTGAAGCCGTTTGTGCGAAACAGAGTCAACGAAATACAAGAGAGTACTTGTGGACATACTTGAAGCTACGTACCGTCGAAGGAAAACCCGGCGGATCTTGTCTCGCGCGGCTTACGAGCCGATATTATCGGTCAAACTCAATTATGGTGGTCAGGACCGTCATTTTTGCTTCACAGCGAAAATGATTGGCCCACAATACCTAATGTTGTAAGACAAGATTTACCGCAAGTAGTGACTCATATCATTAGCAATAGTGGTAGTGATAGTGAAGATCATTGCAGTAGTACTAGTAGCGCTTTTTCATCTATTAACATGCTTGTCATAGTAAATCTAATAACAAAGTACTCTAGTTTCACCAAACTTCAAAGAATCTTAGCCTATTTATTGCGGTATATTTACAACTTAAAACATAAAAATAACAAATTGTGTGGCAATCTCTCTTTAGACGAACTTAAAAATTCACATAACCTTTTATTAAAATGTTCCCAAATGCAAATGTTTCCGGACGAGTATCACATTCTTAAATCAAATAAGACATTGCCTCGCAAAAATAAGCTTATTTCATTAACTCCATTTTTAGATGCGTATGGCCTTATTCGCGTAGGCGGGAGGCTTGATAATTCCCCCTACGACTTTAATACAAAGCACCCTATTTTACTTTGCCATTCTCATCCCATAACTAAATTAATATTTCAAATGCAACATTTGAAACATTTACACGCCGGTCCTCAACTTTTATTAGTAAGCATTCGTCGGACATATTGGCCTCTTAAAGGTAAAAACCTTGCTAAATTCATTGTTAAAAAATGTATAATTTGTTACAGACAGAGAGCTCAAAATGTACATCCACTAATGGGTCAACTTCCCGTCACGCGAACTCGGTTAGAGTTTCCATTTATTAATTGTCACGTTGACTATGCAGGCCCAGTATTGATAGCAAACCGGAAGGGTCGGGGCTGTAAATTAATAAAATCATATTTGTGCATTTTTGTTTGTTCTGCAGTTAAAGCTGTACATTTGGAGCTTGTTACGGACCTTTCGACTGAGGCTTTCATGGCCGCTTTAAATCGCTTCGTGGCACGTCGTGGCAAGCCTCGAACTATCACGAGCGATAACGGCACCAACTTTGTCGGCGCGTCAAATGAACTACAAAGGTTCCTTCGTACTTCTAATGTTGCATCTGAGATAGCGCAGGAAGGCATCGAATTCATCTTCACCCCTGCCTATACTCCACATTTTAATTCTTTAGCCGAGGCTGCTGTCAAATCTTGTAAGCATCACTTGAAGAGACTGCTTCATCTTACTCATTTCACTTTCGAAGAAATGACGACTTGTCTCGCTCAAATAGAAGCAGTTCTCAATTCACGCCCTCTTATTCCTCTTTCTTCAGACCCTCATGATTTTTCTGCCCTCTCCCCCTCTCACTTCTTAATTGGACGACCATTGCTGACTGTGCCATCTCCACAGGTGACCGACGTGAGCATCTCACGCCTTGATCGATGGAGGCGAATCCAGCATATTCAACAGCATTTCTGGACACGTTTCCATAATGAATATATTTCTATGCTGCAGATGAAAACCAAATGGTTCAAGTCCACAGGAGAGGTAAAGCCTGGAACAAACTTCCTATCTCACTATACCTACCTACCCTTATATAGTATTCAACATACGAATGGATGCGATTGTTTTTCTTAATGATTACGACGTGCAAACTTGTCTTTACGCATTTAAGAAGAAAATGCTATGTACCCTAGACAAACCTTCATACGATCTAGACCTCAAGTAAAATTTGTGCAAACTTACATTGATTAATTCAGACAAAAACACGCCACCCTGAAGTTATGAAGAAACTCCTTGTATGAATAGATGGATTAAATTACAACAACCAAACGTCTGGTTCTACTCGTGTTGCAATAAATGCAACGTTCGCTCATTTTGTCCAGCTGGTATGATATTAAGCGAATTAGCGGACAATGACTTGACTGGCTCGGTGGAACAGTGGTTAGTGACTCAGGTTCAAAACCTACGGTTCCAAGAGTCGTGGGTTCGATTCCCACTCGGGACAAATATTTGTGTGGCGAACATCGGTATTTGTTCCGTGTCTGGGTGTATTATTAAATATATTTAAGTTTATTTGTGTATCCACTGTTGATCCTGATTTCCGTAACACAAGTGCTTAAGCTACTTACCACGGGATCAGATCAATGTATGTGATGTTGTGTAATAAAAAAAAAAAAACAATGGCTTACTTAATATAGGTCAAGGCTGCATTCTTAAAGGAGACTCATTTTCGATTTACGCTCACAATGATTTTGTGAAAAAGGTAAACATACAACCAACTTTAGAAGCCCCTGATATGTCAATATTAAATAGAGTTATCGATACTTCAGCGCCAATTAACAACTTCACCACCGAAAATCACGAACAAGCCTATCGTGAAATAATGAATGAGATAAATAACATTAAGAAGGAGTCTGAATCTGATCTCAGCATCCACGACATTCATCAGTACTCCATCAGCTATGGAGTAGTTGCGATCCTATTGATAGTAGCGGCAGCAGCGGTATTTCTTCGAGTGAAGAGGAATAGACTTCGGCACTTTGAAGTGCGTAAATTAGGGAACATGGGCATTTTTAGTGTAAACGGAGGCACGGCGCCACCTAAACCTCCGCGGTCAGTGTCGATCCCTATGATTACTATACCGAGTGAATCCCTTAGTGAAGTGATCAGGCCATCCGGAGGCCAAGACGATTAAGCGCTACTGAGCGTGTGAACTCTTAACCTTATATTTTCTTTTATATACATTTCTCTATACCTTAATATGTTTTTTAAGCGTTATAATAAGTATTTCATATTTTCTAGTTCAAATGTTTACTCATATTTTACTAGCTTCCTGTATTATTGCTATTTTAAGAGTGTATCTTTACTTTTCTTTCTTCTCGCTGGCAAGATGTACGGGCCAGCCGCACATTAGTTACTGTACTTTCACTTTACTATATTATATTTAGCTTGCTATGCAATATGCCACGAAACCTAAATTACGTTATTAATAAATCAGTGTGAATTCATCACTCATCGGGTTTGGTTATTTAGCTCTCTTCGGAATCACCATACCTTAGCGTTAGCGTTAGCATACAGTGTGGTTGGTTTATCATATACTCTTGGTAGACCTTCCAGTAGGTGTTTTTAATGTTTGTGTGTTTCAATGTGTTCAAATGTTTTCAATTTTTATTGTAATTAGATTTATTAAAATTGTTATTATATTTCCTTTGATAACTTAGTTTATTATTTGAGGAGTAAGGTTGTGATGTTGTTTTAGGTTTATAAGCAAATTCAGGAGCAAGTGTGTTATTAGAAACTTTTGGTGGTTCATGAAATTCAGAAAAATTAGAACATACATTTTCATAAGTTCGACAAACTAATTTTAATGTATCTAGAGAATCTATAATGCCTGCAGAAGCTATAGCATTCTTATAACAAGGTCTAATGTTGTGCATGAGTATTTGTAATTTTTCGCTATCAGAAATAGGTTAACTAAGACGCGAGAACATGCCATGCATAATAGCTATATATATGGTAATATTTTCCTGTTTACCTTGAGTACGAGATCGAATTTCAGACATGAATTTATAATTGAAGTCGCTACTACCAAAATCCAATTTTAACAATTCACGAAGTTCAGACCAACAATTTACCTTGTCTTTATTTAAGCGGTACCAGTGCAGAGCGTCAACAATAAAAATTTCAAAACCCATATTAAGAACTTTTTCATAAGAAATTCCCCTACTTTGTACGTATTCTTCAACTTTTTGAATAAATGAATGTACACACGTGTCCTGACCAGCGCACGCCTCAACCTCGTGCAGAAGCTGCCTGCATGACCTACCCTCAACGGCTGCGGACTACTTTACCAGGACAGTAGCTTTCCTAAGCGGTTAGATAATCACAGCTCAATCTCGACCCTCGTCCCTCGCTCTCCGAACTAATTTACCAAGAAGGTGTTCTCTTAAATAAATCTATATTGTGTGACCACATCTTAGAAGAGGTGTTAGATTTAAAATAAAAAGCACCAACGTATCTACAAGTAGTTATTTATTGCTTATAATCAAATAAAAATCACTTATTACACTAACCTTCGCGTTCGCTGCACAGGAACTCGCGCTCGAATGACTTTACGTTTTTTAAAAAAACAAACTGTCACAAATTCACAGCACTGGATTTATCTATCCATATTTATAATTCTTTAAAGACATGAAGTGAATTCATAAAAAAATTATAGATGACTGTTAAAATTAAAAAGATTATAGATTAAGGTTGATGTTCTATTATAATTATTAATATAGTTACTTAGTTGATTGTTTTGTTACAGTCGGCCATCCTTCAAGAACGAGTCCCTTCGTTATGAACGCTTTACAGTACATGTTGTTAAGACTTAATAATTTTTTTTCTAGTACATTACACAAAACTGAAAGTCTACATTAACATCGTAAACATTTCATTATGTTGATAACACCATATTATACATTGTATGAAATTCACAACATTGACCAATATCTATACTTATGTATAAAACGTATACATTAACGACAAAATAAATTTAAGTTCATAGGCTAATTTATATTTTTATGATATACATACTAAATAACATAATAAATTAAGTTATTCATTCATTTATTGTCTCATAAGACTCATATTCATATAATATATACATATATTTAATCATTTATCTCACTTGAAGATGGCAGCATAAAAACTACTTCATTCATTTTCACGCTGCAATCAGCTGTAATATTTGAGCCACTCATGGGCGGCGAGTTCATACGCCAATCCTGCCCGACTCAATATTCTCACTAACTCTTATTCTATAGCCGAGCGGCGTGAGGTTACTTCCTTCACCTGCACTCCGTCATCGGCTGCGAAGTTTTGAGCCACTCATGGGCGGCGAGTTCATACGCCAATCCTGCCCGGCTCAATATTCGCACTCACTCTTATCCTATAGCCGAGTGGCGTGAGGTTACTTCCTTCACCTGCACTCCATCATCGGCTGCGAAGTTTTGAGCCACTCATGGGCGGCGAGTTCATACGCCAATCCTGCCCGGCTCAATATTCGCACTCACTCTTATCCTATAGCCGAGTGGCGTGAGGTTACTTCCTTCACCTGCACTCCATCATCGGCTGCGAAGTTTTGAGCCACTCATGGGCGGCGAGTTCATACGCCAATCCTGCCCGGCTCAATATTCGCACTCACTCTTATCCTATAGCCGAGTGGCGTGAGGTTACTTCCTTCGCCTGCACTCCATCATCGGCTGCGATGTTTTGAGCCACTCATGGGCGGCGAGTTCATACGCCAATCCTGCCCGCCTCAAAACACCCTCTCTTATCATAAACTAGTAAATTCATATACTAGTAACCTAACATTATCACATCTCCTATTTACCACCTATACTTAATAAAGAATATCTATTCACTTTGTCATTTAAGTCATTTTCACTTCTGATTTATTCTAGTCTATTCTTATCATACAGATATTAACTTCATCTCACTTATTATTATAAACCCTATAATTTAATTGTAGGAATTACATAAATTGCTTCACAATTATAGTTTGCAGCTTATAATTTAACTATTTAATTTATGTAAATGAATTCGTTGATTTGTAATTTTAATGATATACTAATTTCTTAATCACTGTCACTCCACCTATCTATCCATCATCATTTACTTCTTCTTTGAAGAGCAAGCGGGAGCGTCGTAACTCAACCACGGAAATCTCATTGATTGCAATGACTGTTTCATATTTTGCTCAACGTCATTGATAATAACATTTAATAATCCTTGAGCGGGATTTCCTATAGTCCTACCGAACAAAAGTTATGTGGGAGTTTTCTTGGTGACTTCGTGAACAGTTGTATTAAGTCCTAACTGTACGTATTTTAATTATTTTTAATGTAGGCCTCTCAGTAAAACTATGCCCTAATAATACATCACGGGGATCATCAATGATATAAATTTCTACATCGGATTCCGTAATACCCTGAACCACCAAACGGTAGGAACACCGTTAATTTTAATCATTATTTTGTACTCGTCATTACTATTTTCAGGAACTAAGGTTTTCAATGGAATTTTTATAAGACGGAATACATACTGAATTTGTAATGTGGTCTGCTACAGAACTTCGAGGACCTTTTTGTCCTTGGAGTCGTTAGTCGGGTCTTTACCTTTAGTACAAAGGGTGGCGTCGTGTCCCAAGAAATTGCAATTGGTACATTTTATAATCGGTTTCGGACATTTAAAACTAGGGTGTCCGACACCCTGGCAATTGAAACATGACACAGACCCCCTATTATTAGAATAGCTTGTTGCGCTGCCCTCAAAATGATTTGTAGAATTATTGGTGCTAAATGTATACGAATTGCTGTGACGCTTGTTTGAATCGTTATGAAATTCTAATGGATTTTTATTATGAAATTTAATCGTTTTAAAGAATTCAAATACGTCTTCAGGTCTATAAAATTTCGCTGCTTGAGCGCTTACGCGTACTCCTCTATCGTCTATTCCGTAGAGTAAACAGTCTACCGCTTGCCGTCCAAAGATCTTGCATCGATTTAAACGATTAATCTTAGAGAAGTAATAAAGCTCATATGACTCGCCAGGACGCACACGCCTATTCAACATATCGGTCAACAGTTCAGCATAGTTTTCAGTCGCGGGAAATGATTCTTTAAGTTTAGCTTTCCATTCCATCCAATTATGTTTGATGGCACTTTGACCGTGGTACCAAGTCTTGGCGAGTCCAGTGAGCTTAGGCAGGGCATAGTGAAGAGTTTGCTTATCACTCCAACCGTATATTTCGGAACATTCGTCAACTTTTCAAGCCAGACGGTAATCGTCTGTTCTTTTGACAATGGATCAAATTCTGGTATCACGTTGTTAATCCCAGCAAACGATTCACGATCCCCTGCCTTTGATTTCATCATTACATTTAAAAAATCTTCAAAAATATTCATAGTCATAAATCTAGGTTGCTTAATTTTATTACAATTTGTATCACTATCAGGTGTAGGTCGCTTTGTGGGTGTTCGCAATGAACGGTCTTTCGATTTTCTCTGGCTATGGTGGCTACATCCGGGTTTGGGTGATCGGAGTCGTTCACGAGATTGTGCTCGTTCGCGTTCCGCAAATCTTTCGTGTTCCCTACGTACCTCCCTTTCCAGTGTTCGTAGTCTCTCCCTTTCGTCGGACAGCTGGCGTTCCCGCTCGCGAAGAGTGTGTAGGCTGGCAGCGCTGCGACTCCGACGGCGGCTGCGGCGAAGGTCACGACGAGGTGGAGTACGCGTCTGAGACCGTCGGCTCCGAAGGCGACTGTCGTCTCGGTGGCTGCGACTGCGACTTCGTCTCCCACTATTTCGCTGATCCGCACGACTGCGTCTTTGGAGTCGAGACCACCTTGCCTCTCGTTCGTGGTCACTCATTATTCTCTGGAACTCGAAACATATTTCGTTTGTACATACACTAGTGTTAAATATGGACGTCATCAAATAAATAATTAATAATAATAATAAAAGAAATAATTGTTTATTTTATTTTTATTTATTTTGCATCTAAGGTTTAGTTCAATTAATTTCTATGATCTCATATTGTAGCCTACTAACCAGGTATAGTAAACAAAAACAATTACGCAAGAACCCAAGTATTTCTTATTATGGGAGTCACCGTAATTTAATCCAGTTGCATCATGAAAACTATAACCTATTTCAGATTTTAATTATGATTTATCATTTTAATTATTATTAACAACCGATCATACACCGATATTTCGATACTAGTTTTTCAATTCCAAAAAAAAAAACTCAAGTAAAAAAAATCAAATAATCCAATGTCAACGTAATCCATTTAAATCTTTTAAACCACATTCGAAAATGAGATTATTCATCATTTATTGTACATTTTATTTACAATCATACTTGCATTTACGTTGATTTTCACAAGGAAGCTCAATTTTAATTAAATTTAACGGTCTAGGGTCGAGCTATGGGAGTGGTAATATGACAAATTTCATGTTAAATCCCACTTCTGAGATGTGACCACATCTTAGAAGAGGTGTTAGATTTAAAATAAAAAGCACCAACGTATCTACAAGTAGTTATTTATTGCTTATAATCAAATAAAAATCACTTATTACACTAACCTTCGCGTTCGCTGCACAGGAACTCGCGCTCGAATGACTTTACGTTTTTTAAAAAAACAAACTGTCACAAATTCACAGCACTGGATTTATCTATCCATATTTATAATTCTTTAAAGACATGAAGTGAATTCATAAAAAAATTATAGATGACTGTTAAAATTAAAAAGATTATAGATTAAGGTTGATGTTCTATTATAATTATTAATATAGTTACTTAGTTGATTGTTTTGTTACAATTGTTAAATAATCTTTTAATTTCCTCCTTCTACCTACATTCCGCGTTTCATTTAATAAGTTACAAAAGGATGATCAGGAGCAAAAGAGGAAGCCCCCGGCGTCTGCGCCGCTATTTATACGGTCTGTGACAGAACCTTGACATTTGAAGTTTGAACTGACATTTCTTTTGACGTGCACTAATTTCACACAGGCAAAAGAATAAAGCTATGGACAGCTTTAGGCTATTTGGTATCCATTGCAATATATTTATTGATTGTTTATTATTTAATTTATATTTTGAAATTAAATAAGAAAAAATATTAGGAAAATAACGTACTATGTTACACTAGCTAACCTTTTCTTGTACTTCTCAAGCTTTTTCTCTAAACGTGCAATTTTTTCATTTATTTTCCTGTTAAACTTCTTACGTCAAGTTATAGTTTCTTTCTTTTTTAGTTACTACATATAAAGCACTGGAAGCTACTGGGCTTGGAGCTGAAGAAAACTACTCTAGGATTGGAGTGGTGGGTCTTGTAGGCGGAAGAGATGCTTGTAGATCCGATATTGGCTTATTGTCTCGTAAGTATTAGTGACACTTTTCAGTCTTAATCTTTTAGTTCGGTAAACGGCACAATGTTCTTTCCACTTCTTTAGGGCAGCTCTTTGCTCACGTGGTGTCATATCCTTTACCAACTTTCGCGAACCTTTTTCTTTCTTCTTTTGGTACTTTAATTTTTCCTTTTCTCTCATTTCTTCTCTCTTTTGTGGGTCATTTTTTCGTTTTTCATAACGTAGTCGTTCTGCTTCTCTCTTCTTCTGTAGTAATTCCTCTCGGGATAACTTTTCTTACTCGGAGCCATATCATGTGTTTTAGCTCGGCCTGTTTAAAATAATACAACTTTATATAGAAATATAATGATACAATGATGATACCTATTGATAAACCAGATTATCGGATAAGTTTACACAAACAATACATAAAAACAATACCAATACGTCAAAAACACAGTCCCCTGTTATACAAAACAGTCCCCTGCCACATTTTCTGACAGAGGACTGTGTATTTCGAATAAATATCACAATATCTTAAAAACTAATGCAAATTAGTTTGTTTAAGAACCTACCGATCAATTTAGACATAAATATTAAAAAAATAAACTATGTGATATAAATAATTAAAGTAATTAACATGGTATTTTCACTTACCGGAGGACTGTGCGGGGTACCGGAACAAACAAGTGTTCACCACACAAATGTCACTCTGAAACTATACAAGACGGCGGCTCGTCACCGCTTTCGGCATTGTAGCTAACTTCACATCAATTGCGTTTTGATTCACTTAGAAAAAGGTCATACAGTAATTTTTTTCTATGGATTAAAATTTTTGGCAGGGGACTGTATGAAAATTTTGGGAAAAAGATTGCAGGTGTTTACTAAATAATAAAATGCGTATTGAGATCTAGTTTTGTGTAAAAAAATCTATTTTAATATGTTTGCTTTATGATAATTACTGACAAATGTATGTAGCTTTAATGCCTTTCTCGTAAATCTCATATCTAGTCAACAAATCAACCGTGGGGACAGCCAAGGGACTGTGTTTTTAGAACTTCTAACACGTGTAGAAAAAAAAAATAGTGATGGTGCTTAAAACCGTCAGCCCCTAAAGGGATTAGAGTTTCTTTAGGAATTATTTATTGTTAAATAATTAAAGTACTTATTGAAAGAGTCGGTCGGGACAGCCAAATACGAGCTTACAGAGAAATGCCCATACGTATTATTGTGCGTGTATTTTGTATGTATTAATTTTAACTAAATACATGTATATAACTCAAAGGTGACTGTTACGACGGAGGCATCCGCTAAGATAGGATTACCTAAAATTCCACGAGAACGGGAATTAGCGCAAACATCCCTTTGTATGTCAAATCTAAACCGCTTATGTTAGACGCTTTAAATTTGACATGAAGGTACTTTAGTAAACTTAAAGCCTAGTTGCAACAGAATATTGCAAAATTCTCACGGGAACGGGAGTTCGCGGAAATCTAAACCACGTAAGATAGATAATTGAAATTGGGCATGGTATCCTAAAAAACATAAAGCTCAGTTGCAATAGGATATTGCGAAATTCCCACGGTAACGGGAGTTATTGGGGAAAAACTTTCGTATCTAAAATCCTGTAACTCGCACGAACGAAGGGGCACAGCTAATTATAAATAAAATTTTCCTTTTCTTCGTAGCTTTTACCCAGATACTAATTATAGATTTACTTATTATAGTAAAGTATATATATCTAATCATAGTATATGTCGGCAGAAGTCATCGCTCGCCTTCATTATAGAATGAATTGTAAGCTGCACGTGCACGAGTCACGTCACCGACCAGCTGCATCATTAGTCACTCCCCTTCGCCGCTCGACTCGACTATAAAAAGCGCTCACTGTGAACACTGCAGGCAGTCTTGGCTCTGGCGTGGCAAGGAACACTCGTTGTACCATTGCAATAGCTTATCCTAGACATCTTTGGATATTAATTTGGGGTTAAAGGACTTTAATTTTAGACATTTTTATTTTTCTCCGCAGAAAAAAGGCACTTATTAATTTTGTCTTAAGGATGGTAATCCCGGATCGTGAATCTTACCTTGCCGTAACACAGTTTGTAACTAGCACGGAAGGTAATGAATTACTTCTTCTGTATACCTCCAACATTATGAACAATTTTGTATGATTTTGTTTTTTGCTCGTTGTGCCTATCGTGTCTCATTATGAATGTACCGTATTTTGCCTATACGATCTATAAAATAGCTGCAAATCACGGTAATCATTGTAAAGTGTATCGCTTTTGTTTACGTACCGAACGTTTGTAGCAAAGTATAGTATAAATTAGGTATTATTGATTAGTGCACAGCATCTTTATAAGTTTAGTTATTTTAATATTATGTACCTATGTATGTGGTATACTCTGTAATGTTCTTTTGATTAATAAAACTTTATTATTATTATTATTGAGAGTAGGCAGTATTTCATTAAAACTCGTTAGATTTCCGTACGTAGATAATTTTATTTCTTAGCACAACAAGTGACATTTCAGATCGTTCTAGAGAGAGAACGAAAGCGCCGCGCGTGGCGGAAACATAAACTATAAAATGAACATTTACGAAGGCGGTCCGAAACAATGTTTACAAAGACAGCTTATTACTACTTTGACTACATTATAAATTTATTTATTCAACACTCCTACTATACTATTTATAAGGTAGACATAACAATTGATTTTAATTGCAAGTAAACATTTTTAACAACAATAAACCTCTTCTTATGTTAACACTAATATAAATAACAAGACTTAAACTTTAAACATAAACCTCTTCTCATGTTAACACTAACATAAATAACAAGACTTAAACTTTAAACATAAACCTCTTCTCATGTTAACACTAACATAAATAACAAAACTTAAGCTTTAAATTCAGCATTACCTTTAACAAATATTTCTTATCAACAACATATCTTAGCTTAAACTCAAAATCTAATTTATATCATACGTTCCTCAACATCATCTCTATTTGATATAAATTTGTTCACAGGTAAAGCTTTAGTTAAGAAATCGGCTAACTGATTTGTACTCTCTACATATTTAATATCAACAATTTTATTTGCAACATTCTCTCTAATAAAGTTATATCTTATATCAATATGCTTACTTCTTCTATGAAAAACAGGGTTATTTATTAACTTAATTGTACTTTGGTTGTCGACATTTAAAGTAAATAAGCCTTGTGGCTTCCCAATATCACAAAGAAATTGACTAAGCCATAAGATTTCTTTAGTAGCTTCACTAGCTGCCATGTACTCAGACTCAGTTGTGGACAGTGCCACAGTATTTTGCTTACGGCTAGACCAAGTGACAGGACCTCCATTCATAAGGAATATATAACCTGTATTAGACTTCCTAGTATCCAAATCACCTGCAAAGTCTGAGTCAGAGTAGCCTATTAATTCAAAATTACCCTGATAAACAATAGACATGTCTTTAGAATTAATTAAATAACGCAAGATTCTTTTTACAGCTGTAACATGTGAGGGACCTGGGTTATTGACATACCTGCTAACAATATTTACAGCATACGCTATGTCAGGTCTAGACACAGATGACAAGAACAACAATGCTCCCACTGCTTCTCTATACGGGAAACTAATTGATTCATTATTTAAATTCTGAGATAAATGTACATTTACATCAGCAGGGGTATTACTACTCTTTGCATCTGATAAATTAAATTTCTTTAATATTGTTTTAATATATTGTTTCTGACTTATGCTTATACAATCTTTTTCTCTATTTATTTCCATACCAATATATGAACCACAATCTACAATTCTTATATCAAATCTTTGTTTAAGAATAACTAATATTTCAGATAATACAACTTTACTTTTACACAGAAGCAATCCATCATCAACGTAAAGGATTAATGTTACTTTAGTATCTTTAAAATATCCTACAAACACACAATTATCAGACTGACATTGCTTGAAACCACAAATATCAAGAAAAGAACTAAATTTTTTATTCCAACATCTTGATGATTGTTTGAGACCATATATTGACTTAATTAACTTACATGTTTTTGAAGACTGTGTTTTTAATCCCTCTGGTATCTCCATGTATATTTCCTCAGACAGCTCGCCATACAGAAAGGCTGTCTTCACATCAAATTGCTCGATCTGCAGTCCATCTCTCGCAGCAATACTCAGCAATACCCTTATGGAGTCATACCTGCTAGTGGGGGGAAAAGTCTCATTATAATCTAAGCCCTTAACTTGTGTGAACCCTCGTGCACACAGTCGTGCTTTGAATCGTACTATTTCTCCATCTTTATTCTTCTTTGTAGTAAATACCCATTTACAAGAAACAGGTTTCTTCTCTGTTCGGTCAGTCAATATCCAGGTTTGATTTTCTTTATGTGACTGGAGCTCTTCAATGACAGCTTCTTTCCATTGATGAGAGTTTGGACTATTCATCGCTTCTTCATATGTATTTGGTATTTCAATTTCTGTGAAATTTACTTCCGGTGCATTATTCCGACGTGGACGTAGTGTGATATTTCTTTGATCTTTTTTCTTTGATATTTCTTTGACTGGCTCGGTGGAACAGTGGTTAGTGACCCAGGTTTACTACCTACGGTTCCAAGAGTCGTGGGTTCGATTCCCACTCGGGACAAATATTTGTGTGACGAACATCGGTGTTTGTTCCGTGTCTGGGTGTACTATTAAATATATTTAAGTATATTTGTGTATCCACTGTTGATTCTGATACCTGTAACACAAGTGCTTAAGCTACTTATCACGGGATCAGATCAATGTATGTGATGTTGTTAAATATTTATTATTTATTATTTATTATTATCTACCTGTTCCAAGTGTATATGTCGTGGAAGTACATAAGGTTCATCTACTTCTTCTAAACTCTTCATACTATCATCTGAACTACTTTCTTCAGTATTGTCTTGCTGGTCAATAACATCTTGAGACTCAACCTGTGGGGTAGACAACATAGAATGATCTTCTTGTCCAATTGTCACTTCTCCAAAACTTTGTTCATCTTCTAGTGTATTAACTTCATCAAACTTTACATCCCGGGATACTGTAATCTTCTGAGTATTTTTATCATACATTCTATAATTATCATGTTCATATCCAACCAACAACATCTTAACACTTTTCTTGGCCAGCTTCCTTCTTTTTTCTTTTGGTACATGTACATAGCCAATAGATCCAAATGTTCTGATATGTTTCAAGTTAGGTTTCACTCCATGCCACAGTTCAAATGATGTAACATCTGTCTGGCTTGATGTGTTTCTATTTAACAGATATATGGTACAGTTCACCGCTTCTGCCCACATATTTAAGGGAACATTCTTTGCATATAATATTGTTCTTGCAGTCTCCATGATAGTGCGCATTTCTCTTTCTGCTCTCCCATTCTGTTGAGGGGTATATGGGGCAGTACGTTCATGTGTTATTCCCTTATTCTGCAAAAAAGATGTAAATTCTTGATTCACATACTCACAACCATTATCCGTATGTAATGTACGCAAATCCCGTTGAAATTTATTTTTCACAATTGCACTGTACTTCAGAAACCATTGGAATACTTCGCTCTTATGCTTCATGAAGTAAACATGGCGATAACTTGTCGCTCCGTCTTTGAACAAAACAAAATATCTCATACCCGACACAGAAGGTTCTTCTATAGGGCCACACACATTGCTGTTAACAATTTCACCAGGCTGTGTTTGACCTCGGGTAGATTTCTGGAAGGGACGCCTTGCTTGTTTTCCATACTGGCATGCTTCACAAACAAATTCTGGATTTCCACTTAGTGTAACAGGAATCACACCATTCTTGCTCATATTTTGAAGCTCCTTGACATTTAAATGCCCCAACCTTTCATGCCAAATTTTAATATCTGTTTGCACAATATTGCAATCTTCCTGCTTGATTGTTTTGATGTCTAACTCATACAAGTTATTTTCTGTTAGATGTCCACTCATTACAACAACATTATTTTTCAAGATTGTTGCTTTGTCACAACTCTTCATTATCACATATCCTCTCCTAGTGGCAGCACCTTCCGAGAACAGGTTTCTTCGCAAATTAGGTACATATAAAACATTATCTAGTTTACATTTCTCCCATGTACCATTAACATTTTTATTTATCAGTATGGTTCCTTCACCACATATTTTTATACTCTGTTTGTTACCCAATGTAACAGAATTGTTGTGATGAGACTCGCTGAACTCACAGAAGTAATCTCGCTTGAAAGTCATATGCATTGAAGCTCCACTATCGAGTATCCATGCCTCTTCATCGTGTTCCTGCAACACAGCATTGAACGCTAACATATTCACAGGTTTCTTATCATACTTCTTCTTAGGTAATCGGCAATCCTTAGCGAAGTGGCCTCTTTTATTGCAGTTATAGCATACAAATCTATGACTTGACCCTTTTCGATCATTTGAAGCGTTCTTTCTAATTTCATATCTTGGTTTGAAATTACCTTTTGATGCTATTAGTGCTGCCTCACTACTACTTGCATCATTGGCGAGGCTGGCTTCTTCATCTATTAGCCGCGAAGTGAGGTTTTGAATTGTCTGACTTTCTTCATCTAGTGAGAGCCATGCTTGTCTGAGTGAACGGTATGTTGATGGTAATGTGCTCAGAATCTTGGTCATTACCGCAGTCTCGCTGATTTTCTCACCAGTTTCCCGTAGCTGTTTCGCTAAACTTTCCACCTTGGACACATGCTGTGCCATCGTGTCACTGGTACTATATGAATATTGGTAAAATTTCTCATGAACCAACATTTTGTTATATTCAGATTTCTGCTCATAGATGGCTTCCAATTTTGTCATCACTTGTTTAGCAGTCTCGCAGTTTTCTATTAGAGATATCTGGTTCAAATCCATGGACGATGTGAGAATGAACATGGCTGTAGCGGGTGGCACACACGAAGTGAATAAAAGTCTTACTTTCTTGAAAGGCAATGTATTTAGGAAAGCACATGGATTTTTTGTTACACGGAGCGACGTGAAGCGTCGCTAGAGATTTTGCGTGGACTGGCCGCGCGGCAACGGCAGTGTTGCCAACAAGACAAACATAATATTAATTAAATAAAGGTTGGTAGAAATTACAAAAACTACCTTATAAACTAAAATAAGAATTTAAATACGAGCGCGTCGCTAACATTCCCCCCCCCTAGTGCTGGCACAGCACTAACCACTATACAAGAAGGGTGCGACGCGTGCTGCAGATCGGCGAAACAAACCCGACTGCGTCTTGACGTCGACCAATCTCACCCGCTGGTCTTTGCCTGGATAGACACGTTCTATCACACCTTTTGGCCAAACATTGCGTGGCAAAGTAGGGTCTGCTATAAAAACGCAATCACCAACCTGAAGAGAACGTTGCTCATTGTTCCATTTCTTGCGTGGTAACATTTCAGGTAAAACCTCTTTGACCCACCTAGTCCAGTACATGTCGGCTAACCTCTGCGCTTTACGCCATTGTTTCCTCAAACATAAATCATCGTCATTGAATGAGCCAATAACAGGTAAGTTAGAAGAACTCCCAAGAAGAAAATGGTTTGGCGTTAACGATTCCAAAGAACCTGGTTCTACGGAAACGTGCGTCAATGGGCGGCTGTTCACCATATTTTCCACTTCTGCCAGAAGAGTGATCAGAACCTCTTCTTTTGGTGCTCTTTCTTTTAGAATGACTTGAAGTGATGTTTTCACTGACCTGATGAGCCTCTCCCATGCGCCGCCCCAATGCGGACTAGCTGGAGGTATAAAGTTCCAATCCAGGCCATTGTTCACCCCTTCTTGCTTCAGGTCCTCAACGTCTAGGTTATTGAATGACCTTTTTAGCTCTTTGTCAGCGCCTCGCAGATTAGTGCCATTGTCCGAAAACAACTGTTTCGGCCAACCACGTCGAGCAGCCATTCTGCGTAAGGCCATAATGAGCGAGTCTGTGGAGAGGGATGACACGAGTTCTATGTGGACAGCACGAACCGTCAAACATGTAAATAGAACCCCGTACCTTTTCTCTCTGCGTCTCCCCACAACTACCTCGACAGGTCCAAATAGATCCAAACCGCAAAATGAAAAAGGTCTGCAGTGGTGGGACATGCGCGCCGCAGGTAAGTCTACCATTCTAGGCATGAGCGGCTTGCACTTACGTATCCTGCATAACATACATTTAGATGCTACATACTTTACCGTAGGTCTTAATCTGATGATCCAGTACCTTTGTTTCAGCTCGTTGACAACGGTTTCTTGGCTGCCGTGAGCTGCTTTAACATGGTAATAATGAGCAAGAAGGCGTGCCACGGGATGCTTGCCATCCAGTATGACTGGTCTTTTCACCTCTAGGTCCACGTTCAATGCAGCATCTATGCGACCCCCTGCGCGCAGTACTCCACACTCGTCAAGGTAAGGACTCAAGGTAAGTAGCCTGCTTGACCTCCCTACAGGTTTCCCGGTACGTATTGAATTTATTTCCTCAGCGAACGACGCGATTTGAGCCTGCCGTATAATCATACTCTCCGCTCGCTTCAGCATGCTGCAGTCAACAGTAGATGTCAGTCTTCTACATCTATCTATAAATACAAGTACTGCTGCTGTGGTTTTCACCAGTTTCAACCAGGAAGAAAATCGGCTGGGATCGGGTACCGGTAAGTCAACAGGTACGTCATCCTTAGCTGTTACGCCTACGTACTCAAGTTCACTCGGCAAAGGCTGAATTACATCAACCGGCCAGTACTCCTCCGAGTGATACAAGAACTTTGGACCTGTAAACCATTCACTATTAAAAATACTTCTATCAAAGTCGTCTCTGGTAGCTAAGTCGGCGACGTTCATTTTAGTAGGTATGTATCTCCACTCTTGTACTTGTGACAGTTCATCAATTTCACCTAAACGATTTGCTTCAAATGCTTTATAATTGCGTGTGTTGTTCCTAATCCAATGAAGAACTGTAGTGGAGTCACACCAGAAAATACGCTGAGTAATAACTAACTGGTGCTCGCGCGTAATCGAATCCGCTAGCCTAGCTGATAACAAACCTGCTTGAAGTTCGGCTCGTGGCATAGTGAGTGGTTTAACGGGCATAACTCGACACTTACTTCCGATCAATGCAATTCTCACCACGCCATTTTCAACCCAACGCCAATATGCTACAGCACATAATGCTTTGGCAGACGCATCGCTAAAAATATGCAATTGTAAATTATCGTAGCAACTCATCGTAGCCGCAGGCCGTGACGTAGCAGCTTCGTAGCAAGGTCCGTGTGTAGGCGCAGGCGTTACGGAGGCGCGCGGGGCAGGGAAGTTAGAAGTGCTACGGCTGGTCGCACTCCCTTTGTACCCATCTACTTGTACTTCCCTCTCACTCGCACCCGCGGCGTTACGGTAATACCTTGGCACTCGCACCTTGTTTACGTCTTTTAGAAGATCAATCCAAGCGCGCCATTTAATGTAGATGTTATCAGGAATACAGTCATCCCATCCTAATAAATTATTCCGCCATGTGTCCTGCAACATTATGCGCCCTTGAACTGTAAACGGTGACAGAATGCCAAATATGTCAAATATAGACATTATCACCCGTAGCATTATCCGCTTGGTAGGTATGTTATCTCCCATCAACACGCATTCAGGAATACGTTTGAAGGAGACATCGAAACCCAGTTCGTCCGATTCAGGATACCACAGTAGTCCGAGTGTACGTTCACTCTCGTTCTGTCCAGCTATTTTGAACCTTATTGCAGTTGGACCTAAGGTGTCTTTTGGAACGGCATCTAGCAGTGTACGATTATTACTATTCCAATTTCTAATTTCGAAATTTCCCTGACGGTGAATAAATGACACATTTTTTACCATATCGACTGCGGTGGCTTCGTCCGGCAGACTGTGAATATAATCATCCATGTAGTGCGAATTCTTTATCGCGTCCACAGCTGCCGGGAGCGATGACTCATACCGCGTAGCATTTATATTTTTTACAAACTGCGCGACAAACGGCGAGCAGTTAGCACCAAAAATAAGTGAAGTCATTACATACGTTTTGATGGGCTCATTAGGGCTGTCTCTCCACAGGAAACGTAGTGCATGCTGATCCTCTTCACAAATTTTCACCCTTAGGAACATATCCTTTATATCACCTGTTACTGCAACCCTGTGGGTCCTAAAGCGCAGCATAATACCAAACAGTGATGATAGAAGGTCAGGTCCTGTAAACAAATAATCATTCAAACAAGATCCGTTTGTTTTACCAGCTCCGTCGAATACGAGTCGTAACTTCTTCTTGTAAGGATTATCCACACCAAAATGAGGTAAGTACCAAGTTTTATTATTACCTGTTTTTGTGCATTTTAGTTCTCGAGCATAGCCGTTATCTAATAAATGTTTAATGCGGTCCGCATATCTCTGTGCGAAACCGACATCCCTGCAAATTTTTTTTTCAATGGTCAGAAACCTTTTGAGAGCGCTAGTGTAACTTTCGGGCATTTTACAGTTACTGTCTTTCCATGGTAACCCTACGTACCAGCAGCCGTCGATCAACTTTGCTGTGTTTTGCAGATGGGACACAGCGCGGACGTCATCCGCGTTCTGTCTAGGTTTACCTGAAATGCCCAGGGAATCTAATGCGAATGAGCGTCGTACCTCTTCATGCAGATCTTGCAGCAACCGCGTATCCTCCGAAGCCGATGTGTCGGTCTCGCAGTGAGCGAGGCACACAGTCGCCCGCGTCTGGGGCACGCCCTGCAGCACGGGCACAATACCATGGACGCACCAGCCTAAAGGGGTTAGCGTAGCGGACGGCTCGTTATTTTTCCCTATCTTAACCTCAATCGGTAACAATAAATGAAAATTATCTTGGCCAATTAGAAGTTCAGGTTTACTATCTGACAAACATAAGTTAGACTCTAATTCTTTTATATGCTCGTATTTATTACAGTCAACCACAGATAATTTTTGAATTGGTAAATTTAATTCTTTAACACTTCGCATCTTAATATTATTAACTTTAGTGTCCATACCTGATATGTTCACATTAATTACCGATACATCACAAACCAGTTCGTTATCAGTCCAAGCGCCGCTCACACGCATGGTCTGGCGGCGGCCGCGCAGCCCCGCGCGCGCCGCCAGCTCGCTGCTTATCAGCGAGACTGTCGATCCATCGTCAAGTAAAGCGGACGCACTAAATACACCATTTGGGCCGTGTACACGTATGGGAATCACTTTCAATAGCACTTTGCACTTATCACTCGCGCTTATATGTGTAACAGTTTCACTTTGGGTGAGCGAATCGTCAAAGTTCGTCGGCTCTGCCGGCACGTTAGTACGCTCACGGTTATAGGTATAGTGTAGCAGCTTATGGTGGGCTTGATTGCAGTTATCTACGTCGCACGCAGGCGCCGGGCAGGTTTCTCGCTCATGGCGGCTGATTAGACATTTGAAACATATACCTATACGTTTGGCATGATTCCATCTCACTTTGCGTAAGGCGCGTTTGAATTTCTTGCAATCTGGTAACTTATGTACTGATGACGTTTTACAAAAGGTGCACTTCTCACTGGTGAAACCTTCAGATTGCACTAAAACTGTCTGGCGCTGTGAAAAGGAGTGATTTATAGCCTTCTGTCTTATGTTGTCACTGCGGTCCATGTAATAGATGTTCGCTGTATTTGATACCTTCATGGCTTCTTCATATAAAAACTCAGATAAAATTAATAGCTGTGATTTTTTATTTTCAGTAATCAATGGGTAACTATAATCGGTCCATTTTGAGAGAAGTATCTATGGGAACTTGCGTAGTATTATAGATACGATATTTATTCCATGTAGGTACTCTTCGCGGCCCACTGCTCGTACTGCTTCTACGAAGTTCTGAATTTTACATGAAAATGCAACAATATCTTTCTGATATTCATTTACCATCGGCGGTAACTTTGTTATCTCTTGTAATATTTTTGACAACAAATATTCAGGGTTACCAAAACGTAGCTCCAAAGTAGCTATTATCTTGTCAGGTGACGTAGCACTTATGAGCAGGGCGGATACGGCATCTTTTGCAGCGCCCCGAAGACACTTACGTAACCTCCACAGGTTTTCCTTCTCGGTGAAGTGACACACCTCCGACGACTCACTGTACGCCTGCTTAAACTGCAGCCAGTCCAAAGGGTCACCAGAAAACTCAGGTAAGCTTTTCGGTGTGCATATACGGCTCAGTAAGTTGGCGTTCTCTTTGTTGTTGACGGCGTTTGCTGTGACGTTGTTTAGTGCACTAGCTAACATCTGAATAGTAGTCTCCGAAGTACTAGCGCAGTTTTCCATCGGTGCCGATAAGGGCGGCGGACCTTCCAGTGCCGGTAGTGCATTGCATGACGGATAAGGGTCAGTTCCTTGCGGTGCTGGCTGCTTCATCGTGTGCACCAAGGGCGGCTGCGAGGCCGGTAGTGCTTCCGGTTGCGATTGCGGCGTAGCTAACGGGCTGTACCATGTGGTGCGCGCCGGCGTGGGTCGCGGCTCCGGGCGGTCGTCGGCTGCCGGCGTCGCCTGCAGGCGTGCAGGCGCGGGTGGCAGCTCCGACGGTATTGAACCGTGACTGTGGGCCGGCTCGTGCTTGAGCCCCTCTAACCACTTATTCACATATGCGGGTGGTACTTCTTCTTCGTCTTCTTGTGAACTGTAATTTTTCTCCTCTTCCTCGAGCCCCGCAATGTTAACCTCCAATTGTTTATCAATTAATTCCATGCGTATTTTTGCTTTTTCTTGTGCAGCTTGTAACTCCAATTCGAGCTTTTTCCGTCTGGCTTCCGCAGAAGACGTCGATGATCTTCTAGATTTGACACTCTTTGTCGACGTTCGTTTTTGCAGAGGATTAGCGTCCTGGGCGGAAGCATGTGTCGGTGGAACAGCTCCCTCGTGAGCTAACTGCGTCTCACGTTCACGACACGTGGTACTTCGTGTGCGTACCATTTTCGGCGGGGTGTGGTACATTGGCGACCCGGCTCGAAGACCAACTGTAGCGGGTGGCACACACGAAGTGAATAAAAGTCTTACTTTCTTGAAAGGCAATGTATTTAGGAAAGCACATGGATTTTTTGTTACACGGAGCGACGTGAAGCGTCGCTAGAGATTTTGCGTGGACTGGCCGCGCGGCAACGGCAGTGTTGCCAGCAAGACAAACATAATATTAATTAAATAAAGGTTGGTAGAAATTACAAAAACTACCTTATAAACTAAAATAAGAATTTAAATACGAGCGCGTCGCTAACAATGGCCATCCCGTCGTCTTTATTCCATTGCACTTGCGAACTGGTTTCATCTGGTCTTGCCTTTTCTATGTTTAATCCTTTTGCTCTCAACGCGTATTTCACTTGGAATTTCCATTGTTTGAAATTTCTTCCATCAAACTTCTCAATTTTCATGGCGTTCGTAACCTCCATTGTAGGTTAATTTTTTTTATCGGTCGTAATCTTGCTCTTAACTTCAGTTCATTTATTGAAATATATATTTGTCGTATGCCTGGGCCCATAACCTATTAAGAGTAGGCAGTATTTCATTAAAACTCGTTAGATTTCCGTACGTAGATAATTTTATTTCTTAGCACAATAAGTGACATTTCAGATCGTTCTAGAGAGAGAACAAAAGCGCCGCGCGTGGCGGAAACATAAACTATAAAATGAACATTTACGAAGGCGGTCCGAAACAATGTTTACAAAGACAGCTTATTACTACTTTCGATAGTGGAGCTGACTGACCGAACAGAGAAGAAACCTGTTTCTTGTAAATGGGTATTTACTACAAAGAAGAATAAAGATGGAGAAATAGTACGATTCAAAGCACGACTGTGTGCACGAGGGTTCACACAAGTTAAGGGCTTAGATTATAATGAGACTTTTTCCCCCACTAGCAGGTATGACTCCATAATATTGAGAGTAGGCAGTATTTCATTAAAACTCGTTAGATTTCCTTACGTAGATAATTTTATTTCTTAGCACAACAAGTGACATTTCAGATCGTTCTAGAGAGAGAACAAAAGCGCCGCGCGTGGCGGAAACATAAACTATAAAATGAACATTTACGAATGCGGTCCGAAACAATGTTTACAAAGACAGCTTATTACTACTTTGACTACATTATAAATTTAAGCCCTTAACTTGTGTGAACCCTCGTTCACACAGTCGTGCTTTGAATCGTACTATTTCTCCATCTTTATTCTTCTTTGTAGTAAATACCCATTTACAAGAAACAGGTTTCTACTCTCAATAATTATTATTATTTCTCATAAGAATTTTACATTCACTTACATGAGATTAAAATTTTAATACTTAAATCTATTTTTGGCTACTCGTAGTTGTAATTAGCGTACATGAGCTTATGCAAGTAAAAATGTTTTTAACATACTTCATTATACACCGTGAAATTTTAGTGGTTGTTTTCCCGCAGCAAAATGATTCTGTCTTAGTAGTACAATAGATCCAAGCAGTTTTTTTTTATTAAAATCAATAAATGGCAGTTTTACAAAAGTGATAAACGAAACATTCGATTTCGAGAACGCCAACTAACGCCAGTAATACTATCCGTGCTTCGACCTGCTATTATTATTGTAATAATAAGGCTGTCTGTCCGGAGCGAGCGGAGCGATCGCGATGCAGCGGAGCATCAAAATAATCTTCACTACTCTTCAGTGGACAGATTTTGTGCAATCCTTATTGGTTAATATTTCTCCGTTTCTCCTCTCCGCCAGGGCTTGATAACGATTCCAATTTAACAGTATGAATAACGTTGCAGTAAGTTATTTCAAAAATAATACTTTTGTAACCGTAAAATAATTACCGCTAAAAAAGTAGCAATACTTATTACGGTACGGCACTAAAATCATCGTAAAATACTAACTTTTATTGCAAAAGTACACATGCCGAACTTACATGTCTCTCCGGTCCGGTGGAAGACAGGCCTAATGGTTGGACAGGTTATTTACCGTCCGCTCAGCTGATTGATACCGATTGCTGGTATCAATCAGCTGATTTTAACTTATTACCTATTTACTAACAAGTGATTTCCATATTTCCTTCATACTATAGCGGGCTTAGGACCATCGTAAATACTTACCTACTAAATTACGAACATAATGTTTTAATGGATAAACATCGGCTCATCAAAATCAAGAGTTAAGATTGTCTGAAAGTTCTTACTGAATTAGGTAATAAAATATTTATGGCGTGTTTAAAAAATGGAAATCAACGTATTGACACTGATTTGAATTTTCTACCTGACCTAATAAATGTTCATTATTCACAAACTATGTACAAGTACTTACTCTTCCTGGTACCGGAGTAATTATCAAAATGTACGCCACTGCGTTCCACACACAATTGCGCACGTTTTATCTGGTTAGATTATAATTTTCATAGTGTCTCTGTCACATCTAACCACATTGAAAGCGTCCACTATCGGCGTAGGCGGCGAACGGCGTGCGTGCGTGCGCAGCGATCGGCGCGCGATTTAAGTTAGTTGAACCAAAAGTAAATAAAAAAATATTTATTTATTCCAACAGAGTAACCTCTCGGTTCTAGACTAATACAATATTCAATTAAACTATGTGATTACAGACTATTTATAATAACAATATTACTTATTAAGCTTATTTACTATTGACGCATGACCCAGATGGGGTTGCTGTCGTAGTCTTGCTGATGAAGGAGAATTGGTTAGGGTGCTCAACCTTAACTCCTCCCCCCTCAAGAACGATATTATCCGAAGCAGTCAAAATTGTCTTCGGGGAATATCGTGTCTTAAAATACAACATGATTTTATTTCTTAATTCAATATGTATATGAGAGAGAAAAAATTACAATAATATATAAGCTTATTGTCCATACACTAATTCCACTGACGATCGAGAAGTCCGAGTCTATTTCACTTGCACTAAATTTAGCACTGTTAATTACTTCTCTAATGTCGCTGAAGTCTACGTTCCGAAGATCCAATTGTTTGGCTTCTTTCTTGAATTCTTCTCGTATAGCTGGCATGCTGACCACTGGAAGCTGTATGCTGGATGTCGAGGAGTATGTTGGTGTACTGATAGACATATCTCTGACTTGAGTTCTGCAGTGTTGATTCAAAATAAGTAGTGATGTTCCTTGTACTTCATGCTTTTGTACTTGATCTTCGCAGTATTCAGTTATTACTATGCTTTCCCAGATGAATAATAACCAATAGTTTTTCAGGAGTTTTTGGATTTTCAGGTCTTCTATTTGGATGATGTGTTGACGGCAACTGCTTTGGTTGTTCTTCATTTGCATTATTTGCTCAATGCATGTTTCGGCAGGGTATTGTGCAAGATTCTCTTCTGGACATAAGAATTTCCCGTCTTCTATATCTTCACAGGAACTTACCGCTGATCTGTATTTCAATCTTTGCACCAAAAGGTAAGGATATGAGGGTATAATGGTAAAGGTTGTATGGGATTGTTGAACAGGAATAGGTATTATTTTATATTATGTGTATATCTCTGGTTGAATAAGTGGAACTTCTAATATAAAAACTAATTTATCCCTATTGGCGTAAGACTTCACTATAATATTTTTCTCTAATTTAACTAAATTTTCCTTACTACATGGATAAACTAATGTAGCATGCTTTTCTATCTCAGATAACATCAATAACAACTCTGTTGAATTTATAATAGATGTATGTAATACGTTTAATTTACTAAAGGCTATTGCTGACTCTACTTCCTGTATAATATCGTAAATTTTTCTAAAACTATTAAGTAACTGATACAGGGTGTTAAGTATTGACACAACATTTAATAAGGATTTTTCTTTTTGTGAAACTAAATTTATTTCGTTATCTTGTAATCGATTGACGTTCAAATTTATGGTTTCTGAAACGTTTTCTAATTGATTAAAGGCTTGTTGTAATAATGAAACTTTTTGCTCTACTAAATGTTCCCTATTATTAACTTTACGTATTTGCGTCTCGAAATGTTTTGCGTCTTCTTCATCTTAGTTACCTGTAATAGCTTTTACTAATGTACCAAATGGACTAAAAATTGCTCGTTTGTTCAATCTAGAAGAAGGTAAAATTTTATATACCTTATTCTTAGTTAATTTTATAAAAGATTCTATTTGTTTCCTTAAATTATTAAAATCCTCCTTAAATTCACTACTATTCCTACTTTTATTATTAAATTATTGAAATGTTCGATATTTTCGACTATCCGTAATTCTATATTACTAAGATCTAATGTTTTTATAATTGTCCAGGAATTACTCTTGATCACTGCTGTCCCGACTTTCAGCGGAGCTATTCCCAGATTGGTGTTCAGATTCTGGAGTTCCAGGCCGTTGGTCGTTATTGCAAGCGCCAGAAGTACTAGCCCTGATCTGTGGAGGACGTTTAATATTTTTTATAGCTACTTTAGTTTTTCTTTTATTTAATTCTACCGGTAGTATATTTCTAATTGGCTTTCCTATAACTTTGGCTTTTTCAAAACGTGGTTGGTTGATCTATGTCAAAAACATTTCCTAAATCAGAATTTCCAAAAACTACCTCGAATGGTGTAAAATCCGTCGCGGAATTAATACTGTTATTATATGCTATAATTGAATACGTCATGACACAGCAAGCGTCGAGATCGCTTTTATCATATTTAGCTAAACGGTATATCTCGATAATAGTAGAGTGAAATCGCTCTACTATTGCCATTGAGTTGGGGTTATTTGGCGTACCTATGTGTAATTCTATTTTATATAAGTTTAAAAGTTCTTTTATTAATTCGTTATTAAATTCAGCCCCAGATACGCAATTTATCTTTTGTGGTAACCCGTACATGCTAAAATATTTAATTAACGCTCTAACAACTTCTGCAGTACTACGATTGGGTATATTTATAGCTTGTCCTAACTTGCTGAAGGCATCAACGACCGTAAGGTAATATTTATTTTCGATGTATAAGAGATCCATAAAAACTTCTTGGAAAGGTGTATTTTGATTTTGTGTTAATTGAATGTATGGTTTTATTGGTTTCCTTTGTATTTAATTTTTTTATTCGCAAGAGTTTATTATAGGTGTTATTGTTTCTTTCATATTTTGCCACCAATAATTACGTTTTAATTTAGTGAATGTTTCTTTGATGCCTCTATGGCACGTTTTACCTTCGTGATATTTAATTACTATTTCCCGTTGGTCATGTTCGGAATCTGTTAGATTTACGACGCGTTCCGTACATTCAATTAATTTACATGCACCTTTTTTATATAGATAGACGACTACGTTGGAAAATATTTTTCTAAAGTTCGTATCTTCAAAATAGATAAAATATTTATTTTTACAATTTACGTTAAGAAAGTCTTTAACTAAAGTTTCGTTATTTAGAGGCATGTGTACTTCTAAAATCCGTTGTTTTTTATTTGATATATTATTTACTGTAAATTTATCCAAAAACCACTTATGAATTAATATTTGACGCGGTTTTGAATCTATTGCTTCATTTAGGATTGGAATACCGTCATGTTCTCTGTTAGAAACTGAGTTTGCAGTGGCATCATCGTCTGAGATTTCTATCAGTTCTGGTTCTGATATAGACATTTCCGATTCCTTATTTTGATTTTCATTACGAGAAGTTTTAATTTCCGAATTTAATTCATTAACTACTTCTTTAAGTCTTTCGTCATCATCGTCTATGTTCACAAAAATAGAATCGAGATCATTATCAATAGCGTTAATTCGTATCCTAGAAAGAGCATCAGCGTTTGTATTTTGTTGCCCTTTTTTATATTTGATTTCAAAGTCGTACTCTTCAAGTCGTAATCGCCAGCGTATTAATTTGCTGTTAGGTTCTTTTAGAGAGTATAACCAAGCTAACGGCCTATGATCTGTAAAAATAATGAACTTTTTGCCATACAGATACGGTCTAAAATGTTGAAAAAACCATACAATGCAAGCCTTGAAGTCCTCTAAGAACGTTGTCCATCGTTCTTTGAAACGTTGCAGGTGCTGTCTTTAGCCCAAACGGCATTCTATTAAATTCGAAGTGACCAAATCGACGGGTGCAAAGTAAAAAGAGTCATCTGCAAAATAGCAACTTTACAGGAGAGCGAAAAGATCGAAAAAGTGTGTTATTTTCTTGATGACTCGGTCAATATTTCTGAAAATTTTATCAGTATCAATTTATATTCTTATTTATTTGTTTATTATGTTAGTAAAGCTAATTTGTTGATATTTTACGAGATTTTGTAGTTAGTCGTTTCTACATTGTATTTTATAAGATGCTAACTAAGCCAACTACCACTTGGTCGCATATACTCGGGACTTAATGTTTTATGTATAAATTGTATGTTCTTTATTTTTTTGAACTCAATTTCTATTGAAACACTTAATTTTAAGATATACGACCTTATTTATATGTATTACTTAAACATCTACTGAAGAAAGTAAAATTATGGCAGATAACTTTTTATGCTTCGTATTCAATGACAATCATCAATGAACAAAGGAGGTCAAATGAAATAATTTATCATTTTTTTTATTACAAAAAAATTATGAAATTATTACGTATTCGTAAATAACCTTCTTTGATATTAAAAAAAAAAGTAAAGAATTACTTATTTAAAAATCAATTGCACATCCGACTTAATTATTATAGTCACAGAATCAGAATATTTTACTGTCTTCTTAAGTTAATTATAAACATCAGAATCAACATTATATAACCTAACAATTAGGTAAACTATTGAATATTAAATGTAACGTTTTAATGACAATTAGGCTGTTGTAGAATTTAATAAAAAACCTAACAATTTTTAATGATTGCACTCATTATTTCTCTACCGTAAATGAGTCTAATAATTATCATTACGGAAACAGAAATTAAACAAATAAATATTTTTTTTTAATATAAACGAACATAATTTTTTTTTCGTATTCGTAAATTAACTCGTAAATTAAAAAAACGTAAAAAAATTACTTGTTTTCTAATTTAATAGCACATTAATTTGGCAAACTTAGTCATTCTTATTAGTATCATCACAGCATTAAATTATTCTCTTTCTTTTCTAGGTTAATATTGATTTGTTATACATCAGAAATAGAAAAAGGTGTACATTAAAAATATAACACCTTTTCAATGACAATTAGACTCTTTATATATTTTTAAATATTGTATGAAAGGAGAAACTGACTGACTGACTGAATTAATAGCCTTAAGGAAAGTTCTAATAACTTACAATTTATGGAACGTTCATCAGTCTAATAATAATCCAGATACAAAATATTGTAATTCTTTTGATAACAAAATGATAATTTGCCGAATACTTTTAACACATCTTAAACTTTTATTATTTTTTTATACATACTACGAACTACACAAAAATCATTCAGTCTCATTCTCTTCAGTATTAGAAGTATGTTTAATTTTTTTATAATTATCGTGTTACTTACAAAGTTGACATCTAAGTTTAATACCTAAGTAGTATAATTAAGTCATTTATTTAGATTACCAGAGAACTATAACCAGATGACTCTTTCTGCGATCTATAAGCGCGGGACGCGCGGCCCGCCCCGCGTCCCGCGCAGAAACGGCCAACGGTCACTTGGTCGCTTTAACTTCGTACCATTTAAAAAATATGCGTAGATGGCTTTATATACGTTCGAAAATTAATAGAAATAAAGTGAAATCTGAAAAAAAAAATATGCCAGGTTGTGGAATCTTGTTTTGTTAGTACGAAAATGCAATAAAAAGAAAATCGTGAATTTGTAGTTGGCTTTATTTACTTTGCACCCGTCGAAATGGAGTGCTAAAGGCTGTTTTAGGTTTGTCATCATTTTCTACTTCTATCTGATGATACCCAGATGCAAGATCTAGCGTAGTAAAATATAAACTGTTACCTAACATGTCAAACAAATCACTGATATTAGGTAATGGATATTTATCATCCATAGTGATTTCGTTTATTCGCCTATAATCTACTACCATTCTCCATTTTTGTACGCCTGATGCGTCAACTTTCTTGGGTACTAAGTGCACCGGAGCACTCCAAGGAGAATGTGACTCCTGTATAATGTTATCCTTCAACATTTTCTTAACTTGTTCCTTAATTTCTTTAGTTTGTACTTGAGGTAACCTGTAAGCTTTAATGTTAATCGGATCCTCATTTTTGGTTCTAATCCTATGCTTAACTTTATTCGTAAAAGATAAGGGTGTTTTCTCACAATAGAATATATCCTTATAATCCCTGCATAATAGTTCTTGATTCATGTGATCTAGTCGTTATTTACTAACTAGATTTTCTTCTAATAATTCGTCCATATTATTACTACTTTCTGTAAAATTTAAATTATTATTACTATATAATATTTCTTCATTAAATATATCTACTTTAACCTTTAGCTGGTGACGTGGTTTTCTTTTTACGTAAGCACTGATGTGGGGGCCTCAGAGGCCCATACTATAAAATACATTTTTTAAGAATCTAGAGGGTTTATTTATCCTGATATTTTATAATTACATTAAGTAGGTATAATTCTAATAAAATAAATAAAATTTGAAAACATTTTTACTCAAAATAATTCTACTTTTGAACAATTAAACTGCAGTCAATATTTCTTTGGTAAATAGGACTTGATATCAGAAATCACCATAAATGCTTATTTTTTTTCAATAAAACAAGAATTTTTACCTTTATTATTAAATTTTAATAATTTATCTAATGACCTAAGTAAACAAAAACCATAGTACTAAATAAATTATAAAAAACTGCAAGGATCCAAATCTCACTATTTACGCACAATATAAATAGAATACTTTTTTTAAATAAAACCAATGATACTTCTTGTTCTTGAGGTTCTGAGTTAGAGTAAGAACCTACATCGTGGTCATGCTGCTACGGAATAAATGTATCTTCTATGTCTTCTGCCTCTAAACCGCTAGAATCCTGACAATTGATCAAGTTTGACACAAATAATTTAATAATACCATCACTGGGGGCATAGTAAATCTTTCACTTAAATGAAGGCTATCATCGCTATTAGAGGACCGTTTTCTTTCGGCTTATGTTCTGGGTTCCATTTTGGGATAGTTAATCAAATACTGAAAAAAAGAACAAAAATTTTGAACAAAAACAAATTTTCAAAAAGTTACGTAAATACTGATGTGGGGCCTGAGGGGAGTCTGTTTCTTATCCGAAAATCGTTCGTCCGAAAATCAAAATCCCTAACACGTTTGCTATAATCATCAAAATCCATAATGTTCGAATATACGAAATTTCATAATCCCTAATTGTCTTTAATTCTAATAATTTTGTGTCATAATATCGAGTTCTATAATAATCGAATCTCCTAAAATTTAATATTTGGAAAATCATTATTGTGATAAATTTGGTTAGGTTAGGTTGGAATTTTGGTTAGGTTAGGTTAGAACTGGTGACCATAAAACGCGCGAGCCGAGCGAGCGAAGCGAGCGTGCCGCGGCAGCGGCCGGCGAATCGCCAGAAAATATTTACTTATGTTTAATTTATATGTAACAGTGGATACACAAATAAACTTAAATATATTTATATATACTGATGTTCGTCACACATAATAAGTCAGTTTTTGTGAGATGATACTGTTGTTAAATGTCTCGTTTGCCAAATAAATATTTGGTTAAACAAATGGCCAAATGTAAATTTAAAATTTTTAAGTGCTAAAGCTTGCACTAGCTGAACTAATATTTAGAAAAACGGAAAAAATTCAACTGCCTCACTGCGGCCCGGGGATTCGAACACCCGTCCTTCTGGGAATCGCGCCCAGACGTGCATTACCATCACACCAGACCAACAGCTATTAATTGAAGCCGTCGAATTTTTCCCGTATATGACCTGTTAGCCACAGGTGGCGCCATCTACTATCAGTGATACACACTGACAGCCGTAGACATCTCATTGCAGAAATGTAAACTACAGAAAATGATGACAGGATTCAGGCAGCCATAACCGAAGCGGCGAAGTCAGTGCTTGGCACGTCTAAGGGTGGACGCAAATTCAAATTCTAAATTTGACAAGGAGACTTGGTGGTGGAACGACGCAGTCCAGAGGGAGACTGGGGTGAAGAAAGCCCTCTTTAAAAAGTGGCAAGCGTCCAAATCTCCTGAAGATCTCGACGCATACAGGTCCGCAAAACGTGCAACTAAGAAAGATGTTGCCAGAGCCAGGCGAGCCCGACTACAACCGCTCTACGATAGGCTGGAATCGTCCGAGGGGCAGAAGCTTATCTATAGATTGGCACGTTCTAGGGTCAAAGCGGCACAGGATATCTCCAAGTGCCGCTGTGTTAAAGACCTTCACGGTTACCTACTATGTGAGGACCTTGCGGTGAAGGAGAGATGGCGCTCTTACTTCCACGAGCTGTTAAACAAATCACAGTGGTCAGATGGCATTATTTGAACACCATCATTACAATCCTTCATTATCTTTTACATACAGGCCCATTACTACAAGGCGCATAGAAAACCTTAAGAAGAACATTGATTATAAATTTCCCATTTTCAATATAATCTTAACCAAAACATTGATGTATCATATAAAAACATGTTTGACATAATTTTTAATGAATTTAATGGGATTTTTACTAAAAAAACAATTAAAGCTAAAGATCCCAAGTCCAAATTTAGTGATTGGGCAACTAAAGGCATTTACAAAAGTAGAAATAGATTATATGAATTATATGACATTAAATCACAATCAAATGATATTAATGTTATAAATTATGTTAGAAATTACTCAAAACTATTTAAGAAAGTGTGTGTAATTGCGAAGTCTAATTATTTTAAAGAAAAAATTAGTAAATCAAATAATAAAATAAAAACTACATGGAAAATTATTAACAAAGAGACTTGTAAAAATAAAACACATGACCACAAGTCCTCTGTTATAGTTGATGATAGGCATATTGATTCTGATAAGGAAGTTACAAATGCTTTTGAAACCTATTTCTCTAATATTCCTATAATTACTAAACTCATGCTCACACCAAGCTGAATCCCTCCTTATAACAACTGTAGAAAAATGTTTAGTATCTTTTAAATTTAGCCAAGTAAATCACAATGTAATTTTGAGAGCCTTTAAAGAATTAAATTTTAAAAAGACTGAAGCTTTATGGGGTATCTCTGTGGAACTATTAAAAACAATTTTAACCACAATAGCCCCGCATTTAGCTATCGTATTTAACATGTGTGTGTATAGAGGTAGGTCATTTCCCAAATATGATGAAACTTAGTAAAGTAATTCCTTTTTTCAGGGCAGGTAATAAAAGTGACCCATCCAATTTTCGCCCGGTTTCTATACTACCCGCACTTAGTAAAATTTTCGAAAAAAATATATACACTCAATTAATGTCTCATTTCAATGAAAATAATCTATTACATAAAAAACAATTTGGCTTCACCAAAGGAAGATCCACCACTGATGCGGGAGTGGCACTTGTCAAGCATATCTTTGACGTATGGGAGAATAAGCAAGATGCAATAGGCATCTTCTGTGACCTGTCCAAAGCCTTTGATTGTGGAAATCATGAGATATTGCTAAGGAAATTTAATCATTATGGTATCTCAGATGAGGCGAATAATTTGTTGAAATCATATCTTAAAGATAGGGTGCAAACAGTTAATGTCAATGGAGTTGATTCTTGTGGCGCTCCCATTCTCATGGGAGTGCCTCAGGGCTCAATTCTGGGACCTTTACTGTTCTTGATTTATATAAATGATCTTCCTTACTTAACTGCGGATCTATGTGAGACGGTACTGCTTGCTGATGATTACATCTTTGATTTTTAAGGTTGACAGAGGTAACAATAACTACGACGAGGTAAAGAGTGCCCTCTCGCAAGTTCTGCGCTGGTTTAATACAAATAATTTATCGTTAAATGCAAAAAAAACTAAATGTATAAGATTTACAACGCCTAATGTAAGAAAACTTGATACTAACATTATTGTAAATAAGGAAATTGTAGAATTGACTGAATCTACAAAATTTTTAGGAATCACTTTAGATGCTAAGTAACAGTGGGGACCTCATATCTCTATTCTGGCAGATAGACTTAGTTCAGCTGCGTATGCAGTCAGAAAAATCAGGATGTTGACTAACATTGAAACGGCAAGATTAGTTTATTTCAGCTATTTCCATAGTGTGTCATACGGTCTTCTGCTGTGTGACTGTGTTTAAAGTATAAACTTGAAGAGGTTCAGTTAAATTGAACCGAAAAATGATTTTTTGAAGTGGTCTTTGAATATGGTTTAATTCGATTGCCCTATACATTTTTTCAATGTCCGCAGACACTACGTATTTGAACTGACGGAAACGTATAAGTATTGAAAAAAGGTCATCTTGGACAACAGGCCCCACCATTTGAAGGTCGTTCATAGACAATCCTGAAGAGGTGGAAGCGGACGCGTCAAAGACTACGCGTAGCTTAGTTGTGGAACTCGACTCCCGAATGACTCCATGATGAGGAATAAAATATTCATTATTAGAGTTGACATATAAAGAGTGAGACTCTGTGTTTAAAGTGGAGGGGATGGGGCCCTACCAAGATCTTTGGGCCCAAGCCAACCTCACGTGCAAGTGCGTACCCCTGCTGACCAACGAACGAGGCTCTGGCACTTTGGCAGCTTTCCCTTCGGGGTTGGGTGGTCGGACGGCAGTCGCTCCCGTAAAGGCGAAACTCGCCACTCAAAATGGTAAGAAAAGTAAGGAAAAGAGCCAGAGATAGGGCGCCGCCGCAAAACGGCGCGCAGGAGTTTCGCCCGACTCCTGTGGCAAGTGGGCTAAGGCTACCGCGTTGGGGACGGACGCGGCTAAAGACGTTAGCCTCAACCCCACGGAAACTCCGCTTCGCGACGTGGAACGTGGGCACGCTTACCGGTCGCGCAAGAGAGCTGGCCGACGTACTCACCAGGCGGAGGGTGGCAGTGGCGTTCTTGCAGGAGACTCGGTGGAAAGGCAGCAGATCCCGGGCCATTGGGAATGACTACAAGCTGATCTACACAGGAGCACCTAGTGGAGAGAACGGGGTTGCGGTAGTGCTGTCCGGGGAGTTGCAGGATGACGTGTTGGAGGTGAAACGCTACAGCGACCGCTTAATGGACGTAACGGTGCTTATCGAAGGGGTTACGACCCACTTGATAAGCGCATACGCTCCACAGGCTGGTTGCAGCGACACCGAAAAGACTTCATTCTGGGATAGACTTGGAGAGGTGCTGCGTGGAATCCCACCATCTCAGGAGTCGTTCTGGGTGGCAATCTGAACGGTCATGTGGGTGAGGAGCCTGAGGAGTTCGAGCGTGTACATGGTGGCTATGGGTACGGCAAACGCAACACTGAAGGGGAGAACATCCTCCAGTTGTGTTCGGCTGCCGACCTGGCTATTGTGAACACGTTTTTCCAAAAGAGGCCTGAACATTTAATCACCTACAGGAGTGGGCGGCACGCTCCCCAGATCGACTTCCTACTCACTAGGAGGCACCACATCGGCAAAGTAGTCAACTGCAAGGTCATACCCGGAGAGAGTCTCACTGCACAACACCGTCTACTTGTCATGGATCTCTGCGTGAAGCCCAAAGCCAAAAGCTTTGAGCGCTGTCGGCGTCAAATAAGGTGGTGGCGGCTTGACGAAGACACATCCCAGGTGTTCGTCTCAGCTATCGGCGACAAGTGCGCTGAGGCTGAGAACGAACCAGTTCAGAACCACTGGGACAGGATTCAGGCAACCATAACCGAAGCGGCGAAGTCAGTGCTTGGCGAGTCTAAGGGTGGACGCAAATTTGACAAGGAGACTTGGTGGTGGAACGACGCAGTCCAGAGGGAGACTAGGGTGAAGAAAGCCCTCTTTAAAAAGTGGCAAGCGTCCAACTCTCCTGAAGATCGCGACGCATACAGGTCCGCAAAACGTGCACCTACAACCGGCGAGCCCACCTACAACCGCTCTACGATAGGCTGGAATCGTCTGAGGGGCAGAAGCTTATCTATAGATTGGCACGTTCTAGGGTCAAAGCGGCACAGGATATCTCCAAGTGCCGCTGTGTTAAAGACCCTCACGGTAACCTACTATGCGAGGACCTCGCGGTGAAGGAGAGATGGCGCTCTTACTTCCACGAGCTGTTAAATAAACAGCATAGAGAAGTGCAGCCACCGGACCTCCCTCCAAATCTTGGACTTGTGCCACCGGTAACGCCTGAAGAAGTAGAGAAGGCTCTTCGCCGCATGAAGAATCGGAAAGCTGTCGGAGCCGATGGAGTCCCCATCGAAGCCTGGAAGGCAATGGGTGGTCGTGGTGTGGGCATCCTAACTGACCTTTATAACCGCATACTCAGCACCGGCGGGATTCCTTGCCAATGGAGACTGAGTGTTATCACCCCGGTCTTCAAGGGCAAGGGATCAGTGCAAGAGTGCGGTAGTTATCGCGGTATAAAGGTCATGTCCCACACCATGAAACTATTCGAGCGGATAGTAGACTCTCGAATCCGTCAGGAGTGCACTGTCTCTGGATGTCAATATGGTTTCCGCCCCGGTCACGGGACTATGGACCCCGTTTTTGCCCTAAGAATCATCATGGAGAAATACAGGACGAAGAACACGCAACTCCACTTCCTATTTCTGGACATGGAGAAGGCCTTCGACTGTGTTCCGCGTGCGATGATTTGGTGGGCCCTGAGGTCCAAGGGAGTGCCAGAAACGTATGTTGATATCATTAGAGACATGTATTGTGATTCCGATTCTGTAGTAAGGACCGCTGTTGGCGATACTTTGCCCTTCCGTATAACCGTCGGAGTACACCAAGGCTCCGTCCTGAGTCCGTTCCTCTTCAGCCTGATATTAGACGTATTGTCAGACAGCATCAGAGACCACCATGAGCAGCCACCATGACTACTTATGTATGCTGATGATATCGCGCTGGTAGACTCGGACAGAGGACGGCTGGTGAGACGTGTTAACACATGGAAGGAATCGCTTGAGAACGGGGGTCTGAAACTCAACTTGGCGAAGACAGAGTACTTGGCCTGCAACACTACAGATCCCATGTCCGTCCGCATAGGCGAAAACACGGTCGAGCGCACGGACCGGTTCAAGTATCTGGGATCTGTACTCCACGCGAACGGCGACATCGACTCCGACGTCAAGGCACGCATTGCTGCTGCGTGGGATAAATGGCGGGAGGTGAGCGGCGTCACTTGCGACCCTAAAATGCCGGTTAAGCTGAAGGGACAGATCTATAAATCCATCATTAGGCCTGTTCTCTTATATGGCAGTGAAGCATGGCCAGTACTTGAGCGGCACAAGCAGGAACTGCGGGTCACGGAGATGAAGATGCTGCGCTGGATGTCGGGAGTTACGCGAGCAGATCGCGTAAAGAACTCCCGTATTCGCGGCAGCCTTCATGTTCGAGACATCGCTGACAAATTGCAAGAGTGCCGCCTACGTTGGTACGGTCATGTTTTACGGAAACCGGCAAACTACGTAGGGAACAAGTGTCTAGCTATGTCGCTACCGCCAGGTCCCGGCAGAAGGGGAAGGCCCAAGAAGGCCTGGCTTGACGTCGTAGTGGATGACATGCGTGCCAACAAACTCTCCGTGAAGGATGCCGAAGACCGTGCGAAGTGGAGAGATAGAAGTAGGAAAGCGGACCCCGGGCTCCGCAAGGATGCAACCGGGAAAACGCGGAGATGATGATGATGACTCTGTGTTTAAAGTCATGTGACCAAGGGTTTTGTATTCCTGCATAAATTCCAAATACCAATTTTTAAAGACGGGATCACGTTGAAAACGTCGTTCCAATGATAAAAAACGAGATTTTGCGTTTTCATAAGAGTGTCCCAATAGGCTTGGGTTTTTTTTTCAAGGGCATAGAGACTACAAAACGACCATCACTATTACGAAAAGTGGAATTCAGAAAGTGGTCTTCACATAATCTCTCTTCGAGAGATAAAATATGTTTAGGGGGAATATGGTCGAGTTCCCAAAATTGAGTAAGATCTGGAGAAGCGTCAAGACTTGTAAAGTTGCAAAATTGAAAATGACTAGGATTATTTTGCCGAGCGATGCTACCTGAGACTAACCATCCGAGTTTAGTTTCACATAGTTTAGGTAAGTGTTTACCCAAATCTATTGAAACTGAGCTCAAGACGTCCCAAAAGAGTTCTGCCCCTACCAGGATGTCTATGACCGACGGAATATTGAAATTCGGGTCAGCTAACCGAAGACCTGAAGGTATAGGGACATGAGTGACGTTTACGTAAGACGATGGTATTAATTTTGTGATCTCGGGCAATACATGACATACTTTTTGTGTTTTGTAAGCACAGAATAAAGACTCTATAGTGAGATTGCAAGACTGTGTACAAGAAGAGATATGGTTGTTGATACCTGTGACCTTAGTGCTCGTACCGCGTCGTGACAAACCCAGCTTATCGCATAAGCTTTGTGTGACAAAGTTGGCTGTGCTGCCGTTGTCCAGCAATAGCCGCGCTGTGTGCTTCTCGCCAGCAGCGCTCACCACGCTCACCAATGCTGTGGACAGTAAAATATGTGCAGAAGTAGCAAGCTGCATACTGTTGACTGACAAGGTGACGTCATCACTTGCAGAAGGCAAAGGATTGACAAAAGGTTTAGACTCTGATGAATCTTTATGTAAAAGGGTATTTTTTTTTTTTTTTATAAAAAGGCTAACAAGATGACCTCACTCCACCTGATGGTAAGCGGTAGTGAGATCCAAATATGAGGTCGACAGGCACAATAGATCGTATTGAGCCTGTCGCACTCACCCTGAAGGCCTGCTTAAATGCCGTTTCACGCCCCGCCTGAAGAGCCCGGGATCATAGGAGGGAGGGAAAACATGAGCTGGAAGGGCATTCCATGCCTTAATGGCACGGGGCAGAAATGAGGAGCTAAACCTCTTTGTCCGAGCCACCAGCGCCTGCATTGTATGTGGATGGCAGCGCTGTCCAGCACGTGTCGTTCGGGAGTGGAAAGGGGAGGGAGGGACTAGCTGGAATAGCTCTTCAGAGCATTCCCCATTATAGAGACGGTAGAGAACACTTAGACCGGCAATGTCTCTACGTAGCTGGAGAGGCTCTAAGATCTCGGACACCTCTACATCACCGACAATACGGATAGCACGTCGCTGCAACCTATCGAGGGCGTCGAGCAAGTATTTTGCGGGGCCATCCCAGAGGTGACAGCAATATTCCACACATGGGCGAACTTGTGCCTTATAAAGAAGGCAGAGTTGCACCGGTGTGAAAAATCGCCGCACTCTGTTCAGGATCCCCAGTTTGCGGGAGGCTGTTCTAATGACGCTCTCGATGTAATCCCGCTGGTTTAGGTCGCGGCGAACATCCATGCCAAGGATGCTAAGGCTATCCTGTATTGGTAAGGGGGTGCTCTGAAGAGTAGGATGGGAAAGGAAAGGAGACACTTTACTAGAAAAACACACACCTGTGTCTTCTTGGCATTGAACTCGACAAGATTGCATGAGCCCCATTCGGAAATGCGGTCCAAGACCCCGTCAAGCTCGGCGACAAGAAGGTTCCTCTTTCCTCGGTTTCGGTCTGCTTTACCCCAGGTCTTCCGAAAGACCGTGCGTTGACAGTGTTGTCAACCGCATAGCAATGAATGTTGCCCAGTGACAACATGTCATTGATATCCAGCAGAAACAATGTCGGCCACAAACCGGAACCTTGAGGTACACCGGAATTTATTGGGTGGAAAACAAGAAGTGCGTCCGTCACAAAGGACACGAATCCTGCGCCCCTCCAAAAAACCGCAACCCATTCGCACAAGCGAGGTGGCAGACCGTATGCCGGGAGCTTGGAGAGAAGCGAACGATGCCATACACGGTCAAACGCTTTAGCGATATCAAGGCTAACTGCCATAGATTCGCCATGCTTCTCCATAGCCTCCCCCAGAGGTGCGAAACGTACGCCAGAAGATCACCCGTGGACCGTTTTGGTCTAAAACCGTATTGACGGTCATGCAGCAGCGAGTGATCCTCTAGGTAGCGGATGAGCTGGGCGTTAATTATCCGCTCAAACACCTTACCCAGTACTGAGGTTATAGCTATGGGCCGGTAGTTGGCAGGATCGGACCTGTCCCCTTTTTGGGTACAGGTTGAACATTCGCCTCCTTCCAAGCCCGGGGCACGATGCCCGAGGTATAAGAGAGGCGGTACAGGCGTGTGAGTACTGGAGACAACTCCGCTGCGCAAATTTGGAGTACTAACGCTGGAATACCGTCCGGGCCACTAGCTTTCCTTACATCAAGTGACTGCAACTCAGCACGTACATCACATTGCCTGATTCGGATCTCAGGCATATGTGCACCGCAATGTGGAATTTTAGGCGGCTGTGCTCCACCGTCATCGATGCAGGAATTGGCCGCAAAAAGATTGGCAAGCAGATCTCGCCTTCTCCTGCGGTTGATGAGCTAGCGAACCGTCAGGATATTTCAGCGGGGGCAGCGAAGGCAGACAGAAGTTGGATTGCACATGTTTAGCCAGGCGCCGTGCGAGCGGCTACCCGTGGGATGCCTAATAAGGTCCTGGCCAACACGTGCAACTCGCTGGGCATCTGCTCTGTTGTATGCCCTTTGGTGGCCTTGGTGGCTTTGTTGTAGGCTGCTTTAATCGAGGCAATATTAGGATCCCCGCGATGAGCCCTGGCCCAGTTGCGGTACGCCGTCCGTTTCAGTTCAACGGCTGCGGCGCACTCACGACTGAACCAGAGATCATCTTTGCGACCGCAGGTGACATCAGTAAATGGAATGTAATACTCCATTCCAAGACTGATCTCACCCGCAATAGCCGCTGCACACTCCGTGGGATCACTTCCTCCAAAGCAGTTCTGCCCCCAAGGGATGGATGCGAAGTATTCACGCATAACATCCCAAGCTGCCGACGAGTAGCGCCACAGTCTCCGCGTCACCCCCACGGGTTGTGGGGAGCGGTGCATGGCACTGTTGCACCCACCAGGCAGTGGTCGGAGTGACCAGCGGGGCACAAACCGACACTAGGTACCCGGATGGGTGGCTCGTCAGCAGAAGGTCCAACAAGGAGGGCGCTTGACCGACAATATATCAGGCATCCGGGTGGGCTGGAGTACCAATTGCGTCAGGTCATGCGTGAGAGCAAATGCGTGGGCGGTCCGGCCAGCATGGTCTGTTTTAGGGGAGCCTAACCAGGTGTCATGGTGGGCATTAAAGTCCCCTAAAAACACCAGCTCGCTATTGGGGAACCGCGCCTGAGCGATGTCTGCCGCCTGACTCAGATGGTCGAAGAGTCGAGTTGTCTCAGTGTCACCTTTATGGGACCGGTATATGCACACGTAGACTCTGCTCACAGAGCCTAAATCCACGTGCACACCAAGGATGGAGAGGGATGGGTCTTCGAGGCAGTGAAGACGGACACAACAGACGTCCGCCCTGACGAAAAGGCACACACCCGCCTTGGGCTGGAAGGAGGTATTATGTTTGTTTTTGCAATATTTGCAATGAGTAAGATTGCATCGCGTGGCCGCATGGCCTGGGCGCAAGCAATTTAGGCAAACATTTAAATCCTTTGCTTTTTGGATGCGGTTTTCTAGAGACAAAGACCTAAAAGGGTCACAAGAATACAATGAATGACGTTGGGAGCAAAGCGGACAACTTTTATAATTATTATTATTTGTTAGATTTTTTTATTAGAAAAATTTTTAGAATAAGTGTGATTTTTTCGTGTTAATTCATTATTTTGTAAATATTTATTTTGATTTGTTTGAATGTGTTGATGATTATTGTTTAAAGCAACTAATATATTATTATTTGATAAATTATGGTTTGATTCTAAAGACTCCAACAAGTCTGCTTTCCTGCCTAAAAATGTACAAAATTGAGATAAAGTAGGATCACCTGACAAATTGTTGCGATGTTCTTCCCAATTACGGCTAGTTGTTATGTCCAACTTTTTGGCCAATATGTATTTGGGGTTAAAGAACTTTATTTTCTCATAAGAATTATAAATTCACTTACATGAGATAAAAACATTTTATACTTAAATCTATTTTAGGCTACTCGTAGTTGTAATTAGCGTAGGTACATGAGCTTATGCAAGTTAGAATGTTTTTAACACACTTCATTATTTAAATCATATTACATTTACATCACTTCTATTATGCACACATTATACGCCAAACTAATTAGATAGGTTAACAATCTCAAAGAGGGTAGTGTTCGTCCGAGTTCGTGATCTGCGTTCGCCCGGCAAGCTATTTGTACACAGATACTGCGCTGCTGGATGTGGCTTGCAATGTTCATAACAAAGACTAATTATAAATATAATATGCAAATAAGTATTATTTATTTAATAAATACAAGCTTTGTGTGTGTGTACTTTACTTACTTTAGATCGTGTTTTTTACATTTTAATTACTATTTTAAATTTAAATTAAATAATTTTCAACTTAAGAAAGTTGAAAATTATTTAATTATTATACATACATTTTTTTTTTCATATCTATGTATATATATTTTTTATTTTTTTATTTTATTTACTCAGTATTTATATACATACATTTTGTTTTCATAAAAAGTGCATAATGTATGAAGGCTCCCAACTATATAACAAATTACCCCAGTATATATATTATTTACTCAGTATCTATTACGTACATGAATTTACCTATTTTTATATAAATCTGTGATATATTTTACGTAGAATTTACAATATTTTATTATCTTTTTAATTATTTAATTTTTTTTTTTCCCTAGCTTTCTCTCTTAGTTCACGTGACAGATTTTTTTATATGATATTTTAGGAGTCTTTTGAAGGTATGTATTGATTTTGAGTCCCTAATATCCTGGGGTAATTTGTTATATAGTTGGGAGCCTTCATACATTATGCACTTTTTACCCATATTGGTACGTGGTGCTATTAGTTTAATTTCATTACACCGCCTCAATTTCATTTTATGTATTGGTAATTTCTTCGAAAATGTTATTTTAGTATGTATGTCTTTGTTCAGTATTTTTCGTACCAATATGCAATTCTGATAGATATATGTTTGTGCTATGTTCATAATTTTTAATTGATTATATAATTGAACTGTAGGTGTTAGGTAATCTAGACGAAATAGTATTTTTAGAAGTTTATTCTGAGCAATCTGTAATGTTATTAAGTTAGTTTTAGCTGCAGTCCCCCATACTTCCACCAAATAATCAATGTGCGGCTTTATCAAAGAATTGTAGATTGTGTATCTTATAGATAGTGGCAAACAGTGAACTATGCTCTTTAACATGCCCATCAATGCTATTAACTTAGTTTTAATTTTCTGAATATGTGGGATCCATGCTAATTTACTGTCTAAGATAAGGCCTAAATATTTTTCTTGTTCCACTTTATTAATTTTCGTATCATTTACCGTCAAGGCATTATAATCGTTAATTCTTTTGTTTTTTGCTGCAAAAATAATAAAACTTGTTTTATTTACATTTATTGTTAACAAATTCTTCTGGAACCACATATTCAGCAAATTCAAATCAGACTGAGCTGCATCTATTATTGATTCAATCGAATGACCATAATAAAATAAGCAGGTATCATCTGCATATAATGTTACATCTCCCTGCAATCATATTTTATTGATGCTATTTACATATATTAGAAACAAAAGCGGATCGATCCTTGGGGCACGCCACAGGTGACAGTTCTAGCCGCACTTTGTATATTACCTAATCTCACCACTTGCTTACGATTGCATAAATATGATTCAAAAATTGCAAGTGCTTTATCGATCATCCCCATACTCAGTAGTGTTTGTAAAAGGTTTTTGTGGTTGACTGTGTCAAAGGCTTTTTTGAGGTCGATAAACACATCTAGTGCAATTTGCTTTCGGTCTATATTCAGCTTTATGTTTGTTACAAGGTCTATTGTGGCGGACAAGGTATTTGATTTCGGCCGAAAGCCATATTGTTTTTCATATAAAAAAATTATGGATGTTAAATACGTTTATTTAAGAAGGGTGTGCCAATAATCTGTGGGCTGATTTAATGTTTTTAGGGCTCTGACGTTTTTATTTGTGACATCAACAAGATTGCGAAGTGATGTACTGGATTCCCTCAATACAGGCTCAACATTAAATAATGCGTTTAAATGGTTGTCAATTAAAAGACGATTGTTATCGAAACGCTCGCACAATAGTTCCCACGCGGTAATATAATTATCCCCAATAAAATCTATGTTCTTAATAATTAAGGCTGCACTTCCCCCCAGAGATGCTCTAAGGTAGTGAAATTTATTTATGTTATCGATACATTTATTGTCATGTATCAATGAAATAAAAGTATCTCTAAATTCGAGCCAGTACTCATAGCTCCCGTCAAAAGTGGGTAGATTGATTTTAGGTAAACGAACAAAATTTTGATTTTTGTGTGCATTTGTGTCGTTGGAGTCTGATACGTCACCTTTCGACTGTTCGAGAAGACTGCGCGCGAGGGCCACCAGGCTGTAATACTGGCGCTCGAACTCCACGCGGTCAGCCAGCGAGGCGTCAGGGTCCTCTCCTTGAAGGTCAATGTTGTTCTGTAACGCATCAAATTCGACATATGTGGCTTGAAACTTGTCAATACGTTCCCTCAAAACCAAGTATTGCAAATGAGATAAGCATGTGCTACTATTAACGAAAGTTAAATAATTGCCAAATATTGTAAGCTTCGTTTTTAAAAAACTGCGCTTTTTCATTAAAGTTTTAAGATCATCCATGATGTATGGACAAATAAAAGGCTTGAGCAAATATGAAGGGATAAGAGATGATTTTAATGTTCGCTAAGAAAAGAAAAAGCAAATTAATATGCAGTGATCGTTACAGCTGATTGATAAGAATTACTCAACAAAACGTGTTTAACGCAAGCAAAGCAAATATAGCACGAGTAAGTTGGTAGGTAAATAACGGTAGCGGTCAGCTGGACGATTAGCGCAGGTGCGCAATAATTACCTACGGGAGAAAGAATGCGTAGGTATTGTGACTAGCGCAGTGATAAGGACGTAGGCAATTACTTGGCTGATTTTATAGAAAGCAAAGGTGCAGATTTTAGCGAAATTAAATGAAGGGATTTTTATATTGAAAAATGGGGGTAAAAAATTTTTGGAAAGCAGATAATTGGAACGACTCACGGTTATCCTGTGCTATACTCCCGGTAATAAGGTGACATCCAACTCTTCAAATCTTCAAACAGCTTAGGCGAAGACGTTCCACGTTGGCTCGATCAAAGTCCACGTGGCGGCGATGCTGCGATGTAAGGACGCGTAAGGCCCGCGCGCACGCAGATATAAGGCGACCGAAACTATTGAAATAAGGGGTGGATCAAGAAATTCACAACCGCTATGGCAGACGAAGACGGGCGGCGCCAGTTCGCTCGCGACCACGATTGGTGTAACCCAGTCGAAACGTCGGGCAGTAAGTAGCTATGTAATTTTGCTACTCCTAATATCGCGTGAAGACCCATAAAGACTTATTTCAGTGTAATGGAACGCGAAAGTTTAAAATCTTACAAGACCGAAACTATTGACGAGTGTCCAACCAAAAAGAGGCCGAAGGACCAATGTTAGGGTCCTAACTAAGGGACTTAAATGAAAGGTGGACTGTATTTCTAAGGTATATTGATGCCGGTGGAAGGACACTACAGAACGCGGCCGGTGCCGCCGAAGATTGAAGGCAGAGTGAGTGAGTGGCGCGCTGGGGACCGCGGCCCCGCGCGCGCGCATATAACCCGACGACCGCCGACGACGCCCGAAGAAGCCCGAGGACGCTCGCGCTCCAACAACTGAGAAAAACTACCTTTGATTTTAGACTCTGAATGTTATGCTGTAAAATGGTTAGCGGACTTTTACCCTCCATATTTAGATGAACCAATGTTTTTTATAAAAGCCTCTTTAATGGTTGATGAATTGATCGGAGTATCGTCTTTATTTTTGTTGCAGAATAGTAATAATGTGTCAATAATGGCCTTTAAAATAATATCATTGTTGATTACGTCAGTTAGTATGTCTTTTGTCTTTTTTCAGATAAATATTTTTGTTTTGCTGCTGGGGAGCACCAGTAACTTTTGAGAAAGTTTCATTTAATGCCGGAAAATAAGATCCGAGAGTTTGTTTGTTACTTATTTTTGCTTTGTTTTCAATAATTTTTTGTTGTTTTATGGGACAGATCCTTGCTACAGCAATGTGGTCCCCCTTACAGTTTACACAAAAAGGTTTATCGGCATTAGTACATTCTTTGTATGAGTGTGGGAGAGAACATATTGAGCAAACAATATTTCTTTTGCAGAACTTAGTGGTGTGACCAAATCCCATACATTAAGAGCACTGAATTACTGGTTTTATATATTGCTGTACCGGGATGGAACACAAGCCATAAGTGACCTGGTCCGGAAGGATGTTACCTGAAAAAGTGACTGAAACCGTCTGCAAACCAATAATGCCTTCTGGCGTTTTCTTCGTGAATCTCCGTACAGAGAGAATCTCCTGTGAAGAAATGAGCTTATCAAAGAGGTGCTTACAACTGAGATCTGTTGGAATAAATTTCAATACGCCAGTGCATTCTGATGTTGAAGCAGGAATGAATGCTTTTAGCTCATGAGAAAATAAGAAGCTTGAGTTTGTCAGTAGAGCATTGGCATTTTTGGGATTATCAAATATAATAGCGTATCGCATAGCATTCACTCGTTTAATTTCCTTAACACCTTTTATGAATCTACTGAAAATGTTATTAAGGTAGATCGGATCTTTATTGCCAAAGGAGACGGGCGAATCTGGGCCTATCGTGTACACAAATAAAATATTTATCAATATTTTTTCTAAATTTTTAATTTTTAATCACGAAATATTAAGCCATTTTACCATGGGATATTAAATAAAATATATAATCATAATATTATTGACTTTCGTTACTTCCTAGCTTTACTGTCATTTTTTGACAATGTTGCCAAATGAAATAAAGTAATGATATAAATAAAGAAATGATATAAAATAGAAAATAAAATCAATGAAAGTGAAAAAAGAGTTTTTGTCTTTAGATTATGTTTTAAAAAAACGTTTCAAATAATTAATTATATAACAACGTTTATAAAAACATTGTAAAAATAAATTGATCAACACGTTGATTTTTTTCTTGCACTGGCAAGAAAGTAGATCTAGAACTCTTATCACATCAAACGTCAATTAAACGTCAATATTGCTAAACAATCATTCGCATCGTTTGGCTTGAACTTATGATTGTGGATATTTCGTTTTGTTGTGTCTTCGTGTGCTTTAATTATTAAATTAGTTTTATTTTAATGTCCTAAAAAACAATCTGATAAAATCTTGTCAGTAGTAGTCTTTAAATACAACGCGAGGACACTGAGAGTTTGTAAGAATAACTTATTATGAAGCAAATAATAACATCCAATATCTTTTTCTCCCGTGTAGCAGTTGTAAAAAAGTTTATTTATTTTAAATGGCATTAATATCAAAATGAAATAGTGTAATAATTGTTGCTGTACAGTCAGGCCCAATTTTGTATGGACGTTCGCCCGTCTCCTTTAATATTTTCATTTGAAACAAAGTACGTAGGTAGGGGAGGAAATAAAAAAAGATTAATTAACAATAAAGATTTATTCCAGAAAACACCTTCTAGGTAAATTTAGTTCGGAGAGCGAGGGACGAGGGTCGATATTGAGCTGTGATTATCTAACCGCTTAGGAAAGCTACTATCCTGGTAGGGTAGTCCGCAGCCGTTGAGGGTAGGTCGTGCAGGCAGCTTCTGCACGAGGTTGTAGGCGGCGCGGGTCAGGACACGCAGTAAGGCGTAGGCACGTGGTAGGCGGTCAAGCACGTGGTGTAGGCAAGCTCGTGGGATTACTGGTAGCAGCAAAGGTAGGTGGTCCCGCTTGCACTAACCCGTGTTCCGCTTGATGTGCCCCGCACTTAGAAGACAGTCCAGACTTGGAACCCTGGAAAGTTGGTAGGTAGGAGTCACCAAGTGTCCCCGCAATGGACTCCAACCACCCCAAACAACCACCAGTGGGAGCAGCATTCCCACTTATTAATTGCAGAGGTGAGGGAATCCATTACAGCGACAGGATAGTTATAAGAACACATAGTAAGCAGCTAATTTTGAAGATAGAATTAAGAAACAGAACCAAAAGTAAAAGTTAAACTACAAAGATTTGTAAAACGTAATTATGCCGGTAGGTGATCAAAACTATACAATAAGAAGGCATAATTACGACCTAAGAAATGCAACCTATTAATCTATTGCAACACACTCACCCGATCTGGGGTATCACAGAATCTATTAGACGTGAACGTAGAAAGTTAAGTTGGCAATTCGAGCCGCAAATTCGCGTTAAATTACAATAATTTGCAAAAGTATGATCAGCAGGAGCAAAAGAGGAAGCTCCCGGCGTCTGCGCCTCTATTTATACGGTCGGTTTTGACATTTGAATTTCGAAGTGACATTTCTTTTGACGTGCACTAATTGCATGCGGCAAAAGAATAAAGCTATGGACAGCCTTCGGCTATTTGGTATCCATTGCATTTTATTTATTGATTTTTATTATTTAATTTATATATTGAAATTAAATAATAAAAAATATTACGAAAATAACGTACTACGTTACATACCCCCCTTTTGTGTGTAGGATTTTTCCTAAGTAAAATCCGCTGACTAAACTGCTGTAGTTACAAACAATTGCGCTTACGCATTCATCCATCATAGAACATACTTCCCTAACATACATCGTCACTTCACATAGCAGAGTACACTTTAGAGTTGTACTATGCGTCCTTCCGAAAGAGTAATTTGCTTTACATATTAACAAAAACTCAACGCTAATATCATGTAGGTGTTGATATTAATTACAAGATTCAAGACAGTAATTACCACTTATGCTATAGATTTAAAGTTAAAATTTTGAAAAAAAAATATAATTGTAGGCTTATTTAAGGAGTAATTAACCGCTCCTGCAATGGCTTATTTTATGAGTTGCAAACCGCTCATTAATAGTTACTGAAGGGGTAGACCAACAGTATTTCGCTCTAATAGATAGCTAATCAAGAGATACGACAAGGTAGATTGACGATCTGATACAGCTTATAACACTTAATGGGGTAGACCATTAGTGTAGTAGAAACGAATAGTAGATGTATTAAGGCTTATTTAAGGAGTAACAACCCGCTCCTGCAATGGCTTATTTATAGAGTTGCAACCGCTCTTAGTATACTAATGGGGTAGACCATAGTATTAAGTAGGAACATACAGACTACTACAGACAGAACACATAGACTGTTGTCCTAATAGTAAAAAAATATAAAATCTATAGGCAATTAGTGGTTGGGTTTAGGTAGTATTAACTAAAGTGTAGGTAGGTGAATTTAAAAATATTAGCAAAATTAAAGAATTAATAAGTAGTACATATTTATTGAAAGATAGGTAGTTTTATATTTAAAATAATTTGTTTTAAATAGTTCATTATAATCTAAAGCTAGGTAGGTTTTTCAAAAAAATATTAATCATTCTTTGTAGGTAAATTTAAATTTAAAATGGTATACTGCTCAAGTTTCCATTCATACATATGGACCAGGCTAGAGTTCATATTAGACACTATGCATTAAAAAAAAAAAATAGTATATAGGCATTAAAGAAAAATAATTATTTTTCCTAATCCGAGATCATCCTTATGTTTTAGTCCTCCCTAATCGGTTGATGTGTTGCACAGACTTTACACTAAGATAGGCGCAGTGCCTGTCTAAAGTGATTAGTAAAGAATTAAAAATAGTCGGTTGATGTTAAGTTTTTTTAAAAAAAAATGTAGGTAGGTGCAAGAAATTAAATTAAAAAATAAATAAAAACCCCAATAAAAACCCCCCAATTTTGGGCCTCCGGCGCTCTCACAAACCAAACGAAACACAACAGTAGATTGTAGAATCTACTGCTATTTCACGCTGGTATTAAGTGAGAGGGTGGTACTTCCCCGGTTCCCCGAGGGCAGGCTCAAGCCTGCCCTCGTACTGCGTAGACAGTAAGGCTCTACCACTGCAAGTATTCGCGAATAGCACTAATCACTTTAGCCACACACACATAAAACTAAAACTGTAATTCCCAACACCACACAATTAAAAAGTTCACTGCAAGTAAGAAAATCACTGCTCAAAATCTCACCTACTTAGCTGGGCGCCAATGAAACAAAGTACGTAGGTAGGGGAGGAAATAAAAAAAGATTAATTAACAATAAAGATTTATTCCAGAAAACACCTTCTAGGTAAATTTTACTCTTTGTAACCTTAATATTCCAAATGGCAAATTTTTTTCTTACGCAGACGACACCGCTGTCGTTTTTTCTGGTTCTACATGGGATGAGGTGTATGCTTTTGCTCAAAATGGTATATCACAAATAGCTGCCTGGTTAAATAAAAATTTACTAACCCTAAACGCCTCTAAAACTAAATATATGTCGGATCAGAAGTATTTAACGACATAGTGTGGGCGAATGTAGGTATCGTGCAAATAAAAGTAGCGTGATATCAAAGCACTAGATTTATTCTTGGTCACTATTTCCATTAGATCGATTTACAGAACAATGAACACAATCACACCCGACACTAATTACACTGAACGGAAGTATAACGATACGCGACAGTTTCTACGATTTGCACCGTGCGGTCGTCCGGAGATAACTGAGCCGCTGCGCACGACCGCCCGCCCTAACGTAGACTCCGTCTAGCGCCGCCGGGTGGCGCTTGCGTGCCGTAGCTTCCACTCACTGCCTTCAGGTGGCGCTGGCGTCGTAATTATTCCGACACGGCCGTCCTGCTTGCACACGTCCTCGTGTGTTAGTCTGAAACAATAGAAAACCAAGCACAGTATTTACCGTTCGGTCTATCCTGACCTAACACAAAAACATTCAGTTTCTAGATTTTCTAGACAGTCATCAGTACTAAGTACTAGAACATAATTTACACACTTTTTTTACAATCAAACTGTATTTACTAACACTATGAAATTTAATCCAAACAATTCAGTGATTATAGATGGTCCAGACAGAATCAAGTAACAATTGCACGCATATCATAACACACTCTTAAATCTCCATCTAAGCACAGGCTCAATCCATCCAGACCAATACGGCTCTACAAGCCCAGGATACCAATCCTTATGCGACTCCATCTACCAGGATCGCCGAGTCATCTCCGACTCTACGGTCTTAATATCCTATAAGACCCGACCCCCGCCAGTGTTCGCTGCATTACCGCGTGCTCACGGTGTACAAAGAGACTATGAGAATCGCAAGAACTAATTCTTACGATCCATAAACATCACTAAGCTTACATACCGATTTCAATTGAACTACGGCTACAGCGACACACCTGGTGCGGCCAACACATACGGTCAACTTTGACCCGGTCTAGGACTAGAGTGCAACCTTGCTTAAAACAAAAAGAGACAATCTACTACGACTCAGACTCATCTTTAGCAACTTCAATTGGTACTTGACCCTCCGGCATACGTCTAATCCTGTCATGGGCGTACTTGTATGTACGCTTTGAATTTAATGACTTCAAAATAAGGGAAGCTTTTAAAATTATTTACTTTCATTTTCATCAAATCTTTACATGGTTTGAACACACTAGATTAACAAAAGAAAACAAAACATTTCCGAATAGCCAAAGTCACGTACCATTCGCTGTACAAATTGATTCTCACTATAAATCAACTGTGTAGCCTCACAAATCTCGATTGACCACTCCAACGCCACGGCACCATAGCCAAAGTCTCTCATACGCGCTTCAACATCCACGCACGTGTGCATCACCCACTGACTACACACTACGGTCTCGTTAGACCACGACCTCCACCAGAGCCAAACGCGCATCGCGCACCCACGGACTACTTGAGTTTCCCCAAAAGACACCGATTTCTAGCGGGCTACGACTACGAAATAGCTACTGGCACTCTACTACGGCCGTTAGAGTTTACACTCGAGCTCTCATAACATCACCAATTGATTGTTTACACATTACTCATCAACGTTAGGCTCACGATGTATCTCTACTTCAACTTCGACTGGTACATGACCTTCTGGAAATCCTCTTAACCTATCACTATCCAACAACTCACGATAAAAATGAAACCAAAAGAGTAAACCGTTCGGCCATCCCAGCCAAAAGTTAACAAATAGCTTCTGCTTACAAAATTTTACTTTACTTAACATTATGAACGTTTGACCGACAAGTTCCCAAATTCAAATCGGCAACTAAGGCATTACTCAGCATATCCAATTAATTAATAACACAAGTTTAGACACACACACTCTCTGGCCAGTCCGTCGGCCTAGAACCAGTCCGTCGGTTCTCACAGTGTTCAGTCCATCGAACACACCTAGTATCCAGTTCATCGGATACTCATGGCTCAGTCCATCGGCCATTCAACTAAAAGTAACTCAGTCCATCGGTTACCCGTACCATCAACATGTGTCATTAAATAAACCAACAATCATCATTGTCGTCAACTAAATAATTATCATTAGCATTGTTCAACTATTTGGGAACCTATCGTTCTACTTGAATTCAAAGATTTCAAAAATTATCTATCCGCATTTGGATGGGGTAAACCAAAACCAAATACTCGATTACTTTAAAAGGGCTTCTATACTTAGGGTCCAACTTAGTCTGATTCCTTTCCTCATTTTCAAGGATAAAGCATCACAATTCCTAGGTAAATCAATCTTAAAGGATGTCTAAATTCTAAACATAAAAACAATGCATCTGAAGTAATATCCTCTCAGCATCTTTCTTGCATTCCTGGTATAAGGAATTTGTTGCTCCGTAGCCGCCTGTTGTACTGCAGCTCAATCCCAATTCCCAACTGTGTTCACAGATGCCTGGGGTACAAGGCATGGCATCTGAAACAAAGATTTCTTACAGTAGACAACTGACTGGTAAAGTGTTGAGAATCACCGTTCAATTACCTATCTTAATTGAAGTAAAATCAACAATCAATTTACGTGTTCGAGAAACTAAAATTATTCCCTGAGCTGACAGGAAAATATTTTTTTAATTCTTTTTCTAGTAGGAAATAACGGTTTAAAGGCTTTGATTAATTAAAATCATACAGCCAAACCTTTAATTGAATGACCTTTTTTTTTATTTTTTTACTAATTTTAACTAGCACACATGCACACACGCACACACATCCAGATTCACACTTCCTGTTTTTCTAGGCTGCCAGTAGCCACACAACCACAAGTTGCTTGAAGTCTAATAACTTTAGCACTAAGTGGCATCAGGTACATAATAGGTAGCTAGGCATTTCACATAATCTTTCACACTTTTCATGTGGCTTCTTTTAATTTACAAAAAAAAACATTACTTTAAACGAAACTATTATGAAAATGTGTGCATTGAAACAGACTATACTGACTTTCAAATAAAATCGCAACAGTATGAAAAAGACTCACACGATCATGTAGTTTGCTTACAAAGCAACATCCACTCGTCACTCGTTCCGGGATGCACCGCCGCCGCTGCCATCGACCTGATGGCCGCCGCTGCTGCACCGGCTCGCGATGTGTCCTGGCTTCCCACATTTGAAGCACATGAAAGGCTTCGCTGCTGACTGCTGGGTTGCTTGACTCGATGATGCATGCGTCGCAGGTCTCCCTCTCACATCCTCAGGCTTGCTCCTACATTCGGAACGTCTGTGACCCATTTTTCCGCAACTATAGCATTTTAGCGAGGTCATCTTAGCTCGCTTCACATCGGGCTCACTAGACGATTGACCAGGAGTATGGATCTGGCGCTTCAGATATGAGAAAGCGTATAGCTCTTTCTGCAATTTATATCTAAAAGAAATGTCGGTAGTAAACAATAAGCGTTGTAATCGCGAGTCGAACTGCGAAATATGCGCTAATACAGCTGCTACTGCAATCTGCTCCTTATCTGCATTCTTCCGACCGACCGACCGACTCGCATAGGCGGAAAGGGCCTCTTTTTCGTTGGGCTTACCGCCGTTAAGATTTATGAAAGTACCCGCCAAAGTCTCTGTAGTAACAAATCTGGCCGTGAAAAGAACCTTGAACTCCTCCCGTGTCATACCTTTGTATACAATCTGCGATAGCCATGTTGACGCTCCCCCTTCAATGCTTTGCTGATCACAACAATAAGTTCACCGCCGCTTAGTGAATTATCGGCAAAACACAAATCCGTGGTCGCGCACCATGATTTCGCATTAGAATCTTGCTTATCGGGGTTGAAATCAGGCAGCACTACACTATTATTCACATTTGGAGACTTCAATGTATGAATCAGTTCGCGCATTTGTTGATTTTGCAATTCTAAAAGTACCCGCCACTGACTTTCATCGCCGCGACTATCATTTGCACGATTCGATCCCACTTCTGATGTCGGATCAGAAGTATTTAACGACATAGTGTGGGCGAATGTAGGTATCGTGCAAATAAAAGTAGCGTGATATCAAAGCACTAGATTTATTCTTGGTCACTATTTCCATTAGATCGATTTACAGAACAATGAACACAATCACACCCGACACTAATTACACTGAACGGAAGTATAACGATACGCGACAGTTTCTACGATTTGCACCGTGCGGTCGTCCGGAGATAACTGAGCCGCTGCGCACGACCGCCCGCCCTAACGTAGACTCCGTCTAGCGCCGCCGGGTGGCGCTTTCGTGCCGTAGCTTCCACTCACTGCCTTCAGGTGGCGCTGGCGTCGTAATTATTCCGACATATATATGTTTCTCAAATTATAATCGTTCTCAGCCCGTTTCTGAACACAAAATAAGGATTCACACTTGCAGAGAGGCCACCACACGAAATTGCTCATGCCACTGTTTAGACAAAATATCACAAATTAAGTACCTTGGGGTAATGGTTGACCAGCGTCTTACTTGGCATGCGCACATTGACCTACTTGCAGGAAGAATTCGTAAACTATCTTGGATCTTTAAAATTCTTAGAAATGAGGCTGACGCTGTCCTTTTAAAACAAACATATATATCACTAGTACAATCTATTTTAAATTATTGCATAACAATATGGGGTGGTTCTACGAAAGTTCGCTTTCTAGAATTGTAACGAGCTCAGAGGTCTCTACTAAAAGTTATTTATTCTAGACCTTATAGGTTTCCCACCACCAGTCTATACTTACAATGTGGTTTGCTATCTGTACGGAAACTTTACATTTTACAAGTAATACTAAAACTACACTCGAAACTACCATATATTCCATCTAAACATAATAATAAAAGAAGGGCACAAAACGTTGCACCTATTATTACCCAAATTAAGACTGCTTATGCCAGAAGACAATATATAAGACAATCGGCTAATATTAACAATAAATTAAATAAAATTCTTAATTTTCACTCAACTACAAAATATTCTTGTAAACACACCTTACAAAACTGGCTTCTAGATAAAACTTACAGTGACATAGAAAATCTTATCCTTACGTAGATATGGTTTTTATATTCTTATCTTCGTCCTTTTCCAAACTTAATATACACTTGCGCGCGCACACGCACATACACACATGCACTCACATGCACAAACACATACACACACACACACACACACACACACACACACACGCACACACATACACACACACGCACAAAACGCACATACGCACACAATCATACACATAATATAGTATTTAGTTAGTAAGAATATTTAATTACATAATTAGCATAGTTTATACTTTTGTCAACATTTAAATCGATTTAATTTGTATCTTGTTTAAAAACATCTGAATGCAATGTATCTTTATATTTATTAATGTTAAGAAAGAGCGGCGTCTCCAAACACAGGCATTATGCTTAAATGGAGACACCCACCACGATCTATGTTCCTTTGAAAAAGATACTGAATAAACATTTTTCATTTTTTTAATTTTTCATTTTATTTTGAGTGCAGTTTCCAGTATTTGCCGTCATTGAGGCATCGCTCTGTGGTTTTTAACAGGCTTTTTCGGAAGAAGTGTATTATGATGGTATTTATTCTGCAGATATTGCAATAACAACTACAAAGTGAAGTCGAATGGTCAGGCCGCGCGTTGCGGACGTGTCAATTATCCAAAGCTGGCTTGCTGTTGTACAGTCCACATGTGTTTGTGGGTATTATATAATTTGTTGTCGACATCTGTTTGTACATATTTCATAATTCAATACTGTATTTTGAGTGCAGTTTCCAGTATTCGCCGTCATTGAGTCGCTCTGTGGTTTTTAACAGGCTTTTTCGGAAGAAGTGTATTATGGTGGTATTTATTCTGCAGATAGTCATATGGGTCATTCTCCGAGCAAGGCAGTTTTGCGTGACACTCCGTGGCATAATTTCATTATATGTTAATGTGTGTTTTCATGAATAAATCGAGTAATGCTTCACATCTCAAACGTTTTGCAAAAGGAGGCATCACTTTAAACCTTATAATTATCGAGATAATTAAATTTTCTTTTTTCATATAACACGGTAATCACTCAAGCAAACACGGTAATCACAAAACTACAAATATTGGCATGAAATCACGTTTATTAATAGATATCACAAGACTCTTTATGTTATACATTTATAGGCTTGAATTATAAATATCTTAATTAATAGTACAATAATTTTAATTAGTCTTTTATGTTATCAGTCTTGTACTTGCAACTTAAAACGACAAATTTCTTAATATTTATTCATCCTCTTGCACATTATGAAATAATTAATAGGTAACGAACTCAGCGAGGTACATTTTGTTTATCAAAAATAATCTTCTAATAATGATTATACAAACCACTAAACTTAATATTAAAATCTTAACGTCAAATAAAGAAAACTATGAATTGAGGCCACCAGAACCAGAGTGGCCCAACCCCAAAATACAATTATGGAGATATATGCGAAAATAGTTAAGGTGAAATTTTAAGTAAATGTTATTGAAAGAACGTGGTAGAAACTTTGTTTAAAAGTTGTAAAATATGAAATGAGTTACTTTTAAAACTTAGATGAACTATGGAAATAATAATTATTTTACTTATTTATACGTTTTTTTTGCAGATAGGCCACTCTGGCATTTAGCACAGATAATATATTTTATAAACAGTATATACATAATGGGCCAATGTGTGTGTATGAACCTGATAATTAGGTTTATTATATATTTAAATTAAACTATATTTACGGATTCAACTGGCGTGTTTTGCTATTCTAAAGATATTATTTAGAGACCCGACGTTTCGAGTTCCTTACAGCGCTCACGGTCACGGGCAAGACCCTTGCTAGCGCTGTAAAGAGCTCGAAACGCGGGCTTAAAAAGTAAATTTAGTTTTAATTCAAATGTGTAGTGTTTTCGCGCAAATAATACACAATACTAATAATATATTAATAATATATCACATAAAGCAAGATTTTAAATTTAACAGGCAGTTATTCAGTCGAGAATCACTAATTGCTTCACCTAGTTCATTCCCCGCATTTCAAGAGACTTTCAGTTGTTGGTCGAATGGGTGTTATATAGGTGGAATATAATCCAAAAGGTACAGCAGGTCTTTTTTTTTCTCAGGGCTGATTTTCTGCCCTCAGGAAATAGAATCTCTAGTTCAAAGTTTGAAGTATTTCGAGATGACGTCTTGCTAAAATCCTTATCCTTTCTAATATTATAAACGTGAAAGTTTGTGAGTATGGATGGATGGATGTTTGTTAGTTTTGTTACTCTTTCACGCTCAAACGTCTGAACCGATTTTCATGTGGTATGATGTTAGCTAGCACTCTGGAATAACATATAGGCAATTTTTTTTTAAATTCTACCCACATGGGGTTCATTGCCCCCCCCCCCCCCCACCCAATGTTCACATTAGTATGGGAGAATTTTACGTGTTTGTCGATTTTTATAAAACTTGGTATGGAGGTAGCTGGCACTCCGGAGACACCAGCGCTGGTTTTATCGAAATTGCGGGGGGGGGGGGGGGGGGTGAAACGTTGTATGGGAGAACGTTGACGGAACTTTCATTAAAAATAACTAATTTTACAAGGCATGTAGGCTATTTTAATACATCATTGGTACTAAAACCCATTAATACGCGGACGGATCGCCACACAGGTCTGAGTACATGATTAGCCTATTTCGGGTTCCGTAGCCAAATGGCAAAAAAACGAAACCCTTAAAGATTGGTCATGTCTGTTTGTCTGTCCGTCCGTATGTCACAGCCATTTTTTCCGAAAGTATAAGAGCTATACTGTTGAAATTTGGTAGGTCGATGTATTATGTGAACCGCATTAAGATTTTGATTCAAAAACAAAATAAATAATAATAAATATTGGGGACTCCCCTTACTTAGAACAGAAACTCAAAAAAAGTATTTTCGTCAATCATGTGGGGTATCTATGGATAGGTCTTCCAAATGATATCGAAGTTTCTAAAATATTGTTTTTCTAAACCGAATAGTTTGCGTGACAGACGTTTCCAAAGGGGAAAAAACGCTAGAAATAATTACTACCCACGTAAATTGTTTTGAACGAGATGTAGTAAGTAGTTTTATTTAATACCTCGTAAATCGTAAACCGCTTATTGTCGCGTACCTAATCTTTCATACAAATACCTAAAATTAAAAAAAGGCCTTTAATTTCATAAATCAGTGGTACGGAACCCTTTGTGCGTGAGTCCGACACGGACTTGGCCGGGATTTTTGTATTTACATGTTCTCTTAAAAATTTTAGGAGACATGACCCTACTTCTTGAGGTCCCCTGGATGCTGTCGATTCATCCCAGACGTACATAAACATTTTGTCTGTACCAGCATTGTGAATTCCTAAACAGTAGGTCCACAACTGACGCTAGTAGCAAATACCAGTGGTAATTACTGGTCTTGGAAAGAGTCTTGATTAAGTCAAAGATCATGACGGTAGTATCGTTATCCTACTTCGCATTTTGCATGTCAATTTTCAAATTATTCATATGTGGTATCAGTCTCAGACACCCATAATATACTTAGTATGGGATCACATTGCGTGTGTTTAGATATTCCAAATATTTATTTAATTGGTTACTTTTTTCAATAACAAGACCATTTTTGTAACCGCAAATACTTAAATATTTACAGGTAAATATCAAAGGCCAGAGTGGCCCAAGTTACATGAGCCGTAATGGCGGCCGATGCCATAGTGGCCCAAGTGACCTGGGCCACTATGCTCTTTTAATATTGAATAAGAATCAAAATGCCACAATTTTTTTTTATTGCTATCTACGTTTATTTACTGATTTTATCTTTGAGTCATTGTGGCTACGAAATTAGGGGTTTGAAAGGGGACATTGCCATAGTTAATTAAAAATATGACAAATTGTGGTTTGGGCCACTCTGGTTCTGGTGGCCTGAATTCACAGTCATAATCATAATATTATCGAATAGAACGTTTAACAATCTACCAATAAAATTCAACAGACATTCTAATTAACTTTACAATAATTTTAATTAGTACTTTACTGATCTTTTCTCCTGCGATAACGTTGCCTCTCTTTTTCTTTATATTGTTCGTGTAATACAGGATCATTTTTTATTTTAGCACGTCTTATTCGCTCTGTTATTTTCCTCTTCTCCAATAGTTCGTCTTTTTGCATTTTGAACGAACTAGAAAAAATTAAAAGAGAGTTATTGTGGTATGCAGGCGCCTTAAAAAAACAGATAAACTAAAGTGGAAAGAACCTAAAAGAAGATCTACCTGTTATCATTCAACTACTGGGGAACCATTGATGTGAATACGTGAAATTAGGATTACTGTGAAATTATAATTTTTTTATTAGTTATATTTCGTATGTTTAGTATTTTTTTGTGTTGCTCAGAGTAATATTCATAATCAAGAGTCACACTATTTAAAACTTATTTTTGCTTACAGTAATAACTCAATAAATAACCAATATAGTGATTACCACGTCTATAAAACGACGGAGATCACTCAGGTAACTGTAATCACCATCGCGGTAATCACGCGAGCAATTTAGTATTTAATTAATTACTTAAAAACGGTTATTAATAAAAACTCAATATTTTTTATATAAGTAGTTGTAACACGGTTTAATATGACAAAATAATCTGAATTAAATATATCAACAAAACATGCGAGAAAAAAATAAAATGGTAATCACTTTCAACTGTGACAAAAAAATCGTGTTGTTTTCTTACCTTCGTGATTCGGCAGCGACACAATGAGTCACAGGTTTGCACTGTTTGGCCGTCGCGGAGTGAATGACTCTTTCTAGGAATGTATCGTCGATGTCTGTCGGAGTGTGCGTGTGAGCAGTACGACGCGTTTTCGGGCCGAATTTGGTTAAGACGCAAAACTCGGGACACTTTTTAAAAATAAACTAAAATAAAAATAATTATTTAGGCAATAGGATTTAATTTATCATATCATTGGCTTACTGTGAACAACAAAAACCTATAGTTTTCGCGTTAAGTTTCGAAGTATAATGTCATCAACTAACAAATTTTGGAGGTGGGACAAGGCCAAAATGTGGACTTCACTGACTTTAGATTTTTGTTTCGCGCATTTAATAATAATAATATATATCGAAGAAAAGGCATGCTCGCAGTTTTTTAAAAAGATGGACAAAATCGTTGGCTTTCATACAGCCACCGATTCCTATTAACTAACAGGTTATTTAGAAAGCTATGCATTAGACTTACTATCACAGTTATCAGTTTAATTACTTTTCTACGATTTATGGAAACTAAATTTAATAAAGAATAAAGAAATAGAAATAAAAGGGAATAGAAATCGACTAGAGTTTTATTTTAACAGAGTTTCAACACTTACAATTTTGTTATTTGTTATTCACTAAAAATCTTAGCACAGAATGAGCTCCACGCCAGACATTTTTATCGCCAGCCCGCCACCAAGCCCGCCAAATCCAACTTCCGTTGATTTGTCGCCAGGTGGCGTTGCAAGCACTCAAAAATGATTACTAAATTACATTAAATTACTTGTAAGTTATTCCTAAATTCATTATTTAATTACATAAGCTGTTTCTAATACAATTCTAGCCAAAAAGTCTACTGTAAAAAAAAAAGGAACTTACATTGAAATATCGCCATAATATTAACTTGACAATCAAAACAGCGAGTTATCATATTTTGCTATTTTAGCACGACAAAAACTAACTAGATTTTAATTAGATAATAAAATCCAAATAATTCAGTTCCACCTGCAGCCGGAACTTGCGAATGAAAACAAAGTTTTAAACAATTAAACATTAAATCTCATTAAGATAATTTCGCTTCGTGTTTTAATAATATAACGCTATTATTAACGTCATTTGACTTCTAAAAACATAAACTATTGAAAAAGTGCATTGAAACGTACGTGAACGAACATTTATTGGTGTTATTAACTCGAAATACATTATACTTATACCCGCCATACAGTGCAAAACAGTGAGTGCCGTGATTATTTGAGTGCGGTAGTTGTGCACACTTATGTGCGCGCCGACGATACTCGGTGTCCTTGGAAATAGAAGTCGGACAACGTTACTCACTCGCTGCGTATTGTATTAGCTAGCATAAATTCGCCCACTTGCAGTGCGGCTCATTGGCTCAGTGGTACAGACGCTTGCTTAGGCGGGTGACACAAGTTCAAATCCCACAAGGAAAAAAAAAAAAATTTTTTTTTTCTTTTTTCTTTTTTGGCTTGTTCTTTATTATTTGATTTCGAAGATCACATCAATTGCACAAAAATGAAAAGAACACCGCCCCCAACACCGAAAACAACTTCTGACTGCCAAAAAGAACAACAGTCATTTGTAACAAATAGGCCCAACAAAAGACAGGCTCTATCCTCGTCTCCCAAATCACCATCAGAATCCATGCCAATACCACAACAGGATATGCGAGAAATAGGACGGCCAGTCTCACAACAAGATGTGCGAGAAATTGTTAATGACATTATGCAGACACAAATGAACCTGTTGATGACACAAATAGGTGAAACTATCTCACAAACAATTTCTAAAACTATAAACAAAGAGTTATCTTCATTGAAGCAGGAAATAGAGTGTGTAAAAAATTCAATGAATTTTATTAACGAAGAATTTGAAAATGCTAGAAAACATCATGAAACCTTAACGAAGGATGTTGAAAGTATCAAGATGGAAAATAAGGCCCTGCATAGCAATATAACAGAACTCACTAATAAAGTTAATTTCATGGAACAAAACGCACGAATGAATAACGTGGAGGTGCAATGTGTACCAGAGAACAGAAAGGAAAATCTTAATTCCATTATAATCCAAATTGCAAAGACAGTAGGCTGCAATCTTATTGAGGAAAATATACTTCACTGCTCTCGTGTTGCTAAAGGCGACAAATCGAACGTCCGCCCTAGATCCATAATTGTCAAACTGTCATCCACCAGGATGCGCGATGATCGGTTATCTATTGTTTGCCCGAAAGATATATGCCATAATATTCATATGCCCGAATTTCATTTGCCATAATTTCATTTGCCCGAATGTTATGTTTGCCATAAAATACAAATGACATAATTTTAATTGCCCGAACTTCAGATTCCATAATGATTCGAATGCCATACGTATTGTTATCCATATTTTTAATTTGTCTTTCATGTTTCTAACCTAACCTAACCTATTTTTTTTATCATTCTTTTAACCTATTTTACAAGATTTTTCGGTGGGAAATGATGTAATGGCACGGAAACAAAGTTTCTAACACGTAAATAATATAGTAATCAATGAGCATAATATTATTGCACTTAAAATATGGATAACAATACGTATGGCATTCGAATCATTATGGAATCTGATGTTCGGGCAATTAAAATTATGTCATTTGTATTTTATGGCAAACATAACATTCGGGCAAATGAAATTATGGCAAATGAAATTCGGGCATATGAATATTATGGCAAATAAAATTCGGGCAAATGAAATTATGGCAAGTGGGGGTATACCGCGATGATCTTCTGGCAGCTACTATTAATTTCAACAAATTAAATAAATCCAATAAATTGAACTCTGGACACATTGGTATTGCGGGCGATAAACACCCAGTTTACATCATGGAGCACTTATCACCTGCAAACAAATCTCTGCACGCGGCGGCTAGGATCAAAGGCAGAGAACTGGGATATCAGCACGTGTGGGTCCGGAATGGCAGAATTTTTATGCGCAAAACGGATGATTCAGCATACATCTTGATCAGAGACAAAGACTTTCTAAATAAGTTAAAGTAGTGTTTTATTATAATTGTGAATTCTTTTTTATTATCTTTTGCATGTTACTAAATTTTTTTTCTTTTCAAAATTCAGTAATTTAAAAATATATTATCAGAATGTACGCGGATTGCGTACCAAAACGCATAATTTTTATTGTAATCTCGCTTGTTCTATTTACGACATTATAATCTTAACAGAAACCTGGTTGGACGAAGACATATTAAACTCAGAGCTATTCGATGGGAGATACATTGTTCATAGACGCGATAGAAGGTTATCCAATTTTAATTCTAAAAGTAAAGGTGGGGGTGTTCTTATTGCTGTCTCAATTAAACTTGGATCTGTAAGAATGCATAATTGGGAGAGTGATTGTGAGGACCTATGGGTCGTGGTTACCGTTCCGATCACTAAACCTTTACTATCTATTACGTTCTGTGCGGTTTATCTCCCACCGCCAGTCTTGAGGTCTTCACTTGACCATTTTGTACAGAATTGTAACAGTGTGTTTGAAGAGTGTAACAGTAATTTATGTATGTTAGGCGATTTTAATCTGAGTGGCATTGACTGGGACCGTGGTGACATGGAACAGAACTTGCAACTGTCTCCCGTAAAACAGTATTTTGTGGACTTAACTCAATAACAACCACTTCATTCTATCATAAATAACTTAACTCAATATAATCTCATAACAAATTCCATGAATAGGTTACTCGATCTTGTTATAACTAACACATCTGCTTGCACTGTTACTTGCGCAATTGATATTCTTAGCACACCCGTAGACCCTTTACATCCACCAATTGCAATAAATATCCCTGTAGAAGGTGATTGTTATCTCACTTCAAATACCACCCAGAAAAAGCAACTTCTATAAAGCGGACTACAACGTTATAAACAAGCACCTTTCGCAAATTGACTGGAATAGCATATTGGTTGACAGGGCTGATGTGAATACAATGACAGATGCCTTCTATAGGATTATGGCTGAGACAATAACAAAGTATGTTCCCTTGAAAAAACCTCGACATAAGAATTATCCTCCATGGTTCAGCCAAAACTTAATAGGCAGACTGCGGGAGAAAGAGAAATACAGGCAAAAATACAAGCAGTATCGGAATCCACTTGACCAAATTTCATATCGCCTGCTATCAGATCGGTGTAATTTGCAGATCAAAGCCTGTTATAGATCTTACCTAGGGAATGTCGAACGTAGTATTAAAACTAATCCCAAATATTTTTGGAATTTTGTTAAAGCCAAGCGTGGTGGTACTGGTACCTACCCATCATCTTTGTCAGACGGTACTGTTTCCACTTCCGATGGAGTCGAAGTTTGCAACTTATTTGCGAATCATTTTGCCTCGGTATATGCCTCTCCTAACACTGGTCCCAATTGTGAACTGTCCACAACTCCTGCACTCCCACTTACGAACGATTGTTTCTCACGCTTAAGCCTTTGTTCTGCCACTATAGCGGACAAACTTAAATACTTGGACGTTACTAAGGGAGCGGGAGCTGATGGCTTACCCCCGGTATTTGTAAGAAATTGTGCGTCTAACTTAGTGAAGCCACTGAGTAGAATTTTTAATAAATCCCTAGAGACGGGTATTTTTCCAAGGGCCTGGAAGTTGGCTAAGGTCGTTCCTGTCTTTAAATCAGATGATAACAATTTCGTTCAAAACTATAGGCCTATATCCATTCTTCCAACATTGGGAAAAGTTTTTGAGAGCTTAGTTTGTCCATATCTACAACAACATTTGGCACGATTTGTAACTAGCAAACAGCATGGTTTCTTGAAGGGTAGATCAACTTGCACCAACTTAATAAGCTTCACTGAAGATCTTATAGAGTCCATTGACTCGAACAAACAAATAGATGTAGTATACACGGACTTTAGTAAGGCTTTTGACCGCGTACCTCACAAACTGTTGATCTCGAAGCTCTCTGAATGTGGTATTTTAGGATCTATGTTGAAATGGTTGGACTCGTATCTTAAAGATAGACAGTTTTTCGTGGTTGTTAATGGTTTTGCGTCTGGAACTTACCACATCACGTCTGGTGTCCCACAGGGGTCACACTTGGGTCCCGTTTTATTTAATATATTTGTCAACGATTTGCCTTCCTGCATTCGCTACTCAATACCGTACTTATTCGCCGATGATCTTAAACTTTCTAAAGTTGTTGAATCAATACACGATGCAGATAAACTTCAAAAAGACCTTAACTCTCTCAATAAATGGTGTGAAGTTAATGGTATGGACCTTAATGTAAAAAAATGTTCTATCATAAAATTTACGCGGAAAAATAATACCATTCCAAGTAAATATTTGATCAATGGGATCGATTTACGTGAGTTGAAGGTAGTGCGAGACTTAGGAGTTCTTATGGATAGTAAGTTGACTTTTATTCCTCACATAAACCACATTATTAAAAGATCATCAAAGGCACTAGGGTTTTTGTTAAGAAATAGTAAAGAGTTCAAAGCCACAACCAAAATACTACTCTATAACTCACTAGTTCGAACCACTTTGGAATACGCAAGTACTGTCTGGAGACCACATTACACTAATCACTCGTTGAGGATTGAAAGAGTTCAAAAAAAATTTACCAGACATCTTGCCTTTGTAAGTGGTGTTTCGAGGAGGGCTCTTGCTTATGAGGATAGATTAACTCATTTTTGTATGAGCAGCCTGGATAAGCGTAGAGACCTCTCCGACCTGGTGATCTTATACAAGATCCTTAATAACGAGTTATGTTGCTCGAAACTAGTGGAAAGTATTAAATTTCGTGTACCCCTACGCTTGCCTCGCCACCCAATAGATACATTCAATATTCCGTTTCGAAGAACTGTCCTAGGTGCTAACTCTCCAATCCCGAGAATGCTTAGGATATACAATAAATACAATCGCTCCACAGACATTGATCTCTTTTCCATGTCACTGCGCAGGATTCGACAATCGGTTTTAGATGCTTAATAGTGCCTGTATCTGTATTTATCTGTATTTATGTATAATATAACAATTCAATAATATGTATATATAAATATATGTATGTAATATATGTGTTGTATGTATATATATTTAACATTAACACTATGTAAACCAGTTCTTGTAAACACACTTTTTTCTTTTTACATTTTATCTGTCTTCCTAATTGAACCAGTATTATAATATCTCTCAAACTAAATTGTATAACATGTTGTGTTCGCCTATAAGTGGCTTTACATTTAGTTAACTGTATATATATTAAGCTATCAAACATGTATTAGTGTATAAGCTGTTGGTGGACTTTTTTATAATAAATAAAATAAAAAATAAATAAAATTAGAGTATTTATAACTAGCTAGATTTTAGTTTATTAAAAATCCCAATTAAACACATCCGCGAGTGACGTACTCAAGCAATTGTTAGCCAAACGAGTGTATTAACAAATCGTTTTAAATTTAATAATCTTATAATTGTTTAAATAACATTTCGAATTATATTTTGCGATTTTAGAACAATAATTTTAAAGTAAATTCTGAGTAATTAAAAACTCTTAAGGATATTGTTGGCGCGGTAAATACCATGGCGCGGACCATTGTATTTCCCGCGTCAAAACACTACCATATTAATCATTAGTAACAAATAAATAGCTTTGCCAACATTTAGAATACTTTTGGTAATATTTAGCGATTTTAGGATTACATGTTAAGCGATAATTAATTAGTTGAGAAATCTTATTAATTTATGATTAATGTTTGGACGTAGGTAGAAAATCAATGCGGCGACATATACTATTGTAAGACTTATTTTGAGCTGAATAAAATGTGAATTACGTAAGTTATTTTTTTTTTATTAGGTTATCTGTTAAAATTTTGATTTTACAGGCACTTGAACTTGAGAACACGAAAAATCGTACGGCTGGAGAATGGCCCATATCTTCCCCTAGCTTACGCCACCTCTCAAATCGAAAATTGGTGGTTTCACATTTTAATGCCATTGGATAGAGTCGCTCGGAGCGCGTCTAGCCAGTGGTCAGTTGATATAGACATTCACCAGTTAGTAGTCACCTATTTCCTATTTTTTCGGCACCTCAAACGGCTACCTCTTCCGGACTGTGTCACCACCGAAATGACTTTATTTTTTTGTTCGGGCTTGTGCTTGTGGGTGTTTTCTAATTCGCGTCCGTCTCGACGTTAGTTCAACAGTCTAGTGTTTCTTTTCGGGAAATTTAAATGTTCGATTTGCATTTCGGCACAGCCACTTTAATGACCATAAAAAAATTTACCACTCGTATTGCAATAACAACTATAAAGTGAAGTCGGATGGTCGGGCCGCGCGTTGCGGACGTGTCAATTATTCAAAGCTGGCTGGCTATTGTACAGTCGACATGTGTTTGTGGGTATTATATAACTTGTTGTCGACATCTATTTGTGGATATTTCATAATTTAACCCTTAACCACCTACCTGCGGTCTCTGAGACCGCAACGTATTTTTATATTCAAATATTTTAATCTATGTGTGTCGTACGACAGTGCGCGTCTATATACCTTTTCTACACATCCATCAGCACTGCGCTTGCACTCGACGAGTGTAGACGTGCGCGCGTTTGGGCAGGGTAAGCAAAAATATTTCGTCAGCGGTCTCTGTGACCGCCTGTAGGTGGTTATGTGATTTCTTTTTCACCGCACGATTTAATTTATATTAGTGAAAAATTTATAAAAGAGACGAAATTATACAAGGATGGTTGCAACAGGAGATGTCAGACAACGAGGTTATGCCAGACGAAGATTGTAGTGACTTGGAACCCGATTCGGTCAAGTATGCTGCTCAGGGACTGTGAATCCGAATCTGAGATCGAGGGCGATGATGATGAATTTTCGATGCAAGACAGTTTATCTTAGCCTGAATCAACAGGTACAGTCTATTCAAGACCAAGAAACGCAAGACTGTTTACTTATGTATTATGTGCAAGTGCACCAATTTGTTTCGAGTGTGCGAAAAAAATATGCTGCCACTGCCGCGAGAAATTGTAAATATTTGATGGTTGCAATTTTGTTGAATTATATAATTAATATCTGTTTTTTTAATTTCATTACTTAGTTACGACCCTAAGCTCATAGGAATAAATCCAAAAAAGTTGATTTTTCATGTTTTATTATGTATCAGATCTAATTTTTTAAGAAGATTATATTTTTGTGCTAAAACTACTTGTCTTTAAAAGGTTATAACAGATGTTGAGATTTTATTATAGTTTATGTTTTTTAAAAGTCTTAAATAAAAGTCTAAATTATAAACAAGTATTTTACTCATTTAAATCCTTTGTTGATTTTATAGAAATCGAATTTAGGGTGGTTATCTATGAGCGGTCTCCAAGACCGCGCGTAGGTGGTTGAGTTACAGAAATATGTGGTAGATGGTCAAGGGTTAATACTGTATTTTGAGTGCAGTTTCCAGTATTCGCCGTCATGGAGTCGCTCTGGCGTTTTTAAAAAAAGCGTTTTCGGAAGAAGTGTATTATGGTGGTATTTATTCTGCAGATAGTCATATCTTCCCCTAGCTTACGACACCTCTTAAATCGAAAATTGGTGGTTTCACATTTTAATGCCATAGGAAAGAGTCGCTCGGAGCGCGTCTAGCCTTTACCAGTTAGAAATCACCTATTTCCTATTTTTTCTGCATCTGAAACGGCTTCGACTTCCGAACGGTGTCAACACCGATATGGTTTTTTTTTTTGTTTAGGCTTATACTTGTGGGAATTTTCTTACTCGTGTTTGTCCAGACGTTAGTTCACAGTCTAGTATTTCTTTTCGGGCAATTCAAATGTTCGTTTTGCATTTCGGTACAGCCACTTTATTAACCTTAAAAAAAATTACCACATGCATAGCACTAACAACTATAAAGTGAAGGATGAGGGATTAGTGGGATGGTCAGGCCGCGCGTTGCGGACGTGTCAATTATCTAAAGCTGGCTTGCTGTTGTACAGTCGACATGTGTTTGTGGGTATTATATAATTTGTTGTCGATATCTGTTTGTGGATATTTCATAATTTAATACTGTATTTTGAATGCAGTTTCCAGTATTCGCCGTCATGGAGTCGCTCTGAAGTTTTTGAAAATAGCGATTTCGGAAGAAGTGTATTATGATGGTATTTATTCTGCAGATAGTCATATCTTCCCTTCGCTTACGCCACCTCTCAAATCGAAAATTGGTGGTTTCACCATTGGATAGAGTCGCTCGGAGCGCGTCTAGCCAGTGGTCAGTTGAAATAGACATTCACAAGTTAGTAGTCACCTATTTCCTATTTTTTCGGCACCTCAAACGGCTACCTCTTCCGGACTGTGTCACCACCGAAATGACTTTATTTTTTTGTTCAGGCTTGTGCTTGTGGGTGTTTTCTAATTCGCGTCCATCTCGAAGTTAGTTCTACAGTCTAGTGTTTCTTGTCGGGCAATTAAAATGTTCGATTTGCATTTCGGCACAGCCACTTTAATGACCATATACAAATTAACCACGTGTATTGCAATAACATGAAGTCGGAGGTCAGGCCGCACGTTGCGGACGTGTCAATTATCCAACGCTGGCTTGCTGTTGTACAGTCGACATGTGTTTGTGGGTATTATATAACTAGTTGTCGACATCTGTTTGTTGATATTTCATAATTAAATACTGTATTTTGAGTGCAGTTTCCAGTATTCACTGTCATTGAGTCGCTCTGTGGTTTTTTAAAAAGCTTTTTGGGAAGAAGTGTATTATGATGGTATTTATTCTGCAGATAGTCATATCTTCCCCTAGCTTACGACACCTCTTAAATCGAAAATTGGTGGTTTCACATTTTAATGCCATAGGAAAGAGTCGCTCGGAGCGCGTCTAGCCTTTACCAGTTAGAAATCACCTATTTCCTATTTTTTCTGCATCTGAAACGGCTTCGACTTCCGAACGGTGTCAACACCGATATGGTTTTTTTTTTTTTGTTTAGGCTTATACTTGTGGGAATTTTCTTATTCGTGTTTGTCCAGACGTTAGTTCACAGTCTAGTATTTCTTTTCGGGCAATTCAAATGTTCGTTTTGCATTTCGGTACAGCCACTTTATTAACCTTAAAAAAAATTAGCACTAACAACTATAAAGTGAAGGATGAGGGATTAGTGGGATGGTCAGGCCGCGCGTTGCGGACGTGTCAATTATCTAAAGCTGGCTTGCTGTTGTACAGTCGACATGTGTTTGTGGGTATTATATAATTTGTTGTCGATATCTGTTTGTGGATATTTCATAATTTAATACTGTATTTTGAATGCAGTTTCCAGTATTCGCCGTCATGGAGTCGCTCTGAAGTTTTTGAAAATAGCGATTTCGGAAGAAGTGTATTATGATGGTATTTATTCTGCAGATAGTCATATCGATGGCCCCACCGAATAAACGTGCATGTGAAAAACGTCAATTTTACAGGAGAGAATAAAAACGTTTAATCCTTTCTATCTCGGGTATTATTATAGGTAGGTTAAAACAATGTACAATGAAATTAAAGATAAAAAAATAATCTTTTAGCTGATATAATTTATTTTAAGGAATAGTCGTTAATCTAGTCAATAATCAAGAAAATCCATATTATACAATTACTCGAGTGAAATTAGAGTAGTCAGTTGACTGTTATAGATCATTACACGTTTATTCGTGTGAATTTAAACGATATTGATGAACATAACGCAATGATACACTATTATTCTAGGGAAATCACGCGTCTTTTGATGGCGGCTGCAATTGTTTGCACGCTTGTATTACAGAAATATTTGGTGATCTATGGATGGTAATAAAAATTACATTTATATTCGTGTCATTAAGTTAGCTTTACAATGTGTTATGCATATTAACATTATGAATACACGCTATGTAATATTAAAATGTTGCATAATCTTTATAGGGAAAATAAACAAAACTACTGTTTTTATACATTATTTTTATTTATTATCATAATAATAACAATGAAACTATTTTTTATAATAATCAGCCTTTGACATTCATAGAGATATTTCTCATTACTATAGAAATTGAGCAAAAATCAACAAAAAAAACAAACAGCTTATCCTATAAGCATTTTGAGAACTAAATAAATTCCAACATAATCTTTAATAAAATTGTCGTCATCTCAGCCCATTGCTGCCCACTGCTGAGCATAGGCCTCTTCCGAAGCTTGCCAACAAAACCCAGCGATTTTCACCAGGTCGTCGGTCCATCTGGTAGGTGGTCGTCCCACACTGCACTTTCCAGTACGTGGCCTCCACTCCAGGATCTTTCGGCCCAAACGACCGTCCAATCTTCGTGCTATGTGGCCGGCCCATTGCCACTTCAGTTTGCTAATCTGGTGGGTTATGTCAGCAAGTTTGGTTCTTCTACGGATCTCCTCATTTCTGATTCGATCACGTAGAGAAATGCCGAGCATAGCCCTCTCCATAGCTCTCTGCGCGACATTGAGCCTTCTAAAAAGATCTTTTGTGAAGCACCACGTCTCAGCGCCGTAAGTCATCACAGGTAACACACATTGGTTGTACACCTTTGTCTTGAGACACTGAGGTATTTTGGACGAGAACACGTTGTGCAGTTTCCCGAACGCTGCCCAGCCGATTTGCATCGGCCTACTGACCTCTCTCTCTAAAGTTGATATTCCTAAACGGATTGCCTGTCCGAGGTAGATATATTCGTCCACAATTTCGAGAGTAAAGTTCCCTACAGTTTGTACGGTGGGTGCAACATTAATCATATTTTTTGTTTTATCCATGTTCATTCTAAGATCCACTTGTTGGGAAACTTTATCGAGGTCATCGAGCATTTGTCCTAGATCTTCCAGCGACTCGGCCATGACTACGATGTCATCAGCAAATCGAAGGTGAGTGATGTATTTTGCCTTGCCAATAATATTGATACCAAGTTCTTGCCATTCCAGCAACTTAAAGGAATTCTCCAGAGCAGCCTGCAGTAAACAGTTTCGGAGATATGACAACTACCTGTCGTACTCCTCTTTGTAAGGGGATTTCCTTCGTGCGATTTTCCTGTACTCGGACTGACATGGTGGCGCTGTTATACAAACACTTCAATGTACCGATAATCTACACGGCATCGCTGTGGGGATCTAAGAACCGCCCAAATTTCGACGGAATCGAAGGCTTTTTCATAGTCCACGAACGCTAAGCATAGTGGCCGATTGTACTCCTCCGTCTTCTGTATAATCTGCCACAGCGTATGTAAGTGCTCTATGGTACTAAAGCCTTTTCGGGAACCGGCTTGTTCGGAAGGCTGGAAGTCATCGAGCCTGCGTTCGAGACGATTCGTGATGACTCTAGAGAACAGCTTGTAGACATGGCTTAGCAGTGTTATGGGCCGGTAGTTCTTCAGTAAGGTTTTGTCACCTTTTTTGAAGAACACCCCTGTTCCATGCTCCTGGCGTTTTGCCGTCGAGCGGGGAGAAATAAAAGAGCTTCTGAGGGACTTTTAGTACCGGTGTTCCACCCGCTTTCAGGAGCTCTGTAGTGATTCCATCCTCACCCGGTGTCTTGTTTTTCTTAAGTTGTTTGAGAGCCATTCTTATCTCGTACAGGCTGATGTCCGGGATGTCTTCGGTATAGTGTCGGGTTAGCTTGGCTCTGGGGTCTGTCGCCACAATAGCTGGCTCAGCACAGACCGAGGTATATAACTGCCCATAGAACCTCTCTATCTCCCGTAGCAACTCTGACTTGTTTGACGTCACGCGTCCATCTTCAGTCTTCAGCTTTGTCAGTTGGCTTTGCCCAATAGACGCGTCTCTTGCGAACACTTTGGAGCCTTGGTTCCGCTTAATTGTCTCCTTAATACGCTGGGTATTAAAGGAGCGTAAATCATGTCGCAGAGACTTCCTAATCAGTCTATTCAGCTGCCTATATGACTCAGCTTCATCCGAAGTTTTCAGCGTCAAAAAACGTCGACTAGCCATGAGGTGTCGGGTATGGTCGGATAGTTTTTGAGGTCTTTTTTTACGGTGGCTTTTGAAAAACTTGGACCGTACCGTATGAACAGTTTCAGTTTACAGCCTGCTATTTATATCTTCCACTGATAAACAGCTGCCCAGCCATTGAAAGCGATTCGACAGTTCAAGCTGAAAGCTCTCGGGGTTTTGGATATGTGCCTTCGATGGTCGGAGCGCAGACTTCACCAGACGCGTTCTTTCCAGTTTGACGTTGATATTCAATGTGCCTCTAACGATACGGTGATCACTTCCGGTTTTAATCCTGTTGATCACAGATACGTCGTTGAAATGACGTCTTCTAATGGTCATGATGTAGTCTATCTCATTTTTAGTTCAACCGTTCGGACCCAACCAGGTCCATTTTCTGTGCGGCGACTTTCGTAAGAATGAATTCTTCATAAAAAGTCCTTCTTTCTCCATAAAGTCAGCTATCATCTGTCCCCTGAGATTCCAATGTTCATATCCAAATCGTCCCACTTTCAGCTCACCATCGCTTCTACGGCCCAGCTTTGCATTGAAGTCTCCCATGTGAAATGTGTTTTGGAGCTATGTATGGCCCCTACTAATGTCCTCATATAGCTTCCACTTCAACACTTTGTATTCTTACGCCGTCACCACACGGCTGGTGCTTGATTTATAGCAATAAATTACAAAACTTATCTATTATTACCCTGCGAGACCCGATTGCAAAAATTGATTGTCGTTTATATATGGTTAAGGCACTTTTACTCTACTTTTTATTTTATTAAGAATAATGAAATACTGGTGCTTGATTTATAGCAATAAATTATAAAACTTATCTATTATGGTAGGAAACAATGCAAAATTATTTGCTAAGTTACTTCTCGTGCAAGACACATTACTCAAAAAAGCACCAAAAAAATATACACGAATAAACGTGCAAACGCATATTGCCTATACTTAACAACAAAGAACTAACAATATCAAACGTTTTGCTGTTTATACACGTTTATTCTTGTGAAACAGAGAGAGTATGAAGCATGTAATAGTCACTTAAAATAATATTCTTGGGACAAAAAAATATATTATTTCCGTGGAAAAAAGGTTTTTAATGCAATTGCAGGCTTGTTTATGATCAAAAAATTCTAAAAAAAGAGGGAGGTAGAGGAGAGGCTAATGTAACGAAATACCAAAAAAAAATTTTTTTGTGCAATGGCTATTACACGTTTATTCGGTGGGGCCATCGATATCTTCCCTTCGCTTACGCCACCTCTCAAATCGAAAATTGGTGGTTTCACCATTGGATAGAGTCGCTCGGAGCGCGTCTAGCCAGTGGTCAGTTGAAATAGACATTCACAAGTTAGTAGTCACCTATTTCCTATTTTTTCGGCACCTCAAACGGCTACCTCTTCCGGACTGTGTCACCACCGAAATGACTTTATTTTTTTGTTCAGGCTTGTGCTTGTGGGTGTTTTCTAATTCGCGTCCATCTCGACGTTAGTTCTACAGTCTAGTGTTTCTTGTCGGGCAATTAAAATGTTCGATTTGCATTTCGGCACAGCCACTTTAATGACCATATACAAATTAACCACGTGTATTGCAATAACATGAAGTCGGAGGTCAGGCCGCACGTTGCGGACGTGTCAATTATCCAACGCTGGCTTGCTGTTGTACAGTCGACATGTGTTTGTGGGAATTATATAATTTGTTGTCGACATCTGTTTGTAGATATTTCATAATTATTAAATACTGTATTTTGAGTGCAGTTTCCAGTATTTGCCGTCATTGTGTCGCTCTGTGGTTTTTTAAAAAGCTTTTTCGGAAGAAGTGTATTATGGTGGTATTTATTCTGCAGACAGTCATATCTTCCCCTAGCTTACGACACCTCTCAAATCGAAAATTGAAAATAAGTGGTTTCACATTTTAATGCCATAGGGTAGAGTCGCTCGGAGCGCGATTAGCCATTGGCCACTTAATATTGACATTCACCAGTTAGAAATTACCTATTTCCTATTTTTTTGGCACTTCAAACGGCCACCTCTTCTGGACTGTGTTACCACCGAAATGACTTTATTTTTTTGTTCAGGCTTGTGCTTGTGGGTGTTTTCTAATTTGCGACCGTCTCGACGTTAGTTCTATAGTCTAGTGTTTCTTTTCAGGCAATTGAACTGTTCGATTTGCATTTCGGCACAGCCACTTTAATGACCATATACAAAATTACCACGTGTATTGCAATAACAACTAAAAAGTGAAGTCGGAGGTCAGGCCCGCACGTTGCGGACGTGTCAATTATCCAAAGCTGGCTTGCTGTTGTACAGTCGACATGTGTTTGTGGGAATTATATAATTTGTTGTCGACATCTGTTTGTAGATATTTCATAATTTAATACTGTATTTTGAGTGCAGTTTCCAGTATTCGCCGTCATTGAGTCGCTCTGTGGTTTTTAACAGGCTTTTCGGAAGAAGTGTATTATGGTGGTATTTATTCTGCAGATAGTCATATCTTCCCCTAGCTTACGCCACCTCTCAAATCGAAAATTGGTGCTTTCACATTTTATTGCCATTGGATAGAGTTGCTCGGAGCGCGTCTAGCCTTTGGCCACTTAATATAGACATTCAACAGTTAGAAATCATCTATTTCCTATTTTTTCAGCATCTGAAACGGCTGCGACTTCCGAACGGTGTCAACACCGATATGACTTTATTTTTTTGTTAAAGGACGTGTCAATTATTCAAAGCTGGCTGGCTATTGTACAGTCGACATGTGTTTGTGGGTATTATATAACTTGTTGTCGACATCTATTTGTGGATATTTCATAATTTAATACTGTATTTTGAGTGCAGTTTCCAGTATTCGCCGTCATGGAGTCGCTCTGTCGTTTTTAAAAAAAGCGTTTTCGGAAGAAGTGTGTTATGGTGGTATTTATTCTGCAGATAGTCATTTCTTCCCCTAGCTTACGACACCTCTTAAATCGAAAATTGGTGGTTTCACATTTTAATGCCATAGGAAAGAGTCGCTCGGAGCGCGTCTAGCCTTTGGCCTCTTAATATAGACATTCACCAGTTAGAAATCACTTTTACAAATTTTTCACAATGTAAGATTTTGATTGGAAATAACTTTTTATTGATTTTTGACGTAATGTATCACATCTTTTCATTGCTGCCAAGTCCCTGATGCGCTTCAATTGTAAAAACTGTATGGGATCCGATTCATCTTGTCTTTCAAACCACTTAAAAGCAACATCCAGAGCTTCAAAAGCTTCTGCATGAGATGGTACGTGAGTTACATCCTCAGTTTCGGTCTCTTCTTCATCCTCTCTCTCGTTACTGTTTAAACCTCAATAATTTCTTCATCAGTTAATATTTGGAATCCAGGGTCTTCACTATCGTAGTTCAGCCACTCCTTGATATTCTCTTCATCACACCCTTCACCAATGCTAAGAACTTTCATTATTTCTGTTATTTCTTCAAAATCGTCGTGTGGTTTTATTGCAGAATTAGATAGAGTTAATTTTAATAATTTATTCCATGCCCTTTTCAATGTTTGCGATTCCACAGAGTTCCACGCTTCTACCAGCATATAACAACAATCTTTTAAATTAATTTCTTTAAAAAACTTTAACATCGTTTCTATTTCACTATCATCTACCGACAAAAGGCGACGCAGTAGCTGCTTTCTGTATAAACGTTTTAAAGTTTCAATGACACTTTGGTCCATAGGTTGCAATATCGATGTTACGTTAGGGGGCAAAAACTTAACCGTGAACTTTCCATTTTCTCGATTTAGTGTTTCAGCGGAAGGGTGCGTTGGTGCATTATCTAATAACAACAATACATCACCTTCTTTTCCCACTTCCTTTTGAAATTTCTTCACCTCAGGAATAAACGTATTTTCATACCAAGTAAGAAAAATATCTGTGTTCATCCACGCTTTTTGTTGGTTAGCGTAAGTTAACGGGATTTTAACATTTTTGAAACAGCGCGGATTTTTTGATTTTCCAATAAGTAGCAGTGGCAATCTATGTGTTCCCTTAGCGTTTGCGCAAACCATAACTGTAACTCTGTCCTTACTCACTTTGTGCCCCGGTGCTGCATTTTCACGACGCGATGCTAATGATCTGCTTAGTAGAGATTTCCAATTAAGACCTGTTTCGTCCGCATTGTATACAAAATCTAAATCGTATTCTTTTTCATCTAGAAATTCTTTTAATTCGTCTACAAAAGAGTCGGCCGATGCAACGTTAGCAGACAGTTTTTCTCCCTGAATCTCCAGTTCTCGAATTCCATGTCTAGATTTGAATTTTGCTAACCAGCCACAGCTCGCCTTGAAAGAAGTATCACCACCAAGCTTTTGATTAAAGTCTAATGCTTTTTCACATAACAGAGGTCCAGATATGGGCTGGCCGCATGCTCTCTTTTGTAAGAACCAAGTAAAAACTGCATTCTCCAGAATTTCATTTTGAGATTTTTTCATAACTTTACGTTGCGAGCTTCCATCTTCTTTCTCAAGCGCGTTGGTGAATTTCATTATAGAATCAGAATTCTTTTTAATTTCGGATATCGTAGAAGCTCCTACACCATATACTTGTACCAACTTACTGCCAGTTTCACCATTTTTTAAACTCTCAATTATCTTCACTTTGTCTTTAAGAGACGACTTTCGAACGGAGTCAACGCCGATATGACTTTATTTTTTTGTTTAGGCTTATACTTGTGGGCATTTTCTAATTCGTGTTTGTCTAGACGTTAGTTCACAGTCTAGTTTTTCTTTTCGGGCAATTCAAATGTTCTTTTTGCATTTTGGCATAGCCACTTTATTAACCTAAAAAAAAATTACCACATGCATAGCACTAACAACTATATAGTGAAGGATGAGGGATTAGTCGGATGGTCAGGCCGCGCGTTGCGGACGTGTCAATTATTCAAAGCTGGCTGGCTATTGTACAGTCGAGATGTGTTTGTGGGTATTATATAACTTGTTATCGACATCTATATGTGGATATTTTATAATTTAATACTGTATTTTGAGTGCAGTTTCCAGTATTCGCCGTCATGGAGTCGCTCTGTCGTTTTTAAAAAAAGCGTTTTCGGAAGAAGTGTGTTATGGTGGTATTTATTCTGCAGATAGTCATATTTTCCCCTAGCTTACAACACCTCTCAAACAGAAAATTGGTGCTTTCACATTTTATTGCCATTGGATAGAGTCGCTCGGAGCGCGTCTAGCCTGTGGTCACTTGGTAAAGACGTTCACCAGTTAGTAGTCACCTGTTTCCTATTTTTTCGGCATCTGTAACGGCTACGACTTCCGGACTGTGTCACCACCGAAATGACTTTATTTTTTTGTTCAGGCTTGTGCTTGTGGGTGTTTTCTAATTCGCGTCCGTCTCGACGTTAGTTCAACAGTCTAGTGTTTCTTTTCGGGAAATTTAAATGTTCGATTTGCATTTCGGCACAGCCACTTTAATGACCATAAAAAAATTTACCACTCGTATTGCAATAACAACTATAAAGTGAAGTCGGATGGTCAGGCCGCGCGTTGCGGACGTGTCAATTATCCAAAGCTGGCTTGCTGTTGTACAGTCCACACCCACCTCTCAAATCGAAAATTGGTGGTTTCACATTTTAATGCCATTGGATAGAGTCGCTCGGAGCGCGTCTAGCCAGTGGTCAGTTGATATAGACATTCACCAGTTAGTAGTCACCTATTTCCTATTTTTTCGGCACCTCAAACGGCTACCTCTTCCGGACTGTGTCACCACCGAAATGACTTTACTTTTTTGTTCAGGCTTGTGCTTGTGGATGTTTTCCAATTCGCGTCCGTCTCGACGTTAGTTCTACAGTCTAGTGTTTCTTGTCGGGCAAGTAAAATGTTCGATTTGCATTTCGGCACAGCCACTTTAATGACCATAAACAAATTTACCACGTGTATTGCAATAACAACTATAAAGTGAAGTCGGATGGTCAGGCCGCGCGTTGCGGACGTGTCAATTATGCAACGCTGGCTTGCTGTTGTACAGTCGACATGTGTTTGTGGGTATTATATAACTAGTTGTCGACATCTGTTTGTTGATATTTCATAATTAAATACTGTATTTTGAGTGCAGTTTCCAGTATTCACTGTCATTGAGTCGCTCTGTGGTTTTTTAAAAAGCTTTTTGGGAAGAAGTGTATTATGATGGTATTTATTCTGCAGATAGTCATATCTTCCCGTAGCTTACGCCACCTCTCAAATCGAAAATTGGTGCTTTCACATTTTATTGCCATTGGATAAAGTTGCCCGGAGCGCGTCTAGCCTTTGGCCACTTAATATAGACATTCAACAGTTAGAAATCACCTATTTCCTATTTTTCAGCATCTGAAACGGCTGCGACTTCCGAACGGAGTCAACGCCGATATGACTTTATTTTTTTGTTTAGGCTTATACTTGTGGCCATTTTCTAATTCGTGTTTGTCTAGACGTTAGTTCACAGTCTAGTATTTCTTTTCGGGCAATTCAAATGTTCGTTTTGCATTTTGGCATAGCCACTTTATTAACCTTAAAAAAAATTACCACATGCATAGCACTAACAACTATATAGTGAAGGATGAGGGATTAGTCGGATGGTCAGGCCGCGCGTTGCGGACGTGTCAATTATCTAAAGCTGGCTGGCTATTGTACAGTCGACATGTGTTTGTGGGTATTATATAACTTGTTGTCGACATCTATTTGTGGATATTTCATAATTTAATACTGTATTTTGAGTGCAGTTTCCAGTATTCGCCGTCATGGAGTCGCTCTGTCGTTTTTAAAAAAAGCGTTTTCGGAAGAAGTGTATTATGGTGGTATTTATTCTGCAGATAGTCATATCTTCCCCTAGCTTACGACACCTCTTAAATCGAAAATTGGTGGTTTCACATTTTAATGCCATAGGAAAGAGTCGCTCGGAGCGCGTCTAGCCTTTACCAGTTAGAAATCACCTATTTCCTATTTTTTCTGCATCTGAAACGGCTTCGACTTCCGAAGGGTGTCAACACCGATATGGTTTTTTTTTTTTTGTTTAGGCTTATACTTGTGGGAATTTTCTTATTCGTGTTTGTCCAGACGTTAGTTCACAGTCTAGTATTTCTTTTCGGGCAATTCAAATGTTCGTTTTGCATTTCGGTACAGCCACTTTATTAACCTTAAAAAAAATTACCACATGCATAGCACTAACAACTATAAAGTGAAGGATGAGGGATTAGTCGGATGGTCAGGCCGCGCGTTGCGGACGTGTCAATTATCTAAAGCTGGCTGGCTATTGTACAGTCGACATGTGTTTGTGGGTATTATATAACTTGTTGTCGACATCTATTTGTGGATATTTCATAATTTAATACTGTATTTTGAGTGCAGTTTCCAGTATTCGCCGTCATGGAGTCGCTCTGTCGTTTTTAAAAAAAGCGTTTTCGGAAGAAGTGTATTATGGTGGTATTTATTCTGCAGATAGTCATATCTTCCCCTAGCTTACGACACCTCTTAAATCGAAAATTGGTGGTTTCACATTTTAATGCCATAGGAAAGAGTCGCTCGGAGCGCGTCTAGCCTTTACCAGTTAGAAATCACCTATTTCCTATTTTTTCTGCATCTGAAACGGCTTCGACTTCCGAACGGTGTCAACACCGATATGGTTTTTTTTTTTTTGTTTAGGCTTATACTTGTGGGAATTTTCTTATTCGTGTTTGTCCAGACGTTAGTTCACAGTCTAGTATTTCTTTTCGGGCAATTCAAATGTTCGTTTTGCATTTCGGTACAGCCACTTTATTAACCTTAAAAAAAATTACCACATGCATAGCACTAACAACTATAAAGTGAAGGATGAGGGATTAGTGGGATGGTCAGGCCGCGCGTTGCGGACGTGTCAATTATCTAAAGCTGGCTTGCTGTTGTACAGTCGACATGTGTTCGTGGGTATTATATAATTTGTTGTCGATATCTGTTTGTGGATATTTCATAATTTAATACTGTATTTTGAATGCAGTTTCCAGTATTCGCCGTCATGGAGTCGCTCTGAAGTTTTTGAAAATAGCGATTTCGGAAGAAGTGTATTATGATGGTATTTATTCTGCAGATAGTCATATCTTCCCTTCGCTTACGCCACCTCTCAAATCGAAAATTGGTGGTTTCACCATTGGATAGAGTCGCTCGGAGCGCGTCTAGCCAGTGGTCAGTTGAAATAGACATTCACAAGTTAGTAGTCACCTATTTCCTATTTTTTCGGCACCTCAAACGGCTACCTCTTCCGGACTGTGTCACCACCGAAATGACTTTATTTTTTGTTCAGGCTTGTGCTTGTGGGTGTTTTCTAATTCGCGTCCATCTCGACGTTAGTTCTACAGTCTAGTGTTTCTTGTCGGGCAATTAAAATGTTCGATTTGCATTTCGGCACAGCCACTTTAATGACCATATACAAATTAACCACGTGTATTGCAATAACATGAAGTCGGAGGTCAGGCCGCACGTTGCGGACGTGTCAATTATCCAACGCTGGCTTGCTGTTGTACAGTCGACATGTGTTTGTGGGTATTATATAACTAGTTGTCGACATCTGTTTGTTGATATTTCATAATTAAATACTGTATTTTGAGTGCAGTTTCCAGTATTCACTGTCATTGAGTCGCTCTGTGGTTTTTTAAAAAGCTTTTTGGGAAGAAGTGTATTATGATGGTATTTATTCTGCAGATAGTCATATCTTCCCTTCGCTTACGCCACCTCTCAAATCGAAAATTGGTGGTTTCACCATTGGATAGAGTCGCTCGGAGCGCGTCTAGCCAGTGGTCAGTTGAAATAGACATTCACAAGTTAGTAGTCACCTATTTCCTATTTTTTCGGCACCTCAAACGGCTACCTCTTCCGGACTGTGTCACCACCGAAATGACTTTATTTTTTTGTTCAGGCTTGTGCTTGTGGGTGTTTTCTAATTCGCGTCCATCTCGACGTTAGTTCTACAGTCTAGTGTTTCTTGTCGGGCAATTAAAATGTTCGATTTGCATTTCGGCACAGCCACTTTAATGACCATATACAAATTAACCACGTGTATTGCAATAACATGAAGTCGGAGGTCAGGCCGCACGTTGCGGACGTGTCAATTATCCAACGCTGGCTTGCTGTTGTACAGTCGACATGTGTTTGTGGGTATTATATAACTAGTTGTCGACATCTGTTTGTTGATATTTCATAATTAAATACTGTATTTTGAGTGCAGTTTCCAGTATTCACTGTCATTGAGTCGCTCTGTGGTTTTTTAAAAAGCTTTTTGGGAAGAAGTGTATTATGATGGTATTTATTCTGCAGATAGTCATATCTTCCCCTAGCTTACGACACCTCTTAAATCGAAAATTGGTGGTTTCACATTTTAATGCCATAGGAAAGAGTCGCTCGGAGCGCGTCTAGCCTTTACCAGTTAGAAATCACCTATTTCCTATTTTTTCTGCATCTGAAACGGCTTCGACTTCCGAACGGTGTCAACACCGATATGGTTTTTTTTTTTTTGTTTAGGCTTATACTTGTGGGAATTTTCTTATTCGTGTTTGTCCAGACGTTAGTTCACAGTCTAGTATTTCTTTTCGGGCAATTCAAATGTTCGTTTTGCATTTCGGTACAGCCACTTTATTAACCTTAAAAAAAATTACCACATGCATAGCACTAACAACTATAAAGTGAAGGATGAGGGATTAGTGGGATGGTCAGGCAGCGCGTTGCGGACGTGTCAATTATCTAAAGCTGGCTTGCTGTTGTACAGTCGACATGTGTTTGTGGGTATTATATAATTTGTTGTCGATATCTGTTTGTGGATATTTCATAATTTAATACTGTATTTTGAATGCAGTTTCCAGTATTCGCCGTCATGGAGTCGCTCTGAAGTTTTTGAAAATAGCGATTTCGGAAGAAGTGTATTATGATGGTATTTATTCTGCAGATAGTCATATCTTCCCTTCGCTTACGCCACCTCTCAAATCGAAAATTGGTGGTTTCACCATTGGATAGAGTCGCTCGGAGCGCGCCTAGCCAGCGGTCAGTTGAAATAGACATTCACAAGTTAGTAGTCACCTATTTCCTATTTTTTCGGCACCTCAAACGGCTACCTCTTCCGGACTGTGTCACCACCGAAATGACTTTATTTTTTTGTTCAGGCTTGTGCTTGTGGGTGTTTTCTAATTCGCGTCCATCTCGACGTTAGTTCTACAGTCTAGTGTTTCTTGTCGGGCAATTAAAAATGTTCGATTTGCATTTCGGCACAGCCACTTTAATGACCATATACAAATTAACCACGTGTATTGCAATAACATGAAGTCGGAGGTCAGGCCGCACGTTGCGGACGTGTCAATTATCCAAAGCTGGCTTGCTGTTGTACAGTCGACATGTGTTTGTGGGAATTATATAATTTGTTGTCGACATCTGTTTGTAGATATTTCATAATTATTAAATACTGTATTTTGAGTGCAGTTTCCAGTATTCGCCGTCATTGTGTCGCTCTGTGGTTTTTTAAAAAGCTTTTTCGGAAGAAGTGTATTATGGTGGTATTTATTCTGCAGACAGTCATATCTTCCCTAGCTTACGACACCTCTCAAATCGAAAATAAGTGGTTTCACATTTTAATGCCATAGGGTAGAGTCGCTCGGAGCGCGATTAGCCATTGGCCATTTAATATTGACATTCACCAGTTAGAAATTACCTATTTCCTATTTTTTTGGCACTTCAAACGGCCACCTCTTCTGGACTGTGTTACCACCGAAATGACTTTATTTTTTTGTTCAGGCTTGTGCTTGTGGGTTGTGGTGTCCTGACTGATATTCAATAAAACACAGTAATGTATTTCACCAAGCTGTACACACGCGTACGCCCGGGTCGGCGGCTGGCCGAGTAGTGCCCCCGCCGTCCCGCGCGGCCGTCACAAACTGTCCTTTATTAGACGTCACACCTCTTCCTTTTTAACAAAACTGAGTTGAAGCTTATAAAAATCATATTAACGAATGCCTTAACAATAATTTTATTTCTTATTTATGATCCTAACAAAATTTACTTTTATAAACTGTTTAACATGCTACACAATCTGAATCTGAATGGATAATATCCTCAACGTCCTGGTCTTCGATTTGCTTTTCTTCGGGTATTTAAATTTGCCATACTCCTTCTAGCTTTTTAAGGTGTATTAAGTTCCTTCTACTCCTGGCCAGTCTCACAATTTTTCACCTTGTATTAATTTCCACTAGAACTTAGTTATGCGCATACTGTATGCGATGTTGGGATGATGTTTATTTTGTTTCATTATTTCCTTTACATAAACTTTCTCTCTTATACCTATCTCATAATCTCTTCTCTCATTCTCTTCAATTCCGATCCTCTGTTGTCTTCCTTTTTTCATCAATGAAAGTAATTGGCTCTCTCCCTTATTTCGCAATCAACTTCGCTGTTTCTCCCTAATATGGATGGTATCTTGTCTCTAAATTGCCGCGTTGATGTTCGATCCTAGCTTCAACACTTTAAGGCCAATGGTGGTCTTCTTTCCAAGTAAGTCACGGGTTCTATTCTTGATCATATAAAATGTACTCTGTTGTTTCTCCGACCCGATCCCAATCTGATTTGGGTTTCCGTCTTGATGAGTGAGCTGTATATATTATGACTAGCGGCCCGTCCCGGCTTCGCACGAGGGACTTAATCATTAAAACGATTGTTATGGGTAAACTATAAAAGGTAGACACATGCTCTTGCGGACTTATAGATAATATTAAGATGAACAATTCATCCATAGAGCATTTTTGCATAACTTTAACTATATGCTCAGCGCACGCCACGGAAGGCCTCAGAAACGATACTTTTCCCCCGTTTTTGAAACATTTTCGGTTACTGCTCCACAACTATAGGACCTAGCGTAATATTAAATAGCCTATGTTACTTCTGAATAATGCAGCTTTCTAATGGTGAAAAAAATATTGTAATCGGTTTAGTAGCTTTTGAGTTTATTCATTACAAACATACAAAAATACAAATCTTTCCTCTTTATAATATTAGTGTAGATTTCCAGGTTTCCCAAATGTCCCAAATCTATTAGTAATTCCAAGTCCTTAACTCCCTCTAGGTTGCATTATATCTTCCCTTCTTCTTCTAGGTACAAAATGTAGTTAATATTTGACTAAGACTTTCCTTGGTTATCGTCCATCCTACTAGATTTTGTAAAGGAGTACCTTATATTTGGCGATTTCGATCCGTCCGTATGGGATGGTTTCCGTTTGCTGGCTCGGGTTTGGCATCGAGCCATATAATGGCCAATTAATTCACATTTGGAACATTGTTTACATCTAGCAGGACATCTTCACTAATGTAAGTATTTTATTCTTGAGTTCTACAGAGTAACATTTCTCAATGATCTGATTTATCAAGTCATTGTCCCCATTTGTGAACTGGCACTTCCTGATTTGTTGGTACAACCTTACAAGGGCAAATGTATCCCCTGGCATTCATGCATTTTGCTTTGCTTCGGCAGGAAGTATTTATTCAGTTTATAATTAGAATAGCCATTTGATCAACATCCGTATCTAGTGTGAGATCGCCATTTTCGACATGGGCTCCGGAAATATTGTGGTCAATTTGTTGTTAATATTTACCTCTCATGTGAAGGAGAAGTAGCTCGTTTTCAGACCGGTTTGTTTACACCGGCCGCGAGCAGATATATTTCTAGGGCTCACAGCCACTTGTCCTAACGCGATCCTAGTGACATGGGATCGCTGTCACATTGTAAGGACTCTATAGGTAGGTTGGACATTTTGGGGGCGACCTGAAATAACGACAGTGCGCCTTTGTGTTTATTGCACCCTTGGCGCTATTGAAAAGGTATTTTTTATTTGGTTATATGATAATGATGAACAACCCATAGTGAAAATGTTTTTAAACATATAAACCCTTAAATGTTTTAGTTATAATTAGGTAATGAGTAATAAAATATGGTGTTAGACAGGGATGTGTAGCGTCACCATAGTTCTTCAATCTATTCTTGGATAATTACTTGACGAGTCTGAGAGAGTGTGAAAAAGGATTGAGGATGAATAAATCAATTATCCAGTGTCTTCTCACAGGAGTTTATGACTGTTCTGTATGAGTATTTGAAAGAGAAAGGAATAAATATGAATGTCAGTAAGACGAAGACATGGTTTTTGAAAAAGGTGATGATATGATAGTTTGCGATATCATGATTGGAAGTGAAAAAGTAGAACAAATGATAGAATTTGTATATTTGGGATCCAAGCTAACAAGAGATGGAAAGCGTGAAGCGATATTGAAATGAGAGTGAATGCTGGTAGAGAAGTCCAAAAAAAATGGCCATAAAGATTAAACAATTGGAGAACGTTGTGGTGTGAAAGAAGATGTAGTGATACGGGTTGAGAAGGGTATGCTTAGATGGTTTGGTCATGTTGAGAGGATGAATGAAAGAAATATATGTTGCAGGTATAAATAGAAATGTCGACAAGAGAAGATCAATTAAAACCTTCCCTGACCAAATAGAACCTTCCCTGACCTTCTCATCTTGAAGAAAGGTCAAATAAAAAGTACCCGTAATAGACGATAAAGAGGTTAGTGGATGTGGGACAAGCGAAAGTGGTGCGCCAGGACCGTAGCATATGGCAGGAAGTGATTTCTGCCTATCTGTAAAGGCGTGTTACTATTGTAAGCGTGAAAATTGGACCCTATTCGACTATTGATTATGCGCATACCTAGCGCGATGACATTGATACTCCGCTACTCCCGCGCGATTGCTCTATATGCGTATCTGTACTGTATTACGGTTTTTCCAATTCAATAAATCCTAATAAAAGCAAATACCTAGTGAAACACTATGTATGTATGTTTGTAATAAAAATATGATAATAATGTACAGCGTAGTCTAGTTAGTACCTACGATTTCCGGTTAGTACCTACGACATAATGTCGCTGCTCCTTAGCCGTCGTTATAACGGATTCTACTGTAATAGTATTGTTATCGGATTGATAATACATTGTTCAAATAGTAGCATAGAAAAGAATAGAATATAATATTTTTAATGGTCAATTACATATTACGCACCTTCGCTCAAATACCGTCACAACGCAAAAAAAAATTAAAATGTCTTTTATTCCATCATTACGTCATCCAATATGAAAGTGTACATTTCAGATGCATTTTTCCACAATTTGGTTTTTTTGAGCTGTGACACTATCCGAACGGAGGCGCGTAGAAGAAAAAATAAAATAAATAGTGTTATATTTTAATAAATCTATACCATTACCAAAACATTCCCAAGGTACGAATTTATATTAACTAATTACTTATTACAAGATGAATACCAGTTACTTAAGTTAAGAGTTATTTGCACCTTGGCAAAATTTTACCTTTAACAATTTTATTTATGCTCCTTGGCATAATTATGTCCATTTGTGTTGTTTGTACCCTTGGTACCTTATGCTCAAGCTAATTTTACAACGCACTAGCTGTGCCCGCGACCACGCTCGCGTGGACCACAGGATCCTACAAACAACAGTTTCTTCCCAATAACTCCCGTTCCCGCGAGAACTTTACAATATCGCTTTGCAAGCAAGCTTCACGTTCATTGGGGCACCTGCATGGCAAATTTCAATTATTTATCTAACGTAGTTTAGATTTTTCCATACTTAAGTTTCTTCCCGTTAACTCCCCCTCCCGTAAAAATTTTACAGTATCTGTTGCAACTAAGCTTTAAGTTTACTAAGGTACCTGCATGCCAAATTTCAAGTGTCTTTAGATTTTTCATACAAAAGGATGTTCCCGCTAATTCTTAAACCGGAATTCCCCTCTCAGTGCACCTTCACGATACCCACGCCAAGTCCCTTCCAAATTTGAAATGCCTACGTTCAGTAGATTAGGATATGCGTAGATATTTCAGTCAGTCAGTCAGTCAGCTTCTTCTTTTATACATACCTACAGATTTGACCAATGAGCCTGTTTGATTGGCCGATATCTGACTCCTGCGGAATCTAACCTAGCACCCCAGTTTATACATAGTTGTACTAGGTATATATTATCACTACAACTCGGTAGGTAGGTACGTAATCTTGCTTCTGCGTAAATGATGAAAAACTATACCTATAATGCATTATGCTGTGTGAAATATACGTAACTTTAAAGTCATAGATCAGTATTATTTCGAACTAGGTAGAAAGCAAAAAGTTATAATTACGGTAGCTGTTAACATTTGTTGCAATAAGGTATGCAGGCACCTGCCGATCGAAAGATGCTTGGCAATAGTTGAAGCAAGTACATATTATTACTATTAACTGATAACAAGAAATATTGGCTTACTCCTAATAACCCATAATAGCATCCTTGTGTTGCAATGTTATATTAAAATACACATTAGTGAACTCGTAAATATAATGATATGATAAGAACTCGGAAATTTGCAATAATAAACATTTGTAAATTAGCTTTCTTCTGTAACAAATAAATGTCTATTTCTGATGATGTTAGGTCACTGACAATAATCTACTTACCTACATAATATATGCAAACAGTGAAAAAAAATACTACCTACGTAAATATTTTATGTACGAGTATACCTAACGGGTATTGGTATGTTTTACAACTCAATAGTTGTTTGTTTGTTTATGCTTGAACATTTTGAGGGTAATTTTACACGCGATATGGGTTCGTTATTTCCCTCCTTTAATTTTTTTAGAAACACTTATGCGTGTTTAGTTATTTTAACCACTTACTTTGAGGGCTCGCCGCCATGTGTGGTGTCCTGACTGATATTCAATAAAACACAGTAATGTATTTCACCAAGCTGTACACGCGTACGCCCGGGTCGGCGGCTGGCCGAGTAGTGCCCCCGCCGTCCCGCGCGGCCGCGCATCACAACTTGTCCTTTATTAGACGTCACATGGGTGTTTTCTAATTTGCGACCGTCTCGACGTTAGTTCTACAGTCTAGTGTTTCTTTTCGGGCAATTGAACTGTTCGATTTGCATTTTCGGCACAGCCACTTTAATGACCATATACAAAATTACCACGTGTATTGCAATAACAACTAAAGAAGTGAAGTCGGAGGTCAGGCCGCACGTTGCGGACGTGTCAATTATCCAAAGCTGGCTTGCTGTTGTACAGTCGACATGTGTTTGTGGGAATTATATAATTTGTTGTCGACATCTGTTTGTAGATATTTCATAATTTAATACTGTATTTTGAGTGCAGTTTCCAGTATTCGCCAAATCATTGAGTCGCTCTGTGGTTTTTAACAGGCTTTTCGGAAGAAGTGTATTATGGTGGTATTTATTCTGCAGATAGTCATATCTTCCCCTAGCTTACGCCACCTCTCAAATCGAAAATTGGTGCTTTCACATTTTATTGCCATTGGATAGAGTTGCTCGGAGCGCGTCTAGCCTTTGGCCACTTAATATAGACATTCAACAGTTAGAAATCATCTATTTCCTATTTTTTCAGCATCTGAAACGGCTGCGACTTCCGAACGGTGTCAACACCGATATGACTTTATTTTTTTGTTTAGGCTTATACTTGTGGCCATTTTCTAATTCGTGTTTGTCTAGACGTTAGTTCACAGTCTAGTATTCCTTTTCGCGCAACTCAAATGTTCGTTCTGCATTTTGGCATAGCCACTTTATTAACCTTAAAAAAAAATTACCACATGCATAGCACTAACAACTATATAGTGAAGGATGAGGGATTAGTCGGATGGTCAGGCCGCGCGTTGCGGACGTGTCAATTATCTAAAGCTGGCTGGCTATTGTACAGTCGACATGTGTTTGTGGGTATTATATAACTTGTTGTCGACATCTATTTGTGGATATTTCATAATTTAATACTGTATTTTGAGTGCAGTTTCCAGTATTCGCCGTCATTGAGTCGCTCTGTCGTTTTTAAAAAAAGCGTTTTCGGAAGAAGTGTATTATGGTGGTATTTATTCTGCAGATAGTCATATCTTCCCCTAGCTTACGACACCTCTTAAATCGAAAATTGGTGGTTTCACATTTTAATGCCATAGGAAAGAGTCGCTCGGAGCGCGTCTAGCCTTTACCAGTTAGAAATCACCTATTTCCTATTTTTCTGCATCTGAAACGGCTTCGACTTCCGAGCGGTGTCAACACCGATATGGTTTTTTTGTTTAGGCTTATACTTGTGGGAAGTTTCTTATTCGAGTTTGTCCAGACGTTAGTTCACAGTCTAGTATTTCTTTTCGGGCAATTCAAATGTTCGTTTTCCATTTCGCTACACCCACTTTATTAACCTTAAAAACAATTACCACATGCATAGCACTAACAACAACTATAAAGTGAAGGATGAGGGATTAGTGGGATGGTCAGGCCGCGCGTTGCGGACGTGTCAATTATCTAAAGCTGGCTTGCTGTTGTACAGTCGACATGTGTTTGTGGGTATTATATAATTTGTTGTCGATATCTGTTTGTGGATATTTCATAATTTAATACTGTATTTTGAATGCAGTTTCCAGTATTCGCCGTCATGGAGTCGCTCTGAAGTTTTTGAAAATAGCGATTTCGGAAGAAGTGTATTATGATGGTATTTATTCTGCAGATAGTCATATCTTCCCTTCGCTTACGCCACCTCTCAAATCGAAAATTGGTGGTTTCACCATTGGATAGAGTCGCTCGGAGCGCGTCTAGCCAGCGGTCAGTTGAAATAGACATTCACAAGTTAGTAGTCACCTATTTCCTATTTTTTCGGCACCTCAAACGGCTACCTCTTCCGGACTGTGTCACCACCGAAATGACTTTATTTTTTGTTCAGGCTTGTGCTTGTGGGTGTTTTTCTAATTCGCGTCCATCTCGACGTTAGTTCTACAGTCTAGTGTTTCTTGTCGGGCAATTAAAATGTTCGATTTGCATTTCGGCACAGCCACTTTAATGACCATATACAAATTAACCACGTGTATTGCAATAACATGAAGTCGGAGGTCAGGCCGCACGTTGCGGACGTGTCAATTATCAAAGCTGGCTTGCTGTTGTACAGTCGACATGTGTTTGTGGGTATTATATAATTTGTTGTCGATATCTGTTTGTAGATATTTCATAATTTAATACTGTATTTTGAATGCAGTTTCCAGTATTCGCCGTCATTGAGTCGCTCTGTGGTTTTTAACAGGCTTTTCGGAAGAAGTGTATTATGGTGGTATTTATTCTGCAGATAGTCATATCTTCCCCTAGCTTACGCCACCTCTCCAAATCGAAAATTGGTGCTTTCACATTTTATTGCCATTGGATAGAGTTGCTCGGAGCGCGTCTAGCCTTTGGCCACTTAATATAGACATTCAACAGTTAGAAATCATCTATTTCCTATTTTTTCAGCATCTGGAAACGGCTGCGACTTCCGAACGGTGTCAACACCGATATGACTTTATTTTTTGTTTGAGGCTTATACTTGTGGCCATTTTCTAATTCGTGTTTGTCTAGACGTTAGTTCACAGTCTAGTATTTCTTTTCGGGCAATTCAAATGTTCGTTTTGCATTTTGGCATAGCCACTTTATTAACCTTAAAAAAATTACCACATGCATAGCACTAACAACTATATAGTGAAGGATGAGGGATTAGTCGGATGGTCGGGCCGCGCGTTGCCGGACGTGTCAATTATTCAAAGCTGGCTGGCTATTGTACAGTCGACATGTGTTTGTGGGTATTATATAACTTGTTGTCGACATCTATTTGTGGATATTTCATAATTTAATACTGTATTTTGAGTGCAGTTTCCAGTATTCGCCGTCATGGAGTCGCTCTGTCGTTTTTAAAAAAAGCGTTTTTGGAAGAAGTGTGTTATGGTGGTATTTATTCTGAAGATAGTCATATCTTCGCCTAGCTTACGACACCTCTTAAATCGAAAATTGGTGGTTTCACATTTTAATGCCATAGGAAAGAGTCGCTCGGAGCGCGTCTAGCCTTTGGCCTCTTAATATAGACATTCAACAGTTAGAAATCATCTATTTCCTATTTTTTCAGCATCTGAAACGGCTGCGACTTCCGAACGGTGTCAACACCGATATGACTTTATTTTTTGTTTAGGCTTATACTTGTGGCCATTTTCTAATTCGTGTTTGTCTAGACGTTAGTTCACAGTCTAGTATTTCTTTTCAGGCAATTCAAATGTTCGTTTTGCATTTTGGCATAGCCACTTTATTAACCTTAAAAAAAATTACCACATGCATAGCACTAACAACTATATAGTGAAGGATGAGGGATTAGTCGGATGGTCGGGCCGCGCGTTGCGGACGTGTCAATTATTCAAAGCTGGCTGGCTATTGTACAGTCGACATGTGTTTGTGGGTATTATATAACTTGTTGTCGACATCTATTTGTGGATATTTCATAATTTAATACTGTATTTTGAGTGCAGTTTCCAGTATTCGCCGTCATGGAGTCGCTCTGTCGTTTTTAAAAAAAGCGTTTTTGGAAGAAGTGTGTTATGGTGGTATTTATTCTGAAGATAGTCATATCTTCCCCTAGCTTACGACACCTCTTAAATCGAAAATTGGTGGTTTCACATTTTAATGCCATAGGAAAGAGTCGCTCAGGCGCGTCTAGCCTTTGGCCTCTTAATATATTCACCAGTTAGAAATCACTTTTACAAATTTTTCACAATTTAAGATTTTGATTGGAAATAACTTTTTATTGATTTTTGACGTAATGTATCACATCTTTTCATTGCTGCCAAGTCCCTGATGCGCTTCAATTGTAACAACTGTATGGGATCCGATTCATCTTGTCTTTCAAACCACTTAAAAGCAACATCCAGAGCTTCAAAAGCTTCTGCATGAGATGGTACGTGAGTTACATCCTCCAGTTTCGGTCTCTTCTTCATCCTCTCTCTCGTTACTGTTTAAATCCTCAATAATTTCTTCATCAGTTAATATTTGGAATCCAGGGTCTTCACTATCGTAGTTCAGCCACTCCTTGATATTCTCTTCATCACACCCTTCACCAATGCTAAGAACTTTCATTATTTCTGTTATTTCTTCAAAATCGTCGTGTGGTTTTATTGCAGAATTAGATAGAGTTAATTTTAATAATTTATTCCATGCCCTTTTCAATGTTTGCGATTCCACAGAGTTCCACGCTTCTACCAGCATATAACAACAATATTTTAAATTAATTTCTTTAACAAACTTTAACATCGTTTTCTATTTCACTATCATCTACCGATAAAAGGCGACGCAGTAGCTGCTTTTCTGTATAAACGTTTTAAAGTTTCAATGACACTTTGGTCCATAGGTTGCAATATCGATGTTACGTTAGGGGGCAAAAACTTAACCGTGAACTTTCCATTTTCTCGATTTAGTGTTTCAGCGGAAGGGTGCGTTGGTGCATTATCTAATAACAACAATACATCACCTTCTTTTCCCACTTCCTTTTGAAATTTCTTCACCTCAGGAATAAACGTATTTTCATACCAAGTAAGAAAAATATCTGTGTTCATCCACGCTTTTTGTTGGTTAGCGTAAGTTAACGGGATTTTAAAATTTTTGAAACAGCGCGGATTTTTGATTTTCCAATAAGTAGCAGTGGCAATCTATGTGTTCCCTTAGCGTTTGCGCAAACCATAACTGTAACTCTGTCCTTACTCACTTTGTGCCCCGGTGCTGCATTTTCACGACGCGATGCTAATGTAAGGATGGGACCTGGGCGTATGGAAGGAAACAACTTTACTGTTTGATAAGTGGACTATATTGTGTATCATATTTATCTTATGCTAACTTATATACTACTAGGCTCAACATGTATGGGTGAGGTGCGCGACACACACTACACCTCCCCCGTTCTTTTTTTTTGGAAAAAATAAATGAGTACACATTTTTTTTTTAAAATTACATCAAAATTTTGACAAAAATGAATGATTTAGGTACATTGTTCTTAACAATGACTCAATTTCTATGAACTTTCAATAGGTAACAATATTATTAATGCAACTTATACTAAATTGGTAAACGGGTCAATTACAATAAGTAAAGATATCTACAGTGTAATACAATAACAAATCCATGAAACATAAATATTACATTTGCTTAATATCTCATAGATATGGTTTCTCTGTATAAATTATATTACTTGACAATATGAAATTTATAAATAAAATTTGTAAAAAACATAAAAAGAAACAAGAAACAATTTCAAATAAACATTGCAATATTATTAACGACAGTTACAAAAAGGTATGTAGTAATAATTTTCATTTATCTGAGACAATAATTAGATTAATTCCGTTTAGACTCACTTAAAATTTTTCGTTATCTACTCGTATATATTCCATATTAAAATATGTATGTTCTATTCCATAAATTTAAAAACAACAAACATTACACTAGAATTGACAGAATTTTTCTAGGTTAAAAAAAAAGTACCATTAGTTTCACATAAACGCATCATTGAGGTCAAATATCTACCTAAACTCACTACTTACCTATACTTTCAAATATTTCTCATATTCATTATGCCTTTTAATTATCTTTTCTTTAATTTAACCACAATATCAACATCTTTTTCATGTTAGCATCTTTTCTTTCATAATTTGTTTTATTATCACTTCGTTCATTATTTCATATCATTTCTATGCTTCCATATTTATCCATCTCATATTCATCCTCTTATTCATCATTGTAAGGTAGGCTCCTCGCACACTACTCCTTGACTTATCAACTTATGGTACCTTATATTGCATATGGGCTGGCCAGTGCCCTTTTTCCACATAATCGTCATATAATTATTTATAGGTACAGACAAACATTAATATTTTTATTTAATCTCTCTTTATCACACATTTCTCGCTATGCACAGCGTTATTAATAGGGTCACGATTTCCAAATATTTTTACGGAGAGAAACTCGTCTACACCATAATCAAATATAGGACCTAATCCCTATGGTCTGTACCTCGTACCATGTAAATATACTGCAACAACGGTTCACTTTTAAGATTCCCTGACCTCCAACTATTTTCACGGAGAGAATCTCGTCTACGCCATGATCAAATAAAGGATCCGACACCGTTTTGCATCTCCTACGTGTGCGCTCTACCTTATCTACGTATTTCTCATATACATAATTTACAATCACAATCCAATCCCAACTAATAAACAACATGAGTCACAATCAAACAAATGTATTAAGTAGAAAAAATATTGCTCTTGGGTGATCAATCCAATAGCATTAAAAAATCCACAACATTTCAAACCTTTCTGAATAACTTTCCATACAAACAATCCATTCATTTCTAAACTACAATCATTATCCATTTCTATCATTCGGAATGTAACTAATTGGTCTCTAAAAGGACACAAAAGATTTTAATACACTCACGTTTACCTAACTATTATCCTATTCCGATAACTCTTCTTTAATTTAACTCTTCCAATTGTATATTAATACTCTTTCAAAAATTACCTTTTTCAAAACTTGAAATTAATTTATCATTATCAAATATGTAATGGAAAACATTATCATCTTTTCTCAGTCGGTTAAAATAAAAATTCCATCGCTTAGTAAGTTACTCTGAATCAAATTACATTCATTTGCAAGTAAGTCATAGATTCCTTTTGTTCACAATATGATACCTGGTAACAGAAATTGCTGATTTTGACACTTGAGATGTCGCCGTATTTGGGGCAATGCACATCTCGCCACTACCTAACTGGCAAAACATGATGCAATCTCTGGATATACTTAAGTTAGATTGATTTAGATTTTAATTCATTGTACAACAAAATAATGTAACTCTTTTGTACGATATCAATTTAACTATTAATGTCTTATTTTTTACAGTTACATGTATATCCAGTTTCATATGAAATTTAGAAAAAAAAAACGTTACCTTATACCTAGATAATCAGTAAAAAAAATTTAAGAATTAATTGCACAAAATGATAGCATAAGACCTAATCCAAAATTTGCAATTTATTCTATTCATAACACAAAAAAATCGACACTAAACTTGTCTAGTTCATGTTGTAACTATAATTTCATAATTTCCAGTGGTTTAATTTTGACGTTGACCCGTCACCTTAATTATCTAAATATTATGTTTGATAGTGGACTATATTGTGTATCATATTTATCTTATGCTAACTTATATACTAACAGGCTATACTTGTATGGGTGAGGTGCGCGTCACACACTACACTAATGATCTGCTTAGTAGAGATTTCCAATTAAGACCTGTTTCGTCCGCATTGTATACAAAATCTAAATCGTATTCTTTTTCATCTAGAAATTCTTTTAATTCGTCTACAAAAGAGTCGGCCGATGCAACGTTAGCAGACAGTTTTTCTCCCTGAATCTCCAGTTCTCGAATTCCATGTCTAGATTTGAATTTTGCTAACCAGCCACAGCTCGCCTTGAAAGAAGTATCACCACCAAGCTTTTGATTAAAGTCTAATGCTTTTTCACATAACAGAGGTCCAGATATGGGCTGGCCGCATGCTCTCTTTTGTAAGAACCAAGTAAAAACTGCATTCTCCAGAATTTCATTTTGAGATTTTTTCATAACTTTACGTTGCGAGCTTCCATCTTCTTTCTCAAGCGCGTTGGTGAATTTCATTATAGAATCAGAATTCTTTTAATTTCGGATATCGTAGAAGCTCCTACACCATATACTTGTACCAACTTACTGCCAGTTTCACCATTTTTAAACTCTCAATTATCTTCACTTTGTCTTTAAGAGACAACACTACTCTTTTTCGCTTCGACATTTTAAATTTCCAACATAAAATTTATACAAATAATAAGACAACCTGTCAGTTGATCGCTATCAAAGCAACTAAAACAATAACAAACATTATCCCGCAAACAATTGAGGGAATAAACTTGTCGTAACATGTGTCGTTGCGCCGACAAAGTACACGGTCGGAGGTGGGAAAATAAACTTGTCGTAACGTGTCTCGTTGCGCCGACAAAATATTTCTAACTTGGTACATAATTACAGCCAAGACGAATGAGTTCGGATAATCGAATATTCGAATAATCGAGGTTCGGATAATCGAGATTCTACTGTATTTCCTATTTTTTTGGCACCTCAAACGGCCACCTCTTCCGGACTGTGTTACCACCGAAATGACTTTATTTTTTTGTTCAGGCTTGTGCTTGTGGGTGTTTTCTAATTCGCGACCGTCTCGACGTTAGTTCTACAGTCTAGTGGTTCTTTTCGGGCAATTTAAATGTTCGATTTGCATTTCGGCACAGCCACTTTAATGACCATATACAAATTTTACCACGTGTATTGCAATAACAACTAAAAAGTGCCGCACGTTGCGGACGTGTCAATTATCCAAAGCTGGCTTGATATTGTACAGTCGACATGTGTTTGTGGGTATTATATAATTTGTTGTCGACATCTGTTTGTAGATATTTCATAATTAAATACTGTATTTTGAGTGCAGTTTCCAGTATTTGCCGTCATTGAGTCGCTCTGTGGTTTTTAACAGGCTTTTTCGGAAGAAGTGTATTATGGTGGTATTTATTCTGCAGATAGTCATATCTTCCCTAACTTACGCCACCTCTCAAATCGAAAATTGGTGGTTTCACATTTTAATGCCATTGGATAGAGTCGCTCGGAGCGCGTCTAGCCAGTGGTCAGTTGATATAGACATTCACCAGTTAGTAGTCACCTATTTCCTATTTTTTCGGCACCTCAAACGGCTACCTCTTCCGGACTGTGTCACCACCGAAATGACTTTATTTTTTTGTTCGGGCTTGTGCTTGTGGGTGTTTTCTAATTCGCGTCCGTCTCGACGTTAGTTCAACAGTCTAGTGTTTCTTTTCGGGAAATTTAAATGTTCGATTTGCATTTCGGCACAGCCACTTTAATGACCATAAAAAAATTTACCACTCGTATTGCAATAACAACTATAAAGTGAAGTCGGATGGTCAGGCCGCGCGTTGCGGACGTGTCAATTATCCAACGCTGGCTTGCTGTTGTATAGTCGACATGTGTTTGTGGGTATTATGTAACTTGTTGTCGACATCTGTTTGTTGATATTTCATAATTAAATACTGTATTTTGAGTGCAGTTTCCAGTATTCACTGTCATTGAGTCGCTCTGTGGTTTTTTATAAGCTTTTTGGGAAGAAGTGTATTATGGTGGTATTTATTCTGCAGATAGTCATATCTTCCCCTAGCTTACGCCACCTCTCAAATCGAAAATTGGTGCTTTCACATTTTATTGCCATTGGATAGAGTTGCTCGGAGCGCGTCTAGCCTTTGGCCACTTAATATAGACATTCAACAGTTAGAAATCACCTATTTCCTATTTTTTCGGCACCTCAAACGGCTACCTCTTCCGGACTGTGTCACCACCGAAATGACTTTATTTTTTTGTTCAGGCTTGTGCTTGTGGGTGTTTTCTAATTCGCGTCCATCTCGACGTTAGTTCTACAGTCTAGTGTTTCTTGTCGGGCAATTAAAATGTTCGATTTGCATTTCGGCACAGCCACTTTAATGACCATATACAAATTAACCACGTGTATTGCAATAACATGAAGTCGGAGGTCAGGCCGCACGTTGCGGACGTGTCAATTATCCAACGCTGGCTTGCTGTTGTACAGTCGACATGTGTTTGTGGGTATTATATAACTAGTTGTCGACATCTGTTTGTTGATATTTCATAATTAAATACTGTATTTTGAGTGCAGTTTCCAGTATTCACTGTCATTGAGTCGCTCTGTGGTTTTTTAAAAAGCTTTTTGGGAAGAAGTGTATTATGATGGTATTTATTCTGCAGATAGTCATATCTTCCCTTCGCTTACGCCACCTCTCAAATCGAAAATTGGTGGTTTCACCATTGGATAGAGTCGCTCGGAGCGCGTCTAGCCAGTGGTCAGTTGAAATAGACATTCACAAGTTAGTAGTCACCTATTTCCTATTTTTTCGGCACCTCAAACGGCTACCTCTTCCGGACTGTGTCACCACCGAAATGACTTTATTTTTTTGTTCAGGCTTGTGCTTGTGGGTGTTTTCTAATTCGCGTCCATCTCGACGTTAGTTCTACAGTCTAGTGTTTCTTGTCGGGCAATTAAAATGTTCGATTTGCATTTCGGCACAGCCACTTTAATGACCATATACAAATTAACCACGTGTATTGCAATAACATGAAGTCGGAGGTCAGGCCGCACGTTGCGGACGTGTCAATTATCCAACGCTGGCTTGCTGTTGTACAGTCGACATGTGTTTGTGGGTATTATATAACTAGTTGTCGACATCTGTTTGTTGATATTTCATAATTAAATACTGTATTTTGAGTGCAGTTTCCAGTATTCACTGTCATTGAGTCGCTCTGTGGTTTTTAAAAAGCTTTTTGGGAAGAAGTGTATTATGATGGTATTTATTCTGCAGATAGTCATATCTTCCCTAGCTTACGACACCTCTTAAATCGAAAATTGGTGGTTTCACATTTTAATGCCATAGGAAAGAGTCGCTCGGAGCGCGTCTAGCCTTTACCAGTTAGAAATCACCTATTTCCTATTTTTTCTGCATCTGAAACGGCTTCGACTTCCGAACGGTGTCAACACCGATATGGTTTTTTTTTTTGTTTAGGCTTATACTTGTGGGAAGTTTCTTATTCGTGTTTGTCCAGACGTTAGTTCACAGTCTAGTATTTCTTTTCGGGCAATTCAAATGTTCGTTTTGCATTTCGGTACAGCCAC